>CM040124.1:111915487-112528377 GCA_022559845.1 Amorphophallus konjac | reverse complement strand
GAGTCTAGTCCGAGCTCGGTGCTCGACTAGGGCCACGGAATGGGATACTCTCACTCACGATCTCGCGGTGTTGAATGCTAGCTAGGATCCCTACGCTCTCACGCGGCATATAAGATCACATACTAGTAAAGCAAAATGCCAAGGGGGGAGCGTCGCACGTACCTCCACGCCTAGGCGTGGGGAAGGAACCCCGGCCGAGACCGACAACCCCGATACACACAATGAAAGAATAGGTACAAGCCAGCAATGGTGCCCACTCCTCGCAGGGAGATAACAGGCTACAACAATTCCATTCGGGGCAGCCGATACACGGGCTGACGGGCTGCACTCGGTGAAGGGTTGGCCACGAGGAGGGTCCGGATGACGATCGGCAGAATCGCTGCAACGCGCGACTCGGTGGTAAACGTTCCCACGAATGGATCCGGAGTCCGATTGGGGCGCCGTCAGTGAGGGCGCGTAGTTAGGTCGCAGGAGGAAGCCTCGGCCAAAAGGCGTGCTCAGATTCTGTCCGTGGAAGCCGTGGCCGCACCTGCAAGTGGGGACAAGGAATCTGCACCCAGAACTGCGCTGTCGAGCGGGGAAAATGGTAACTCGCTGCTCCGGTAGGCGAACGAGGCCCCGCTTGTGGGAGGACGTCGGGGACGCAGAGCAGCAGGTCCCGCCCAAAGGGCTCGATCAGATCTGATCGTGGCTGAGAGCAGCAGGCTCTGAAATCCGCTGGTGGCTCTGGCGCCGGTTGGGCAGGGCAGACCTGCGTGACTTCACGGGAACGGATGCCACGAGCAGCTCGGACGTCGGAACGACGCGAGGTCGGCGGCGTTGGACAGAGGACGGGGAGAGGTATGATCAGTGAAGATACCGCGCCCAAACTCGCAGACGTCCGTCCTGTGGGAATTTTGTAATGGGGCGAACAGAACCAGGCCCGCAGGGAGAGGGGGTCCTGCGCGCGCTCACGAGAAAAAATGCCACGGGCGGTGCCGATCTCTGAATGAGGCGAGACCACCTCGCACGCGTCGACGACTCGTAGAAGAACCACAAAAAAATGGGCTGGTCGCCCAAGATCCTCACGAACAGGGGGTGGTCGTCGCTGCTCTTGGAGGAGAAATCTGGGCGCACCGAACTAGAACTTGAGAAGGGATAGGGGAGAAAGGGGCCCTCGGCGTCGCACCGAGGGGATGGGGAGTCGCACCCCGGGGTTGCTCCCGTCGCAGGAGCAGAGGAGGAAGAGAGGGTCGCCCTCTCCAAGGGGTGGCTGCGCCAATGGCTGCTCAATCAAAATATTTCATCTATTCATTAATTCTCTAAAGAAAATACAAGAGATCTTTTATATGGGGAGGGGGAAGGCTAGGGTTGAAACCCTAGCCACAAGGGAAAGAGGGGGTGCGCAATGTGGCATGGGGGAAAGGGGGGGGTGCGCACATTGGCTAGGGGGGGAAAGGGGGGGGACGCACCACTCCTAGATTCTAGGAGGGAATTGGGGAAGGGGGGCGGCCAAAGGAGGGATGGGGTGGCCGGATGGGGAAGGGAAAGGGGGGTGCGCATCCCTCTTCCTAAAATCTAGGAGAGGGCCGCACACTCCACTCCTAGAAAGTAGGAGTGGGGCGGCTGCCACCTCCTCCTCTTGGAGGAGATGAGAGGGGCGCCCAAAACCCTAATGGGCCAAAAGGTTGGACCAAGAAGTGGCCCACTAGTCCTATTGCCCAACCAATGAGCGTAGCACACCCAATAAAGGTCTAATTGGCCCCAATTGGCCTACAAAGGTCCACAATAAAGAATAAACATGTCCACGCAGGGACTAAACCAAGGCCTGGTATGGCCATCATGTAAAAGAAGGTCCTCTAAACCATGCCGTAGTCGCCGAGCCAAAGAGATGCCGGCGTGCTCCGCGTGCTCCGTCGAGAAAGGCGGCGCGTGTCCTCACCAATTCTCCCCGGGTGGGAAGAACTCGACCCCGTCGAGTAAGGGTCACGATCGCTCCAATAACGCTCCAGCAGGTCCGGGTCGATCCGCTCCAGCTCTCCACGTGTGATCCAGGTGTCGTCTGTCGCAGGGTGCCCTCTCCAACGCACTAGAAAGCGCTGGTAGGCTCCGCTCCTGGTCGTGGTCACCTGCTCATCCAGTATGCAATCTATATGCTCGCGTGTCTGTAAAGGGGCTGGAGGAGGTGGGCGCTCAGAAGGTGAAATGCTCTCAACAGGAGGGGTAGGCCCAAAAAGCTCACTGGGAATCACCGCGGGATCCCGATATGCCACCAGATCTGAAACATTGAACGTCGAACAGATCCCATAGTCGTCTGGCAGCTCAATCTCATACGCATTTGACCCTATTTGCTTCAGAACTCGGAAGGGTCCGGCACCGCGGTCCTGGAGTTTCTTCACGGCCCCCGAAGGGAACCGTTCAGGTCTAACCCTGATCATGACGTACTCTCCCACTTGGAACTCACGGGTGCGTCGATGCGTATCAGCTAAATCCTCATAACGTGCGTTGCTGGCCTCAAGATGGTGATGATGATGTAGACTCCGAACTAGCCGTGTGGACTCATACCTATATGAATGCAGGGGTGGTCCTGGACATCCAAACACAGACCTAGCATGCCTATGACTCCTACATGATTGGTCAACACGGGGAGGACCAGGACAACCAAAGTTGTATCTATCATGCATGGGTGTCCTACGGAATGTGGTAGACTCATGGGGACTAAATTGCCCAAACTCACTCATGACATTCCCTATATGAGACAAACCCCTATATGATGGTGGACATGAAGAAACATGGGGAAGAGACATGTGTCCCTGGCCTCCTAAGCTCGGGCATCTGGATGCCGGTAAGGTGAGGTGTTGACTAGAAGGCCTAGGTGGTGCATGATAGTGGACCTCCTCGACAAGGTGGGGAAAAGAATATGGGCCGAGAGGCTCACTAGGGAGGGGATCGAAAGGGTCAAAGAAATGATGACCCCTCCCGACAGGTCCCTTCACTATACTTGCCCATGTGCGACATTCGCCCAGGTGCAGATAATCACCTTCAGGCACTCTCATGTATGGGGCAAGAGGCTCATGAGGAAGGCAAGGAAGGCTAGGTTCCTCCCTCGGGACCGTGAAACCATAAGCGGGGACAAAATCAACCTCCACGGGTATGGGAAATAATAAAAGGACCTCGGATGTGATATGTCCTATGGTGTAGACCGAGGTAATAGACCCCAAAGCAGGGAGTGTAAAGCTATGACTATAGGGTTGGTCAGACCCTAAGGTCAACATATAAGTCAACTCCCATTGATAATCTAAACTCCTAAGGAAGTCCTTCACATTTTCAAGAAAGCAGAAGGACCGAAAAGTGGTGTGAAAGGAGTTAAGGGGTATTATTGGGAGGGCTGGTCCCATGGGTGTATAGCAAGGAATGGAGACATCTAGAAGTGGACCCTCCCTTAGCCAGCTAGCTAAAGACTCTCCAATGACCAGTTCACCCTCGGAAGGTAAGAATGTCTCTATATGAGGGTCTAAGGGTGAAGCCTCTCTCTCGGGAGTGGAAACTGAGTCCTCTATGATGTGGAGGGGGTCACTCCCTAACTCCTCAACCTCAGTTAGGTACTCCTCCATCAACTCCTGTTCAGCCTCGTAACTCACTGGAACAAACCCAGGTGATGACATGGAGGTGGTCGGCGTAACGCCGTCATGGAAGACAAACTCACCGGGAAGGTGAGATGGGTGTAGGGTGCAGGTCCTCCTATCCAGGTCGATGGTCGCACTTCTTTCCTCCAACCAAGTTCGCCCTAAAATGATGCATGGACCAGCAAGTGTGCTGATCTTGCACCAAGCGCCATCGAAATATTTAACGGGGCCAAACCACCGTTGGAACTCGATAAAAGCGAAACCATCACGGAGAACAATCTCCCCGGTCTTAGAGAGTGACTCAACAATGTCTTGTGAGACACAGTTAGATGACACCCTACTGATGAAATCGATCTCCGTATGCATCCCATTAGGTAGGATGGCAGTGGACATGACAGGGCGCTGGAATGACTCGGTCATCGGTATAGGGATCGGGTCTCCCGACGACTGAGTGGTAGGGGCGACACTTAGAGGTCGTACCATAAGAGCATCGAATCGGACCAATAGGGATGACTCACCTGACATGTGGGCTCGAGGAACCACCATGGGGCTGGCGGGGAGCTGGACATGCAAGACTCAACGAGACAAGGACAAAACTCTAACTAGACACAAACCTAACATTACAATGCAATGGTGGGTTACCTAGATGAACTAAGAGACTCAATGCAACCTAGATAACTCTAAGGCCTCAATTGCACCCTAGACAACCTAAAGACTCGAATGACCTAAGACCCCAATTTGTTAGAACAAACTGGTTCCCTAAGCTCTGATACCAAAAATTTGATGCGGGACAATAGGCTCTGATACCAAATTTGATGCGGAACGGGACTAAAAAAGGACTGGACCTACTATGAAGACCAAGTGCGGCCAGCACTCACACGTGACAAGGCAAGCCGAGTGATCGACCTCCGTACTATTCCTCCGAAAAGAGGCGTCTCTCAACAAGAAACCCAAGTCCACGGTCGTCCCTATGAGGGAAGCGAGTGGATCAAAGCGGCAAAGGAGCCGACGCGCAACTATAGGAGTCTAGTCCGAGCTCGGTGCTCGACTAGGGCCACGGAATGGGATACTCTCACTCACGATCTCGCGGTGTTGAATGCTAGCTAGGATCCCTACGCTCTCACGCGGCATATAAGATCACATACTAGTAAAGCAAAATGCCAAGGGGGGAGCGTCGCACGTACCTCCACGCCTAGGCGTGGGGAAGGAACCCCGGCCGAGACCGACAACCCCGATACACACAATGAAAGAATAGGTACAAGCCAGCAATGGTGCCCACTCCTCGCAGGGAGATAACAGGCTACAACAATTCCATTCGGGGCGGCCGATACACGGGCTGACGGGCTGCACTCGGTGAAGGGTTGGCCACGAGGAGGGTCCGGATGACGATCGGCAGAATCGCTGCAACGCGCGACTCGGTGGTAAACGTTCCCACGAATGGATCCGGAGTCCGATTGGGGCGCCGTCAGCGAGGGCACGTAGTTAGGTCGCAGGAGGAAGCCTCGGCCAAAAGGCGTGCTCAGATTCTGTCCGTGGAAGCCGTGGCCGCACCTGCAAGTGGGGACAAGGAATCTGCACCCAGAACTGCGCTGTCGAGCGGGGAAAATGGTAACTCGCTGCTCCGGTAGGCGAACGAGGCCCCGCTTGTGGGAGGACGTCGGGGACGCAGAGCAGCAGGTCCCGCCCAAAGGGCTCGATCAGATCTGATCGTGGCTGAGAGCAGCAGGCTCTGAAATCCGCTGGTGGCTCTGGCGCCGGTTGGGCAGGGCAGACCTGCGTGACTTCACGGGAACGGATGCCACGAGCAGCTCGGACGTCGGAACGACGCGAGGTCGGCGGCGTTGGACAGAGGACGGGGAGAGGTATGATCAGTGAAGATCCCGCGCCCAAACTCGCAGACGTCCGTCCTGTGGGAATTTTGTAATGGGGCGAACAGAACCAGGCCCGCAGGGAGAGGGGGTCCTGCGCGCGCTCACGAGAAAAAATGCCACGGGCGGTGCCGATCTCTGAATGAGGCGAGACCACCTCGCACGCGTCGACGACTCGTAGAAGAACCACACAAAAATGGGCTGGTCGCCCAAGATCCTCACGAACAGGGGGTGGTCGTCGCTGCTCTTGGAGGAGAAATCTGGGCGCACCGAACTAGAACTTGAGAAGGGATAGGGGAGAAAGGGGCCCTCGGCGTCGCACCGAGGGGATGGGGAGTCGCACCCCGGGGTTGCTCCCGTCGCAGGAGCAGAGGAGGAAGAGAGGGTCACCCTCTCCAAGGGGTGGCTGCGCCAATGGCTGCTCAATCAAAATATTTCATCTATTCATTAATTCTCTAAAGAAAATACAAGAGATCTTTTATATGGGGAGGGGGAAGGCTAGGGTTGAAACCCTAGCCACAAGGGAAAGAGGGGGTGCGCAATGTGGCATGGGGGAAAGGGGGGGGTGCGCACATTGGCTAGGGGGGGAAAGGGGGGGGGACGCACCACTCCTAGATTCTAGGAGGGAATTGGGGAAGGGGGGCGGCCAAAGGAGGGATGGGGTGGCCGGATGGGGAAGGGAAAGGGGGGTGCGCATCCCTCTTCCTAAAATCTAGGAGAGGGCCGCACACTCCACTCCTAGAAAGTAGGAGTGGGGCGGCTGCCACCTCCTCCTCTTGGAGGAGATGAGAGGGGCGCCCAAAACCCTAATGGGCCAAAAGGTTGGACCAAGAAGTGGCCCACTAGTCCTATTGCCCAACCAATGAGCCTAGCACACCCAATAAAGGTCTAATTGGCCCCAATTGGCCTACAAAGGTCCACAATAAAGAATAAACATGTCCACGCAGGGACTAAACCAAGGCCTGGTATGGCCATCATGTAAAAGAAGGTCCTCTAAACCATGCCGTAGTCGCCGAGCCAAAGAGATGCCGGCGTGCTCCGCATGCTCCGTCGAGAAAGGCGGCGCGTGTCCTCACCACGGGCCCGCAGAACCCGCCATTCGGAAAGCACTAAAACGCGGAGTTCGGCACCGCCGGGCGACATCAAGATGCTGCCCGTCAACCCGAGTTGCGTGATTCCCGGGCTCCATATGTGACCTTTTACCTCCCTGCGTGGAGTGGGTCAAATCTTTGTATTGCTGTGATATTGTTTAACCGGGAGTCCGTGATTCGGCCAGGGTTGTCTTCGCCACGCCGGGAGCGTGGAGGTAATGGTCCGAACCTCTTGGCGTTCATTTGCTTAGCTAGTATACGGTCTTTTGCCGCTGCCGAGAGTGTAGGTACTAGCCCGTGTGTCCATGTCACCGCTGTGAGAGTGAGAGTGACCCGTCCCACGACTCGATCCGAGTCCGGAAGTTGAGTCGGACTACCCTTGACCTCCGCCGGTTCCTTAACCGCGCACGGTCCGCGCTTTCCCTCGCTTGGGACGACGAGTGAGCTTCCACTTCTGTTAGCGACGTTTTACCACTAGGAGCTCGTAGTGTCGGGCTTAGTGTCTCCCTGGTGTGTGCTGCTGGTCGCGTCTTCATCTAGAGTCCGAGGGTGGCACCATATAGTGTCGTCTCCTGAGTCCGTCCCGCATCAGTTTGGTATCAGAGCAAGTCGAGTCTAGGGTAGTCGTTGCATAAGTCTTGCATAGTCTAAGGTTACCCCACACACACCTTCACTCGGTATATCCAAAGGTGTTGTCCGACCGTTAGGCTTCGCCTACCGGGAAGACCACACACTTGCGCGAGTGACCTTCGGGTCGATTACCTCCGCCGCGTACCGAGTCTTGGCCGTGTCTAGGGTGTAGTCGAGTCTCATTCTTTTCAAAAAAAAAAAAAGTGTTTTAAATTGCATTCTTTCAAAATACCAAAAAAAGGAGTGTTTTCAAAATTGCAATTAGGTCTAAGTGTATCATTTAGTGTGTTTGCATTAGTCGGTCGTTGTCACCTAGTCCGTACGTCTTTGCATGCCCACCCGTCGAGGCACCCAATACTCGCCACCACCACCTATGGCGGACTCCCGAGCCCGTAGTTCCGATGAGTCTTCCACGGCCGAGATGTTCCGGGCCATCATGGATCGTTTAGACACGCGTATGGATGGTCTTAGTACGCGTATGGATGGCATAGGGACGCGTCTAGAAGGGAGGATGAAGGTCCTCGAGGATCGGGCCGGGGTTTCGGAGCAGTCCATTCAAGGCCTTGTTGGGAGGATTGCCATCCTAGAGAGGGGCCCAGTAGCGGCGCAACCCGCGCCGACGAACGGCCAACAAGAGCCGGTGCAGCAACCCGCTGTGCCAAGGGCTCAGGTAGAGGATGTCGGGAGGCAACAGGCGCCTATAGTGGATGATTATGCCTCCGACAATGATCACGGGGGTAACGGTCGTCGTCATCAACGACGGAATCGTGATGACGAGGATGACGACCGCATTCTTAGGGGTGTGCGTGCGGACCCTCCCACTTTTAGCGGGTCCTTGGACCCTAGGGTGTATCTAGATTGGGAGGCCGGTATGGACCGGTACTTCGAGTGGTTTGAGATGACGGACTACCGAAGAGTCCGATACGAAGATGAAGCTGCAAGGGCAGGCCCAAACTTATTGGATCAATGTGGAGAGCCTGCTCAACCAGCGACGTCAACCCCAAATCGGTACCTGGGATGATATGAAACTCAAATTGAGGGAGAAGTACCTTCCTGCCTCATATCGCCAACGTCTTATAGACAAGTGGCAAAGCATCTCCCAAGGGAACCGATCCGTGACCGAGTACACCGCCGAGTTCGATGAGTATTATTTGCGGTGCAGGGTCACGGAAGAGAGCACCATGACGATATCCCGCTTTCGGAGAGGTTTGCGGCCTAATTATCAATATGAACTCTTTCGCCGCAATGCCACCACTTTGGAGCAGGCATATCAGATTGCTCTCGAATTGGAGCAGTTCGAGGCCGAGTTCGAGTCACCCCATCGGTTGGGCTCCTTTCCCCTTCGTAGTGTCGAGTCCCGTGGCTCATCTGGCACATATCCGAGGGCCCCCATGGCTCGACCTCAGGAGCCCGCTCGCCACGAGCCCTTTGCTCCTAGGCCTCGCCCTCCACCCCCGAGGGACCTTCCTCGTCCCCAGCATCTTACGGCCCCACCCATAGCCCGTCCACCGGCACCTGCACCACCCGCACGTCCTTTGTTGCCTATGCCTCCTATCCGTCGGGAGGATAAAGGTAAAGGACCTATGATTGGGGAGCCTAGTGGATCACGGCAGCAGTGTTATCGCTGCAATGGGTTTGGCCATTTCGCCAACCAGTGTCCCACTCGCCCATCTCTTCACATTGGGGACACACAGGCTGAGGATACCACCCCTGCGGGCCTAGAGTTAGTCAGCTATGAGGCAGATGAAGAGCTAGCTGACGAGTACTATGAGATGGGAGGTGAGGCCCAGGATGCCCAGCAGTTAGACGATACCCATGTGGGGGTCGTCAGATGTATCCTCACCCAGCCACAGGTCAGTGATGACTGGCGTCGGACCACTATCCTTCATGTATTCTGTAGGCTGGGAAAGCAAATTTGCAAGGTGGTCATCGATAGCGGGAGTTGTATCAATGCAATCTCCACGAACGCTGTCACTCGTCTTGGTCTCACACCCGTAGACTACCCTTGCCCCTACCAGGTATCATGGGTGGATACAACTTCCATTTCGGTCAGGCTGCGGTGCTTGGTCCCGCTGCAGCTCCACTCCTACCGTGACGAGATCTGGTGTGATGTTCTTCCCATGGAAGTGGGAAGTATCATTCTTGGTAGGCCGTGGTTATTCGACTGAGATGCCACACTCCATGGTCGGTCGAACACCTGTACCTTTGACCACGATGGCCAGCGGGTCACCCTCCAACCCGTTCGGCCCAGGAGCCCATCTGTTAGGGGTCCTACTGGCCCTAGTACTCCGAAGCCTTCCGTTCCCGGGCCTAGTACCCCATCCCCAGCTCGGGCTATGACCGTTACCTCTGGCCCAGGAGAGCCCTCGACGAGGAGATTGATGATGATTAGCTCCCGGGAAATGGAGCAGGAGCTTAGTCAGGGCTGTCCGGTGTTTGCCATTACGGTCCGAGAGGTGGAGCGGGACTCCGAGGGTGAGCTCCCACCCGAGGTTGTTCCCATTCTGCAGGAGTATGCTGATGTATTCCCCGATGAGCTTCCCGAGGGACTCCCACCTATGCGGGATATTCAGCATGCCATCGACCTTGTTCCGGGCTCTTCTTTGCCCAATCTTCCTCATTATCGAATGAGCCCCACGGAGCATGCCGAGCTTAAACGGCAGGTCGATGAGCTTGTGCAGAGAGGATCTGTCCGGGACAGCATGAGTCCATGTGCTGTACCCGCATTACTCGCCCCGAAGAAGGATGGCACGTGGAGAATGTGCATTGATAGTCATGCCATCAACAAAATCACCGTGAAGTACAGGTTCCCTATTCCCCGCCTTGATGACATGCTGGACATGATGGCAGGTGCCACTATCTTTTCGAAGATCGATCTTAAGAGCGGCTATCATCAGGTGAGGATTAGGCCAGGTGATGAGTGGAAGACCGCATTTAAGACCAAGGACGGTCTATATGAGTGGTTGGTCATGCCTTTTGGGTTGACCAATGCCCCTAGCACTTTCATGCGGCTCATGACTCAGGTCCTTCGACCTTTCATTGGAGTCTTTGTAGTGGTGTATTTTGATGATATCCTTATCTATAGCCGCACCACAGGGGACCACTTAGACCACCTTCGGCAGGTCTGTATACTTCTTCGGCGAGAGCAGTTGTTTGCGAACCCACAGAAGTGTGCTTTCATGACATCTCAGCTTACCTTCTTGGGTTTCATTGTGTCTAGTACTGGGGTCTCCGCCGATCCGGAGAAGGTCCGGGCCATTGTTGAGTGGCCGGAACCCCGTACGGTTCATGATGTCCGCAGCTTTCATGGCCTTGCGACGTTCTATCGTCGCTTCATCCGCGGATTTAGCTCCGTCACTGCCCCGATCACGGATTGCATCCGTAAGGGCACATTTGTATGGACGAAGGCCGCATCTGCTGCCTTCAGGGACATCAAGGAGCGCATGACCCAGACACCTATCCTTCGACTGCCTGATTTCTCGAAGGTGTTTGAGGGCTGTTGTGATGCGTCGGGTGTTGGGATAGGAGGAGTTTTGAGTCAGGAGTCCCACCCGATCGCATATTTCAACGAGAAGCTGAATGATGCGAAACTGCGATATTCCACATATGATAAAGAGTTTTACGCAGTTGTTCAGGCTCTTAGGCATTGGAGGCATTACCTATTACATCAGGAGTTTGTCTTATACTCCGATCATGAGGCTTTGAGATACCTCCATTCCCAAAAGAAGCTGAATTCACGTCATAGTCGTTGGGTTGAGTATCTCCAGCAGTTCACCTTTGTGCTAAAACATAAGGCTGGAGTGGAGAACAAGGTGGCCGATGCCTTGAGTCGGCGAGCATGTCTTCTTACCACCATGAGTGCCGAGGTCATAGGGCTAGAGAAGATGAAGGAGGCCTATGTTGATTGTCCTGACTTCGGTCAGATTTTTACTACTCTCCAGGCCGGGCCCTCGAGAGACCATGATGATTATGTGCTTCAGGAGGGTTACCTCTTTCGAGGTAGCAGGCTATGTGTTCCCCGAACTTCGGTTCGAGATTTCCTTGTGTGGGAACTACATGCGGGAGGTCTAGCCGGCCACTTTGGTCGGAACAAGACTATTGAGGCAGTGGAGCATCGATTTTATTGGCCGAGCTTGAAGCGCGATGTTGCTAACATCGTGGCTCAGTGCCGTACATGTGCTACGGCCAAAATGAAGAAGCAAAGCTCGGGCCTTTATACGCCTCTCCCCGTGCCTGATGCCCCGTGGCAGGATGTCAGCATGGATTTTGTTTTGGGATTGCCACGTACCTCCAGGAAGCATGATTCGGTGATGCGGGACAACTGACTCGCTAGCTAACCTAGGACGCTAAAGAACGCGACCAGCACGCGCACGAGACAAGGCAAGCCGGTGTGACCGACTAACGTGAAATCCCTCCGGGCGGAGGCGTCTCTCAACAGAACTCCGAACCACGGCCGTCCCACGGAGGGAGGCGCAACGGGGTCACAACGGGCGAGAAGCCGCTGGACGACACGGGAGTCTAGTCCGAGCTCGGTGCTCGACTAGGGCCATGGGAAAAGGGGCAGCTCTCGTCTCTCTCAACCAGCAGTAATAAATGAAACTAGCTAGACCCTACACTCACTCACGCGGCACAATCAATCATATACGTGATAAGCAAGTACTACGGGCGGGAGCGAGACACGTACCTCCACGCCTAGGCGTGGGGAAGGAACCCCGGCCGAGTCCAACCACCCCGATACACGCGTGAGAAAACTAATACAAACATCAAAAGGGCCCACTCCTCGCAGGGAGGTAATAGGCTACAACCACAACTACACACGGGGCGGCCGGCGCACGGGTTGACGGGCAGCAGCCGAGGTCGGGGATGAAGCCGGATGCCGACCCTCGCAATGCCGATCGCTCCTGTAGTAGCCTTTGAGGAGGAGGCCCACGTCGCCGTGGGCACTGCTGGGATGCCGAGCCGGATGGAGGAGGCCCACGCTGCTGCTACGGCCTCGGGGGGATGTCGGTCCGGCGAGAGGTTGCTGGCTGGTCCCTGTGACAGCAGGCAGAGATGGCGCTGGTACACGGCCGTCCGGACAGCGTTTGTGGCGGCGTCTTCTCTGGTGGAAGGCTGACAGGGGCGGCTCTCCAGGGGCAGTGGTGGCAGATGGGGTCCGGTGGAGGAATTGGGTGCGAAGGGGGTGACAACAGGGGTGCACAGACAGCACTTCAGGGCAGTCTGATCTGTGACCGTGGGTGGGGTGGTGATGGCGCAAGGGTACAGAAGGAGTTCCGGCCCGAGATGATTACTGGAGGTGTGGTGGGATGTGAGGAGTCGACCTACCAAGTTGCGGATCGATCCGAGGACGGGAAGTGGTACCCCCTTTGGAGGCCCTCTGCTGACAGTCCCGCTCGGGTACTGTAGCGCAGGATTGCGCACTAAAAGTGTGCTTGAAGACAAAAGTTTACCCCGATGGAGTTTGAAGGCGAGGCCAGAGAGGTTGGATTCGTGACTGGGAGAGGAACAAATGTTATGAAGGGACTGGCGGGGTTTGGTGGAAGGAGAGGCATGCAAATGGTGACCCAAGTCGTCTCGGATCACAGGTGAGACTGCCAGGGAGGCAGACAGAGCGATGAAAGTGTCTGTAAAGACAACTTTCTCTGTGGATGGAATTTTTGGCCAAGGCCGGTGGGGTTGGAAAGATGACTGGAAGAGGTACGAAAGTCGTGAAGAAACTTAGATGAGACGCTGCCAGGAAGCGGACGCACCGGACCGATCTCTAGACACCAAATCTGCTGTCAGCACAGGGACGCCCGGGGAAGAGGAAGATGATCCTGCGTGCACCGTCGCTCCACCGAACTCGTCGCCGTGGACGATGGATGAAGGCTGCTGGCGTTGGAATCCCTTGGGGGAGATCTCCTACCCCTGGGCGTCGCACCCAAGGATTGGAGATGAGGTGAGGGCGTCGCACCCTCAAGGAGGAGGAAGAGGAAGGGGTCGCCCCTTTTCACAATGTGGCACTCCACACGAACACACAAGCAGGGGGGCGGCCACAACCGAGGAAGGCCATTCAAATCTCCTAGATTCTAGGAGTGAAAGGTGGGGGGGGCGGCCAAAAGAGGGAGAGGGCAAAGGGGAAAGGGCGGCTGCCACTCCCACCAAGAGGGGAGGGAATGGTCCGCCCCCAACCCTAACCCTAGGTGGGGCGCGCCTCCCAAGGTGGGCCCAGGGGGGGGGGGGAAGAGTGGACAACCCAAGTGGGCTAGAGGAGTGAACCAAGAAGTGGCCCAATAACCCCCCTAGCCTCTAGCAAGCCTACAAAACACAAATAAAGCCTAATTGGCCTAAAAAAAGGTCCATGACTGAAAGAAAATTGTCCACACACGGACTAAACCAAGGCCCAACATGGCCCAAAGCATAAAATAAGTGATGATAGCTCCGCTAATCTGTCAACTGGTCGCCGAGCCAAAGGGATGCCGGCGAGATCCGTGTACTCCGTCGTAAAGTGTGACGCGTGTCCTCACCAATTCTCCCCGGGTGGGAAGAACTCGACCCCGTCGAGTAAGGGTCACGGTCGCTCAGGTAACGCTCCAGCAAGTCCGGATCAATCCGCTCCAGCTCTCCCCGCGTGATCCAGGTGTCGTCTGTCTCAGGGCGCCCTCTCCAACGCACTAGGAAGCGCTGGTAGGCCCCGCTCCTGGTGGTGGTCACCTGCTCATCCAGTATACAATCGATGTGCTCGCGTCTCTGTAATGGGGCTGGAGGAGGTGGACTCTCAGAAGGTGTATCGCTCACAACAGGAAGGGGAGGCCCAAGAAGCTCACTGGGAATCACTGCTGGATCCCGATAGGCCACCAGATCAGAGACGTTGAACGTCGAACTGATCCCATAATCATCTGGCAGCTCAATCTCATACGCGTTAGACCCAATCCGCCTCAGAACTCAGAAGGGTCCGGCACCGCGGTCCTGGAGTTTCTTTACGGCCCCCGAAGGGAACCGTTCAGGTCTGACCCTGATCATGACATACTCTCCCTCGCGGAACTCACGCGTGCGTCGATGCGCATCAGCTAACTCCTTATATCGTGCGTTGCTGGCCTCAATGTGACGACGTACATGCTCATGCAACTGCCTAACATGCTCAGCAAAGGACTCAGCTGACTCTGAGACACGGGCCTGGACAGGGGATGGGACCAAGTCTAACGGTTTTCTAGGCCTACGACCAGTGACTATCTCAAAAGGACTCAAGCCAGTAGACCTATTGACCGAATCATTGTAAGCAAACTCCGCTAGAGGGAGAACTAAATCCCAATCCCGGTCACGCTCACGCACTAGACACCTCAAAAGATCCCCCAAACTCCTATTCACAACCTCTGTTTGACCATCGGTCTGGGGGTGGTAAGCAGTAGAAAACTTCAGCTGTGTGCCCATCATGTGCCATAGGGTCTTCCAGAAATAGCTAGTAAAACGAACATCCCTATCTGACACAATAGTACGCGGCAACCCAAACCTAGAGACACAATGGGTGAAGAATAGACGGGCAACCCTAGAGGCATCTGATGTTTTAGAACATGGGATAAACAAGGCCATCTTAGAGAATCTGTCCACCACCACGAAAATGGAGTCGTGTCGGCGGAGGGTACGGGGCAAGCCTAAGACAAAGTCCATGCTAATGTCCTGCCATGGACTATCTGGTACCGGGAGGGGAGTGTAAAGGCCGGTATTCTGTTTCCTCTGTTTGGCCAAGGCACAAATGCGGCACTGGGCCACAATCCTAGCAACATCCCGCTTCAGGCTAGGCCAAAAGAATCGGTACTCAACGGCCTCAATGGTCTTATTCCGGCCAAAGTGGCCGGCTAGACCCCCAGCATGCAACTCCCAAGTAAGAAAATCACGGACCGAGGTCCGTGGGACACAAAGCCTGCTCCCATAGAAAAGGTAGCCATCCTGCAACGTATAGTCGGGGTACTCATGGGACGGACCTGACTGGAGGGTGGTGAACATAGGACCGAAATCCGGGCAATCGGCATACAGCTCCCTCATCCTATCCATCCCAACCACCTCCACACTCATGGTGGTCAATAGATGAGTACGGCGGCTCAAGGCATCAGCAACCCGGTTCTCCACACCGGCCTTGTGCTTCAGCACAAATGTGTACTCCTGGAGGAACTCGACCCATCGGCTATGGCGAGAGTTGAGCTTCTTTTGGGCATGGAGATATCGGAGTGCCTCATGATCAGAATACAACACAAACTCCTGATGTAACAAATAGTGTCTCCAATGCCTCAAAGCTTGCACCACTGCGTAGAATTCCTTATCGTATGTAGAGTAACGCAGTTTCGCATCGCTCAGCTTCTCGCTAAAGAATGCAACGGGATGGGCCTCCTGACTAAGAACTCCTCCTATGCCTACCCCTGAGGCATCACAAGAGACCTCAAACACCTTCGTGAAGTCTGGAAGACGAAGGACGGGTGCCTGGGTCATGCGCTCTTTGAGGAGCGCGAAAGCGGCTGAAGCAGCCTTGGTCCACTCAAAGGCCCCTTTCCTAATGCAGTCCGTGATAGGGGCAGTGATGGAGCTAAAGCCTCGGATAAAACGGCGATAGAAGGTCGCCAGTCCGTGAAAGCTACGGACATCATGTAGGGTACGAGGCTCGGGCCACTCAACAATTGCCCTGACCTTCTCAGGGTCGGCAGATACTCCCTCACTAGAAACAATGAACCCTAGGAAGGTGACCTGAGAGGTCATGAACGCGCATTTCATAGGGTTGGCAAACAAGCTCTCTCTCCTCAGAATCAAGCAGACCTGCCGAAGGTGGTCTAAGTGGATCTCCCGGGTAAGGCTGTAGATGAGGATATCATCGAAGTAAACTACCACGAAGATTCCTATCAAGGGTCGCAAGACCTGAGTCATCAGCCTCATGAAGGTGCTGGGAGCATTGGTCAGCCCAAAGGGCATGACCAGCCACTCATAAAGACCATCCTTGGTCTTGAAGGCCGTCTTCCATTCATCTCCAGGTCTGATCCTTACCTGGTGATAGCCACTCTTTAGATCAATCTTGGAGAACACAGTGGCTCCCGCCATCATATCCATCATATCATCCAGACGGGGAATGGGAAACCTATATTTCACCGTGATCTTGTTGATAGCACGGCTGTCTATGCACATCCTCCAAGTACCGTCTTTCTTGGGGGCAAGTAGGGCGGGGACGGCACAAGGACTCATACTCTCTCGGAGAGATCCCCTAGACATCAACTCATTCACCTGGCGCTGGAGCTCAGCGTGGTCAGTGGGGCTCATCCTATAGTGTGGCAGGTTGGGCAATGAGGACCCCGGTATCAAATCTATAGCATGCTGGATGTCTCTCATGGGAGGAAGACCTTCGGGAAGGTCATCGGGGAAAACATCGGAGAACTCCTGAATAATAGCAGCCACATCGGGTGGGAATTCCCCCTCTGCCTCTCTAGGCTTCTCACGGACTACTACAGCAAAGATGGGATCTCCTCTCGCAAAGTCACGCTCCATCTCCCGGGAGCTGACTAACATCAACCTCCTAGCTGGAGGACCAGTGGTAGCAATGGATGGGGCTGGGTCCTGGGCTGGGGAAGGGGCACTGGGCCCCAGGATATCAGTGCTCGGCGTGCTAGGACCGGTGGGTCCCCGAACAGGAGGACGTGTGGGCTGGGAAGGGTGAAGGGTGATCCTCTGGCCGCTGTGATCAAAAGTGCATGTGTTCAAACGACCATGGAGGGTGGCATCCCTATCAAACAACCAAGGTCTCCCTAGAATGATACTACCTACCTCCATAGGCAAGACGTCACACCAGATCTCATCCTGGTAGGCATGGAACTGTAAGGGCACTAGGCAACGCTGTCTGACCGGAATGGAGGTAGTGTCTACCCAAGACACACGGTAAGGGGAGGGGTGGTCCACGGGGGTCAATCCTAGGCGTTTCACTGTGCCCGTGGAGATGGCATTGATGCAACTCCCACTGTCTATAATCACCTTGCAGACTTTCCCTCCTAGTCTGCAGAAAGTATGAAAGATGGTGGTGCGACGCCAGTCATCACTCACCAAAGGCTGGGTCAAAATACACCTAACAACTCCCAGCTGAACATCATCCTGGTGCTGCGTACCCTGGGTGTCGACCTGATCGCTTCTAACAACTCATCGAAAAACTCCTCCGCGAGCTCAAGGTCGGCCTCATAGCTAACAGGTTCAACCTCAGGTACGGTCTCCCCTGCGGATGTCTCTCCTAGAGCCACGGTCTGCTGTCGGGTAGGGCACTGAACAGCGTAATGACCGGCTCCTCCACAACGATAGCAATCACCACGAGGCCTAGGGCCTTGCGGTGCTCCACCAGTCATCGGCCCTTTCCCCTTGTCATCACGACGAGCCGGGGGTGGTGGAAACTGGGACCTAGTAGGAATGGCAGGCTGCTGAGGGCGAGGAACCTCGGTGGCAGGGGCCTGGGGTCGAGGGAGGAAGTCCCTCGGGGCGGGAGGTCGAGGCCTAGGGGCAAGGTCCTGGCGAGGGGTCTCCCTAGCAATATCCTGAGGTCGGGTCAAGGGTCCCCTAGAAAACTGCCCCGTAGTGGCGCGAGGATCCGCTCCTCGAGAATAGGTGGGTGTGGGGCGCTGGGCGGGAGCAAAATCTAACTCGAACTGCTCCATCTCGCGGGCCACTTGGTAGGCCTCCTCTAATGTCTGCACATGACGGCGGAGTAACTCCATATGAAGGTGCCGTTTTAAACCCCGACGGAATCGAGCTACCGTCATGATAGTCTCTTCCCTGACCCCACATCTCAGCAGGCACTCATCAAATTCGGCAATGTACTCCATGACAGGCCGATTCCCCTGGGTAAGACTCTGCCACCGATCAATGAGCCGGTGGCGGTGGGATCGGGGGACATACTTCTGCTCTAGTTTCGCCCTCATCTCCTCCCAGGTCTCAATCGGGGGCTCATGCCGTTGCCCAATCAAACTCTCAACTGTGGCCCAGTAGGTCTGGGCCCTGCCAACCAGCTTCATCTTGGCAAACCTGACTTTCCTATGCTCGGCCATGTCTACCCACTCGAAATAGCGGTCCATGCTAGTGGCCCAGTCACTAAACAGGTCAGGGTCCAAGGACCCATCAAAGGAGGGTGGATCTACTCGCACAGATCGGAGGATACGCTCCTCATCCTCATCCCGATGGTACCGTCGGCCCTGTCGTCCACGGCCATAACCCTCACTCTCATTGTCGGACCCAAAGTCCTCAACCTCACGTGCGTGGACCTGTCGACCACGGTTATGACCGTCGCCTCCCCTAGGCTGGTTGGGTCGAGGAGCAGGGTCACGTTGGCCATGGGCCTGCTCGGGAACATCTATGGGTGGGACTCTACCCTGGGGGCGATCAACTAGACCCTGAATGGTCCGGTTAGAGGCCTCAATCCGGTCCTCCATATCTCCCATTCGGTCCTCCATGACCTTCAACTGGCCCTCTATCCGGTCGGTCTGACCCCTAATCTCATGTCTCATGGACTCCATGATGGTCTGCATCATCTCCTGCATGGAGAGATCGCTGGGTACGGGGTTCCTAGGATCAGCCATAGGGGGCGGGCGGTGGTAGGAAGTACCACGCCGGGTGGGCATGCAAGACCCTAGGGAACAAGGGTGAAATAGACACGACCACAAAATGGAACACAGACTCAAATGCAAGATGAGACTCGATTGGCCTAGGACTACTAAGGATGCAAAGAACCTAAGACAAATCTAATGACTCAAATGGCCTAAGACCCCAATTTGTAAGAACAAACTGGTTCCCTATGCTCTGATACCAAAATTTGATGCGGGACAACTGACTCGCTAGCTAACCTAGGACGCTAAAGAACGCGACCAGCACGCGCACGAGACAAGGCAAGCCGGTGTGACCGACTAACGTGAAATCCCTCCGGGCGGAGGCGTCTCTCAACAGAACTCCGAACCACGGCCGTCCCACGGAGGGAGGCGCAACGGGGTCACAACGGGCGAGAAGCCGCTGGACGACACGGGAGTCTAGTCCGAGCTCGGTGCTCGACTAGGGCCAAGGGAAAAGGGGCAGCTCTCGTCTCTCTCAACCAGTAGTAATAAATGAAACTAGCTAGACCCTACACTCACTCACGCGGCACAATCAATCATATACGTGATAAGCAAGTACTACGGGCGGGAGCGAGACACGTACCTCCACGCCTAGGCGTGGGGAAGGAACCCCGGCCGAGTCCAACCACCCCGATACACGCGTGAGAAAACTAATACAAACATCAAAAGGGCCCACTCCTCGCAGGGAGGTAATAGGCTACAACCACAACTACACACGGGGCGGCCGGCGCACGGGTTGACGGGCAGCAGCCGAGGTCGGGGATGAAGCCGGATGCCGACCCTCGCAATGCCGATCGCTCCTGTAGTAGCCTTTGAGGAGGAGGCCCACGTCGCCGTGGGCACTGCTGGGATGCCGAGCCGGATGGAGGAGGCCCCACGCTGCTGCTACGGCCTCGGGGGGATGTCGGTCCGGCGAGAGGTTGCTGGCTGGTCCCTGTGACAGCAGGCAGAGATGGCGCTGGTACACGGCCGTCCGGACAGCGTTTGTGGCGGCGTCTTCTCTGGTGGAAGGCTGACAGGGGCGGCTCTCCAGGGGCAGTGGTGGCAGATGGGGTCCGGTGGAGGAATTGGGTGCGAAGGGGGTGACAACAGGGGTGCACAGACAGCACTTCAGGGCAGTCTGATCTGTGACCGTGGGTGGGGTGGTGATGGCGCAAGGGTACAGAAGGAGTTCCGGCCCGAGATGATTACTGGAGGTGTGGTGGGATGTGAGGAGTCGACCTACCAAGTTGCGGATCGATCCGAGGACGGGAAGTGGTACCCCCTTTGGAGGCCCTCTGCTGACAGTCCCGCTCGGGTACTGTAGCGCAGGATTGCGCACTAAAAGTGTGCTTGAAGACAAAAGTTTACCCCGATGGAGTTTGAAGGCGAGGCCAGAGAGGTTGGATTCGTGACTGGGAGGGGAACAAATGTTATGAAGGGACTGGCGGGGTTTGGTGGAAGGAGAGGCATGCAAACGGTGACCCAAGTCGTCTCGGATCACAGGTGAGACTGCCAGGGAGGCAGACAGAGCGATGAAAGTGTCTGTAAAGACAACTTTCTTTGTGGATGGAATTTTTGGCCAAGGCCGGTGGGGTTGGAAAGATGACTGGAAGAGGTACGAAAGTCGTGAAGAAACTTAGATGAGACGCTGCCAGGAAGCGGACGCACCGGACCGATCTCTAGATACCAAATCTGCTGTCAGCACAGGGACGCCCGGGGAAGAGGAAGATGATCCTGCGTGCACCGTCGCTCCACCGAACTCGTCGCCGTGGACGATGGATGAAGGCTGCTGGCGTTGGAATCCCTTGGGGGAGATCTCCTACCCCTGGGCGTCGCACCCAAGGATTGGAGATGAGGTGAGGGCGTCGCACCCTCAAGGAGGAGGAAGAGGAAGGGGTCGCCCCTTTTCACAATGTGGCACTCCACACGAACACACAAGCATCAAATTCTTCATTATTCCTTTCAAAAGAAAATACAAGGTCTTTTATATGGGATGGGGAAATGCTAGGTCTAAACCCTAGCCAAGGGGAAAGGAGATGGGGGGGGGGCGGCCACAACCGAGGAAGGCCATTCAAATCTCCTAGATTCTAGGAGTGAAAGGTGGGGGGGGCGGCCAAAAGAGGGAGAGGGCAAAGGGGAAAGGGCGGCTGCCACTCCCACCAAGAGGGGAGGGAATGGTCCGCCCCCAACCCTAACCCTAGGTGGGGCGCGCCTCCCAAGGTGGGCCCAGGGGGGGGGGAAGAGTGGACAACCCAAGTGGGCTAGAGGAGTGAACCAAGAAGTGGCCCAATAACCCCCCTAGCCTCTAGCAAGCCTACAAAACACAAATAAAGCCTAATTGGCCTAAAAAAAGGTCCATGACTGAAAGAAAATTGTCCACACACGGACTAAACCAAGGCCCAACATGGCCCAAAGCATAAAATAAGTGATGATAGCTCCGCTAATCTGTCAACTGGTCGCCGAGCCAAAGGGATGCCGGCGAGATCCGTGTACTCCGTCGTAAAGTGTGACGCGTGTCCTCACCATTCGGTCTATGTGGTGGTTGACCGTTTCTCGAAGATGGCCCTCTTTATCCCTTGCTCAAAGACTTCGGATGCTTCTAGTGTAGCCCGCCTATTCCTTACTCATGTGGTGTGCAAGTTCGGGTTGCCTCGCACTATAGTGTCTGACCGTGATGTTAGGTTCACTTCCTATTTTTGGAAGACACTATGGCATATGATGGGTACGCACCTCAAGTTTTCCACTGCATACCATCCCCAGACAGATGGTCAGACCGAGGTGGTCAATAGGAGTCTGGGTGATCTTTTGAGATGTCTTGTTAGGGACCGCATTGGGGATTGGGATCTCATTCTACCTATGGCTGAGTTTGCATATAATGATTCGGTGAATAGGTCTACTGGCATGAGTCCATTTGAAATTGTCACAGGTCGTAGGCCTAGGAAACCCGTTGACCTTGTCCCCATGCCTGTCCATGCTAGAGTGTCGGAGTCGGCCGAGTCATTTGCTAGGCATGTTAGGAGTTTGCATGACGACATCCGTCGTCACATTGAGTCCAGCAATGCATGGTACAAGGAGTTAGCCGATGCCCACCGACACCACCGAGAGTTCCACGAGGGCGAATACGTCATGATCAGGGTAAGACCTGAACGGTTTCCCTCTGGAACCGTTAAGAAGTTGCAAGCTCGCGGAGCCGGTCCATTCAGAGTGTTGAAACGCGTTGGATCCAATGCGTATGTTGTGGACTTGCCCGAGGAATATGGTATAAGCTCTACCTTCAATGTATCGGATCTTGTTGCATATAGGGACCCAGCGGTGATCCCTAGTGAGCCTTTTGAGCCATCTCCTCCCCTTGAGAGTGATCCCACACCTGAGTGTCCACTTCCACCTCCAGCCCCTTTTTCACGGCAGCGTGAGCATATAGATCGTATACTGGACGAGCAAGTGACGGTTACCAGGAGTGGATCTTACCCGCGCTACCTAGTGCGATGGAGAGGACGGCCCGCTACTGAGGACACATGGATCACACATGGTGAGTTGCAGCAGATTGATCCGGACCTTTTGGAGCGATACAGGAGCGATGCAGACCCTTACTCGACAGGGTCGAGTTTCTCCCACCCGGGGAGAATTGGTGCGGACACCCGAGCTGTTGATCGGCACGACACACCGAGCCACCGGTACCGCACACGGAGCACGACACGAGCCACCTCAGCGTCCATCTGGCTCGGAGACAGCTTGGAGACTCCGCCTTGAGCCTCCCCATTTATTATATTTAGCTAGACTTTATGTGTGTGTAATTTGTATTTATTTCGTTGCATTCGGTTTGCCATTTTGAGTGTAATAGGGGCTTACGAGCATTTCGGACCCCGTGGGCCCCACGGGCCCCCCGGGCCCCACCACATTGGGCCACCTCAGCCTAGGGTCCCACATGGGGCCAGTCAACATGCCACATGGGAGCATCTAGAAGTTTGAATGGTATTTGGACACATGGGGGACAATGGACTTGAAAAGTCCAAATGAGAGGCCACCTACCCCCACCTACCAAGTCCAACTTCCACATCCTTGCCATTCTAGTCAATAGGCCGCCCCCCCCTTTATTTTTTTTTAATTTTCATTTGTGTGGATGGTCACATGCAATCCTAGCCCTCAATCTCCCACCCCTAGATCCAACGGTGGAGGATTGATTAGATTGGTGACCTATATATGCTTGTAATTTCCATTTTTGATTAATTAATGCCATTTGGAATCAAGAAATTGTTGGAGCTCCAGCTTGGTGCGCCCCTCTGTTCCCCCTTGCAGCTGTGAAGGTTGCCTCTGGAGGTGTGACTCCTCCCCTATCAGTTCCGGTCATCGCCGCCGCCGCCACGAGCCGCCACCGCACCGCCATCGCCTTCGCCGGAGTTCTGTCCACGCAGTACCACAGCCACTTCCACGAAATTCCAGTCTCAGCCACGGCATCAGATCAAGCTGGAACTTTTACTGGATGTCCCAGAGGTGTCTAGCACGTCCTCAGAATTTTGGTTGGTCATAAAGATCTCATTTGGTATTTTTTGATTTTCGTCCAATCACAGTTTCCAGATCTGTCTACTGTCTGTTTCTATTTCCACCCGCCCAGAGTTTCAAGTCTTAGGTCCTTGTTTTGATTTTCTTTGGTTCGTCCAATTTAACTGGGTGTCCCTTGCATCCATCCCTTCATCCACTATTTTTTTTAATGTTTGGTTCGTCCATTTCATATTTTCTAAAATTCGTTCTCAGTCCTAGCTACAGTACTTTCTGCCAGTTCCCAGATCCGACCACCAGACACTCCAAAAATCCTATCAAATCACCACCAGCTCCAAATCCAATTCTAAAAATTGTCCCAGCTTGATGGTTTGAATATCTACAAAGTTGAAGAAGAGCTTGAAGTCTGATTCCTACGGAAAGTAGACGGTCAACGGTGGTTCTCAGACAAATACCCTGTAAATCTGATGTCTCGGTTACTGTACAACAGGGATTTGTAAATTCATTAAAGTATAGATCCGGCTAGATCCATCAGATCTCTTTGAGTCTAGATTGAAGCATTTGAAGAGAGATTTCCAATGATAGCTCATGTGTCCCGATCCGACGTCGGGATCGACCGCAGCGGCTGTTTTCGCCGGAGCGCGCACCTGAAAACAGCAAGCAGAAATCCGTGGGCAGCATTCCAAAAGCTTGGAGATCGGAGTTGTTCGGCCACCGGTCGGTGTTCCCGGCCGACCGCCTTCCGTGGAGACGTACCACCAGGGGTCCCCATCACAGTGGGACCCACTCCTGCAGATCCGGAGGCCAGCGCCACCCGTGGGCCCCACGGGCCCGCAGAACCCGCCGTTCGGAAAGCACTAAAACGCGGAGTTCGGCACCGCCGGGCGACATCAAGATGCTGCCCGTCAACCCGAGTTGCGTGATTCCCGGGCTCCATATGTGACCTTTTACCTCCCTGCGTGGAGTGGGTCAAATCTTTGTATTGCTGTGATATTGTTTAACCGGGAGTCCGTGATTCGGCCAGGGTTGTCTTCGCCACGCCGGGAGCGTGGAGGTAATGGTCCGAACCTCTTGGCGTTCATTTGCTTAGCTAGTATACGGTCTTTTGCCGCTGCCGAGAGTGTAGGTACTAGCCCGTGTGTCCATGTCACCGCTGTGAGAGTGAGAGTGACCCGTCCCACGACTCGATCCGAGTCCGGAAGTTGAGTCGGACTACCCTTGACCTCCGCCGGTTCCTTAACCGCGCACGGTCCGCGCTTTCCCTCGCTTGGGACGACGAGTGAGCTTCCACTTCTGTTAGCGACGTTTTACCACTAGGAGCTCGTAGTGTCGGGCTTAGTGTCTCCCTGGTGTGTGCTGCTGGTCGCGTCTTCATCTAGAGTCCGAGGGTGGCACCATATAGTGTCGTCTCCTGAGTCCGTCCCGCATCAGATTTGGCACAGCTGGTTGTGAAGAGTGAGAAAATAGGTGATGTCTGCTGGCTTGTTCGTGAGGCGGCTTCCCGAGACAATGCGCCCGCACTATTCTATTGGCCGCTCACTCCCTGATACACAGGGCCGCCAGGTATGCTTGCCTTTCATTTCAGCTTCGAGCTGTTTCTTTCATACTCAGCATGCATCTTTCTCACCTATGCGCCTTTGTAGCTCATCTCTCTATGCAGGTGACTCGGCATTACAGGGAGTTAATTTCCAAGGCGCAGAAGCCTTCATATTTTGACATCCCGACGCCAGCTCCGACCACGATGCCACTGCCTTCTGGCGACTCGCGGAAGCGCACCCGGTCCCAGGTCAAGGAGGCAATTAGCAAGGCTAAAAAGGCCAAGCAGGCGGACACCTGTGTTGCACGAGCGCGCCGAAAGAGGGCTGCTGAAGGGGAACAAGTTGTCGCTCCTCCTCGGATCCCATCGTTTGTTGAGTTTGAGGCCGCTCGGACACATGGGACCGAAGACGAAGGTAACTTCTTGTTCCGGTATGGCTTGTTCGCTTATTGCTGCCGCTTTGGCTGATCATCTTTTTGCAGCTGCTGGCACTGTTTCTGCCGTTGTCGGGCTGGAGGCGGTGACGGGTGCCGCGGCCAGAGAGAGAGAGGAGGAAGCTCCTCCAGCTTTTGTTGAAAGGGATCTACCTTCACCGACACCCCATCAGGAGATGGAAGGTAAGTTGCAGCTTGCCAGTAGAGCTCGGTGGCCCACCGTGCCTTTAGTCAGGTCTTGACTGTTTATTGTTTTGCTTCCAGTCGACATTCGACCGACAGTGCTCCCCGGAGTTGAGACCATGGGAGAAGCCACTGCTGGAGGGCAAGTGACTTCTAGGGGAGAATCCCAAGATATTCAGCATGGTGATGCCCCCAGGACAGAAACCGTTGGGGAGGTTCCGACTAAGGGGGCCACTCTTGGTAGCACGATAGCTGTTCGGATGTTGGAGATTCAGGAGTAGGCAGAAGAGTCTTCCTCCCCTGAGTGGGTTGATTACGGTGGTGGCTCCAGTGACGACGAGCTTCCACCGGTTGACACAAAAACCGAAGATGCTGGGGCTTCTTCATCTTATGAAAGTGACTTTTTGACATTCAGTCCTCCGAGGCTACTAGGAATCGAGCACGGGCCATCATACCCGATTGTAGGAGGAGGGTCGGAACCTTCAGAGGCCACTCTTGGAGGCCTAAATATAGTGTCGGTCGAGGTAGGAAGTGTTCCGACACCCGCCCGCAGCCCCTTTTTTATTTCCAAGCCCGCTGGCTGACATACATACATGTGATGCAGGCTGAGGTGGTGCCGCCAACTGTGACGGTTCGCATACCTCTCCCCGACTTAGGCATGAGCCAACCAACCTTTCCACCAGTTATGCGGCCCATCGCCTTAAGGCTTCCACAGACTTTTGCCGCAGCAGCGGCCTCAGAGAAGCCAGGTGCAATTGTAGAAACTGGTGGCCCGGCCGGAGTCACGGAACCTCAAGCCCCAGTCGCTGGCAAAGAATTTCTGCTGGAGCAGAGTAGCCTCCCGGAGATAGAAGCGGGACAAATTGTTGAATAAGAGGCCAATGCTTCTAAGGCCTTGGCCGTCATCGAGGAATCCTCTTCCGCAGAATCCGGTGGGACCGTACATGAAGAGTGAGTGTCCTCGGCTATCTAGACGGCCATCATGGGTTCACCTCTGGGGGCAGGCAAAGAGGTTGCTGTAGTAGAGACTCTTCCAACTATATCAGATGTCGTTGCCGAGTCCAGCGCTGGTGCCTTGCAAACCATGCCGTTGACTTCCTCCGGGGCGAACGACGATATCTGGGCCGAGGCAGACAGCAAAGTGGATTTTCAGCTTCCCAAAACTTCGCCACTGGGTTTACAATTTTCTAGTGACATGGTATGGCAGTCTCTACATAATCTTCAGCGAGCCATGTCAGCTTCCCCGGGCTTGACTTATGCGCAGCTGAGGAGTCTGATAGAACACCTCTCTCGCTCGTTATTGGCATTCGGATGCCCAATGGATGATTGGACCCCGCGGGTTACTATGTTGATGAAACATGCCAACAGTCGGGAGTACCTTAGCCGGGAGGTATCTGATCAGCTGGCAGCTGTAAAATTGGAGAAGGCTGATTGCCGAATTGCCGCTACCTCGCTGAGAGGGACCGTGGGTCAATTGAGAGATGTTGCTAGCACTACATCAGATCGTCGATCCTTTCTCACAGTGCGTATAGTGGAACTACGTGCAGAACTTGCTAGGGTTGAAGCCGAATTACAGGAGACTGAGAGCCTGAAGGTTCAGGCCGTAGAAGAAGCTGACCTAGCTAAAGGACAACTCGCCTCTCTGGATGAAAAATTATTGCAGCTGGTAGCTACCGAGTCTCGGTTGCAAGAGCTTACTCAGTATCCTTCCCTGGGCCTCTTGGAATTGGAAGACATTTTCCGACGTCTTCTGCAGTAGCTTTCCCTTGCTTCTCTCTTCCCTTTTTTTTTAGTTTCGCTCCTTTTTGTCTTCGGAGCTCATGTATCTAGGGGAATGCCCCGAGTACGGATGTATTCTGACACCTCATGTCAACGAAATGTCTTTATTCGTTGCTTCAATCGCGACTTCTTTCTCTCTTTTCTTTTCTTTCTCCTTCCAGTCGATTAGCTCGGTCCAGGGATGTAAGTTACTGGCGCAGGAGAGCGCTCACGCCTTCAGCAAAGGGGTGAGGTGTTCGCTCCACCGCGGGTTAACTATTCCCAGAATTGAGCTTTGACCGGGGTGGGACATGGGTAGAGTAGGCGGATGCGCCCCACTAAGTTTGCCGATGGTGACGAAAGCTGAGAGTGCGGTTTATTCATCGACATGGTTTAAACGTCGAAGCAATGGTAGTTTGTCTATTAACGTGGACGGAAGGCCCAAGTTAAGGGATAGTTGACCGGGCTCGCCGATGGTGGCGAGGGTCAAAAGGTAGCGATCGGTCTTACCGATGGTGACAAGGGCCGAAAAGGGTAGCGACCGATCTTGCTGATGGTGACAAGGGTCAGAAGGGTAGCGACCGATCTTGACAAGGGTCGGAAGGGTAGCGACCGATCTTGCTGAGGGTGACAAGGGTCGAAAGGTTGGCCGATCTTGCCGATGGTGACAAGGGCCGAAAGGGTAGCGACCGATCTTGCCGATGGTGACAAGGGTCGAAAAGATGACCGGTCTCTCCGATGGTGACAAGGACCGAAAGGGGTAGCGACCGATCTTGCCGATGGTGATAAGGGTCGAAAAGGTAACCGGTCTTACCGATGGAGACAAGGACCGAAAGGGGTAGCGTCCGATCTTGCCGATGGTGACAAGGGTCGAAAAGGTAGCCGATCTTACCGATGGTGACAAGGACCGAAAGGGGTAGCGACCGATCTTACCGATGGTGACAAGGGTCGAAAAGGTAGTCGGTCTTACCGATGGTGACAAGGACAGAAAGGGGTAGCGACCGATCTTGCCGATGGTCACAAGGGTCGAAAAGGTAGCCGGTCTTGCTGATGGCGACAAGGACCGAAAGGGGTAGCGACCGATCTTGCCGATGGTGATAAGGATCGAAAAGGTATCCGGTCTTACCGATGGTGACAAGGACTGAAAGGGGTAGCGACCGATCTTGTTGATGGTGACAAGGGCTGAAAAGGTAGCCGGTCTTGCCGATGGTGACAAGACCGAAAGGGGTAGCGACCGATCTTGTCGATGGTGACAAGGGTCGAAAAGGTAGCTGGTCTTGCCGATGGTGACAAGGACCGAAAGGGGTAGCGACCGATCTTGCCGATGGTGACAAGGGTCGAAAAGGTAGCCGATCTTGCCGATGGTGACAAGGACCGAAAGGGGTAGCGACCGATCTTGCCGATGGTGACAAGGGTCGAAAAGGTAGCCGGTCTTGCCGATGGTAACATGGACCAAAAGGGGTAGTGACCGATCTTGCCGATGGTGACAAGGGTTGAAAAGGTAGCCGGTCTTGCCGATTGTGACAAGGACAGAAAGGGGTAGCGACCGATCTTGCCGATTGTGACAAGGGTCAAAAAGGGTAGATGGAAGTGGAATGATGAACGAGGGTAACCTCGTTACTACATCATTATTTCATTTCATTTTTTTATCCTTTTATTATTATTGTTACATTACTGACTCAAGCGCCCTTTCGGGTTTTCGCTGAATTCAGCCCCCTCTTGCTTTTGCCCACGCGCCCTTTCGGGTTTTCACGTGGCGGGGTACCCGATTTTGCCTGCAACGCCCTTTCGGGTTTTCGTCGCAGTCGGGTTACAACCATTTTTGCCCTTATCCTATTTTAGGAACAAGGCCGGCGAGGTATCTCTATTTTTAACCCCATTTTTGTTTCTTTCTTTCTTTTTTTTATTCCACAGAGAATCCGGAACATGGGAGAACTTGTCTGCTTAGGATGCCGGCAGGCCTTGTCGATGATGACAAGAGTCGGGCCCTGGTTTAGTTCGTCGACATTGGTTAAATGCCGAAGCAAAGGCCATATAGTTCTTAACAAGGTTGAAAGGTCCAAGTTAAGGGATAGGGGTCAACCGGTCTCTCCGATGATGACGAGGGTCGAGCATGGGTTTGTTCACCGACATGGGTTACATGTCGAAGCAAGGGGCATGTTCATTAATAAGGATGAAAGGTCCGAGTTAAAGGTAGAGTTCGACCGATCTCGCCGATGATGACGAGGGTCGAACATGAGTTCGTTCGTCGACATAGGTTACATGTCGAAGCAAGGGTATGTTCATTAACGGGGATGAAAGGTCCGAGTTAAAGGATAGACATCGACTGGTCTCGCCGATGATGACGAGGGTCGAACATGGGTTTGTTCATCGACATGGGCTACATGTCGAAGCAAGGGTATGTTCATTAACGGGGATTAAAGGTCCGAGTTAAAGGATAGATGTCGACCAGTCTCGCCGATGATGATGAGGGTCGAACACGGGTTTGTTCATCGACATGGGCTACATGTCGAAGCAAGGGTATGTTCATTAACGGGGATGAAATGTCCGAGTTAAAGGATAGAGGTCGACCGGTCTCACCGATGATGACGAGGGTCGAACACGGGTTTGTTCATCGACATGGGCTACATGTCGAAGCAAGGGTATGTTCATTAACAGAGACGAAAGGTCCGAGTTAAAGGATAGAGGTCGATCGGTGTCGCCGATGATGACGAGGGTCGATCCTGGGTTTATTCATCGACATGGGTTACATGCCGAAGCAATGGTATGTTTATTAACAGGGACGAAAGGTCCGAGTTAAAGGTAGAGATCGATCGATCTCACCGATGATGACGAGGGTCGAACCTGGGTTTAGTAGGGGATTTTCGGTGGGACTTTTGATGGTTGTCCCTTGGGAGTTTCATTAGGAGGAGAATAAAAAGGAACTTTTTACATTACCACTTTACTGACCTGAGCGCCCTTTTGGGTTTTCACCGAAGCCAGCCCCCTCTTGCTTTTGCCCACGCGCCCTTTCGGGTTTTCACGTGGCGGGGTACCCGATTTTGCCAGCAATGCCCTTTCGGGTTTTCACCGCAGCCGGGTTATAGCCATTTTTGCCCTTGTTCCGAATACAGGAACATGTCTGGCAGGATATCTCTATTTTTAACACCATTTTTATTCTTTTTTTTTTTTGAACTCATGTAGCAGAAGGATGTCGAGAGAGTCGGCTAGGACACGAAGTCTTGCGTCGAGGAAAAGGGTTTATTCGTCAGCAAGAGGGCATTGCTAACGCAAAGGATAGGTTTGAGCCGATTCGGGCGTAAGGCCCGTAATTGCAAAGATGTATAAAGGTTGGCTAAGATGTGAAGTCTTGCGCCGGGAAGGGGTTTATTCGTCAGCAAGAAGGCAATGCCAACGCAAAGGCTAGATTTGAGCCGATTCGGGCGTAAGGCCCGTAATGGCAAAGATGTCGATTTTATGCAAGTTTGGTTAGGGCAGAGCGCCACTAGACTAGGGTAAGGGTAGCTCGGCCAGGGCGGAGTGCCACTAGACCAAGGTGAGGGTAGCTCGATCAGGGCGGAGTGCCACTAGACCAAGGTGAAGGTAGCTCGGCTAAAGCGGAGTGCCACTGGACCAAGGTAGGGTAACTTGGCCAGGGCGGGATGCCACCAGACCAAGGTAAGTATTCCGATCACTCATGGAATGTCGGTTGTGCCGTGTGATACAGCTTTATATGCTTTCCATTGAGGGGAGAGAACTGGATGAGTCCTTTGTGGTCTACCAGGATGTAGGCACCCCCTTCATATACTCGATGGATGACATATGGTCCGACCCAATTTTCGACCAACTTCCCTTTGGGGTTGGAAGCCATTACTTCTCTTCTTTTGACCATTACCAGGTCTCCTTTCTTGAATTCTCAACCTTTGACCAGCTTATCGAGAGTACGAGCCATGCGAGCTTGGTAGAGTTGAATATTTTGTTGCGCACGGAGGCGCTTTCCTACGAGCTCAGCGAGCTCTTCCAATCTTCATTCTGCATTAGTTTGTCCACCGCTGACTAGTCCATGCTGGATTGTGACTCGCAGCGAGGGGACTTCTAATTCAATCGGTACCACAGCCTCTGACTCGTACACGAGGGAGAATGGCGAACATCCGGTTGGGGTTTTATAGACGGTATGATAGGCCCAGAGTGCCTCGTACATCTTTTCTTTCCAATCTTTTTTCTTAGACTTGACAGTCTTTGCCAGCAACGTGCATAGTGTTTTGTTGAATGCTCCTGCAAGTCCATTGGCTTGAGGGTTGTAGGGGGGACGATGTCCTCCAGTCAATCTTATATTTGTTAGCTAGCCGATAAACCTTCTGGTTTTTGAAATGGCTGCTGTTGTCAAAGATGATCCGGCTAGGAATCCTGAACCGGAATATTATGTTTTGCCGGAAGAATCTTGCAACCAGTTCTCCCGTCACATCTCTTAGCACAACTGCTTCTGCCCATCTGGAGAAGTAATCCGTGGCTACTAAGATGTATCTGCACCCTGATGAAGATGCTGGTAGTGGCCCTACCACGTCCGTGCCCCACTAAGCAAATGGCCAGCTTGGTAAGGTAGGATGTAGTGGCACTGGAGGTCTTCTTGACACATTAGCGTGCTCTTGACATTTCTGACAAGCCTTGGCGAGCTTTCAGTAGTCATTAAATATAGTGGGCCAATAGTAACCCAATTTCTGTATCTCAATTTTCATCTTCGGTCTGGCCTGGTGCGCTCCAGCTGAACCCGCATGGACTTCTTGCATCACCTGCTCGGCTTCTGCTGAAGATAAGCAATGAAGTAGGACCCTTCTTCGTGCATCTACCATTATTCGGAATAGGCTTTCGTTTCTCATTTCGTAAGAGTCTTTGACCCTCAGGAGTTTCATTCTCTATTCTCTCTCTCTTGGGAGCTGCTGGTGATGAAACCACTATAGGAGATGTTCTTGCCAATCGGGCTGTTGAACCCTTTCGACGGCCACAACCTCATCCTCTTGTTCGTCGGCCAAGACCTCTGTCATACTGGGGACCTGTAGGCAGTTGATCACTATTATGTTCAGGCTTGTGTCTGGCGGGATTGCCAAAGAAGTAGCTAATTTAGCGGCGGCGTCTGCCTGAGCGTTCTGGCCTCGGTTGACATGCTTGATGCTGATGAAGTAGAATCTTGACATCAGGCGGGTTGCCAGCTGATGGTAGGGGAGGAGCTCTTGCTTCCGTACATCGAACTCTCCTTCCAGCTATTTTATAACTAGCATGGAGTCTCCGAATGCTTCCAGCATCTGAATCCCCATGGATAGTGCAATCTACAACCCGATTATTAGGGCTTCATACTCTGCTTCGTTATTCGTGCACGGCTTGTTTATCAAGCAAGATGTGTGCACAACTTCTCCTTCTGGAGACTTCAAGACTATGCCTACCTGATGCGGGACGGACACGAAGACCGACTCTACGTCGTATGGACCTCGGACTCTAGATGCAGACACGACCAGCAACACATGATGGGAGAGACATTAGGCCCGACACATAAAGCACCTATGGGCTATACGTCGCTAACAGAACGCAAGCTCACTCGTCGTCCCAAGCGAGGGAAACGCGGATCGTGCGCGGTTGAAGAACCGGCAGAGTTCAAGGTAGTCAGACTCACTTCCAGATTCAGATCGAGTCGCGGGACGGGTCACTCTCACACTCACAGCGGTGACATGAACACACGGGCTAGTACCTATCGCTCTCGACAGCGGCAAAGACCATATACTAGCTAAGAAAATGAACGCCAAGAAGTTCAGACCATTACCTCCACGCACCTGGCGTGGCGAAGACAACCCCGGCCGAATTACGGACTCCCGGTTAACAATGATTATAGCAATACACTAAGTCGACCCACTCCATGCAGGGAGGTAAAAGGTCACATGTGCGGTTCGGGAATCGCGCAAATCGGGTTGACGGGCAGCATCTTGATGTCGCCCGGTGATGCCGAACTCCGCGTTTTCGTGCTTTCCGAGTGGCGGGTTTTATGGACCCGTGGGGCCCTGGGACGGCGCTGTCCTCCGGATCTATGGGGGTGGGACCCATTGTGATGGGGACCCCTAGTGGCACACCTCCACGGACGGCGGTCGGCCGGGAACACTGATCGGGGTCGATCGGCCCCGATTTCCAATTCTGGAACTAACTTCCCACGGATTTTGGTTACTGTCTTCCGGCGCGCGCTCCGGCGAAAACGGCCGCTGCGATCAATCCTGACGTCGGATCGGGACACATGAGCTATCGTTGGAAAGCTCTCTTCAAATTCTTCAACCTAGAGTCAGAAAGATCTGCTGGATCTAGTCGGATCAGAACTTTATTGAATTTATAAGTCCCGGTTGTACAGTAACCGAAATCTCAGATCTATAGGTGAGTTCTCTGAAGACTGCCTTTGACTGCGAGGAAGATGGTGGATTCAGCTCCTGAGTTCTACATCCAACGTGTGGGATTTTGAATAAGGAGAACTGGGAGATTTATTTTGGACTGATTGGAGGTGGCTGTGATTTTTTATGATTTGTTTACTGGAGGGTGGTCAGATCTGGGAACTGGCAGATAGCATTGTAGCTATCTCTGAGATAGATTTTTGAAAAATATGGGATGATCTCACAAAAATTCAAGGAAATTTGGGGACGTTGGTGTTGATGGACAGAACCCCTAATAAAATTGGGAGCTCTAAAAAAAATCGGAAAGAGGCCCGAACAGGGGAAACACAGGGCAGGTGGAAATTGAAACAGCAAGCAGACAGATATGGAAATTAAGGTTGGACGTAAATGAAAAAATATCAAAGGGGATCTTTATGACCAACCAAATGTTTTGGGACGTGCTTGACACCTCTGGCACATCCCCTCAAAATATCAAGTCGATCTGAGCTCGTGGCAGATGGCTGAATTTCGTGGAAGCTACTATGGTCGGATGAAGGCAGAACTCCGGCGATCTCGGCGGTGATGCGATGGCGGCTCGTGGCGGCGGCGACGGGCTTCAAGAACGGATACCGGAGGTGTCTCACCTCAGAATACAGCCATCTCAGCTGCAGAAGGGGGAGAGAGGAGGGAGAGGTCGCACCAAACTTGGAGCTTCACCAATTTCACCAAAATTTTTATGCATTAATTCTCCTAAATGAGAAAATACATGGTATTTGTATGAATTGCAAAATGACATAAAATACCCCTAGATCTAGATTTGGGAGGGGCATACTTGGGAGTCAACAAAAGTATTTCTCCCATGTGGTTTGGAACAAATAAAATAAGATTCAAAACCTATTAAACTAATACAAAAGGAGGGGGACACTCCCTTAAATTAAGGAGAGATCTAGGAGATGCTCCCCCCTTTGTCCCCTCCTTTGGTCCCACCTTCTAGAAGCCCACAATGGAAGGTTTGACTGACCCCACATGGGCCCCAGTGATGAGGTGGATCAATGGGAGGTGGGATGGGGGGCCCGTGGGACCCGGGTGGTCCCAAATTACAATTAAACCCCTATTACAATCTAAATAAAATACACACAACATACAAACAAAATACGAAAAATACCGAGACTCAAGGGGGAGTCTCTAGACCGTCTCCGAGCCATATGGATGCCGAAGTGGCTCGAGTGGTGCTCCGCGTACGGTACCAGTGGCTCGCCGGCTCGTGTCTCTCGCGTGCTCTGGTGTCCGCACCAATTCTCCTCAGGTGGGAGAAACTCGACCCAGTCGAGTAAGGGTCTATATCGCTCTGGTAGCACTCCAGAAGGTCCGGATCGATTTGCTGCAACTATCCATGGGTGATCCAAGTATCCTCGGTGGCGGGCCGTCCTCTCCATCGCACAAGGTATCGTTTGTAAGATCCACTCCTGGTAATTGTCACCTGCTCATCCAGTATATGATCTATATGCTCTCGCTGCCGTGGAAAAGGGGCTGAAGGTGGACACTCAGGTGTGGGATCACTCTCAATGGGAGGGGATGGCTCGAAAGACTCACTGGGGATCACCGATGGGTCCCTATATGCAACTAGATCCGATACATTGAAAGTAGAGCTTATACCATATTCCTCAAGCAGGTCCTCAACATACACATTGGATCAAACACGTTTCAACAATCTAAATGGACCGGCTCCGCGAGCTTATAACTTCTTAACGATTCCAGAGGGAAACTGTTCAGGTCTTACCCTGATCATGACATATTCGCCCTCTTGGAACTCTCGGTGGTGTCGGTGAGCATCAGCTAGCTCTTTGTAACGTGCATTGCTGGACTCAATGTGACGACGGACGTCGTCATGCATACTCCTAACATGCTTAGCAAAAAAAGAAAAAGAAAAAAAAACACACACGGATGCACACACAACCCTAAACAAACCTAATGTTAGTTCGACCCAATCATATGCAAGGTGGTCCAGGACATCCGAAGGTGTGCCATGCATACCCTAAGTGTGACTGAATGTCGGTACAACCATAAGAAGGTCCTTTGGATTTGGGAGGTTTGGGTGGAACAGGAGGGTCGGGTGTCTCTCGCCCGTGAACGGACTCGGTGGGTGTCGATGGCCCGGTCCATGGGGGAGGGGTATAATGGTGACCTCCCCTAAAGAAGTGGAATGGAGATTGTGGACTAAGGGGCCCACTAAGAAAGGGATCGAAGGGATCAAAGAATGTGTGACCCCTCGATATGGATTCCCTCATCTCAAGATCCCATGTGTGGAAGTCTAGAAGGTGTTGTTGATCTCCTTCATGCACGAAGGTAGATGAGACGGTGGGGGTATGATGGTGGACTCTCTCGAAAAGGTGGAGTAAATATGGTGGGTCATGAGGTCCACAAGAGAATGGGTCGAAGGGATCAAGGAAGGTATGACCCCTCGGACTAGGCTTCCACAAATCACTGTCCCACATTTGGAAATCTTGGAGGTGTAAATGATCACCTTCATTCATTGTGAGAGATGGGACGACAGTCATAGGTAGAAAGTAAGATTCCTCCCTTGGGCAAAGGGGAATGAAGTCGGACTCGGCCGGCATAGGGAGGAGTAGAAGAACCTCCGTGGTAACATGCCTATGGTGTACACGAAGGTGGTGGACCCTAAAGCGGGATGAGTGAAACTACGACCTGTGGGTCGGTCGAAGCCTAGAGCCAACAAGTGCGTAAATGTCAATTGCCGGTCTAATCCGTTAAGAAGGTCATCTAATGTATCCACATGGTGACTAGATCGGAAAGTGGTATGAAATGAGTTGATTGGCACCAGAGGTAGGATAAGGTCCATAGATTGGAAGGGAAGTGGGACCAAGCTATCCTTGAGCCAACTAAGTAGTGGCTCGGCTATGTAAAGTGTACCCATTAGAAATACGGGTGGCTCGTGCTTGGGTGGCTCCAAATGAGATGGCTCCGAATAGAGTTCAAAAGTAGAGGGTGGTAGCATGGGAGCTCTCGTGGGTGGGGAAGACCATGGGGTAGGCTGTCCGACCGGCTCGGGAATTGACTGAGAGGTAGAGGCTTGCCGAAGGGCGGCATCTGCTCCCCGAATGGCGGCATCAAATCGGGCCTCGAAAGGCTCGACCTCGAGAGGGACCTGATAACACTGCGCCAGAGAGAACGCGTCACGGATAAGACATTCATACCGGAAATGAAGCCGCAAACCTCTTCGGAACTGGGAGGCAGTCATGGTGCTCTCATTTCCAAACCGGTACACTTCGAAGTCCCTAATGTACTCGAACACGGACTTGTCGCCTTGGACGAGTTGGCATGGGTTGACCATAGTTGCCAAAGGATGGGAATGGATCCCTAGGAATGGACATGCAAGGCCATTTGAACATGACACGAGACCGACAATGCAGGTTGGGATGCATGCACACTAAGGATAAGACACCAAGACTCAGTACGGGATGGAGTTAATCGATCCGAAGATCACTCGCGCAAGTGCGCGGTCTTCCCGATAGGCATAGCCTAACGTTCGGACAACACTTTTTTATATACCGGGTTATTGGGATGAAATGCAAATTTGAAGCACTTTTTTTGTTTTGTTTTGAAAGTAATGATGGTCCTAGACTCGACTTAGACCATGATGCATGCAAGACTTATGCAATGACTACCCTAGACTCAACTCGATCTGATACCAAACTGATGCGGGACGGACACGGGGACCGACTCTACGTGGTATGGACCTCGGACTCTAGATGCGGACACGACCAGCAACACATGATGGGAGAGACATTAGGCCCGACACGGAAAGCTCCTATGGGCTATACGTCGCTAACAGAACGCAAGCTCACTCGTCGTCCCAAGCGAGGGAAACACGGATCGTGCGCGGTTGAAGAACCGGCAGAGTTTAAGGTAGTCAGACTCACATCCGGACTCGAATCGAGTCGTAGGACGGGTCACTCTCACACTCACAGCGGTGACATGAACACACGAGCTAGTACCTATCACTCTCGACAGCGGCAAAGACCATATACTAGCTAAGCAAATGAACGCCAAGAAGTTATGACCATTACCTCCACGCACCCGGCGTGGCGAAGACAACCCCGGCCGAATTACAGACTCCCGGTTAACAATGATTACAGCAATACACTAAGTCGACCCACTCCACGCAGGGAGGTAAAAGGCCACATGTGCGGTTCGGGAATCGCGAAAATCGGGTTGACGGGCAGCATCTTGATGTCGTCCGGCGATGCCGAACTCCGCGTTTTCGTGCTTTCCGAGTGGCGGGTTTTACGGACCCGTGGGGCCCGGGGACGGCGCTGTCCTCCAGATCTATGGGGGTGGGACCCACTGTGATTGGGACCCCTGGTGGCGCGCCTCCACTGACGGCGGTCGGCCGGGAACACCGATCGGGGTCGATCGGCCCCGATTCCCAATTCTCGAACAAACTTCCCACGGATTTTGGTTGCTATCTTCCGGCGCGCGCTCCGGTGAAAACGACCGCCGCGATCAATCCCGACGTCGGATCGGGACGCATGAGCTATCGTTGGAAAGCTCTCTTCAAATTCTTCAATCCAGAGCCAGAAAAATCTGTTGGATCCAGCCTGATCAAAACTTTATTGAATTTACAAGTCCCTATTGTACAGTAACTGAAATCTCAGATCTACAGGTGAGTTGTCTGAAGATTGCCTTTGACTGTGAGGAAGATGGCCGATTCAGCTCCTGAGCTCTTCATCTAACTTGTGGGATTTTGAACAAGGAGAATGGGGAGATTTTGTTTGGACTGATTTGTGGTGGCTATGATTTTTTATGATTTGTTTACTGGAGGGTGGTCAGATCTAGGAACTGGCAGACAACACTGTAGCTATCTCTGAGATAGATTTTTGAAAAATAAGGGATGGGCTCACAACAATTAAAGAAAATTTGGGAACGTTGGGGTTGATGGGCAGAACCCCTAAGAAAATTGGGAGCTCTAACAAAAATCGGAAAGAGGTCCGAACAGGGGAAACACAGGGCGGGTGGAAATTGAAACAGTAAGCAGACAGATCTGGAAATTAAGGTTGGACGTAAATGAAAAAATATCAAAGGGGATCTTTATGACCAACCAAATTTTTTGGGATGTGCTTGACACCTCTGGCACATGCCCTCAAAATATCAAGTTGATCTGAGCTCGTGGCTGATGGATGAATTTCGTGGAAGCTGCTATGGTCGGATGAAGGCAGAACTCCGGCGATCTCGGTGATGATGCGATGGCGGCTCGTGGCGGTGGCGGCGGGCTTCAAGAACGGATACCAGAGGCGTCTCACCTCAGAATACAGCCATCTCAACTGCAGAAGGGGGAGAGAGGAGGGGGAGGTCGCACCAAACTTGGAGCTTCACCAATTTCACCAAAATTCTTATGCATTAATTCTCCTAAATGAGAAAATACATGGTATTTGTATGAATTGCAAAATGACATAAAATACCCCTAGATCTAGATTTGGGAGGGGCATACTTAGGAGTCAAGAAAAGTATTGCTCCCATGTGGTTTGGAACAAATAAAATAAGATTCAAAACCTATTAAACTAATACAAAAGGAGGGGGACACTCCCTTAAATTAAGGAGAGATCTAGGAGATGCTCCGCCCTTTGTCCCCTCCTTTGGTCCCACCTTCTAGAAGCCCACAATGGAAGGTTTGACTGACCCCACATGGGCCCTAGTGCTGAGGTGGATCAATGGGAGGTGGGATGGGGGGCCCGTGGGACCCGGGTGGTCCCAAATTACAAATAAACCCCTATTACAATCCAAATTACAATCTAAATAAAATACACACAACATACAAACAAAATACGAAAAATACCGAGACTCAAGGGGGAGTCTCTAGACCGTCTCCGAGCCATATGGATGCCGAAGTGGCTCGAGTGGTGCTCCGCGTACGGTACCGGTGGCTCGCCGGCTCATGTCTCTCGCGTGCTCTGGTGTCCGCACCAATTATCCCTAGGTGGGAGAAACTCGACCCTGTCGAGTAAGGGTCTATATCGCTCTGGTAGCACTCCAGAAGGTCCGGATCAATTTGCTGCAACTCTCCATGGGTGATCCAAGTATCCTCGGTGGCAGGCCGTCCTCTCCATCGCACTAGGTAGCGTGGGTAAGATCCACTCCATCCAGTATATGATCTATATGCTCTCGCTGCCGTGGAAAAGGGGCTGAAGGTGGACACTCAGATGTGGGATCACTCTCAATGGGAGGGGATGGCTCGAAAGACTCACTGGGGATCACCGATGGGTCCCTATATGCAACTAGATCCGATACATTGAAAGTAGAGCTTATACCATATTCCTCGGGCAGGTCCACAACATACACATTGGATCAAACACGTTTCAACAATCTAAATGGACTGGCTCCGCGAGCTTGCAACTTCTTAACGGTTCCAGAGGGAAACCGTTCAGGTCTTACCCTGATCATGACATATTCGCCCTCTTGGAGCTCTCGGTGGTGTCGGTGAGCATCAGCTAGCTCGTTCTAACGTGCATTGCTGGACTCAATGTGACGACGGATGTCGTCATGCATACATGCTTAGCAAAAGAAAAAAAAGAAAAACAAAACACACACGGATGCACACACAACCCTAAACAAACCTAATGTTAGTTCGACCCAATCATATGCAAGGTGGTCCAGGACATCCGAAGGTGTGCCATGCATACCCTAAGTGTGACTGAATGTCGGTACAACCATAAGATGGTCCTTTGGATTTGGGAGGTTTGGGTGGAACAGGAGGGTCGGGTGTCTCTCGCCCGTGAACGGACTCGGTGGGTGCCGATGGCCCGGTCCATGGGGGAGGGGTATAATGGTGACCTCCCCTAAAGAAGTGGAATGGAGATTGTGGACTAAGGGGCCCACTAAGAAAGGGATCGATGGGATCAAAGAATGTGTGACCCCTTGATATGGATTCCATCATCTCAAGATCCCATGTGTGGAAGTCTAGAAGGTGTTGTTGATCTCCTTCATGCACGAAGGTAGATGAGACGGTGGGGGTATGATGGTGGACTCTCTCGAAAAGGTGGAGTAACTATGGTGGGTCACGGGGTCCACAAGAGAATGGGTCGAAGGGATCAAGGAAGGTATGACCCCTCGGACTAGGCTTCCACAAATCACTGTCCCACATTTGGAAATCTTGGAGGTGTAAATGATCACCTTCATTCATTGTGAGAGATGGGACGACAGTCATAGGTAGAAAGTAAGATTCCTCCCTTGGGCAAAGGGGAATGAAGTCGGACTCGGCCGGCATAGGGAGGAGTAAAAGAACCTCCGTGGTAACATGACCCACGGTGTAAACGGAGGTGATAGACCCTAAAGCGGGATGAGTGAAACTACGACTTGTGGGTCGGTCGAATCCTGGAGCCAACAAGTGCGTAAATGTCAATTGCCGGTCTAATCCGTTAAGAAGGTCATCTAATGTATCCACATGGTGACTAGACCGGAAAGTGGTATGGAATGAGTTGATTGGCACCAGAGGTAGGATAGGGTCCATAGATTGGAAGGGAAGTGGGACCAAGCTATCCTTGAGCCAACTAAGTAGTGGCTCGGCTGTGTAAAGTGTACCCGTTAGAAATACGGGTGGCTCGGGCTTGGGTGGCTCCAAATGAGATGGCTCCGAATAGAGTTCGGAAGTAGAGGGTGGTAGCATGGGAGCTCTCGTGGGTGGGGAAGACCATGGGGTAGGCTGTCCGACCGGCTCGGGAATCGACTGAGAGGTAGAGGCTTGCCGAAGGCCGGCATCTACTCGCCGAATGGCGGCATCAAATCGGGCCTCGAAAGGCTCGACCTCGAGAGTGACCTAATAACACTGCGCTAGAGAGAACGCGTCACGGATAAGACATTCATACCGGAAGTGAAGCCGCAAACCTCTCCGGAACTGGGAGGCAGTCATGGTGCTGTCATTTCCAAACCGGTACACTTCGAAGTCCCTAATGTACTCGGACACGGACTTGTCACCTTGGACGGGTTGGCATGGGTTGACCATAGTTGCCAAAGGATGGGAACGGATCCCTAGGAATGGACATGCAAGGCCATTTGAACATGACACGAGACCGACAATGCAAGTTAGGATGCATGCACACTAAGGACAAGACACCAAGACTCAGTACGGGGCGGAGTTAATCGATCCGAAGATCACTCGCGCAAGTGTGCGGCCTTCCCAATAGGCGTAGCCTAACGTTCGGATAACACTTTTTTATATACCGGGTTATTGGGATGAAATGCAAATTTGAAGCACTTTTTTTGTTTTGTTTTGAAAGTAATGATGGTCCTAGACTCGACTTAGACCATGATGCATGCAAGACTTATGCAATGACTACCCTAGACTCAACTCGCTCTGATACCAAACTGATGTGGGACGGACACGGGGACCGACTCTACGTGGTATGGACCTCGGACTCTAGATGCGGACACGACCAGCAACACATGATGGGAGAGACATTAGGCCCGACACGGAAAGCTCCTATGGGCTATACGTCGCTAACAGAACGCAAGCTCACTCATCGTCCCAAGCGAGGGAAACGCGGATCGTGCGCGGTTGAAGAACTGGCAGAGTTCAAGGTAGTCAGACTCACTTCCGGACTCGGATCGAGTCGCGGGACGGGTCACTCTCACACTCACAGCGGTGACATGAACACACGGGCTAGTACCTATCGCTCTTGACAGCGGCAAAGACCATATACTAGCTAAGCAAATGAACGCCAAGAAGTTCGGACCATTACCTCCACGCACCCGGCGTGGCGAAGACAACCCCGGCCGAATTACGGACTCCCGGTTAACAATGATTACAACAATACACTAAGTCGACCCACTCCACGCAGCGAGGTAAAAGGTCACATGTGGGATTCGGGAATCACGCAAATCTGGTTGACGAGCAGCATCTTGATGTCGTCCGGCGATGCCGAACTCCGCGTTTTCGTGCTTTCCGAGTGGCGGGTTTTACGGACCCGTGGGGCCCGGGGACGGCGCTGTCCTCCGGATCTATGGGGGTGGGACCCACTGTGATGGGGACCCCTGGTGGCCCGCCTCCACGGACGGCGGTCGGCCGGGAACATCGATCGGGGTCGATCGGCCCCGATTCCCAATTCTGGAACAAACTTCCCACGGATTTTGGTTGCTGTCTTCCAGCGCGCGCTCCGGCGAAAACGGCCGCTGCGATCAATCCCGACGTCGGATTGGGACGCATGAGCTATCGTTGGAAAGCTCTCTTCAAATTCTTCAATCTAGAGCCAGAAAGATCTACTGGATCCAGTCGTATAAGAACTTTATTGAATTTACAAGTCCCTGTTGTACAGTAACCGAAATCTCAGATCTACAGGTGAGTTGTCTGAAGACTGCCTTTGACTGCGAGGAAGATGTTCGATTCAGCTCCTGAGCTCTTCATCCAACTTGTGGGATTTTGAACAAGGAGAACGGGGAAATTTTATTTTGGACTGATTGGAGGTGGCTGTGATTTTTTATGATTTGTTTACTGGAGGGTGGTCAGATCTAGGAACTGGTGGACAACACTGTAGCTATGTCTGAGATAGATTTTTGAAAAATATGGGATGGGCTCACAACAATTCAAATAAATTTGGGGACGTTGGGGTTGATGGACAGAACCCCTAATAAAATTGGGAGCTCTAACAAAAATCGGAAAGAGGTCCGAACAGGGGAAACATAGGGCAGGTGGAATTTAAAACAGCAAGCAGACAGATCTAGTATTTAAGGTTGGACGTAAATGAAAAAATATCAAAGGGGATCTTTATGACCAACCAAATTTTTTGGGATGTGCTTGACACCTCTGGCACATCCCCTCAAAATATCAAGTCGATCGGAGCTCGTGGCTGATGGCTGAATTTCGTGGAAGCTGCTATGGTCGGATGAAGGTAGAACTCCGGCGATCTCGGCGGTGATGCGATGGTGGCTCGTGGCGGCGGCGGCGGGCTTCAAGAACGGATACCAGAGTCGTCTCACCTCAGAATACAGCCATCTCAGCTGCAGAAGGGGGAGAGAGGAGGGGGAGGTCGCACCAAACTTGGAGCTTCACCAATTTCACCAAAATTCTTATGCATTAATTCTCCTAAATGAGAAAATACATGGTATTTGTATGAATTGCAAAATGACATAAAATACCCCTAGATCTAGATTTGGGAGGGGCATACTTGGGAGTCAACAAAAGTATTTCTCCCATGTGGTTTGGAACAAATAAAATAAGATTCAAAACCTATTAAACTAATACAAAAGGAGGGGGACACTCCCTTAAATTACGGAGAGATCTAAGAGATGCTCCCCTCTTTGTCCCCTCCTTTGGTCCCACCTTCTAGAAGCCCACAATGGAAGGTTTGACTGACCCCACATGGGCCCCAGTGATGAGGTGGATCAATGGGAGGTGGGATGGGGGGCCCGTGGGACCCGAATGGTCCCAAATTACAAACAAACCCCTATTACAATCCAAATTACAATCTAAATAAAATACACACAACATACAAATAAAATACAAAAAATACCGAGACTCAAGGGGGAGTCTCTAGACCGTCTCCGAGCCATATGGATGCCGAAGTGGCTCGAGTGGTGCTCCGTGTACGGTACCGGTGGCTCGCCGGCTCATGTCTCTCGCGTGCTCTGGTGTCCGCACCACTACCCCTGCTCTAACTCTGGCTGACCCAGTGGCCGAGGTGTCAATTCTGGAGGCGCCATCGAAATATAGCTGCCACAAAGAGGGCTGCACTTGAGCGGCTTCTAGGGTTTCATCTTCAGGAAGCTCCGATTCCAGCGGACAGTCTTCTGGCACCGGGTGCTCGACGAAGAAGTCTGTAATAGCTTGGCCTTTGACAGCCTTTCGCGGTACATAGGAGATATCAAACTCCATAAGGATGACCGCCCATTTGCCTAAGCGACCTTTGAGTGCTGGCTGGGACATAATATATTTCAGCGGGTCCTCCTTGGATACCAGGCTGATTTCATGCGACAACATATAGTGTCGAAGCTTCTTGACTGCGAAAACCAGTGCCAGATAGGTCTTCTCAATATAAGTATATTTCCCCTCAGTCCTGACCAGTCTCCGACTGTGGTAGTAGAGGGCTTGTTCTTTCCCTTCTTGATTATTCTCGGCCAACATTGCTCCCAAAGAGTTGTGTGTGGTTGCTATATATAATATCAGCGATCGTCCTTTCACCGGTGCACCCAGCACTGGAGGAGTCTTCAGATAGTCTTTCAGCTTGTCAAAGGCGGTCTGGCAATCTTCATCCTAGTAAAAGGGAACATCCTTCATCATCAATTTGTGGAAAGGCTGGCATTACCCTGACAAATTGGAAATGAACCACCGGATATAAGCCAGGCGGACCTATAGTGATCTTAGCTCAGAGAGGTTCCTTGGTGCTAGTAGCTTCTGAATTGCTTTGATCTTTACGGGGTCTATCTCGATTCCCCGATATCTCACAATGAAACCCAAGCATTTTCCGCTCGATACTCCGAACACGCATTTCATAGGGTTCATCTTCAATTCATAGGGATCATATGGCATGCACGTCTCAGCACTCAAGAGCGAGTCAAAGACGGGGAGGCCGAATAAACCCTATGCTTCCTCCAAGAAGGACAAATACCTACCCGGTGCTCCGCCACCCAACAAAGAAGCCCCTCGTGCTGAAGAGATGGCCCCAGCTCTCCAGTCGGCATTGCCGAAGGCCGAATCAAAAGAAACTCAAGAATTCGAACACGTGTTCGGCACGCGCCGGAGGTCACTCGAAGTTCCAAATCGGGATGTAGAGGCCCTGAACTAAACACCCCGGAGGTGGTGCATTACAACTAAAGCAACATGGGAGGACAAGCGTCCGTCCGAATAGTCGTGAAGCAGAGATGAAGTCTAAACCGGCGTGGCGTACACTTAAACCGGCGCCCCCTTGCTTTGGCCTTAAACTGGCTCACCCCTCCATCAAGCTTTAAACCGGCGCGCCCCTTGTGTGCTGCTAATCCGGCATGCACAACTCCCCGCCATTTTAACCAAAGAGCCATCCCATCTATACTCCGATGCTCTGTTTCCTGATGAATCTCGAACGAAGTCCAGAGCGGAGAAGAACAGTGCATTCAATGCCAGTCCCATAGCCATTTAAAGACCGCAGAGCTGTGCACACACCAACTCGACAGCGCAACGATGGTAGCAGCAGAGGCCAGTAGCGACGGTGGCAGTAGCAGCAGATCTCCTGACAGACCTGCGAACATCCCGTCCTCAGACGAATGACAGGGTACGGCTCGAACTTGCAGCAGCCAGCGCGACGAGTCGACTCCCGACGCTGATGCGAATGAGGTAGAGGTGGCGGGAACCCTCCCCCCACTGGCCATCCTTCGAAGAAAATGCAACCTGCCCTATATATATGGGGAGCCCATTACAAAAAAAGAAAAAAAGTTGGAACCCCCTGGCTGGCCATTGAAGAGAAGAAGAAAAAGAGAGAAGAGAAGCTCCATTCCCCGGCGCCCGTGAGGTGAAGAAGAAGAGAGTGAGCGTGAGAGAAGAGAGGTGAGCACGGAGGGGGAGAGCTTGTGCTCTGTTCCCCCTCCCCGTCCATGTATCTATTTCCTTTTCCCCTCTGCAATGTATTTCTCTTCTTTTGGGATGAAATCTCTTGGGTTTGAGCCGTTTTCTCCCTTCGGTGGATGAATAAACAGAAGTCCCTTTTGGCAAACACGATTCTTTGTCTAGCTTCTTCTCTCCCTCTTTCTCTTGATTTTTCTCTCATCCAAGGGCCTTTAGAAGTCTGCCTCTCTGTGGCATGACCTTGTAAGGAACCCGCAGATGGATGAACATTTATAGCCCTCCTGTGGCATACATTTGTTCCCCCCTTTGAGGGATCATTACCCGTGAGTCGTGAGAGCTCTTGAAGGCCAGTCCTCGAGCTTCTCCACACTCACATCTGGGTTATCGGACCACCGGGAGGTCTGGATTTCGATGTTCACCCCGGAGCAATCCGTTTGGTGTCCCTCTATTTTCTCTGGCGAAACCTCAGTCCGGGGGAGATGCTGCCCAATTTTCGCCAGGAGCATGAACAATAAGAACTAAGAACGAACGCACATAGAAGTGAACAGACTAGGCTTCTTCCTGCCAAGAACTGCCTAACTCAGAAAGTCCTCCCTCCTCTCTGTTGAAATCAAACTCAAACTGAACTACCCTGCACAGTGAACCCTTCTAATAAAACGTCGGATCTTCATGTTCATCCACCTTAATAAACAACTAAAACACTTAAACTTTCTCTCTACAAACTTAATCTACCAATTCGGTGAACAAACCAATCAACAAATTAACTTGCAGTTGAAAGAAAGAAGAAACAGAGCATAAAAGAATGAAAGAAAACCTCATAGAACCTATCCCGGCGTGCTCCTAATCCGGCATGGGCTAATCCGGTGCGGTACCCCCCCCCCCCCCGCGCCGATTTAGCTTCACACTCAAAACTCCCTCCGTTTTCCTGACACTTATCCGGGGCGCCCCTCTTCCTTCTTGGCCATTAACCGGCGCACCCCTTGGCATCCCTCTATCCGGCGCGCCCCTTGGCATCCCTTTATCTGACGCGCCCCCTTGCATAGCCCCCCTTTAACTGGCGCGCCTCACTATTCATTACCCTATTCCGGTGCGCCCCTGGCCCCTCTTCTTTCTTGCCATGTAATCGACACCCCACCTTAACATCTTTAACCGGCGCGCCCTATTGCACCCATTAAACCGGTGCGCCCCTTGGCATCCCCTTATCCGGCATGCCCATTTGTTTCCTTAAACCAGTGGGCCCCATAAAAGAAAACATCAGTTAACTAAATAGAAGAAAAGGGTTGAAACTAATGAATAAAACAAAAGAAGGAACCTAAACTAATGAATGAGAACGAAAGAACATGAATCACCCTCATGAGAATAAACAACATAATGAATCACTCTTATAATCAAATTTTTGTTCCGGGGGCTCCGCCCCCGGAAACCCCCACAAGGGGCGCTGCCCCCCTGATCCTGAGATCCAAGGTAGATCCGCGTGCGAGGGCGCACGTTGGCGAGTTTGGGCTTCACACTTGACAATTCACTTCCCCATACTGTGCGTGAAGAGAAAAGCAATGACGCCCCGTGGCATCACACGTGGTCCTCGAAAACCCTGATATGGCCATAGTCCGCAACCACCTCGGGCCAATAGATCATCAGCTTGACTCACCTCCATCGGGATCCAATCCCACATTCACATTAACATTGCCGTATCTGCGGTAGACATTCGTACGATTTTGTCACCGTCTTTTATGTTACAAACACGGACTTCTGTCCGAATAACAAATGGTCCGTTAGTGACCGACATATATATACTGGGATTTAATCTCGCACCTGCATTAAACTTGCCATACTCACGGCAGACATTCGTACGGTTTGGTGAAAATAAAAGTAAGGATGCCCCACTAGATCGGACATGGATTTCGGGAGCCCCCGCCCGGACGTGACCATGATCCGAACTTATCCCGGGCCGATAGTTCGTTAGCTCGACCCGTCTTCATCGGGATCCGATCCCGCTCCCACATTAAACTTGCCGCACCTACGGCAGACATCCGCACGGTTTTATCGTCATCCTTGACGCTACTAATATGGACTTCCGTCTGAATAATGAATGGTCCGTTAGTGACCGACATATATACTGGGATCTAATCCCGCACCCACATTAAACTTACCGTACTTGCGGTAGACATTGGTACGGTTTTGTCGTCATCTTCGATGCTTCAAATGCGGACTCTCGTCCGAACAGTGAATGGTCCGTTAGTGACCGACATACATATACCGGGATCTGATCCTGCATTTGCATTAAACTTGCCGTACTCACGGTAGGTATTTGTACGGTTTGTCACCGTCTCTTACGCTACAAACATGGACCTTTGTCCGAACATAAAGTGGTCCACGAGTGACCGACAAAATCTGAATGTGTTGTGAATGTGATTTTGATGATTACAAAATACCTTTGTTGCTTGGCCTTTTATGGATGCCCTTGTTGCTTGGCCTTGTGTGGAAATGGTTGTGGAAATGATGTTGTGGAAATGATCACAAACTACTTCTATTGGGATATCATGTCGATACATTTGTGACTCTATAAGGCTCATATGTGCTTTGATACTAGCACATTGCATTGTGGAAAACATGCTTGGATAAATGTCATATTGAGCCTCATATCATGCATGGTAATGCTAAATGATTTATTGAGATGCAAATACCATTGCTAGCCCCCAAGGTAATGATGTGTGGATTGATGATAGTTTGGATGATGATCAAATTGAATGTGACTCAATATTATTTTATGTGGCTTGGCTCCTTACTCTTTGAATTCCAAATCTATACTATCATGCTATGGTGAATGATATTTGGAATTTCATGACTATGTGTATGAATGACTCAACCAATCAACAAGAAATGTGAACTCAGATAAAACAATGAGGTAAGTGTTGCTCCGAACTGAATTTGGAACTCATATGAGGATCTTAAGATGAAAATGTTATCAAAGTATTTATGTGTCTCATGCAAGTGCTTTCATGTTCATACTTCATGTCATTTGGGTCTCGGCCTCAAAACGAGCTTCATATGTTAATGCATGACCCATATATTTTGATCTTAATCTAACATCTTTCTTTATCATATTTTTCAGGATGAAAAATCATGGTGGATCTTCATGGGATTATGGTAATATTTAATCAATTGTTTTCCATTGATTTGATGGTGTTTTTAGTGGTTTTTCAGGCCCAAACAAGAATGGGTCGACCCATGGGGTCGACCCTCTCAGGTTCGGTTCAAACAGAATCAAAACAGAACCTATTTGGTGTAATCTGCCTGAAAGGGTCGACCCCTGGGGTTGACCCATGCAAGGGTCGACCCCTGTAACCCAGAACTAGTTGTTAGTTCAATTTGGTTTCTGGAAGCCCGAGGGTCGACCCCTGGGGTCGACCCCTGTAAAATAGAACACAAAAATTGTTTTGTTTGGCTTCTGTTTGCCCGAGGGTCGACCCCAAGGGTCGACCCCTTCAGTTCCGACCTCCAGCCGCCATTTTTGACAACAGTTTTCTTGCTCCAAAAGTCTTCCAATCCGAGTCCAACTTCCACAAATCACTCCATAACTTGTGGATCTTGTCCAAGGGCTGTCTCTTGACCATCCCAAACACTTATATACTTCTCTTTGGGTCAGAAACCCTAAGGAGAGAGGTGAGATCCGATTTTTGGGTGTGGTTGCTAACCCTTGTATGTGCAGGTTCGGAGTTGTAGCTCCCAAGACCTCTTCCACCTTGCTCTGAAGCTAAAATCGAAAGGAAGAAGTTTCAATCAAAGCCCAAGATCATATACAACTGAAAGGTGCATCTGAAATCAAGATCCAACCTCCGTTCGTGCTGCAAAACTTCATACTTGCTTCAAGTTCGTTCTTCATCCTGCAGAAGCATTTCATGAGGGAGTTATCTTGATCTTTCACTTCTGTATCTTTTGTTTGAGATTGTTCAAGGTTGTGAATGGATTATCTAAGAGATGCAACATATATATGAATGCTCTTTTGTTCATCTAGTTATTGCTTTCTTATTAGTGCTATGTTTTTCATCCTAAGCAACAAGATGAACTAATGCTTTCCTTTCTATTGCAGAAGAAGAAGGAAGAGTGTGGCCACAAGGTTGAGAGGAGAAGGGTTTATGAAGATAATCCTTTTGTGATGTATGAAGGTTTGATTGGAGCTAGGATTTGAAGGAAAAAAGGATCGACTCAAGGAGAGGAAGAAGATGATGTCAAGATTATAATCATCCGTCAACAAGCCAAGGAGAATCAGATTTTGCTGAAGAAGGGGGAGCCTTACACTTGATGCATCTGTCTAGTTTTCATCTCTATAATTTGTTTGGAGGGTCATAACATATATGTGTTTTTGGTTCATAAACACTTGAGATAATGGTTTGTGTGGGTGTTCGGAGAAAGGGGTATCCGAGTGTGTGTGTTGATTAATATGTGTCGTTTTGTGCGGAGTATATCCGCGTGTGTGGCTGGGCATAACTTGGGGTGTGTTCCCCGTGTGTGGTTGGGAGTTTACTCCCGTGTGGTTGTGTAGGCATTGTCCTACGTGTGTGTGGACGGAGTTGTGACTCCGTGTATGGAATTTTTTCGGGGTGTGTTCCCCAGTAGTGTGTGTGTGTGTGTGCTGCTGTGGCAGCAGGTTGAGGCAAGGCCTCGTATGTGTGGTTTGCTGCGAAAGCAGCGTGTGTGTGTTGGGGTTCGTCCCCGTGTTACTACATTTTGTAGCGTGTAGTGAAGCCTCACCGGTTTGGTGAGGGGTGGACGTAGGGAGCCCGTCGTGGTCCCGAACCACCTTAAAAATCCCCGTGTCTTGTGGTTTGATTATTGTGATTGTGTGTTCTCTATCCTATCTGTTTGTGCAATCGTGTGAGCTCGGTGAGATTGAGTGAATCTAGTGTAAACATGTTTAGATTAAATTACTCAATCTTGTATATTCCGCTGTGTGCTACTTGTGTTTTTAATTGGACATAGTTTTTAGTAAAAGGATCTATTCACCCCCCCCTCTAGATCCGTGTTCCTGCACTACGGGACCCAATAATTGGTATCAGAGCGAGGCTCTGTTGTCCCTGGATCTTGCGATCTATAGAGTGATCCCAGTGCATTCTACAATCATGAATTTTTCTGTTGAACATGTCTCAATGAATTGTTTGCCAATCTTCACTGGTTCGGATTTTGATTCATCGCTAGGCAAACTTTGTATGGTGATCAATTCCATTAATCCTAGTATTTGGAAATTGATTTATCATGGTCCACACATATTACCTCTAGATGAGACCAAGTGGTCTAATCAGGATAAAATGATGCATCATGATAATGTTACTGCTTTGAGTTTATTGAAAGCTTTCGTAAATACTAACAAGTATCCATTTGTATCTTCCTGTAGGACGGTAAAGGAGCTTATGGACCGGTTGATCAAAGCTCACGAAAAGGAAAGACAAAAATGTCTCATGGCCGATGATGTTGATCAACAAAGTGATGAAAATGCAGAACAGGTAAAATTTGATTCTGAAGAATTTACTCTTGATGATCTTGTTGAAGCTTATGATGAGTTGGAAAAACAATATAAGAAAGTCAAGTCAGAAAATAGAAAATTAAAAAAGAAATCTGAAAAGTTGGTCCATGAAAATGGTTCTTGTGATAAATATTCTAAGCTTGTTAACTTCAATTAACTTTTAGAGCATGATGTTGAATGTCACAAAGAAACCATTGCTTGTTTGAGAAATGAAAATGTTGCCCTCAAGAACATAATTGATCAATTGGAGAAAACTGAAAAAGATCTAAGAAACAAAATGGAATCAAACTCTATTGATAATGATATTTACAATGAATTGATTATGAATGATAAACATGCAAATGAAAATGAAGAACTCAAAAAGGGGAACAGTGCGATGCAAATTCGAATCTCCCTGCTTGAAAGTAGATTGAAAAAGCTTGAAAATCTTGAAAAAGGGAAATCTGTGATAGTTGATGAATCTGATAAGGTGCATGTGCTTGAATAAGAAATTGTTGTGTCCCTGTGGTTTTGATGGTTGGCTTTGATGTGATGTGAGTTAATCTTTTGATGATTGGTTTTGATGTGAGTTAATCACTGTGAGTCATCTTGCTGTGTGAGTCATCATACTGTTATTCAGCCATTTTCTGATCATAATGCAGTCTCTCATATGTTCAGTTAAATTGATGTTCAGTCAGTTCATCAGATCATGAAGCATTGCATTATATGTTCAGTCATGTTATCTGCTGCATAAATCTTTCACATGCATTATTTGTTCAAGTGTAAACTCTGTCAGCATTGTCAGGATTGAAGTGGGTCGACCCCCCTTCTTAGATGGGTCGACCCCCCTAGACTATCAATGTCTGTACACTGCCAGCACACACGTTCAAAATCTCTACATGTGAAGTCTACACATCGACTGTTCATGCAAAGTCTAGACATTTGATCAACTTTGTACACTGGTCTTGGCATATGCATTCATAAAGTATATACACTCTTCGGTTGACTTCAACTGAAGTCTGTACATCGGCATGCATTACATCAAGTGTGTACATTGCATAGCATGTTGCGTCTAAGTCTATACATTGCCCTTTCAGCATCTCCAAGTCCACACATCGCAGTGTTCACACGCATCAAGTCTATACACTGGCAACACTGTGCAAGTCTATACATTGGCGTTAGTCTTCCAAGTCTGAACATCGCTTGGCGCTCACCAAGTCTGTACATCCTCCGCTAAGCCTTCCAAGTCTGTACAGCCAAAGTCTGCACATCCTGTTCAGCTGAAGTCTGTACATCAGACTGTTTCATCAGCAAGTCTGTACATCAGACTGTTTCATCAGTTCAAGTCTGTACATCGGACTGTGTCAAGTGAAGTCTGTACAGACATGGTGTTTGCATTCAAAGTCCATACATTGGACTGTAGCATGCACGATGCTAAGTCCATACTTTGATGCACTGTAGATAGCCTGAGGTGAAGTCTGTACAGCCATTGCCTTCATATAGGAAGTCTGTACATCTTACTGCACTGTAGCTTTCACAAAACCAAGTCTATACATTGTGAAAGTCTATACACTCCTCTTGGCCTTAGCATCTGTTTTGAAGTCCATACATTGGTCTTCAGTTCAAGTCTGTACAATGGACTTATAGGTAAAGTCTATACATCCTTCAGCTGGAACTGTGCAAGTCTGTACATCATTGCTTGCCAAAGTCTGTACATTGGCATCTGTTCCTACGTTGCACTTCCAAGTCTGCACATTGGGTTCTTTACCTACGTTCAGCTTTAAAAGTCTGCACATTGGTAGTTTTACCGACGTTGCCTTGCCAAAGTCTATACACTGTGTTTGTTCAAGTCTGTACAGACTTAGCCTTGTTCTAGTCTGTACATCGACCAGCTATATTTGGCAAGTCTACACATCGTGATTTCATCATGTCTGTATAGCCTCTTCATTGAAAGTCCACTCATCACTCAAGTCTATACAATGCACACTTGTTTTCTTGCATAAAGTCCATACACTGCACTTGGCTTGTGTTCTTCACACCAAGTATGTACAGCCTGTGCTCGCAGCAGTCAAGTCTACACATTGAGTTGGTGGCAAGTCTATACATTGGGCTGTAGCTTGCATGAAGTGAAGTCTACATATTGATTCACTATTCATGCCTTCACTCAAAGTCTGTACAGCCACTCCTTGAGTTCAAGTCTGTACAACGCTGCATCACGTAGTAAAGTCTATATAATGGTTGCACATCGTGAAGTCTACACACTCGATTGCCCTGCTTTGCTTCAAGTCTGTACAGTCTAACCCTCAGCAAGTCTATACACTGGAGTCGTCAGCTGCAGGGATAGGATGTATGTACATTGGGTGCTCATGCATTGCTCTCATCGAAGTCTATACATTCGATAGGCTTGTTACAAGTCTGTACACCGAGGACGCTTGAAGGCTTTCAAGTGTATACACTCTACACACTTGGTTAACTAATGCATTTAACAGCAAGTCTATACACTGAGCTCGCATGAAGATATCCAAGTCTATACACTCGATTCCTTCATGCATTTCACAGAAGTCCACACACTCCCTCCTGTTATGATAATGCATTCTTCAGCAAGTATATACACTGAGATCGCATAAAGTCTTACAAGTCTATATACTCTCTCAGTGTACACACTTATTCTTTGTTGCTTCTGACGTATATACACTCGTGTTAAAAGCCTGAACTAACTAAGTAGATACATTCCTTTTGTCTTTGTCTGCAGGTGATTTAAGCTAATGAAGGGCACGTGATCCGAGGGCTGACAGGAAGCTGACACGTGGCCAAATATCTTGGGCGGGAAATGTGGAACACACGCGCCCAGTGCTGCTCCTGCTCGAGCTGCTATATAAGAAAGACTCCGTTGTCTGAAGGAGGCTGATCAAGAGAGAAGAACTGAAGCAGAGAGCAAAAGAAGAAGAAATAGAAGTAGAGTGAGCCGAAGAGAATAGAGGAGCAGAGATCGAGAGAGTAAAAGAGCAGAAGAAGAAAAAGAGGTGCAGAGAAGAAGGAGAGAACAGCGTGAGAGAAAAGGAGAGCAGAGGAGAAAGAAAGAGAGATAGAGAGAGAGAGAGTTCGTGGAGAAGAAGGAAGAAGCTACTGAAGATCTGTCTACTAGACCGTGGATCAAATCCAGGCCAGTCAGCTCCATGAGAGCCACATCTGATGTTCTTTCATTTACAGCTTGTGTTTGCTGTGTTATTTTCGTTTCTTATTTTTCTTTTTATTTGATCTGATTTACTGTGTTCTTCTGATCCTCTGGACTGAGGTCGGGTTCCTCCTGTGGACTCAGGAGAAGGGAGACTTGTCTCCGGTTCTGGGCTTGTGGGTTGCAAGTCTAGGGGTCCCTCCTGGTCTAGAGGAAGAGAGGTCTTCGACCTCTGGTTTGCTGGTGACTGGAAGTCACTGGTGGGTTCCCTCCTGGTCTGGAGGAAGAGAGACTTCGGTCTCTGGTTTCCAAGTGGCTGGGAGTCACTTTGGGTGTCCCTCCGGTTGGGAGGAAGATGGGAGGCTGTTCCCCTGGTCAAGCTGTGTGGCAGCACCTTGTCGAAGACTGAGTCTGCAGGTTTCTAGCGTTGGCTAGTGAAGCCTCACTCCAGTTGGGAGTGAGGGGTGGATGTAGGTCTGGACGACCGAACCACCTAAAAATCTTCTGTGCAGTGGTTTTGCTATGTGCGTTTGTTCCTTGCCTTCTACCTCCTATTCACAGGTTGTGCATGCTTGATTAGTTGTGTTATCTTGGGAGTAAATTTTGAGGTTTATATTCTGCTAAGTGTGTTTGGTGTGTTTAGCTCTGCCTGTGTTTCTGGTGTAATCAGGTGACTGCATTGTTGCAGTCCAACTGTTTGATCATGTGTTGTCTTATCATCTCATCTTGCAGAGCTCATTAGTTTTATTCCGCATATCTGAGCTTTAGAATTTTAATTTGGGCATTATCTCTAGAGGGATACATTCACCCCCCCTCTATATCCGGGCCTAGCACCCTAACAATTGGTATCAGAGCGGTGTCTGCTTAGAAGGTCCAGCGACCTGCAGATCCGATATTGCAGTCTTCGGTGCTAATTTGTTTTTAGTGCATCAATATTCCTGTTGCATTAATTTGATTTGTTTTCAATGGCTCATCCACTCGTCTTTAGTGGTTCTGATTTCAGTCAGTGGCACAGTACCTTACGTGCTTATGTTAAAGATGTTGATCCAGATCTGTGGAAATTAATTTCACAAGGTCCTCACACATTACCAACGAAAGTATCCAAATGGACCGACAGACACAGATCAAAGGATGGAGAAAATTAGAAAGCCTTTAATCTGATGAAAGCAGCTACTGACAGAGCCTTATGGTCTTGCCTTCATGATTGCAGGTCTGCTAAAAAAATTCTGGATATACTGAAGCGAACTCAGATAAGAAATGAGGACAGCTGCATGATGGCTGACAGAAATAATCAAGGCAACAGTCAAGATGAAGATGATGATGATGATGAGGTAAATCCCTTTGAAAACTATACTTTAGATGATTGGGAAAATGCATATTCTGAGCTACTTGAATCTCATGAACTGTTAAGAAAACAGTACAAAAAATTGAAGAAGGGTACTAGGTTAGTTAGTTCCAGTTCTCCTTGTAGAAATTGTGCTGAACTGAAAAATGTTCTTGATGCTATTATGTCTGATACTCAAATGCTGAAGAAACAAATTTCATTGCTAAAAATTGAAAATCAAGATCATGTAAAAGAAATCTCAGAACTTGAAAAGAAGCTTAGCCTAGCTAGTCATGATTCTGTTCAGAGCAAAGATTTGCTGAAAGAATTTGAATGTGTTAAATCTGATTTAAACAAGCTGAAAAATGAGAATGACTCTCTCAGAAAGTTTTCCAAAGAAAATGAAGAACAATTAGAGAGACTTAAATGAGAGAATGATTTGCTGATTGAAAAACTTAATGCCATAAAGTCTGTAAACATAGAATTACAGAAAGATCTTGAAAAATAGCAAAAAGATATGAAGGAAATTGAAAATGGAAGAAAGTATGAAGTTAACTCAGATGATCAGACTCTAATAAATGAGTTAATTCAGAATGACAAGCTTAAGGAAGAAAATGAGAAGTTAAAAATGCTGAACTCCACTATCTCTGAGAGACTTCTAGCCTTAGAAAGAGGAAAAACTGTTTGCATTGAAGATTCTGATAAACTGAGCAATCCGGAAAATGAAATTGAGAAATATAAAACTGCTAATAAAGTTTTGAATGAAGCTATGAATTGCAGTGAGCAAGAGATTTCTAGTTATGAGTTACACATTTCCTCTCAAGAAAATAAATTCAGGATTTAAAAAACTCCTTGTCTAAATTTGTTAGTGGGCAGGATAATCTGAACAAACTGCTGGGTGTAAAAGTCAATTTTCAGAAGGAGGGGTTAGGTTATAATCCTGTAAATAAAAAGAATTTTGAAAATAAAATTCATACACCTTTTGTTGCTAGCTCTACTTCTCACACTTCTCAAAAGTCACCTGTTTCTCAGTTTACTGTTCAGAGAACCCAAAAACAAATTGAAAAGTCGAAAAAGGGTGATGGATCCAAGCTGAAAACTGTTTTCATTAAATCTTCTGAACACGAAAAGCCTTCTACCACATCTCCACCTTAGTACAAGGCTAAGAAAATAGGAAATCAAAATAAAAATCATAAAACAACAAAAATTCAAAGGAACAGTTTGCATGCTGAAAACTCATCAGATAAATGCCATGCTGTAAAGAAATCAAATGGCTCCTGTCATTATTGTGGTAAGCATGGACACTTTTTGAGTAACTGCTTTGTGATGAAACAAGATGACAAGAAGCATGCTAGAAAATCTGTGTCTGGTCAGAAAAGGAGTGTCACATGTTCTAATTGTGGCAAATTAGGACACTCAATTGCTCATTGCTGGTTTGCTAGTGGTAAGAAAATATTTTATTCATATCATGCTAAATTCCCTACAAACCAATATGTTTTTAATAAAAACAAATCTGTTTCAATGAACCAGCACATCATTTGTTTTAACTGTAACAAAATTGGTCACAAGACATCTGAATGCTGGTCAGGTTCTTTTAGAAGAAATTCTCTAAATTGCTCTCACTGTAGAAAGCATGGCCATACAGTCAAGGACTGTTGGCATATTCAGGGTAGAAATGTGAATCTCAAACATGCTAAATTCCCTGTAAAACAATTTGCAAAACTTTCATGTTATAACTGTGGAAAGCCAGGTCACAGGGCTGCAACCTGTTGGCTGGCAGATACCAAAGCAAGACTGGTTTTGGTAAACATAATTTTAATTCTGTTAACAAAAAATTTCATACATATGCACATAAAAATCATGTTTATAAGAATGTGCATAAATCTAATCTGAAACCTGGTGCATCTTGCTATTATTGTGGCACATCTGGTCATTCAATGAAAAACTGTGACTTGATGAAATCTGATGACCATGCTACTAGAAAATTGTTTAGAACACCTACCAAAGGTGTCACTGCTAATCCAGGACCCAAGTTTTCTTGGGTACCTGCTACATCAAAATGATGTGTTTGTTGTAGGTGTGCCTTAGAATGGAATAAAAAGGGGCTAAAAATCCAAGGCACTCAAGAATGAAAACCCCTTCTGAACTGTTCAGGTAAATTCTCTGCATTTCCTATTTTGAAATTCATTGCATATCTGATTTGATGTATTCTTGCATATCTGCCATTTGTAGTTATTTGATAATCGTTGAAATGCATAAACTCTGAAAACAAATTGCATTCTGAAAAATCTGATAAGCTGAAATTTGATCTATGCATGCTGCCCATGTTGAATTATCATGATTGACCTCAATGCTATATCAAATGGTAACCTACCAAAAGGCAGGGAAATCTGTCTGGGGGTTCTTACTATGTGAGAGGTGGTCTTTTAGACCAAGTGATCCGCCTAGTACCATGGGTCACTTTATTGGATGGGACAGTCTGAATGTGCACGAGTCACAATATCATTTGGAATCATATGTTCAGTTTTCAGTGCAAACATTGCATGTTTTCAGGGGGAGTAAATGGCATATCTTTGCATAGCATTCAATGTTGAGTCTTTGCATGTCCTTGCATACATATAGTGCATTGCATTTCATTTCATTGAAAATGCCAAAAAGATTGACTGAATGCATGTTGTCAGGGGCAGTCAATGCATTGCATATAGGTTGTCAAATGCATACTCTTGTGAGAATTCATTGCATACACTTTCTTATTGATTCTATTAACAAACCTTGATCACATTTTGAGAATACTGGGCTTCAAAATCTCTCTTATCAATTGGTATCATTTGATTTCAGAATTCTATCAGTCTTTCATGAAGATTTCAATGGGCTATCTCGATCATAAATCTGAAAACTCTTGAACTAGAAATCTTCTATTATACATTTTTATGAATGTCTGAAATAACTCATGTGGTATAAGTTTAATGTTCATGGAGTTTGACTTTAAAATATCTTAAAAATATCTGAAGCATGTTTAATAAACCTTAACCATCTACTTCATGCTGTGTCTTGTAAAATCTTCTGAAATCTGCATTATTGAATTCATGGCTTTAATTGGTTAAGTACATGAAATTATTATTGACTTGAAGCTAATGAATTAGTCTGAAATGTCTAAAGGGTAAAGTGTTGTCAGAGCAATGACTTTGGTCACTGAGAAACCATGTCCAAAGGACTGTGTCATGAGGTGCCTTAGTTAACTCTGCAAAATAAAATTCATTGAAAATCAGGCAGAGCAATGGCATGCACACTGAGAAATACAACTCACTCATCCAGAAATGATTTGGAGTGTGTCAGGATGTGTAAATGCTATCTCTATTCACATAAAGCATGACAGTTAGTCACACTAAGTGCTTAGGGATATTGGCCTCTAATCAAGGTATATCCTCTAGTTACAATGTGTGCACTGAACTAGAGTGCTCGTAAAATTTGTAGCAAGAAAATAGTTGAACAAATTGAAATATCTGAATATTGATGCTAAAATCAAATTGCTACAACCCTAGACAAAATCATATGACTTCATAATTGCTTGATTTCAATACTAGTGCATGTAATTCTGAAAGATGTCATTAAATTTGATTGTGTAAGACAAAGGGAGATTAATCAAGATAAATATGAGGGCTTGATTCATTTTTATTAAACCATGGTTTTAGATATCAATACAGAATTTTATTGATAAACTCTGCATACATCATGTTTAAACCATGCTGTTCAATAAAGCTCATTCATAAGCCCTTATAATGGAAGACTTTGAAAACTTATGTTTTGGATTTATGAGATTGATATCTCTTTGAAAATCTGACTGAATTTCTTGTGATTGGAGCTTCTTTGAAAATCTGCTACTTGAAACTCTTCTGCTCAATATCATTGATTCATTGACCTGAACCTCTCCTTGTTATCCATCTCATAAGATTCCACTGATTGAGGGAGAGCTTCCATGTCATATGCATCATGCTGCATAGAAACTCTTAAAGGGGGAGAATTGTGTTCTTGCATTCATATTTTTAGGGGGAGCTCTTGCATTTTGGTATCTCCTTCTGCATCTGCATTCATATTGATTATATCAAAGGGGGAGATTTTTGCCAAAGGGGGAGAATTTTATTCAATCATTGCATGCTAGTTTGCTTTAACTTCTCAAACTATTTTCTTTTTGATGAAGTCAAAGGGGGAGAATAGTTTGTGTCATCAGAATTACTCACAGTATAGTGTTGCCATCATCAAAAAGGGGGAGATTGTTGTGTCCCTGTGATTTTGATGATTGGCTTTGATGTGATGTGAGTTAATCTTTTGATGATTAGTTTTGATGTGAGTTAATCACTGTGAGTCATCTTGCTGTGTGAGTCATCATGCTGCTATTCAGTCATTTTCTGATCATAATGCAGTCTCTCATATGTTCAGTTAATTTGCTGTTCAGTCAGTTCATCAGATCATGAAGCATTGCATTATATGTTCAGTCATGTTATCTGCTGCATAAATCTTTCACATGCATTATTTGTTCAAGTGTAAACTCTGTCAGCATTGTCAGGACTGAAGTGGGTCGACCCCCTTTCTTAGATGGGTCGACCCCCCTAGACTATCAATGTCTGTACACTGCCAGCACACACGTTCAAAATCTCTACATGTGAAGTCTACACATCGACTGTTCATGCAAAGTCTAGACATTTGATCAACTTTGTACACTGGTCTTGGCATATGCATTCATAAAGTATATACACTCTTCGGTTGACTTCAACTAAAGTCTGTACATCGACATGCATTACATCAAGTGTGTACATTGCATAGCATGTTGCGTCTAAGTCTATACATTGCCCTTTCAGCATCTCCAAGTCCACACATCGCAGTGTTCACACGCATCAAGTCTATACACTGGCAGCACTGTGCAAGTCTATACATTTGCGTTAGTCTTCCAAGTCTGAACATCGCTTGGCGCTCACCAAGTCTGTACATCCTCCGCTAAGCCTTTCAAGTCTGTACAGCCAAAGTCTGCACATCCTGTTCAGCTGAAGTCTATACATCAGACTGTTTCATCAGCAAGTCTGTACATCAGACTGTTTCATCAGTTCAAGTCTGTACATCGGACTGTGTCAAGTGAAGTCTGTACAGACATGGTGTTTGCATTCAAAGTCCATACATTGGACTGTAGCATGCACGAAGCTAAGTCCATACTTTGATGCACTGTAGATAGCTTGAGGTGAAGTTTGTACAACCATTGCCTTCATATAAGAAGTCTGTACATCTTACTGCACTGTAGCTTTCACAAAACCAAGTCTATACATCGTGAAAGTCTATACACTCCTCTTGGCCTTAGCATCTGTTTTGAAGTCCATACATTGGTCTTCAGTTCAAGTCTGTACAATGGACTTATAGGTAAAGTCTATACATCCTTCAGCTGGAACTGTGCAAGTCTGTACATCGTTGCATGCCAAAGTCTGTACATTGGCATCTGTTCCTACGTTGCACTTCCAAGTCTGCACATTGGGTTATTTACCTATGTTCAGCTTTAAAAGTCTGCACATTGGTAGTTTTACCGACGTTGCCTTGCCAAAGTCTATACACTATGTTTGTTCAAGTCTGTACAGACTTAGCCTTGTTCTAGTCTGTACATCGACCAGCTATATTTGGCAAGTCTACACATCGTGATTTCATCATGTCTGTACAGCCTCTTCATTGAAAGTCCACTCATCACTCAAGTCTATACAATGCACACTTGTTTTCTTGCATAAAGTCCATACACTGCACTTGGCTTGTGTTCTTCACACCAAGTATGTACAGCCTGTGCTCGCAGCAGTCAAGTCTACACATTGCGTTGGTGGCAAGTTTATACATTGGGTTGTAGCTTGCTTGAAGTGAAGTCTATACATTGATTCACTGTTCATGCCTTCACTCAAAGTCTGTACAGCCACTCCTTGAGTTCAAGTCTGTACAATGCTGCATCACGTAGTAAAGTCTATATAATGGTTGCACATCGTGAAGTCTACACACTCGATTGCCCTGCTTTGCTTCAAGTCTGTACAGTCTCTCCCTCAGCAAGTCTATACACTGGAGTCGTCAGCTGCAGGGACAGGATGTCTGTACATTGGGTGCTCATGCATTGCTCTCATCGAAGTCTATACATCCGATAGGCTTGTTACAAGTCTGTACACCGAGGACACTTGAAGGCTTTCAAGTGTATACACTCTACACACTTGGTTAACTAATGCATTTAACTGCAAGTCTATACACTGAGCTCGCATGAAGATATCCAAGTCTATACACTCAATTCCTTCATACATTTCACAGAAGTCTACACACTCCCTCCTGTTATGATAATGCATTCTTCAGCAAGTATATACGCTAAGATCGCATAAAGTCTTACAAGTCTATACACTCTCTCAGTGTACACACTTATTCATTACTGCTTCTGACGTATATACACTCGTGTTAAAAGCCTGAACTAACTAAGTAGATACATTCCTTTTGTCTTTGTCTGCAGGTGATTTAGGCTAATGAAGGGCACGTGATCCGAGGGCTGACAGGAAGCTGACACGTGGCCAAATATCTTGGGCGGGAAATGTGGAACACACGCGCCCAGTGCTGCTCCTGCTCGAGCTGCTATATAAGAAAGACTCTGTTATCTGAAGGAGGCTGATCAAGAGAGAAGAACTGAAGCAGAGAGCAGAAGAAGAAGAAATATAAGTAGAGTGAGCCGAAGAGAATAGAGGAGCAGAGATCGAGAGAGTAAAAGAGCAGAAGAAGAAAAAGAGGTGCAGAGAAGTAGGAGAGAACAGCGTGAGAGAAAAGGAGAGCAGAGGAGAAAGAAAGAGAGATAGAGAGAGAGAGTTCGTGGAGAAGAAGGAAGAAGCTACTGAAGATCTGTCACTGGTAGGTTCCCTCCTTGTCTACAGGAAGAGAGACTTCGGTCTCTGGTTTCCAAGTGGCTGGGAGTCACTTTGGGTGTCCCTCCGGTTGGGAGGAAGAGGGGAGGTTGTTCCCTTGGTCAAGCTGTGTGGCAGCACCCTGTCGCAGACTGAGTCTGTAGGTTTCTAGCGTTGACTAGTGAAGCCTCACTCCTGTTGGGAGTGAGGGGTGGATGTAGGTCTGGAGGACCGAACCACCTAAAAATCTTCTATGCAGTAGTTTTGCTTTGTGCGTTTGTTCCTTGCCTTCTACCTCCTATTCACAGGTTGTGCATGCTTGATTAGTTGTGTTATCTTGGGAGTAAATTTTGAGGTTTATATTCTGCTAAGTGTGTTTGGTGTGTTTAGCTCTGCCTGCGTTTCTGGTGTAATCAGGTGACTGCATTGTTGCAGTCCAACTGTTTGATCATGTGTTGTCTTATCATCTCATCTTGGAGAGCTCATTAGTTTTATTCCGCATATCTGAGCTTTAGAGTTTTAATTTGGGCATTATCTCTAGATGGATACATTCACCCCCCCTCTGTATCCGGGCCTAGCACCCTAACAGAAATAGCTAACTATGAATTGCACATTGCATCCATTGAATCTGAAATTGGTGACTTGAATGCAACCTTGTCTAAGTTTGTGAATGTGGAAGAAAATATGAACAAAATATTGGGGACTAAGGTGAATTTTCAAAGAGAGGGGCTGGGCTATAATCCTGTGAACAAAAAGAATTTTGAAAACAAAGTCTATACATCATTTATCCATAGTTCAAATATAGCCAGCACATCAAATGGGCCTCCAAATCAATCTGCTCCTTAAACAACGAAGAGATCAAATGAAAGTCTGAAAAAGAAACAAAACTTGCATCAAAAGGCTAAAAATGTTGTTGGTGTCACGATGAATGCCATGAAAAATCATGTTGCACACACACATGCATCCACAAAGAAATCTCATATTTTTATTGTGGTGAACTTGGTCATATGATGCATGATTGTTTTTTGATGAAATCTGAAGATCTAGAAGCATGCAAGAAAATGAATGGCTTCACAAAGCCAAGAAAGTCTTTGAACACAAAAAGAACTTTTGATAACTCTTATGTACATGCAAGAAGACCATTTGAAAGATTTGCTCCATTAAACTATTTTTATTATGGAAGGTTCGGTCACAGGCTGAACAATTGCTCTAGTTTGAAAAATGAGAACACCTCTTCAAACCCACAAAAATTCCATGCTCATTCTTACAAGAAAAATCTGAAGTCTTTTGGTCATTGTCATTATTGTGGTGAGTTTGGACATACCATGTATGATTGCTCTTTAATGCATTTTGATGATATGCATGCCCAAAAACTGTGGAAGGCACCCTCTAGAGGTGTAACTAACCATCCGGGAGCCAAGAAGGTTTGTGTACCCAAAACAACCAAATGAAAACTTTGTTGCAGGATTACCTTGAGACCAAGGGGAAGGCTTTAAATCGACTTGGCCAGTTCGGGGTGTGATGCCTTGGTAAACATGGGTTTGTGCTTGAATTGATACTAATTTGATTGTAGAGGCAGTCTTATGTGTTTCATGTGCCTTATATGCATAGACTTGACTCTTTACACATGTTGGACTAAACCTGAAATTTCTGAAATTAATTTTGAACTCATGACAGCTTGAGTGAATCACTTGTATTGATAGTTGCATTTCATCATACATACTTGCAGCTCATAGGAGATTGTCTTGTGGAAGAAAAGCACTGAAATTAGGCTTCTAACTTGTATTGAATTGAGATTGATATGAAATTGAGTTTCTGATATTGCAGGTTGAGAGAGAGTCATATGTGATAAAAAGCCTTGAAGTTAGTTTCTTCATATGCATTGGCTTAATATTGACATGAATTGAGCTCTTTACAGTGCATGTTTGATAATGACCATCAACCCTTGAAATCATGGAGAGAAAGAAAGGAGCTCAAGAGGACTTCAATGCCAGATTTGATCTACTTCCATTTCTTCTGGCTAATATCATTCTATTTCTTACAGGAGAGAAAGAAATGAGCTTATTGATGCAGAAGATAATAAGGGGAATAAAGTAAAGAATCTGAAAATGTTAATAAAGGTAACTCAAGATAAAGGTGAGAAAATAAAGTGTGTCGCTAAAGTTCCTTGGTCTTGATGTTAATGCCATAACTTGACAGACAGTGATTTTAAACATTTGGATACCCCTTGGTTGTTCTTGACAATGTGGATAATGAATGCTTGGCTGAATGGTATTGAAACATCTGAGCAGTATATATGAGAGTGTAGCCATTGAATGCCTTTTGCTAAACCCCCGATGTCAAATGAGAATACATTTGTTTCTGATCACCATTTCAATGATTACATGGTATATAAAAGCGTGACATGTGGAAGGGTAGGTCAAGCCTGTCTGAAAGCTATCACCATGCGTGATAATATGTCTCCGTCCGGTATCATGAATCATTCATGCATATGGCATCCAACTTAAATAATTTTTTTGAAACCATGCATTGATTATAGGGGAGTTTTGCATGCTGAAAATTTTAAAAATGATATTTTTCCATTCTCTCAGCATGATGATATTGTGTTTGTGGCTGAACATCTTGAGGACTGAAGTTGATCAATATTCCATGATCTTTACCAATGTGACACTCATCTTTCTAGATAAAAGCATAACTATTTTCAAGAAAAGTTCACATGTGATGATTTTGATGCTTTGAATGAATTTTCTGAATTCTCTTTTCAGAATAAAATTGTGTCATCACATTTTAACAATTGGTAATGCGTGTCATGCATTAGTTCCATTAGGTTCATATAGAGTGTCATGTGAAATCTGAAATCTTGCATCACATTGCACATTTGTATATCATTCTCAGCATATCATTCACATAGTACTTTTGGAAGATGAAGCTCATCGTGTGTCTTATTGCATAGTTGGCATTTTCAGCATATATATAGTGCATATTTTGAAATGCATCATTTTGAACATTTCATGTTGCATAAATGCCAAAATGAATACTTCCAACAATTGGCCTCATATCTTTGGGGCCAACAATTCAAGAACTGAAATTGCATATCTTTTCATTTTGCATTGTATATGCATATCTCCATTGTATGCTTGCATGTCATTATATGATATTCAACCCCTTCCTTTGAAACTTCTAAGACCAAACACTCCATTGTTAAATAATGGTGCATCTGAGTCTTAATAAGTGTGTTTCATGTCAAACTCTCAGAGGGAGCATTTTATGCTCATTGCATTTACATAGGGGGAGCTACACTATCCTACTCTAAGTTAAATTTTCTCCATACATGTTAAATCAAATTCGTACACTTCATGCACTTTAATGTGAAATTGAGTGCTATTCATAAGGATATAGGATTTTCATTTCAACACTCTAAAGTAATTCAACTTGCAGCATGGATGATAAGAGACAGTTGAGGAAAAAGCTGTCTGCCTCCACATACAAAAAAAATAGTTGAAATGAAAGGCAGAGCAATGCTAAGTCTCACTGAGTAAACTGGGCACATGTCACCTGAGACGTGATGTGGTTCATTTCTGAAAAGTGTTGACTAAAATATCTCTGTTCAAATGAGGTGACAAGGTTCAGTATTCTGAGTAACCAGAGATTATGGCATGAGCTCCATGTGTCTCCTCGCAAAAAAAGGAATTATTTGAACCTGATCATTCTTTAAAAAATTCAGATTGTCAATATGAAAATTACTGATGATAACTTGATGAGGCAGAGCGAAGCCTCCAATACGTTGTTCTCTACATTGAAATGTAGTCTGTGCAGTTACTATTATGTTTACTTGAAAATCTGGTTATCCATATGGCTAAAATTCATACTCATGTTACTCACTTACACATGGTAATTTGATTTGATATGTATTTTCAAAATTTGATTAATTGCTTGACCTGCTGTACATCTTGATGTAAAACCAACCTTGGACCTATTTTGCAAGCATTCAAGTTTGAGCAGCGGACTCACACTAGCGAGCTCACCCGTATGGCGCACACTAGTGCTCGATGGCGACTAGGCGATGTTGGAGAGGGTCCGAGGCGGGACCTTGAGGCTCCAATGGTTGGCTAGCTTGGGGAGAACCCCAAATGGGCCTAGGATGTCCAAATCATGGGCGGCCAACACACCAAGGGTGTGGGTTAAGTGGATGCTCTCACAACTCGCCCGCGGTGGTCACTCAATTTGGGTAGCAATTTAAAATCGGACACTCTCTTACCGCCGACGGAGTAACTATAGCAATACTAAGCTAAGCAAGTCCCTTACAGCAATGAGAGATGTTCAGGAGCTCACCTAGCCAGCGTGAAGACGCCGACTCCGGCCGGAGATGGGGGCGAGCGGGAGGCGAGGGTATGCACCCGCACGCCGTGTTGGTGTTGCTTCAACCTGAAATGGAAAGATTACACCACCACACCACTCGCAGGAGGGGTGAGCTTGGGGTGGGGATTAATCGTATTACATCCAATACTACCTCCACGTAGGGAGGGGCCTTCAGCCGGCCAAGCGGGGTGGGGATTTATGCTAAGGAAACCCGATTTGCCGATCCCCGTCGGTTCTGGCAAGCTTCAGAATTGTTGGATAGGGGGCCGGTGATGTCACTGCCACAAATTCCACATAGCTCAGATCCTGACGAAACCTGCGCCAAAAGTTTCCCAACTGACAGAGGATGATGCCTGGATTTTTTGGGAAGCTCTAGACCTCGGGGCTGATCGGACCGGCGACTGGAGCAGGACAGCAACACTCTACTTCGGACTAATGCAGAACTGATGCAGTGGATTGCAGAAGGCGCTGTGGTCGCTCCCGAACTTTAAATTGAACGAAAATGGTGGTGACGCGATCGTGGTCAGAGTAGCTTCGAGCAGAAGGTGACGGGGCCACAATCTGAGGTCGGAGATGAGAATGGTGGCCAGATAAATGAAGACAGGTCAAACCTGAGTCCACTGGTGGCGGACTGCACACTCCGACGAAATAATTCAGAACAAATAGCTCGGGCAGGCGATTGGCGTCGTTCTTTTTGATACTGATGGAGGACTAGACGAAGAAGAATTTTGTAGAAGGAAGTGTGCTCGAATTCCTCCAAGGTTGACCGCAGAACAGCATCCAAGATCGCTCTGGTCTTCAGTTTGGGACAGATTGCGCATTCGTTGAAGATAACGCTCCTCCGGACAGCTCCGAACTCGGAAGCCGGCGAGACCACCACCGTTGGAAAGCTATCTCGATGATGATTCCAACAATGTAGCCCTTGCCACCTGAATCTTTGAGAGATGGTCGAGGCTGCCTCTGCAAGTCGCTGCAACTCTGCTGCCTGAAATAGAGGCTGATGAGAAGAAGATGAGGGGGTGGGGAAGGGGATGGCCAAGAGAGTAAGAGGTGGAGGGTGAACTTGGCTGGTATGGGGAAGGGGGGCTATGACTTTGGGTGGTTTGGGAGGTGGGGAGATGGAAGGGCACTGCCCTAGGGAGAGGGAAATTTGAATTTGGGCTTAGGGAAGAGCCCCTTCAACCTTGGGGAGAGGAAGGGGTGCTTAGGTAGTTGGGGGTTGGGAGGTGGGGTGTGGATTGGAGGATGCCACCTTGGGTTGGGGGGGAGTTAAATGGGTGTATGGGGAAGGGGAGAGGTCTTAATGATGGGTGAATGGGGAGGAGAGAGAAAATTCCAAAAATTGGGGTGGAGGGAGAGAGAGAGAGAGGGGGGGACCCCTTAGAGAGAGAGAGTGTGAGAGAGAGAGAGATCTAGTGGGATTTGGAAGTGGATTTCAATTTTCATTCAATTGTTCATTACTTCAAAATGAGGGGAATGGGGTCCTATATATAGGCAACCCACATTTCTACAAAAGTCCCTGACATTTGACTCAATGATAAATAACTGAAGGGATAGGGGTGCCCTTGGGCTAAGCCCAATGAATTGGGCCCACTAGCCTAACAAACCAACCTAATGACACAATACTTAGGAAAATGACTCACTAACCTAGGTACATGACTCAAATAAAGGAAAAATTACATGATATTGACTCAAATAAAATGTGAAGATTACATGACTAGACTCAAAAATACATGACTAACATAATGGCGCTTGTCGACGAACAATCCGAGTCCGGAGAAAATGTGGAGGGGCAAGGGATGCCCTCATCACACTCCCGGGGTGGGAAAAACTCGACCCCGTCGAGTATGGGTCCACCAGGGAAGTAGTACATCGAACTGCGGCTCTGGGTGATCTACGATCTCCATACTCAACCCGCGACCATAGTCGGGGAACGGCGCTTCAGCTCGACAAAGTGGCTTGGTCATACCCTCATGCTGGTGATGGGATCTTGCTTGCCTAGTATTGCCGCTGTGTGCTCACGTCGGCCTCTCAGGCTATTTGTGGTGGCACTCCGAGGGTGTCTCTCACAAGGGTAGGTGTAAGTTCGAGGCACTCACTAGGATCCACCGCGGTGCCCTTAGAGCGTGCTGGATCCGTCACATGAGAAATGGGGAGAATCCCAAAACCCTTTTGAAAGTTCAACCCATAAGCTTGGTTGCCAAAGCCACTCGGAACTTGGCAAGGTCCAAGTCCTCGTGCCCTAAGATTGGAGGTGACCCTAAAGTAGAGCCACTCCAAAGCCATCATCGCCAAGTTGTCAACTTGGAACTCAAAGTGGTGCTTAGGAGTTTGTGCTCATTTCTTGTGAATCCCATCGCTTGTTGCTTGATACTTGCTTGAATGCATATGCCATGTATTATGATGCGGTGTGAGTTGACAATGTATGGTATGCAAAGGGGGTCCAGGATAACCACATATAGACCTATCATGCATTGATGTTATGAAGACTTTGAAGGATTTGGGAGGACCGGGGCATCCATAGGTGTCCCTCTTGTGAGTGAGTGTGATAAATGTTGGAGGACCCGGACATCCATGAATGCTCCTAACATGCTTGAGATTTATGATGAATGATGGTGGACCATTACAACCAAATATTTAACACTCATGTTTTCTTCTTGACATGTGGGTGATATGGATGAATGTACCCGACAGACTAATCATGCCAAGCGGTGTGATGTGCCATGACATATGAATTCCTTTCCCAAAGATGACTTCCTCATGTGGGATGGTGGGGTGGTCTTTGAGCTTCCACTCAAAAGGGTCGAAGGGATCTAGGTAGGTGGATATAGGGTGGGGCACCTTCTTGATCTCTAGGCGGGTGTTGCCTAAGGTCATGATTCCTATGGTGTAACCTGGGTCATGGATGAGGTGGGCTTGGCCCAACATGATGGGTGGGGGTAGGAAAGGGTGGGTGGTGAATAAGGTGAGTGAGTTACATGGAGATCTAGGCTCCCATAGAAAAGGGTTAAAGGGATCATGGTAAGGGTCACCTAGGTAGGGGTACTCTATGCTCTCAAGGTCCTCGAATGGTGAGTCCTCCTCCTCAATAATTGGGCCAAAGTTGCTAATGGGTTGACCGATCAAAGCACTTGGGATCTCTATGGTTGGGGAGTGGAATATGATAGGTTCTTCCTCCATGGGAAGAAGGAGGATGATCTCACTAGTAACTTGGCCATTAGTGTAGATGGAAGTGATGGAGCCAATGGTGAGATATGCTAGGCTAATGGTGTTAGTTTTGGACGGTCTCATGGCTAGCATATTGGTCAAGTGAATTTGCCAATGTAGGTAGTTCACTAAGTCTCTCAAATCTTCCACACAATAGGAAGTTTGATAAGTGACATGTGGCTGAATGGGAATGATTTGGGATTGATATCCCATGGGTAGGTGGCATGGTTGTGAACTAGGAATGGTGAAACCTTTCTTGAGCCATTGGAGTATGGACTTACCTATGGTGAGGTTGGGTGTCTCTAGAGGAGCTAGGCTAGAGGTGTGTGAGTTGTTTGGCCTTTGGATTTCCTCTATGTTGGGAGGTGGATCCGGATGGGCATCCTTCTCCACTTGGGTGGGTGTGTGGGTTACAACTTCTATTGCTAATGGAGTAGGGGGATCTATGGGGGGTGGTTTGGTGATAGCTAGCATATGACACACCCGGGGTGGTGAACAAGCATGGGCTTGGGTTGGGATAGCAAGGGGAAGTAGAGGAGGCCTAGGTTGGGGAAAGATTGGTGTAGGAAGTGGGAGGTGGGTTGGGTGAGAGATTTTGGGTTGATTTGTTTTGGGAGATGTGTCCCTTTTTGGAGATGATGGTGGGTTTGTGGTGGTGGTCAAGGGGGCTTGTGGGGTACGGGTTTGGTGAGGGGTTTTGGGTTTGGGGGTGGTGGCCATTATGGGCCTCGGTGGATGGGTGGACACGGGGTCCAATTGGGTTTGTGGACATATGGTTGTGGTGGGAGTTTGTAGGTAGGGTGCTGGTGTGGTGGTTGGGGTAGGATAGGTGGGAAGTGATATGGAATGGGGAATTAGGGTCATGGGTTGGCTAGGTGGGGATGAAGGAGTTGAAGTGCTCCTTAGGTCTTGGTGATTTGAGTATGAGGGGGAAACATATCTAGTCCTAAGTTGCTCCTTCATGTCCTTCCAAGTGGTGATGGGAGTTTCCCTTCTAAGTACCTTTAGCCCGACAATTTGCATCCAATAAGTTTCTGCCCGTTTGGTAAGTTGCATTTTGGCAACCCATGCCTTTTCATCCTCGGACATATGATACCAAGTGAAGTATTGGTCCATTGTAGCTTCCCAATCTAAATATTCTCTAGGAGAGGTTCCATCAAAGGTGGGAAGTGGGAAAGGGACCATCCCATCGTCCGTCCTTGGGGCGGGCCTATCTTCTCCAAGTTGGTTGAGTCGGCCCGATATGTTATCAAGCCGCTCTTTGGCATAGGTCAAGGCTTTCATGAAGTAGTTGACATGGCCAGGGAATTTATGGGTGTTAGTGGTAGGCATCTCTTGGTGGCTTGGACTTATGGAGTGGGCCGATTGGTAAGGTCGATATGAGGTGGCCATACTAGGGGACAAGAGTGATGCACTTGATGACTCTAAATGCATAGACATGCCCTAGGACCAACTTGATAGAGACAAGTTGTGAACTTGCTCTGATACCACATGATGTAAAACCAACCTTGGACCTATTTTGCAAGCATTCAAGTTTGAGTAGCGGACTCACACTAGCGAGCTCACCCGTATGGTGCACACTAGTGCCCGATGGCGACTAGGCGATGTTGGAGAGGGTCCGAGGTGGGACATTGAGGCTCCAGTGGTTGGCTAGCTTGGGGAGAACCCCAAATGGGCCTAGGATGCCCAAATCATTGGTGGCCAACACACCAAGGGTGTGGGTTAAGTGGATGCTCTCACAACTCACCCGCGGTGGTCACTCAATTTGGGTAGCAATTTAAAATCAGACACTCTCTTACCACCGACGGAGTAACTATAGCAATACTAAGCTAAGCAAGTCCATTACAGCAATGAGAGATGTTCAGGAGCTCACCTAGCCGGCGTGAAGATGCTGACTCCGGCCGGAGACGGGGGCGAGCGGGGAGGTGAGGGTATGCACCCGCACGCAGCGTCGGTGTCGCGTCAACCTGAAATGGAAAGATTACACCACTACACCTCTCGCAGGAGGGGTGATCTTGGGGTGGGGATTAATCTTATTACATCCAATACTACCTCCACGCAGGGAGGGGCCTTCAGCCGGCCAAGCGGGGTGGGGATTTATGCTAAGGAAACCCGATTTGCCGATCCCCATCGGTTCTGCCAACCTTCAGAATTGTTGGATAGGGGGCCGGTGATGTCACTGCCACAAATTCCACATAGCTCAGATCTTGACGAAACCTGCGCCAAAAGTTTCCCAACTGACATAGGATGATGCCTGAATTTTTTGGGAAGCTCTGGACCTCGGGGTTGATCGGACCGGCGACTGGAGCAGGACAGCAACACTCTGCTTTGGACTGATGCAGAACTGATGCAGTGGATTGCAGAAGGCGCTGCGGTCGCTCCCGAACTTTAAATTGAACGAAACTGGTAGTGACGTGATCGTGGTCAGAGTAGCTTCGAGCAGAAGTTGACGGGGCCACAATCTGAGGTCGGAGATGAGAATGGTGGCCAGATAACTGAAGACAGGTCAAACCTGAGTCCACTAGTGGCAGACTGTACACTCCGACGAAATAATTCAGAACAAATAGCTCGGGTAGGCGATTGGCATCGTTCATTCTGCTACTGATGGAGGACTAGACGAAGAAGAATTTGGTAGAAGGAAGTGTGCTCGAATTCCTCCAAGGTTGACCGCAGAACAGCTTCCAAGATCGCTCTGGTCTTCAGTCTGGGACAGATTGCGCAGTCGTTGAAGATAACTCTCCTCCGGACATCTCCGAACTCGGAAGCCGGCGAGACCACCACCGTTGGAAAGCTATCTCAATGGTGATTCCAGCAATGTAGGCCTTGCCATCTGAATCTTTGAGAGACGGTCGAGGCTGCCTCTGCAAGTTTCTGCAACTCTACTGCCTGAAATAGAGGCTGAATGAGAAGAAGATGAGGGGGTGGGGAATGGGATGGCCAAGAGAGTAAGAGGTGGAGGGTGAACTTGGCTGGTATGGGGAAGGGGGGCTGCGACTTTGGGTGGTTTGGGAGGTGGGGAGATGGAAGGGCACTGCCCTAGGGAGAGGGAAATTTGAATTTGGGCTTAGGGAAGAGCCCCTTCAACCTTGGGGAGAGGAAGGGGTGCTTAGGAAGTGGTGTTGGGTAGTTGGGGGTTGGGAGGTGGGGTGTGGATTGGAGGATGCCACCTTGGGTTGGGGGGGAGTTAAATGGGTGTATGTGGAAGGGGAGAGGTCTTAATGAGGGGTGAATGGGGAGGAGAGAGAAAATTCGGAAAATTGGGGTGGAGGGAGAGAGAGAGAGAGAGGGGGGACCCCTTAGAGAGATAGAGTGTGAGAGAGAGAGAGATCTAGTGGGATTTGGAAGTGGATTTCAATTTTCATTCAATTGTTCATTACTTCAAAATGAGGGGAATGGGGTCCTATATATAGGCAACCCACATTTCGACAAAAGTCCCTGACATTTGACTCAATGACAAATAACCGAAGGGATAGGGGTGCCCTTAGGCTAAGCCCAATGAATTGGGCCCACTAGCCTAACAAACCAACATAATGACACAATACTTAGGAAAATGACTCACTAACCTAGGTACATGACTCAAATAAAGGGAAAATTATATGATATTGACTCAAATAAAATGTGAAGATTACATGACTAGACTCAAAAATACATGACTAACGTAATGGCGCTTGTCGACGAACAATCCGAGTCCGGAGAAAATGTGGAGGGGCAAGGGATGCCCTCATCACGTCTTCTCCTATTTATCTGCACAATCCTCTAGGTGTAATCATGAGCATTCTGAACTTAATGACTCACTTGCACTTTTCCTACTCCTATCCCCTCGCTGTAAATCAATTGGTATCACTACTTGTGAAGGAGTTATGTTGCATGTATCTATAGATATCTGCTTGAATACATTGTATGCATTTCATCTCTCATCATTTTCATACATTCTGTTTCATGCATTTCACAAGAAAACTAAAAATCAAAAATTTGAAAATCAAGTCAATCATCTAATATGTCCATGTCAAAGGAGGAGCTTTGCATGTGATCTTATCTGCTTAAGTCATCAGGACTCGTATGAGTCAATACCTTATGGGTGTTTGAGTGCTTGTTTGCTTGCTCATTATTGTCATGCGATACACCATTTCCAACATAGGTTCTTGCCATTCTGGATTCCCCGTCCTGCTCCCCATTTCTGATTATGTCAAAGGGGGAGAGAGCATTATTGCATAATTGTTTATCATCATCAAAATGGGGGAGATTGCTGTGAATGTGATTTTGATGCTTACAAAATGCCTTTGCTGCTTGACCTTGTGTGGATGCCCTTGTTGCTTGGCCTTGTGTGGAAATGGTTGTGGAAATGATGTTGTGGAAATGATCACAAACTACTTTTATTGGGATATCATGTCGATGCATTTGTGACTATATAAGGCTCATATGTGCTTTGATGCTAGCACATTGCATTGTGGAAAAAATGTTTGGATAAATGTCATATTGAGCCTCATATCATGCATGGTAATGCTAAATGATTGATTGAGATGCAAATACCATTGCTAGCCCCCAAGGTAATGATGTGTGGATTGATGAGAGTTTGGATGATGATCAAATTGAATGTGACTCAATATTATTTTATGTGGCTTGGCTCCTTACTCTTTGAATTCCAAATCTATACTATCATGCTATGGTGAATGATATTTGGAATTTCATGACTATGTGTATGAATGACTCAACCAATCAACAAGAAATGTGAACTCAGATAAAACAATGAGGTAAGTGTTGCTCTGAACTGAATTTGGAACTCATATGAGGATCTTAAGATGAAAATGTTATCAAAGCATTTATGTGTCTCATGCAAGTGCTTTCATGTTCATACTGCATGACCCATATATTTTGATCTTGATCTAACAACTTGCTTTATCATGTTTTTCAGGATAAAAAATCATGGTGGATCTTCATGGGATTATGGTAATATTTAATCAACTATTTCCCATTGATTTGATGGTGTTTTTAGTAGTTTTTCAGGCCCAAACAAGAATGGGTCAACCCATGGGGTCGACCCTCTCAGGTTCTGTTCAAACAGAATCAAAACAGAACCTATTTGGTGTAATCTACCTGAAAGGGTCGACCCCTAGGGTTGACCCATGCAAGGGTCGACCCCTGGGGTCGACCCCTATAACCCAGAACTAGTTGTTAGTTCTATTTGGTTTCTGGAAGCCCGAGGGTCGACCCCTGGGGTCGACCCCTGTAAAACAGAACACAAAAATTATTCTGTTTGGCTTTTGTTTGCCCGAGGGTCGACCCCAAGGGTCGACCCCTTCAGTTCCGACCTCCAGCCGCCATTTTTGACCACCGTTTTCTTACTCCAAAAGTCTTCCAATCCGAGTCCAACTTCCACAAATCACTCCATAACTTGTGGATCTTGTCCAAGAGCTGTCTCTTGACCATCCCAAACACTTATATACTTCTCTTTGGGTCACAAACCCTAAGGAGAGAGGTGAGATCCGATTTTTGGGTGTGGTTGCTAACCCTTGTGTGTGCAGGTTCGGAGTTGTAGCTCCCAAGCCCTCTTCCACCTTGCTCTGAAGTTGAAATCGAAAGGAAGAAGCTTGAATCAAAGCCCAAGATCATATACAACTGAAAGCTGCATCTGAAATCAAGATCCAACCTCCGTTCGTGCTGCAAAACTTCATACTTGCTTCAGGTTCATTTTTCATCCTGCAGAAGCATTTCATGAGGGAGTTATCTTGATCTTTCACTTATGTATCTTTTGTTTGAGATTATTCAAGGTTGTGAATGGATTATCTAAGAGATGCAACATATATATGAATGCTCTTTTGTTCATCTAGTTATTGCTTTCTTGTTAGTGATATGTTTTTCATCCTAAGCATCAAGATGAACTAATGCTTTCCTTTCTCTTGCAGAAGAAGAAGGAAGAGTGTGGCCACAAGGTTGAGAGGAGAAGGGTTTATGAAGCTAATCCTTTTGTGATGTATGAAGGTTTGATTGGAGCTAGGATTTGGAGGAAAAAAGGATCGACTCGAGGAGAGGAAGAAGATGATGTCAAGATTATAATCATCCGTCAACAAGCCAAGGAGAATTAGATTTTGCTGAAGAAGGGGGAGCCTTATACTTGATGCTTCTGTCTAGTTTTCATCTCTATAATTTGTTTGGAGGGTCATAGCATATATGTGTTTTTGGTTCATAAACACTTGAGATAATGGTTTGTGTGGGTGTTCGGAGAAAGGGGTCTCCGAGTGTGTGTGTTGATTAATGTGTGTCGTTTTGGGCGGAGTATATCCGCTTGTGTGGCTGGGCATAACTTGGGGTGTGTTCCCCGTGTGTGGTTGGGAGTTTACTCCCGTGTGGTTGTGTAGGCATTGTCCTACGTGTGTGTGGACAGAGTTGTGACTCCGTGTAAGGAATTTTTTCGGGTGTGTTCCCCAGTAGTGTGTGTGTGTGTGTGTGTGTGTGTGCTGCTGTGGCAGCAGGTTGAGGCAAGGCCTCGTGTGTGGGGTTTGCTACGAAAGCAGCATGTGTGTGTTGGGGTTCGTCCCCGTGTTACTATATTTTGTAGCGTGTAGTGAAGCCTCACCGGTTTGGTGAGGGGTGGACGTAGGGAGCCCGTCGTGGTCCCGAACCACCTTAAAAATCCCCGTGTCTTGTGGTTTGATTATTGTGATTGTGTGTTCTCTATCCTATCTGTTTGTGCAATCGTGTGAGCTCGGTGAGATTGAGTGAATCTAGTGTAAACCTGTTTAGATTAAATTACTCAATCTTATATATTCCGCTGTGTGCTAGATATGTTTTTAACTGGACATAGTTTTTAGTAAAAGGATCTATTCACCCCCACTCTAGATCCGTGTTCCTGCACTATGGGACCCAACAGAATGGGACGAGAAGGCTCTCTTCATCCCCGTACCGTTTGCATGGGAATATCAATAAGGCCTCCGTGGGTCATGCTTAGACCTCGGGTCCGCCCCGATCATGGTCATTGCCTGACCCATATCCTCGGCCTATAGCCCGCTATCTTCGAACGCATATTGGTTCTCAGATCTGGTCCCAGGACATCCTCCCGTTGCCCCCCTTGGCACCGAAAATATTAACGACGCCCATGCGATCCTGACTTCGACCGCGGGGGGCCCACCGTAGTATGGTCGTAGCTTGATCTTGCACCGGGCCAACAAACTTATCGGTTTCCGACCGCTCTAACCGGGATTTAACTGAACGTTTCCCGTCCCTTTGAACAATAAATTTTCCGTACCCCGGCATACATATGCTCCAGTTTTCCCCATGATGATCACGATTTTCTGAAGCCGGACGCTCGTCCGAATATCAACATGGTCCCTTGAGTGACCGACATCTTTCGAATGCTTGCTTCCCTAGACATAGGGCTTTCCGACTGATTCGAGACTGCTATCGGCTCGCTTCTCTCGATGTAGCTTCCTGGCCATAAGGCCCTGATTCCCGACGATTAATCAAGGGTGTTCCCCTCTTCGAGGGGATGTAAATAATGACGTGACCTTTATGGCGCGGCAGGTTTAAGTCCTGACACGAACCACACAATCGTCTGATTAGTCAGATCGAGCGCACAATAAATCGTCACTTTGTGACTGGCACGCCCACGCACTTAATAAACCCAATAAACAAATAAACGACGATTTTAAATAAAAAGTGCATCCACAAGGTCCTGCAGATGGTCTTCTTTTCTTCTGGTCTTGACCACCAGATCATCTATGTAGCACTCGACCTTGTGGTAGAGCAATTCATCAAATATTCTGGTCATTGCGCGCTGATAAGTTGCGCCAGCATTCTTTAGTCCGAACGGCATCCTCCTGTAGTGATAGATGCCTTTAGGGGTTCGGAAGGCAGTGTGGACACGGTCATGCTCCGCGATCCAGATCTGGTTGTAGCCGGATGACCCATCCATGAATGACAGGGCCTCATGGCCGGTCATAGCATCAATCATGACTTCCATTATTGGCACCGAAAAGTCATCCTTAGGGTAGGCTTTATTTAGATCTCGGAAGTCAACACATATCCGGATCTGTCCATTCTTCTTCTTCACGGAGACGATATTTGCCAGCCATGTAGTGTACTGATTTTCTTCGACGAATCCCACGTCAATGAGCTTGTCGACTTTTGTACAGATTTGAGTGATGAGCTCTGGCCTCATACGCCGCGGTGGTTGCTTCGCCAGCTCGGCTTCAGGACTGATCGCCAGCTCATGTTGCGAGACTGCAGGGCTCAGACCTAGCATTTCTTTGTAAGTCCAGGCAAAGCAATCACGGTATTCTTGCAGTAGCTGGATGTATAGCTTCCATTCTTCCGGTGATAATTGGGCATTGAGAAAGGTAGGCCTAGGGTCTATCTCATCTCCCATATTGACTTCTATCAGCTCATCGACCGTAGCTTGGCCTCCGTCTTCTATCTCCAGAGGTGTTGGTTGGAGGTCGACAAAATCTAGAATGTCGTCTTCGGGGTCGAGGACCTTGATTTCCTCATTTCACGTCATCAAAGCCTCCGGAGAGTCCTCTGTTTCATTCAATAGCGGCCGAGCATTTTGTTCTCTCGGCACATCCACCGCCGTTACAGTTTCCAAGGGTGTGAGAGCAACTTCAGCTCTTGTAGTTTGGGTTGCAGTCGTGACAGACTGGTGACCACTTGTTGTTCGGTTGGAACAGCAACCCAGTCTCGTAGCATATGGTGAGGAGGTCTCGCCTTCTGGGGTAGTCGTATCTTCAATAGGAGTGGCATTCCCATTGTTGGCAGCATACACCTCTTGATCGGAGTCGGCTGAGGCTTCCCCAATTGGCAGGAGAGGTGCTGAGGTCATTATCAGTAGGACTCTACTGGAGGGAGAGATCCCTGTCTCTTGAACATCTTCGGCCTCGCTGCTGCTAGCCGTATCAAATTTGGCTTGAAGGGCCGCATCTTCGGGACAGACCTGTTCCCAGCATCGGTAAGGAATCAGGGTCTCCGCTTCTTGATTTCCGGGCTGGGCCGGGTTAGCATATTCAGCTTCCGCTAGATATTCATCAAAAGTTGCTCCCAATGGGCTATCTTTAGCAGGGTAGAAGGCGGAGATGGTGTCCACCTCGTATCGCCTACTGTAGTAGTATTCTTCCATGGTGAAGCCCAACCCCGGGTGCTGAGAGGCACGCCTCAGTTCCTTATCCAGATTTGCGAGATACCACATTTTCTGGAAAGCTTCCTTATTTTTATGAGATTGATCGGAGGGGATGTGTTGCTTTTGGAACATCCTGGCCATCCGACTGGTTGTGAATGCCAGACCCCTGACGGGGACTGACGGATTGCTTATATCTTCGTAGAGGCAGCAGTCTGTATCTTGTCGAGTAGGGTGCTCTTCAGCCATGTAGAACAATCCGCTGGGTCCATCTATCTGTGTCACCTCCCAAGTTTTAAAAGGATCGACAATGGGGTCATCGAGGCCGGGAATTGGCTTGGTGAGGCCGTCCGGGACTCCAATGTGGTCGTGCTACCGACTGACCTGCACTTCATTAGCTTCAAGGTATAATGCCGGGGGTGCTATTCTGCCCACGTCCCCGGATGCTGTGATATGGGAGACCACCTTAGGCTTGACATATCCGCGCGGCGGTGGTGGATACCAATTGTCGTCGGATGCGCCTCTCGATGCCTTCGCATGGGTCTTAGCTTCAGAGGTCTTCTGAGAAGGCCCCGCATATAGGTTGGCGTCCGCCAAGTGACATTCAAATACCTCAAACTGGTGGAGGTCAGCAAATATTCTCTCCTCCTTCCCCTGGAGAGTATACTTGATACATTGGTGGAGCGTGGAGGGCACCACCATATTTTCATGCAGCCATGGGCGACCGAGCAATGCTTTGTACGAGGTGCGGGAGTCGATGACATGTAATTGCACCGTCGTAGTGAAATTCGCCAGGGTAAGTGTGAACTCCGCCACCCCCATCGACACTTCACATTTTTTATTGACGTCGGCGATACACATATCCCCGACCTTCTCAAGATGCACATTAAAGTGGTGCCTCTCGTAGATTCTATATGGTAAAATATTGACAGCTGCACCGAGATCGACCAGAATTCTGTTCAGCTCCCTTCCGTTCAGGTGCCCCTTCATGTACAGTGGCCTGTTGTGGCTGATGGTAGGTAGCAGCATATCCTCTGGAGTGAAGGTCATGCTAGCCTCCGACATTGCTTCAGCCAAGTAGGACTCAAAACGGGCAGGCATCTGCAGAGCAGTGATGATCGTCTGTCGAGTCTCTTAACTCAAAGAGAGGATCTCCCAGATTGTAAATCTAGCAGGGAGCTTCTTGAGTAGCTTCATTATGCGGCTCCCAACTCAGACATTGGAAAGCTTCGTCTCTTCAACCCACCTAGGCTTGGGAGAGTCTTGAGTTGCGGCCCCTGACGGACCTGCTTCATCTGCCTCTGACTCGGCGCCTTTCTGGCTACCACTGGATCCTTGGTGTTCTTCATCAACTGCTGATGGGCAAGCTCTATCTGTATTCGGAGCTTCGGCAGATCGTGCTAGCTGCGGGTAAACATTCCCGGTTGTAGGGTTAGCCTCATGGCAAGGCTGCTTCCCCTTAGACGTCTTCATGAATTCAAGAAATGAAGGGACTGCCTTGCCCCCACTCTTGTTATATAGGCCTGGCAGAGGAGGGATTTGGACTCCCTTGATCTCCGGCGGAGGTGTTTTGTAGGGCTACTCTCCCCTGAACATGATGTTGTGGTTAGGTGGCGGCTGGCGCCCCCATTTCCGGCATAACCGGGTTGCATGTGTAGCAGTTGCGGCCTCAGCCCTGCCTCCCACAAAAAGGGGTGTGAAGCAAATTTCCTTTTCTTCCTCCTCTCCGGGCAGGTTGAAGAGTACTGATAGAGTATTTAAGGAGACAACCTGCACTTTATCACCCTTAGCGGCCCTTCTCTTTTTCTTCTTTTGCTTCTTTTTCTTTGCTTCAGCTGGCGCCTGCCCCCAAAACAGACTGCCCTCCTTGTCGGATGCTGCATCAGCTTCTTCCTTTTCCTCGAGTATGAGCTGCTCCAGTTCTTTCCATGGGACATGGTCCCGCACCAGCAAGGGCTTCAATTCGGGCTGCACATACTCATCCAGCCCTTCAATAAGGTCTTGTAGTTGGCGGATCGCAAGATTAGTTTCCTTGACCACCGGCAGTGGAGTTTATCTTCTCCGATTGTGTGTATGTATCCTGATGACTGTAGGTGTAGTGGTCCACACAGGTGCTACCACCGGCGGAGCAGGTCGTGGTGTAACACCATGGATATATGCCCCCACTTTCGGGCGGGGTGCCCTCTTCTTTCTATGCTTCACAGGGACCTGCTGCCATCCCGACTGTTCTTTCGAGGTCTCCAAGAAATGAGTTTCATAGGTGCTTTGTGTACTTGCTTCAGAGATCTCCTCGGGCAATGCTTGGTATAGAGAGATCATGTTGACTCTGCCCTCCTCAGAGGGGCTTCATGCAGTTGAGGAGGGTCCACTTTGTACTCTCCCAACTCGATTTCATTTTTCTTTACCATCCCTTCGATGATGTCCTTGAAAACATAGCAGTCTTCGATTGGATGCCCCAGCATCTGGTGGTAGGGGCATAATCTTGGGCTGTCTCTTCTCTTTAGGTCTTCCAGCCTCTTTGGCTCTGGCAGGGTGACCATGCCATATTCCATTACCCAGTCGAACAGAATCCGGGTCTTGTCCTTTCGAAAGGAGTAGGCTTTCTTCATCTTGTCCCGCAGCGAGGGACCTTCTGTGCCATCTGGGGCATTTACAGGTTGTGGGGTGACCACCTTCTTGCCTTCATCTTTCTGTTGTTTGAACGCCTTGATGTCAAGAGCGTTCGCTTCTTTAGGAGTCGGGCGCCGCTCCACTGCCTTGCCCTTCTGGGTTGTGCTGGCAGTTGATGTAGGGACAGGTCTGGCCAGAAAGGCTTCCACCTCGGCCACGACATTCTTCAATCAGTCAAACGACCGTATTTCCATTCCAATCATCTTTTCCAGAACCTCCCTCCTGAGGTTCTATTTGCATATTTGTACAGTGTCCTCCTGATGCGGGGGCCGCTTGCATCTCATCTTGAGGTTCCTCCACCTCTTAATATAGTCGAGGGCTGTCTCATCTGCCCTTTGCTTTGTTGAGTAGAGTTTGGCCACCGTGACCTCCCTCTCTGTGACATGGAATCTTTCCCTGAACTTCCTCTCCATATCCGACCAGTCGCTGATCGACCCGGTCGGGAGGCTGGAGTACCATTCAAATGCGAGCCCTGTCAGTGAGGACCCGAAAAACTTCAACAAGTATGACTCATCGGTGGCCAGATCACCCATGACGGTCATATAATATGCGACATGTTCTTTCGGGGATCCCTTCCCGTTGAACTTGTCGAACTTGGGCGGCTTGCTGATCCCTGGGGGAAGCCGCTTGGCAGCATGATGTTGCAGGTATGGAACCAGATAGGCATCAAATGCGACGTAGTCTCCTTCACTCCTTTTTGCGAGCTTCAGCTCGATCATCCTTTCCACCATCATCCGGTTCATGACCGTGGGGTCGACTGGATCCGGATAAAAGTGTGCCGGCTGCAAGTACGGGGTGACCAGAGTGGTTGCCTGTGGAGGACGCAGCCGTGGGGGTGTCTGGTGCACTTGGGGGAGCACCGGCGGGATCAACAGCTGTGACTATGGTGACTGCTGCTGGGTTGTCGCCAGGCTCGGCTCTGACGACTGAGGCATGGTATAAAGCGGCGGAGGGTCGACATGATGGACCGCTCCCCGAGATGACTCGCCCTGGACTTCGGGCGGCTTGGAAGCTGACGATTGTTCAGTCTTCTCTGTCAACTGTTTCTTCAGCAAGTCTATCTCTTGCCGGTATCTCTGAAGTAGCATCAGGACCATTGGGTCCATAGTTGCCGCGCTAGGGATAGCCTCTGTTGCTTCTCTGGACGTACCCTCGGGCAGGATGTCGAGGAGGACGTCATCTTCTTCTTCCGCCGTTACTATAGTGGCTGTAAAGATAGCAGCTCCAACATTCCGCTAGTGATAGCCCAGGGGTTGTTTTCCTCTAGCTGCAGCCAGGAGTTCCCTTGCGGCTTCTGTTGTTCGAGTATTCGGCCCTGGCCTCGCGACCAATTGAGCCAAATCTCGGGGGTCTTCTGGAAGTCCCCCATATCGACTGAATGTGCCAGCCATATTGCACGTGAGGACATGCATCCTTCTTCTCCGTCGATGGACCTTCCTCTTAGCCTGCTCCGGGAAGGTCAGCCTCTCGAACACAGAAGTCCTTCTTGTTTCTTCTCGCCTAGGGGCGGCTTCATCGGCTTCGATCTCAAAGCCGTCATCATAGCCATTGTCATCAACCAACAACACCATCATCCTTTATCCTGCATCTTCTTCAACTGCCATTGAAGGGCAGTAGTCTTCATTGGCTGCGGCTGCTTGCATCAACCGCTACTGTCCAAGCGAGGGGTTGCCTAGCCATCGAAAATAGTTCTTGATCAAATTGGCCATCTCTTTTCGACCCTGTTCCTAATGTAGCACGGGGGACAGTTGTCGATCTCCCGCAGGAGGGATGTAAGCCAGCCGAGCCCTGTCGGCAGGTTGCTAAAATCTTCGTCCCACAGCAGGGACGTTGGCTTGGCGAGCGCAGGCCCGGGTGCTTTCGCGGCGCGGAGGGTCCGCAACCACTTCTTCTTCTCTCGGGGCCAGGCCCCTTTCCTTCCTTCCTTCCGCTCCGTCGCGAGCAGGGCAGCGGCGGACGGGTGCAGTTTTGTGGATAGGCTGGACCCTCTTGGGGACCCACACCTGTTTAAACTTCCTTGGCCTGGGGCCAACTCCTCTCGGCCATAGCGGCCGGCTTCTTCTCTTTCCACCCTCCTTCCAGCGAGGGCTTGGTATGAGTTGTAGATGGGGACGGTGGGGACGACCCGGTCTGGGACTATTCGTGCATCGCGTCCGTTGAGGAAGACGCGTACGCCACCAACCATCATGGATTTACTGGACTGAGACAGGGATCCGGTAACCACAGCAGTACTCCTCCGGAGTTGCTTGCGCTGACGACCTCCAAAGTTCTTATTGATAGCATCGGGGCGAACCCCATGGATGGCATGGTGCACCAGGCAGCTGGCGACCAGGGTTGGACTCTTGGACGAGTCATTACAGCATCAAGCCTTCAGAGGCTCCATCTTCTTTGCAGCTCCCTCGACGGGCTCCGAGGGTTCCACCTCCAGCACATCTACGAAGGCTAGCCCCAAAAAGTTGGGGAAGCCAACAGCAGTAGGGAAGTTCTCGAACACCATGGGCACTGCCAGGTACCCTCGTGCATGACCGGCCACAACCGCAGGGCCGAAGCCGACGCCAGTCAGTCCCATTGTAGTCATCATCGTTCGCCAGAAAAGACCAACAAGCCGACGATTAGCAACTTTTGGGAGGGCCTCGAAGCCCAAGTATCTCGGCAAAGAGATGAAAGGTGACACTGGTCCCACCAGGTGTGCCAGACTGTTTCGATGGGATATTTTTATTTGGCATTTATTTCGTTTATTCACGTGCCGATCAACCAATTAATTAACCGGTAATTAACTGACTGATTGACTGCGTAAGCGTGCCAGTCACGTACGTGACGAATCTATTATGCCCTCATTCTGACCCGTTTCGGGCGAGAGTAAGGTTCGGTCGGGACCAGCAGTCCACCATACCATAAAGGCTACGGCATTAATTACATCCCTCGCGAGGAGGGAAAACCTTTGATTAATTGTCGAGATAGTGGGCTGTCGATGTGAGTGAGATACTCTGATCTACCATGAACGGTTTATTAGGGCGGACCCTCAGTACATGGCGGAGGACTTAGATCTGAAGACCACCATCACGCATAGCAAGAGTTTCCCGTCGGACATTGCCCGGCTTTCTGCTCATGTCACTTGATATACCGAGGGTCAGTGTACTTAGGCATACATTGATGCGGCATGAATGCTTAGACTAAAGCATGATGATGAAGCTATGAGACTTGCTAACTCATGTTTAAACAAACCAATTTATACAATTTATTGATTACAGGGTTTATTCAATTCTATTATCAACGTTAGAAATCACCCTGGAGGCGAGGAGAGGGTTGAAACGGCACGACGACGTGATTCGAAATGGAACTGGCGTAGTACACGTAGGCATAGAGTTAAAACGGCGCGGCAAGCGTGGGTAAAAACTTAAAACGGCGCGGTGAAACGTAGGTAAAGGGGGAGAGTTGAAATGGCGCACTCTTCTTGCTGGCGCGCCAGAATGGGGCGCGCCGTTTTAGGGCGCGCCGTATTAAGGCACACCGGGTGGCGATGGCACCGATTTAGCCCCATTTCACGGAAACTGAGGATTTATCGATTTATTTTTGGACTTATTAAAACATTTTGGCAGATTTTGGGAGTTTATTGAATCAGTCATTCATCGGATCGGTCCCGGGCCGTCCGGAAGTCAAGTCACAGGCTCGCGCGATATTCGTACTCGAGCGCGGCGATCGTTCCAAGTCAAACTCGTTCTAGCCGAAATTTCTGCAGCATCTCCCCATCCCGGAGGATTGTCGGGGAGAAGCGGGGAGTACTCACGTGGCGGAGCAACCCCTAAAGGCCGGGTGGCACAACAACGGCCGGCAAACCCGGACAGATAGGAGAACCCGGAGGGCTAGCCTACTAGGGGCACCGAGTCCGTGGGGGGGAAGTAGACAAATAGCGCGACTCATAACGGGAGAAAAGACCCCGAGGGCTAGCCTACGAGGGGCACATGACCCGAGTCGATACCACGTCCAAGTCGGGATGACCGATAGAGAGGGAAAACCCCGAGGGCCAGCCTACGAGGGGCACCCGTCTCACGGCCACCAAGAAGCCCATTAAGGGCCGTGGATTTGAAATATTGGGATTAACCCGATCTCTATGCACTCGTTGGTCTTGCGGAGATCCATTATTGATGAATGGGCTCCTGCGGATTGAGGGATTAGACTGAGAATCGGGGGAATGTTTCCCCTCCCCAGGTCACCGGATTTTACTAATAAAACGGCACAGCGGCATGATGGGGAAAACTTGCGCAGTGAGCAGATCAATATCAGTGCTCGGGGATATACTGATGTGATACGATGGGAGTGCATGGCGGTGGGGAGGGCGGGTTTTCTTGGACATGGAAGATGAGTGAAGGGAGTGGGAGAGTGAGAAGAGGAGGGGTTTGGAGGCTGCAAAGGGGAGATAGGGGAGGGAGATGGGTGCACCGGCTGTGCCCCTGTTCCAAACAGGGGACTGCCCCGTGAGTTTGAGAGAGTGAGGGATAGGGGCAAAGAGAACATGGGGCTGGGTTTTATGTGATGTGGGGGTGTGCGTAGATGGGGGGGAAGAGAAGCTGGCGGTGCCATGGTGGGAAGGTGAGCTTGTGTGGGGTCAGAGAGAGAGTAGAGGAAAGAAGGAAGGGGGGCAAAGCGCAGCCACCGGTGGGTTCACTGGGGTGCTGGGTTCTAAGATGGAATGGCAGGGATGGATGGTGGTGGTGGGCTGGGTGGAGGGCGACGACGGTACCGGGGGGCAGGAAGACGTGGTTGGGGCTTCTTACCCGTCTCTTTCACGGACACGATGCAACCACGAGCTTATCACTTCCGATGCCATTGTGGGGGTGGCTGTGGGAAAGAGAAAGGGGAAGGGACGGGTAATGGTGGGGAAGGGGAGAGTGGTGAGAGGGCAGATGGTGGAAAGGAGGTGGGCTGTGGATGGCCGGGCATCTCACCCGGGGGGGCTTCTCACCGCATCTCCTTCTCGGAGAAGAGCACGCAAGATACAAGGCTTCACACCTCACGATGGTTTCCAAAAATTCTAATCACTTCACTATCCTAAAGAAAGACTACATGACCCTTTTTATAGACTCTATAAAGAAAATCAAAAGACAACTCACCTAACACCTACTCATCAGAACTTTCTTGGGAAGACACTCTCTTGGGAAGACTAAAAGACACAAAATAAAAAAAGACTCTTACATGATTTTTGGGGACATAATTACTACAAACATAAAACATGACCCATTAAGCCCATACATGTGGCCCAATTAAAAAAAACATCTATTTGATCATTTTGTTGAAGCCGCTTGTCAATCCCTTCAACCTCGAATTTTGAATCTTGAATCGACGATTCCATCAAACTCCTCCGCTTGGATGAGGTTCGACCTCGAACCTCGTAGCTCAGGATCTCGGTCTGATGAAACATCCCGATTCCCTAAGCTCTGATACCACTTGATGTGAAACCACCTATGGACCTATATTGCAAGCAATCAAATTGAGCAATGGACTCACATTAGTGAACACGATCGCGAAGCACACACTAGTGCCCGTACGCGACTTAGCGATGATGGAGAGGGTCCGAGTCGGGACCTTGATACTCCAATGGTTGGCTAGCTTATGGAGGACCCCAAATGGGCTAGGGATGCCCAATTCACGAGCGGCTGGTACGCCAAGGGCGTGGGTTAAGTGGTCGCTCTCACAACTCGCCCCGCGGTGGTCACTCAATTTGATGGCAATTTGAGACCGGACACTCTCTCACCGCCGACGGAGCAACTAAAAGCAATACTAAACTAAGCAATTAAATCTCAGCAATGAAAGGTGTTCAGGAGCTCACCTGATCAGCTTGAAGGCGCTGATCCCGGCCGGAGACGATGGCGAGCGGGGAGGCGTGGGTATGCACCCGAACGCCGCGCCGGTGAAGCTTCAACCTGCTCAAACGTTTACAAAACTACACCTCTCGTAGGAGGGGGGATCTCGGGGTGGGGGTTAATTAGTATAACACTCAAATGACCTCCACGCAGGGAAGGGGCCTTCAGCCGGTCAAGCGGGGAGGGGAACTTGAACTATGAGCAAAGAAAGACACCGAAGCCGGTTCTGCCTGCTGCCTGTGTCTCAGGACAGACGGTCAGGTATTTGGACGCTGTGGCCAGCCCCAAATTTTGTTGCAGACGAGACCAATTGGAGATTCTTCGTAGCTGGATGGGGATGACACTAGAATGTTTTTGATTTCTTTAGGCACCGCTGCTGGTCGAAGTATGGGCTAGAACAGGGTGGCAGAACCTTGGCTCTGACAGCTTCAGGTTCCCAACAGCAGGAAGAAGAAGGTGCCACGATCGTTCCCGAGCTCAAAATTAGGTGCCGCTGGAGTCGTTGGAACCGTTGATGAGTTCCCTTCAAAGCAAGACTGACGGGGATGACAACTGTTGTCAGGGTCGGCTGGTAGACTCTGAACACTGATGGAGGGTCGGTGTAGACTGAGTGGAAGCAGAACCGCGTACCCGGGGAAGAAAATTGATAACTTTAAGGTCCGACCGCCAAACAGGGCTCTGCTTCTTGGAGATGATAGAAGGCTCATAGTAAAAGATTGTTAAAGAAGAACTCTCGATTAGATTCTCAACAGGATTGTCGCAGTTGAGCTTCCACTCCGGCTCTGGTCCTCTGCCTGAGAAGTCTTGCGCAGTCATAGTAGATCGCCTCCTCCGAGCAGCTCCGATCTTGGAAGTCGCCGGGACCACCACCGTTGGAAAGCAGACTGGGAGACGCTTCCAACGATATATGGTATGCCCTCTGAAGCTTCCAAGTGAAGACTTGCCAGCCTCTGAAACTGGGCACTTCTATTCTGCCTGCGAACGGAAAACTGTAGGTTGAAGATGATGAGGGGAAATGGGGTATATGGGAGGGGAAGTGGAAGTGGATGAGTGTGGGGAGAGCCTTGGCTGTGAGGGGGTCTAGGAGGGGGTGTTCTAAGGTGTGGGAGAGGGAGAATGGGGTCTGGAATGGGGTGTTTGCAGTAGGTGAGAGAGGAGCTGCGAATTTGGGCTTGGATGGAGAAGGGGGAAGGTGAGGGGGGCACAAGTGGGTGGAGGGAATGTGAGCTTGAATTTCACTTAATGTGGGGTGATCAATGGTGGTCTTGGGGATGGGAAGAGGTGCCTTGGGAAGGTGGAGTGATGCTTGGGGAAGGGAAATGGGTAGTTGGGGGTTGGATGGTGGGGTGTGGATTGGTGGAGGGTCTCTTGGGACTAGGGGGAAGTGATGATGGCTTGTGGGAAGTTGTAGAGGATTTAATGGAGGTAGGTGGGAGGGTGGAGGTGGTTGGGAGGGGAAGAGAGAGAGTAGGGGGCGCCCTCCTCCTTGTAGAGAGAGAGAAGAGAGAGAAGAGAGAATGAGAGAGAAGGAGAATCCACCCCAATAGAGAGAGAGAGATAGAAGTGGAGAATCCTCTCCAATAACACACTAGTTTACTCAATTTTTTGATTGATCAAAAAGGGTTGTTACAAATGAGAGAGGGGAGGGACTATTTATAGACTCCATACTTTTTCTAAGACCAAAATAACCTTGACAAACAAGTAAATGACCCATAACTCCAAGGAGGGACGCCCTTGGGCCTAGCCCACTAGTTGGGCCCAATTGACTAACAAACTGACCCATTAACCTATTAACTGACTCAAATAAAGAAAGATTACACATACATGACTCAAATGAAATAAAAATTACATGCTATGACTCAAGATTAACGGCCACAAATGATGATGTGCTGATGGCGAGCAACAAGAGTATCCCAAAAAGTGAAGTAGCTGGGGATGTCCACATCATACCCCCGGGGTGGGGAAAACTTGACCCCATCGAGTATGGGTCCACCGGGGAAGTAGTGTACCAAATGCAGCTCCAAGCGTGCCACGATCTCCGAACTCAACCCGCGTCCGTAGCCGGGGAATGGCGCTTCAGCTTTTCAAAGTGGCTCGGACACACTCTCATGCTAGCGATGAGATCTTCCTTGCCTAGTATTGCCGCCGTGTGCTCACGTCGGACTCTCAAGATAATTTGGGGTGGCACTCCGAGGGTGTCTCTCGCATGGATAAGTGTAAGCTCAAGGCACTCACTAGGATCTACCACGGTGCCCTTAGAGGGTGCCGGATCCGCCACGTGGGAAGTGGGGTGAATCCCAAAACCCATTCGAAAGTCCAACCCATAAGCCGGGTTGCCAAAGCCACTCGGAACTTGGCAAGGTCCAAGTCCTCGTGCCCTCAATTTGGAGGTGACCCTAAGGTAGAGCCATCCCAAAGCCATCATCGCCAAGTTGCCAACTTGGAATTCCAAGTGGCGCTTACGAGTTTGTGCTCGCTTCTTGTGAATTTCACCGCTTGTTGCTTGATACTTGCTTATATGCCATGCACAATGATGCGGTGTGAGTGGGCAATGTGTGCAAAGGTGGTCCCGGGCAACCACATATAGACCTATCGTGCATTGATGTTATGAGGACATTGAATGATTTGGGAGGACCGGGGCATCCATAGGTGTCCCTCTCATGCGTGGGTGTGATAAGTGCCGGAGGACCCACACATCCATGAATACTCCTAACATGCTTAAGACTCATGATGAATGAAGGAGGGCCATTACACCCAAATATGGACCACTCATGCTTCTTACTTGACATGTGGGTGATATGAATGAATAGACCTGACTTATGAATCATGTCAAGTGGTGCGGTATGCCCAGGCACATGCATTTCTATCCTAGAGATGACTTCCATGTGCATGGATGTAGGGTGGCCCTTGAGCTTCCACTCGTATGGATCAAAGGGGTCTAAGAAGGGGGACATCATGGAGTGAGGTAATTCATCAATCCCAAGGTATATGTTGCCTATGGTCAAGGCTCCCTTGGTGTAACCCGATTCTAGGAAGGGAGGGGTTTGGGTTAACATGGGCGGTAAGGGTAGGGTAAGGTGGGTGGTGAATAAGGTGAGTGGGTTACATGGAGATGGAGGTTCCCATAGGAAAGGGTCGAAGGGATCATGGTAAGGGTCACCTAGATAGGGGTACTCCATGTCCTCAAGATCCTCATATGGTGGTGAGTCACTATCTTCTAGTGAAATGGTTGGGCCGGTGTATGGGGTGGGTTGGTTGGTCAAGGTTCTAGGAATCACAATGGTAGGGGAGTGGACCGGGATGGGCTCTTCCACTATGGGGAGAAGGAAAATGAGGTCACTAGTGTAGCAACCAATAGTGCAAACCGAGGTGATAGACCCAATGCATGGATGGATGAGGTCAAGGCTCTTGGGTCGGTCCGCCCCTAGGGTCAAAAAAAAAGCAAGTCTAATTGCCACTCTAGACCTTTGAGGAGATCATCCCAACCTTCTACCTCATAGTAGGATTGGATTGTGGTGTGGTAGGAGTGGAGGGGGACAATTTGAGATGGATATCCCAAAGGTGAGAGAGGTGGTGGTGAGCTAGGAAGGGTGGGTCCTTGTTTGAGCCATTGCAGTATGGCCTCATTCACGGTGGGGGTGCCAAGTTTGTGGATGTGTGGCTCTTGAGGAGTTGGACTAGGGAAGAATGGTGGGATTGGGGGCTCTTGAATTTCCACAATGGTGGGAGGTGGATCCGGATTGACATCCTTCTCTACTTGAGTGTGTGTGTGGGCCACAACTTCTAATGCTAATGGGGTATGAGGATCTATGGTGGGTGGTTTTGTGAAAGCCGGCGCATGACACACTCGGGGTGGTGGGCAAGGGTGGACTTCGGTTGGGATAGAAAGGGGAAGTACTGGAGGCCTAGGTTGGGGAAAGATTGGTGTAGGAAGCGGGAGGTGGGTTGGGTGAGGGGGTTTAGGTTGGTTGGCCTTGGGAGGTGCATCTTTCTTTGGGGGTGATGGAGGGATAGTGGTGGGGTTCAAGGGGGCTTGTGGGATATGGATTTGGTGGGGAAATTTGGGTTGGGGGGTGGTGGTCGTCATGGGCCTAGGTGGAGGGGTGGTCATGGGGCCCAATTGGGTTTGTGGAGCTATGGTTGTGGTGAGGACTTGTAGGTACGGTGTAGATGTTGTGGTTGGAGTAGGAGAGGTGGGAAATGGTGGGGAATGCGTGATTAGGGTCTTAGGTCGGTCAAGGGGAAATGAAGGAGTTGAAATGCTCTTTGGGACTCGCTGTTTGGAATGGGAGGGGAAAATATATCTAGCCCTAAGTTGTTCCTTCATGTCCCCCCATGTTGTGAGGGGAGCTTCCCTTCTAATTACCCTTAAGCCTTCAATTTTCAACCAATGAGTTTGAGCCCTTTTGGTTAGTTGCATTTTCGCACATCGAACCTTCCTATCCTCGGACATGGAATACCTCTCAAAGTAATGGTCTATTGATGCCTCCCAATCTAAATAGTCATTAAGATGAGTTCCATCAAAAGTGGGAGGTGGGGGACATGTCCTTCTATCATCCGTCCTTGGGGCGGGCCCATTTTCTCCAAGTTGGTTGAGTCGACCCGATATGTTATCAAGCCGCTCATTGGCATAGGTCAAGGCCTTCATGAGGTAGTTGACATGGCCAGGGAGGTCATGTGTGTTAGGGGTAGGCATCCTTTGGTGGTTTGGACTTATGGAGAGAGCCGATTGGTAAGGTCGGTAAAAGGTGGCCATGCTAGTGGACAAAGAGATGCACCCGAGGACTCTAAATGCATAAACATGCCCTAGGACCAACTTGATAGAGACAAGTTGTGAACTTGCTCTGATACCACTTGATGTGATACGATGGGAGTGCATGGCGGTGGGGAGGGCGGGTTTTCTCGGACAGGGAAGATGAGTGAAGGGAGTGGGAGAGTGAGAAGAGGAGGGGTTTGGAGGCTACAAAGGGGAGATAGGGGAGGGAGATGGGTGCTCCGGCGGTGCCCCTGTTCCAAACAGGGGACCGCCCCGTGAGTTTGAGAGAGTGAGGGATAGGGGCAAAGAGAACATGGGGCTGGCTTTTATGTGATGTGGGGGTGTGAGTAGATGGGGGGGGGGAAGAGAAGCTGGCGGTGCCATGGTGGGAAGGTGAGCTTGTGTGGGGTCAGAGAGAGAGTAGAGGAAAGAAGGAAGGGGGGCAAAGTGCGGCCACCGGTGGGTTCACTGGGGTGCTGGGTTCTAAGATGGAATGGCAGGGATGGATGGTGATGGTGGGCTGGGTGGAGGGCGACGACGGTACCGGGGGGCAAGAAGACGTGGTTGGGGCTTCTTACCCGTCTCTTTCATGGAGAAGATGCAACCATGAGCTTCTCACTTCCGATGCCATTGTGGGGGTGGCTGTGGGAAAGAGAAAGGGGAAGGGACGGGTAATGGTGGGGAAGGGGAGAGTGGTGAGAGGGAAGATGGTGGAAAGGAGGTGGGCAGTGGATGGCCGGGCATCTCACCCGGGGGGGCTTCTCACCTGCATCTCCTTCTCGTAGAAGAGCACGCAAGATACAAGGCTCATACCTCACGATGGTTTCCAAAAATTCTAATCACTTCATTGTCCTAAAGAAAGACTACATGACCCTTTTTATAGACTCTATAAAGAAAATCAAAAGACAACTCACCTAACACCTACTCATCATAACTTTCTTGGGAAGACACTCTCTTGGGAAGACTAAAAGACACAAAATAAAAAAAGACTCTTACATGATTTTTGTGGACATAATTACTACAAACATAAAACATGACCCATTAAGCCCATACATGTGGCCCAATTAAAAAAAACATATATTTGATCATTTGGTTGAAGCCGCTTGTCAATCCCTTCAACCTCGAAGTTTGAATCTTGCATCGACGATTCCATCATATACTTGTATGCCTGCGGGCAAACATTAACAGGTTGGTCATGTACTCACCGGGCGACGGTTAGAAAATAGTGACAAGAAATATGGGGACGGCCACACTTACCTCTATTCATAGTCGAGAACAGAGGGGGGGGATGCAGAAGGACATACACATGGATGCACCTCCGACGATGAAAACTTCTAACATTCAATCGGAAGAGAAGACCCCGGGGAAGGGAGTGATTGTTGTAGCCCGTAGATCACGAGGGCGTATTCGGCGCCGAGAAAATGGGTCGGAGGGTCTTCTCACCCAACCGGACCGTTAGATGCTCGGACGGGAAGTAGTTGGTATACTACTCATTCCGGCGCTGGCACCATGGCGCGACACCGGTTCCATGGCCAAGAAGGGGGAAAATGCAAAACAAGCAGAAGAAGTGACGGGGAGAGAACAGAGAACTAACAACATTAATCATATGCCATCAATACATATGCACACATTTTCATTCACGAAGAACACTCAACAAACCATGACATTCGATGCCGGCGTTGTCGCTCGGGCATCGCTTACATTACCCCCACAGGAGGGGTTACAGAGAAGAAGGGGAACTAAGGAACGATGGTGAGACAAAGGGGGGGAGGAAGAAAGGCCCGCATCATCACCCCTTCCCCCCTTTCTCACTTACATTGCAGCAGAAAAAAAAAAGAGCAAAATGAAACGGGGATCCACGAGGGACACGACGGCAACCACCTAAGCAAAGCACAAAACTTCTCTTCTCAGGCGACGGGAGTTTAGAACAAGCTGGACGGAAGCCGTCGGAGACTCTCAGAAGAGGAGCTTTCCCCCCAAGAAACCCTTCACCCCTTCGCTCTGGTTGGTGGCCCCTTTTTTTTTGGTCTCTCTCTCGTGCCTTTTTTTTTTATTCTCTTCTTCTCCTCTTATTTTTCATCTCGAACGAGGGCTGTTTATATAGCCACCAGCCAATCTAGCACCACGGAGGGCGCGCCGAATTGGGTGGCGCCGGGGAGATACCCCCCCTATTGCTTCTGGCACGCCGGACCTGGTGGTGCCGGATTAAGGGGCGCCGGGACCCCTTGTGTGCCGATTTGGCTTGTTCGCTCAACGCGGGCTAGCCGACAGATCCGGGGATGGTTTCGGAAGCCCCCGTTGGCTCTTCCTCTTGCCACGGTCCTAGAAAAACCTTGACGGGGCTTTGACGAAGCTCCCGGTACAGCGTATGTCTCTGATCCGAACTCCGCGTGTGTTTGGCTTGAGCATGCGAGTTTTCTGTTGACACGGACTTTGGCACTATGATTCGTGCTTCCGGCTCGGTCTGGCTGGTGCTTGGAGCCTCTTTATGGGATGACATGGCATCCAGGACAATTCTGCTTTGATTGGCGATCATTCGGCTACTAACGGACCCAATATAGCGAGAAGTCGAACCCGTGTCAGGTGATCGGGACCTCCTGCTGCCCTAGCCTCCGGTTCCCTACTACGAAGGGCCGATGGCATTCTTCCTCCTCAGGGGATTCCTTGTTCAGGGGGTAGCCACCGGGTAGACCGTCGTCCTTGGTCGGGCGACGGGTGCGGGGTAGCGGCACGACGGGGTCGATGCCGAATCATTAGGCAGGCTTGGTCGCACTGCCGGTTGGTTGTGGATTTGTCTCGACTTTCCAAAGGCGAAGTCCCCGATGTTCATTCTAGGTGACTTAGGGCTCTGGCAGCTTGAGAAGTCTTCAGTAAGTTGATCTTCATCAGATTCTGTGCCTTAGTGGGCCGTATCATTCGTCTTTGTGGCTCGATCGCCGTTCATCACATTTTGAGTGCCAACAACGGCGCGATGGTTAACTGAGCTAAAATGGCGCGCTGGCCAGAGGGGAGTTGAATACGGTGCGCACTGGGCACGCCGGATAGGGGCTCAGTAAGTTCAAAGAACTTATGAGTCTAGTGTTAAAACGGCGCGAGGGGGGGCGCGCCGGAAATTGGCGCGCCGGATTTGGGCCGCGCCGGATTAGGGGGGTTTAAGGTTTATTCAAGTCTGATTGAAACTTATGCATATTTATTGAGACCTTGTTGATATTTTTAGAAGATTAGAAGATTTATTTGGCCACAGAAGCTCTGTAATCAAGGCAGTCATGGACTTATGTGAGGTTGCTACTCAAGCATAGTCGTTAATCAATGTGTCATAGCAAATTTGACTAAGTTACCAGTCCGAATTTTGGCAGCACCTCCCCATGACTGGGCGATTTGCAGGGGCGAAGCGGAGAGTCCCACCAGTTAGGGGTACCCTCCTTCAAAGCCGGGAATGCCAAGCGGTGACCGGTGGACTTCCTCAGAGAGGAAAGACCCCGAGGACTAGCCTGCTAGGGGTATCCAACTCCACGAGTCAAAACAATTAAGGGACAGCCAAGATGAGACATCACCTCGAGGGCCAGCCTACGAGAGGTGATCTTCTCACAGCCACCACCCCTCCCTCGAGAAGAAGGTGGATTTGATGTTGGGTTGGGGTCAACCCTGTTGATGTTCATAATATGAAACACAGAGTGCATATCATCGGGGGATATGACTCCATGCCTCGACAATGATTGAAGATGATGGGGATGTTCCCCTCCCCGGGCGGCGAATCCCTCGAAAGGATAAATCACTAAAGAACACTGATTGGAATGCAATTATTTGAGGAACGAGCATTAAATGACTATATACATACGCATTCGTTGAAGGGGTAGGCTAAATAGGAGCCAACAGATCGGACTTAAGACCCAGGGGTCGGCCAGCAGACTGAGCTTCAGGAAGAGGGCCAAGGTCGAATAGCTCGACAGCATTTCCAGTATGCACAGCTATATGACAGGAACGGCGGAGATGTTCATTCTCTTAACCTTGAATTGTGAACAGGGACGGACTAAGGAGCTACCTATAGGGACGAAGGATGATGCAATGATATGCATCCCTCCGGCCAGGGGAGAACATATGAGTGCATTGACTCATTCATATCATTTATACGATGGAGAAAGAACCCCGGGGAGGGAAGATTGTTGATATTACCTCAAGGATCTGATGCGTATTCGGCGATGGAGAACTCAAATGAAAGATAGACTATAAGGTAGCAGCAACACATCATTTCATTGATTCAATCGCATAGTAAAACACTACAATATATATATTCGGCTCGGCGTTGTCGCCTGAGACCGATTACATTGCCAAAAAAAAGGAAGGAGAAGAAGAGAAACAGAGACGACCAGAGGGGGGAGTTCGAATAACATCTCGGGCTCATATCATCGCCCTTCGGGATGATGCTCCGTGGAGCTACATTAGCAGAGAAAGAGAAGAAGTAGCCGAGGCGAACTCCATCGAGCTGTCCAACCAACCTTGAAACTTCGCAGCAGATGGCGGGAGGAAGAATAGGGTATCGGAACGAGACGGGCACTCTGCTCCCCTTTCTTCTTCTCCAAGCTCTCTCTCTCTCTCCTTTTTTTTTTTGATGTTCTCTTCTTCGATCCCATTTTCTTTTGTTTCTTTCTCTTTTCTTTGTTCTCGAACATGAGGTCCCTTATATAGGAAACCATTTGAACGAGCTTAATCTAGCGCGGGGTTTAGCGCGCCGGTTTACAACCATCTTGCGCGTCAGATTCGAGCTGAACGGGGCGCGCCGGTTTAGGAGGCTGCCCAAGGTTAAAAGGGGCACGCCAGATTTGCGGGGCGCGCCGGTTTAGTAGGAGCGCACCGGATTCGAGCCATTTGATCACCTTAACCCGGTGCGGGCCCGATAACAGGCTTCGAACTGACCTCGAGGGTTGCTGCGACCTTTAATCTCTCTATAGTCTTGTCGGGTCATAGAAGAGGCCATAGACGAGAATTCTGGGTTGCCAAATGGTTGCTTTTAGCATTCGTGTGCCTTAAGCTTGAGCACACGGGTTTTTCGCTGACACAGCTCTCGGCATCACGGCTTGTATTGCCGACTCGTCTCGACTTGTATTGGTAGCTCCCATGGGTTGTGATATGCTACCTGGGGTGTTTTCGCCTCGACCGGGCGATCATCTGGCCACCGATGGGCCCCATGTGCTGAGAAGCCGTACCTGTGTTGGTTAATCGGTGTCCTCTGCTGACAGAACCTTTGATCCTTTTTTTTGAGGGGTCGAGGGCGTTCTTCCTCCTTAGGAGAGTCTTCATTGAGGTGGCGAGCCATCGGGTAGACCGTCGTCCTTGGTCGGGCGACGGGTGTGGGGTAGCGACATGACGGAGTCGACGCCAGATCATTAGGCAGGCTTGGTCACGCTGCCGGTTGGTTGTGGATTCATCTCGACTCTCCCGAGGTGAAGTCCCTGGTGTTCATCCCAGGTGACCTGAGGCTCTGGCGGCTTGAGAAGTCTTCAATGTGTTGATCTTCATCGGCTTCTATGCTTCAGTGGGCCGTATCATTTGTCTTTGCGGCTTGATCACCGTTGATCATATTTTGCGTGCCAACAGCAGCCTAAACAAATCGGGGTTCACTCACATCTATATAACAAAATTATATACATAATTCAGATGTTAATAATATCATAATCCATTCATTCACACTTGCTTAAAAATAATTGATTCAAAATGTTAACAACCAAAGAGTGCAAGCGGCCCATCAAAACCATTCTAAAGAGCTTCCAAGGGGCCTAATCGGTCTATCAAGAACTCAGGGATAAATGGGTGATAGCCGGAACACAAATGAATCAAGTTTGATGGATTTCAAAACTGGATCTGCTACCTGACAGAAGTCGGTCGACCGAACTGGGCCATCGATCGACCAAACTGTAACAATTTTCAGATCGACCAATGCTGGGAAATTCAGTCAACCGAAATTCTCGGGTCGGTCGACCAAACCATGGAAAATGAGCTGCTGCATCGACGCAGACTGATCAATGCGTCGATGCAGTGGTTCTCCTAGAACCCAGATTGGGCAGAAATGGGCTGCTGTGTCGACGCAGCCTGATCATTGCGTCGACGCAGTGGCTCATTCCAGAGAGCTCGTTTGACCAGATTGAGCTACTACGTGTAGTGAAATCCTATCTAATATGTAGAATACTCATGCATGCACTAAATCCACAAGAATGATTAATTTACATATTTCCATATTTTCATGAGTTACACATCTTACGTTATTCATGGAAACAAACAGCTGTTACAAACACAGGAGGCCCACACACACAACGAACGAAAAAGTACTACGCAGACCCGAGAGCGAACTCCCACCTAGACTCCTTAGGCCCACAACGTTCTGTGACGTTACATATCGTCGTCCTATAGAATAATCGGCTGAGTCATCAAATTTCACCTAGATTCCTGAGGCCCACAACGTTCTATGGCGTTACGTATCGCCGTCCCACAGAACAATAGGCCGAATCATAGGATTTTAACCAGGGCATAGGGCGTTACGTCGCGCTGTCCCCTGGGTTCTTTTACTTCCGCAGTGTTACGTATCGCCGTCCAGCAAAAGGGACCGAAGTCCTACCTCAGAATGGTGCTGTTTTCCACTCAAAACGTTCACATCATATTCACATTCACATGTATGCTTACATTACATTACTAATATCATACTTCTTATTATACCGTAAGTATGCTTCCATATGGGTTATTACTATGTTGCACATGTGTAGAAAATAAATCATAACTTCAAATGTAGAATTTCTATGAGCACGAAATCTTTATAGTGAGTTACTAACTTAGTCCTCTATCATTTTCCAATTTTTCAGATTTTTCAGAATTAGAATGGCCTCTCAAACTCTCTTATTCTTGATTTTTGGAAACTAGGACAGAGCCCTGGATGCATCGACCCAGCTAGTGGATGCCTCGATGCATCCAGCATTCTAAAGTCTGGAAACTGAGACAGGGCCCTGGATGCATCGAGGCATCCACTGCCTTGATGCATCCAGCATTCTAAAGTCTAAAAACTAAGACAGGGCCCTAGATGCATCGACCCAGCCAGTGGATGCCTCGATGCATCCAGCATTCTAAAGTTTGATGCCTTGATGCATCCAGCATTCTGAAGTCTGATTTTTGATAAAATCTCAGAGGAACCTCACGAAAGCACGTAATTTGATGGAAAAAACCAGGAAATAAGCATAGTAGTTGATCCCCCATACCCTTAGCCCATTTTTAACATATAAAAACTAATTCGAAATCATTCTAATGCTTCGTTGACGCCTGAGACTTGAGGTTAGGTGCCTACCTTTAAAATGTTAAACCAACGATCCAGGGATGATATCCACACCCCAGATCCACCTAAGGCTTTTCCCCCCTCGACCCCGGGGGGCTGTAGGATCACCCTCTACGCGTCGGATCGACCACCCATGCACCAGATTGTCCACCCACGAATCGGATGGTCCGCCCACGAAGAGACGGGGTCCCTCACTCTCTTCTCACATAAGAAGGGTAGAAGGTCTTGGAGGGTTGATGGGAATGGTTGCTAAAGGTTTACCACCCTTGAAACCCACCTCCTTATATAGTTTCCAAGCCTCCCAATGGTTTACCCATGACCCTCAAGGCTTCAACAAGCTCCAAGGTCGTTGGTTTTGAAGAGGAGTTAATACTAAGCACCTCTTCGGGTTTGAACAGAGGTGACCCTTCGTCTACCCGATCATAGATGCGAGTGGGCGTGCTCTTCTGTTGGGAATTAGGTTGGGATGTCTTCATATGAAATTAAGAGGACTTCCAGATCTAACTTTGGGTCATAGTTTCATCAAATTGCATCAACTCTAACATGAGTTATGATTTTTGAAATATTAACATTATTTCCCCTCTATTGCAGTCACGACCCTTCGGTAGCCCGAGGTAATTTGGGTATAACTCTAGCATCCAGGAAGCATTTGGCCTTGACCTAATAGAGAAGATGTAGCTAACATCTCATTTGACATTATGGCCTGGTTTCAGGTCATTTCATTAATCACAGACGAAGTTATGAATTTCCCATTAATTACATGCAAATTAGCCTAACAGTCGCACCTCTTCGTGACAGCTGGTAGAAAAGGGCTCAGAACCTTGGGTTCTGGTGCGAATTGGGTTTCCACCTCAACATAAGAGTTTGGGTTAAGAGACCAATCTTTCTAATGGGCTAAGTCTCATCTCATTTGGTTAACTGTGGGCCAAGATATCATTATTTCAATAGGCGACCAATTTTATGTAACTGTTTCGACCCATTATCGCCAACTCCCTTTTAACCACTATTAGACCCATTTTTCAGAAGTTATACTCTTCATCAAAGTCGTCCCCTACCTAATGGTCATTACGTGGACTTTAGTTTCACCTAATTCTGACCTCCTTACATTAAGTTACGAATTTCCTAAGCATCCTTCAATAATCTATCTAGATTTCTAGCTCGTTGAGTTCATGGGCCCGAATTATACACAATTGGGCCAGTGCCCAATTGGCTGTCATAACATACTCTCCTCCTTAAAAATAATTTCATCTTCAAAATTGACTTTAGAAATTTCTTTAAAAAGGAAACTTTTACTCACCGAATAGTTGAGGGTATTCCTGGCGCATCTTGTCCTCCGGCTCCCAAGTTACTTCGTCGGAATGAGAATTCCTCCATAGCACCTTCACCAGCCGTATGATTTTATTTCTCAATACATGTTCCTTCTAGTCTACGATCTCACTGGGCTGCTCCACATAAGACAAGTCTGCTCGAACCTCTAGGGGCTCTTATTCTATAACATGTGAGGCATCCGGGACATACTTCTTGAGCATGGAGACGTGAAAGATCGGATGTACATGCGACAAAGTATCAAGTCGATAAGCCACCTCACCGACTCTTTGCAAAATCTCAGAAGGCCCGATATATCTGGGACTGAGTTTGCCCTTCCTCCCGAATCGCATGACTCCCTTGGTAGGAGACACTTTTCGGAACACATGGTCCCTTTATATAAATGTCAACTCTCTCCGCCCCAAGTCTGCATAACTTTTCTGACGACTCTGGACTGTGAGGAGTCGCTGCCTGATCATAGATATCTTCCTTGAGTAGTCCTGTACCTACTGAGGTCTGAATCACTACTTCTCGCCAGCTTCATACCAACACACTGGTGACCTACATGGCCGCCCATAGAGTGCTTCATAAGGTGCCATTCCAATGGCGGAATGGTAACTATTGTTGTATACAAATTCTATCAGGGGTAAATGATCGTCCCAATTCTCCCTCCATTCAATACTGCATGCCCTCAGCATATCTTCTAGAGTCTGGATAGTATGCTCAGATTACCCATCGGTCTGAGGATGAAATGCCGAGCTGAGTCACAATTCTGTCCCCATAGCCTGCTGCAAACTCTTCCAGAACCTTGCTTTGAATCGGGGGTCCCGATCAGAGATGATAGATAAGGGTGCACCATGTAATTGAATGATCTCAGTGATGAACACTTTCACTAGGGATTCGATTGGAGTCTGCTTGTTGACGGACAGAAAGTGTGCAGTCTTTGTGAATATGTCCACAATCACTCATATGGTATCATGCTTCCTCCTAGTCATGGGTAGACTAGTCACAGAGTCCATGGTGATTTGTTCCCATTTCCATTGTGCCATCTCAATGGTCTGGAGAGGTCCGCCAGGTCTTTGATGCTCAATCTTCACCTGCTGGCAAGTGAGACATTTGGACACGAACTACGCTATGTCTCGCTTCATTCTTGGCCACCAATACATCCTCTTCATGTCTTGAAACATCTTAATGCTTCCATGATGGATGGAGAACTTTGATCCGTGAGCTTCCTGCATTAACTCCCTTTTTAATTCCACATCATCTGGTACACAGATCCTTTCTTGGAACATGATCAGCCTATCAATTCTCACATGGAAGTCCTCATTGCTCAGTAGTTTCTGCAATGCCATATCCTGCCTTTGCACCTCAGTAATTCTGTCTAAGTATGTAGGTCTAGCTGACAACCCAGCCAAGAGGCCGAATTGCTTCCTTTTCTTGGGTCGTGATTCAATCACTCCCTACATCATATTCCACTCTCGATGCAAGCTCAACACCATCAATTTATGGCTGAGAGCATCTGCCACCACATTCGCCATGCCTGGATGGTACTGCAAGGTGAAGCCACAGTCCTTTAGTAGTTCGACCCATCTTCATTGCCTCAGGTTAAGCTCCTTCTGAGTGAATATATATTTGAGGCTTTGATGGTCGGTGAAGACCTCAAACCGAACCACATATAAATAGTGTCGCCAGATGCGCAAAGCGTGGACCACTGCTGCCATTTCCAGGTCATGAGTGGAGTAGTTCTTCTCATGGTCCTTTAACTATCTTGAGGCATAGGCGATCACTCGGCCATTCTGCATTAGCACACAACCAAGGCCAATTCTGGAGGCATCTATATAAACAGTGAAGCCATCATTCCCTTGGGAGAGTGCCAATACTGGGGCCGAAGTCAACTTTTTCTTGAGCATATGAAAACTGTCTTCACACTCTTTTGACCAGATAAATTTCGCTCCTTTCTTGGTTAACTAGGTCATGGGGGCTGCAATGGTGAAGAAGCCTTCAATGAACCGACGGTAGTATCTAACCAGACCAAGGAAGCTTCTAATCTCCATGACTGTCTTCGGTGCTTCCCACTTTGTCACTGCTTCAACCTTGCTAGGGTCCATAGATATGCCATTCCCGGATATAACATGTCTGAGAAACATAACCTGATCTAGCCAAAATTCACACTTGTTGAATTTGGCGTAGAATTTGTTCTCCCTGAGGGTCTGCTGAATCACTCTCAAGTGCTACCGATGCTCCTCCAGACTGGTAGAATATATCAGGATGTCATCTATAAAGACCACGACAAACTGATCTAGATAAGGGCGGAAGATCTGATTCATCTGTTCCATGAATACAGCCGGTGCATTGGTCAACCCAAATGGTACTACCAAGAACTCGTAGCGACCATATCGAGTCTGGAAGGCCGTCTTCGACGGATCTTCGGGCTTGATTCTGATTTGATGATAACCCGTCCTCAGATCGATTTTGGAGAAGACCTTGCCAGATGATAGTTGGTCAAATAATTCTTCAATCCTCGGCAGAGGATACTTGTTCTTAATGGTGACCTGATTAAGCTTGCGGTAATCAATGCACAGCCGCATATCCCCATCTTTCTTCTGCACAAATAGGACTGGTGCTCTCCATGGAGACACACTAAGCCTAATAAAGCCTTTGTCTAGCAACTCCTGCAATTGCTTCCTGAGTTCGGCAAGCTCTGTCGGAGCCATCCTGTACGGTGGAATGGAGATAGGTGCGGTGCCTGGCACCAGCTCAATAGAGAAACCTGCCTCTCGAACGGGTGGTAGTCCTAGTAAATCATCGGGAAATACATCAGGAAATTCTCGGACAACGTCCAAGTCTTCCAAAATCTTGACGGTGCCTTCTTCAATTACCACACTAGCAAAGAAATAGCCATACCCCTTGCTAATCAGTTTGGAAGCCCTGATGGCTGACACCATCATTCTCCATGACTTGCTCTTCGGGCATTGGAAGAAGAATGTCTCCTTTCCCGGCTTCTGAAAGATCACTCTCTTCCGATGGCAGTCTAAGAGAGCACAGTGTCTGTCTAACCAATCCATTCCCAGAATGAGGTCAAAGGCATTCATATCGAGGATGTATGCTTCCCCTATCAATATCCTCCCATTGATGTTGACTTCTACAGTAGGGATCATAAGCTTGGTGTGGACTTGTTTCTCGATTGGTGTGCTAACTATCATTTCCCCGAAGAATGTGGGTTGGGGTCCGTTCTTCAGTTGATTAGCAAAACTAGTGGATATGAATGTGTGTGTAGCCCCCGGGTCGAACAAGACCTTTGCATAAATATTATCCACAAGGCATGTACCTTCAGCCACGGTAAGGGTGTTGTCTGCCTCCTCTTACATCAGTGCATAGACTCGCCCTCTGTATTGAATCTTCTCCTGCTGAGGTATTGGCTTTTGCTGAGCCATCTTGGGGCAGTTCCTCGCAATATGTCTGGCCTCGTCGCATTCATAGCACTTGCCTTTTGTCCTCTAACATTCTTGTCCCGGATGGTTGCACCCACAATGGAGACAAAATGGAACCCCTGGTCTGTCCCTCGGTATTGGCTCCTGGCGTGCCACCTTCCCTTTGTCCTCCCTCCCTCCTGCCTGCATAGGCCTTTTGCCCATCTTCTTCTGCTCCTTGGTGAACCTACACATGGGTATCCATTAGAACCTAACTCTATATGTCTCTTAAATTTTTATGGTTTTGATTATTACTATGCATTCTCTTGCTCGGCCAGGTGAGCAAGCCTCAGTGCCATAGTGTAGGAGCCAGGGTCATGGGTAGCCACATAACGTCCGACGCTGCTACGCAGACCGTTGACGAATTTCTTCACCTTTCGACGTGCATCATCGAATATGTATGGGGCATACTAGCCTAGAGCGAAAAATCTCGCCTCATAGTCTACTACTGACATGCTTCCTTGTTCGAGGCTTAAGAACTCTTGCTCCTTAGCGTCTCGTACATGCTCAGGGAAGTATTTTTCTCGAAAGGCCGCTAGGAATTCCTTCCATAGAATGTCTCCATTATGCCCCGCAAAGGTGGTCCTCATCTTGGCCTTCCACCACAAGTCACCTTGATCTTGCAATACGTAGGCCGCCAGATTCACTTTTTCCTCCTCGAGACATCGCATCGTGCTGAATTTCTTCTCTATCTCGCTAAGCCACGCCTCAGCCACCTCTGGACGGCTCTCCTCATTAAAATAAGGAGGTACCAACCTCATGAACCGATCAAGCGCCGGTAAGTCATGAAGTGGTGCGGGCGCGGGCTGCTGCAGCATCTATTGTTGCATGGCCTGCATAAGCCCTTGGAAACTCTACATGAATACCTCCAGATTAGCCCCTGCATTGGGCACTTGTCCGCCGCCAACCGCCGGAGCATGGATAGCCCCATCGTTCATCCCATTTGGGTCATCTACCCCTGAACCCCTCTCATCTGCCTGGGGAAGATCTCTTTGCCTTCTTGGCGGTATAGCTCTGAGAAATAAAGAATTATTAAGTGAGAGGGTTTTTAAATATACTCTACCCTTTTCCCATTCTAGCCTATCTCTTCTTCTTTTACTTGGACAATTGGAATGGTTGTAACCATGGTTTGTCAGTTGTGCTCTGATACCACTTTGTTATGCCCCGAGATCCGATTCCCAATTTATGGGCATTTTTTTTTCTTTTTCCATCGGACCTCGAAGCATTACATAGTACGTATCGTGGAAGCACAAATGTGTAAACATGCGCACATTTGCATAAGAGAGAGAGAGAGAAACCATAATTATAAAAAATGTATATAACATCTCAACCATTCATAATTTTAAAGAAAAGTACATGATCATTGTCCCAAAATATACATGAGTCCATACGTTGTTCACCATTCCATACTATTCATAATGCACGATAATTATCCATAGCCTACCCTGACAAAGAGAGGACTAAACTACTCCTCGGTCGCAGCCTCCTCCTCGACCTCCTTCACTACGTCTCCTACAAGTTGTGAGTCACAAAGGGGTGAGTATGACGCTCAGTAGGTAGCCTAAACAAATCGGGGTTAACTCGCATCTATATAACCAAATTATATACATAATTCAGATGTTAATAATATCATAATCCATTCATTCACACTTACTTAAAAATAATTGATTCAAAATGTTAACAACCAAAGAATTCAAGCGGCCCATCAAAACCATTCTAAAGAGCTTCCAAGGGGCCTAATAGGTCTATCAAGAACTCAGGGATAAATGGGTGATAGCCGGAACACAAAAGAATCAAGTTTGATGGATTTCAAAACTAGATCTGCTACTTGACAGAAGTCGGTCGACCAAACTGGGCCATCGGTCGACCGAACTGTAACAATTTTCAGACCGGCCAACGTTGGGAAATTTGGTCGATCGAAATTCTCGGGTCGGCCGACCGAACCCTGGAAAATAAACTGCTGCATCGACGTAGTCTGATCAATGCATCGGCGCAGTGGTTCTCCCAGAACCCAGATTGGGCAGAAATGGGCTGCTGCGTCGACACATCTTGATCATTGCGTCGACGCAGTGGCTCATTCCAGAGAGCCCGTTTGACCAGATTGAGCTACTACGTGCAGTGAACTCTTATCTAATATGTAGAATACTCATGCATGCACTAAATCCACAAGAATGATTAATTTATATATTTCCATATTTTCATGAGTTACACATCTTACGTTATTCATGGAAACAAATAACTGTCGCAAACACAGGAGGCCCACACGCACAATGAATAAAAGTGTACTACGCAGACCCGAGAGTGAACTCTCACCTAGACTCCTTAGGCCCACAACGTTATGTGACGTTACGTATCGCCATCCCATAGAACAATCGGTCGAGTCATCGGATTTCACCTAGATTCCTGAGGCCCACATCATTCTCTAGCGTTATGTATCGCCGTCCCACAGAATGTTGAGTCTCTCCAAGTGATTTTGATGATAACAAAACCTTGAACTCAGTTTTCATCTCGTGCCATGTCGAAGTAATCACGAGCAAGCATTGAATGTGTTTAAGGCCACTTTGTGTAATGATAAAAGCTCAAATGTTAGCATGGATATGAAGCTCAAATGAACATCTCCAAATGCATAAATCAAAGCCAGATTAAAACCAAAATGCATGAATTGAATGAGGACATGAAGCTCTTGTCATATGGATATGATCCACTAGGCTAACAATTCATTTCTGTAGATTTTTCAGAGTTCAGTCGACCTGGCCAGCATGGGCAGTCGACCTAATCTCCCAGAGCTGAAAACTCTGTAATTTTATAGAGTTCGGTCGACCGCCCCCATTGTACCGGTTGACCGGTTTTCCCAGCGTTGAAAAGTTCAAGTTCTGTAAAATTTCAGTCGACCGCCCACCTATGCCCGGTCGACTGCCAGCTTCGAAGCCTCCATTGTTGACTTTATTTTCTCCACGAGGCTGAAGCATCTATCAAAAGTTTTTTAATCACAAAAGTCTCCAGACATCCTTGGAATTGTGGATCTGTGTCTTGGCTTGTCCTTGACCATCCAAGTTATATAAAAACACCTCTTGGGGGAAAGAAACCCTAATCACACAAGGGAGATCAAAGGGGGATGCCAAGGGAGAAAGAGTCCTACTACTATAGCTTCGTGAACAGTGTTTCGTGAAAGAAGTTCTTTATCCATCTCCAAGCTTCTCAAGCTCAATTTGAGGCCAATCAACCCAAGTCAAGTGGGGATCAAGCTGCATCAAAAATCCTCTTCATCCACTAAGGTTGTGCTTAAATCTGAAGCTTTTATTTTGTGTTTCTTCTTTCATTACAAATTGAGCTTCAAGTGTGTGCAATATCTAAACACTTGTGTGTGTGGATCTACGTAGATCCGTGTGTGTGTGTGTGTGTTTCTCTTTCTTCATATTTCTGTGTGATTCGGTGCTTGTGAACCTTTGTGGGAGTTCTGAACTCCTCACGTGTGTGTGTGTGTGGTTTAATCTTGTAATTGTGAATCATGGAAAGTAATCCACTTTTAAGAAAAAGAATATAATATAATAATAAGCATATGCATAAGAAGAATAATGAAAAAGGGAGTAAAAGAGCACGTGGTGCTACCAAGGAGAGTGATCGCCAGTGGGGTTACCTCAATAAAAAGAAAAGATGATCGTGAATACCTGGTGATAATAGGATGCGGGATGGATGTGGTTCCTTCCTCCACCTTCTATCGGCCGGCCGATGAAGGGGGTTTTCCTCTTTGATTACCTTTGAACAAAGAACAAACAAATAAAAGAAAAAGAGATCAGCCAAACGTGAGTGTGGTATCAATCCAAAGATGAAAGATGGTGATGAAAGAAGAGCATAAAGCGTGCACCTTTTGTTTGTTTTAAAACCCCTAGAGAATTAGGGAGAGGAGAAGAGATGCAATGAAAAACTAATGCAAGGAAAAGGCTATACGATGATAAGATGAGATGAAAAACAACAACGAAGAGAAGAAAAGATCCATGCTCTTCCTGTAAACAGTAAAGGGAAAAACACTTTGCTTCGGATATGGCAGCAGGAGGAAGCAGAAGAGAGATCAATAGCTCTTAATCTCAATCGCCAACACCCGTGAACCTCTGTGTGTGTGTATATGTCTGTCTCTCTCTCTGTCTAACCTCGCACACGATAACCTCTCTGTGTCCTCTATAACCTCTCTCTGTCTCTCTCTAACCTCGCACGAGATCAACCAGGGGACTCTTTTATAGGGTCTCGATCACAGATAGACACAGATTTGGGAAGATAAGAATAGGCAGTGGTCGTTAACGGCAAAGACTCTAGTTCCCAGATCGAGCATGGTGATCAAGAAAGGCAGGGAACTGTTCAGGAAAGGCGAGTTTAAGCAGGACACGAAAGGGTGAGACATGACTTACCAAAGGGCGTCAATTCAGAATTGACGACCTGCTCCAGGATGTTAATTCAAAACACGACCATGATCAAGGCGTCACTTCTTGGATTCAATTTTGGTAATAAAAAGCCTTCTTTATTTAAAAATTGCGAAAAGACGCCCCTATGAAAGGACGTTAATCATTGATTTTCCAATCGGGTTGGGACTCGTAAAATACCAGGAATTGACGCCCTTCCCTGTGGTCGTCCTTTCTTAAGAACACGCCCCAGATTAGGTTGCTATTTAAAACACGCCCCTCTTCAAGTCGTGAATCACCAGAAACCCAAGAATAAATCACAAAAACACACAAAAAATAGAAAATCTTTATATTATAGAAATATTGAAGTTCACTTTGGGGCGTTAACATAGTGACATGAGATTTGATCAACATAGCGTCAATTTTGGCGTGTCTACAGCTACCCCGCCTTGGCGTCTGCTTTGTAAGGGAGTGAAACGTAATGAAGTGGAACGAACTGATAAGTAGATGCCAAGGTGTAATGTGACACGCCTCAGACACTAAGCATTGAAAATCTTTCCAAGATTCAAAATGAAACAACTCCGGGTGATTCCAAGGAAATATCGATTTGCTGGATATAGGAGACTAAACTAAGCAAGTAAAATGTGCACGTGGGCACGACAGGGAGACACCATTGGAGAGTGGTTACCAGCCAATGTGGACGTGCTACAAGCAAGGTGGATTTGAAGAAAAATAAAGAGAATTGAGATGAAGATCCAGCAAAGGAACAGTTTCAAGGAACTAGCCTGAGCGGCTTCAGAGAGAATAAAGTACTTGATTTGGAGTGGAATATCTCCTGTCAACTCAATCGAGAGCGAGTGACCTTCATTATTGCCATAATATGAAGATTTTCATCATGAAGCTCAAAGTCCTACATGATGCATGCTGGGCTAAAAGGAAAAAATTAAACAAACTAAAAATAGAAAATAATCAAGGATAATATTACTAAGCCATCTAGATTTGGTCAAGAATCCAGATCTCTGAGCTGACACTAAGCCGAAGCCCGTTTGTTCGCGCATCAACCCAGAAAGTGGAACCATCGTCCCAGACCTTTAATGACTCAACGGCCTATCCGTGCGATCAAGACTCTCCTAGAATTATCACCGTTTTTGATGAAGGGGAACTCAAATTCCAGATTCATCAGAACCACAAGGTCCTTGATATGCTATAATAGCGTAGAATACCATATAGTAACAATGCTTACAGGAAAGAAATACAAGAAATAGAATGATGTTACTCCCACGAGTGACCCATGCTCCTCGAACCTGCAATCTTCTGCACTTGAAAACTCATTAGTTATCTCAAAGCAAAGCAAAATATGATCATAAGTGATTAACCAAAAATAACTCCAATTAAAAGACATCACTTAAGTTCATCAAAGCATATGGAGAATCAAATATGCAAGTCAACAAAATAACGACTGGAGTGCATGGCGTTAAATTTATAAGAGACGACTGACATCAAGGCGTCAAAAATATGAAAAACGCCCTTCATCAAGGCGTTAAATGCACCGAGAGTTCAAGAATAAGATGACCCTCCTGGAGACGCGAAATAAAACACGACCTCGGTCAAGTCGTCAATTCAACAATTGACGCCCTAAGAGAGGACGTTAATTAACAATGCGCTTCCGTCTCCGACTCGAAAGCTAAGCCCAATCCTAACGGTAATCAGCCTGCAACTCCGAACGGGCATTAAACTCTCCAAACTTCTATAAAAAGGAAGAAACTTCCTTATAACCAAAGCACATTTATCGAATTCCTGCTTCTTCTGCTTCCTCTGTTTGTTCACAGGTGCTGCGACCGCTCAAGCTCTACTTGCAGACCGAAGATGGAGAGAGCTATTAAGAGATCCAAGAGTTCCACTCTCAGACTAATCGAAATCAATGGGCATATCAGCAGCAGAATTGCCATGAACCAGGTAAAGTGGAATTGTTTCTTTCTGTTCTTTCTTTCATATCTTCATAGTCTTTCTGTTCTGTATTCTCATCCTTCTCTCTGTTCCTTTCTTTTACCTACAGGATTATCCAAATGTTCCAGGAGCCAGGAGATTCACAAAGATTAAGTGGCTGCCTCTTCTTCTCTCCAAGTTCTCTTCAGACATGAAGGTCTACTTAGCAAGATGGCACCTCTTAAGCCTAGTCACCCATGCCAAACATTATGACCAAGTTCACCTTGATTAGGCTGCCATAGGATCTCTAATAGAAATATGGCACCCTTCCACTCATACCTTCCTATTCTCAACTTTTGAGGCCTCAATCTTGTTAGAAGAACTAGAGATGCTCTTGGGCCTAAAGAAGATGAAGAAAGGAGAAGAGGAAAAGATGGCCATCATGCCAAGAGGAATCCCCTCACATGAGCTACTAACAAGTTTAATTCCCAGCCCAAAGTTAGTAAACCAAATCAAAGCTACCAAGGGAATCAATCTCCTAAAGCTTGCTTCTTGGGTGTACAAGAGATCCGATCAAGCTAAAGAAGATGAAGAGATAGAGCGGGTGGCGAAGGCTTTCGTGGTGTGCTTGGCAGGAGCGATCCTATTTCCATCCACGGAAGACTTCTTAGAGGAAACCCAATTAAGCGCAATAGCGAGCCTATGGGAAGGAGAGAGAGCGGGAGCGGTAATTCTAGCTTATCTCTATAGCGGGCTTACCTCGGCGGCAATGGGAAGACCAATCTATGGATGCATGCTAGCACTCTCAAGTTGGGTAGATCTCCATTTCAAATTCGATCCATGTGAGGAGGCCCAACAACCTTCTAGAATCTTCTCAAAAAGCCCACTCTCTTACATGACCGGCTCATTAGGGATAAGCAATAGGGTGATGAACCGGATACCTCAAATCAAAAAGAGAGTGGAATGGAGAGAACATCTCAAGGTAATGCCAAAGAACCTTTTTACTTGCGCCCCAGGAATACTCAAGAACTCCACGCACGATTCTCCCCCGGGACGGACCTTAGACTCATAGGCGCTTCAGAATTCGTTCTGTATAACTCACATCGGTGCCTTCCTCAACTTGGGCTTCCACGGCAAATGCTTGAAGATCCATCTCATCTCCCTTCAATCAAAACATGGGATATTGGCAGCAACGAAGATGGAGAAGAGTGCACAACTATCCAGGCTCTGTGGAAAATCAACAAGGCTCATCATCCTGTGGAGAACTTAGAAGAAGACAGAGATCAGTGGAAGTCTTATGTAATTTCTTTAAGAAGCTTGAGGCCCAAAATGGCTCATTGAAGCAATGTAATCTTTTCAATAAACAATAACAACGATCATCTTCTGATTGAGCCATAACACAGTTTTTCTGATCAAATCTTCTAACAACCTGCGGTTCTGTTGTAAATAACGACTCAGCCAATGTCGTTAATTCCATAAATGACGCCTCAGCATACGTCGTCTTCAATGATTGATCTCTCATAATTGACGCCTTCACCTGTGGGCGTTAACTGAGTAACGACTTAAGACAAGGCGCTAATTCGATTCAAATTCCAAAAGATATTCGTTGAAATTCCAAAAGTAACGCCTTCAACAAAGCCACGTTTCATATAAATAACGCCTCAAGCATAGTCGTCACTCAGAAACAGTAATCATCACTCCCATCACATCAATCAATCTCCATTGAATGCGTCCGACGACGGTTATCATTCCCCATGCAAAAAAAAATAACGCCTTAAGCAATGTCGTCAATTATCAAGAAACGCCCTGACCTATGGCCGTTAATTCCACAAGAAACGCCCTTCCTCAGGTCGTTAATTCTTTTTGACCGTTCGACTTAACTTTCCCTCCTTTCTTCTTCTTCCTTCCTTCATCCATTTTCTTTTCTTCTTCTGCAAACCCTAACCGAAGAACCCCCCCTTCCTCTCTCAATCTCTCTCATTCTCTTCATTCCCTCATTCCCCTCACCCCCTAGCCTTAGCCATGGCCGGCGGTGGATTTAAACGGCAGAGGGTGGCCGCACCGGAGGTTGTGGACTTGGGCGAAGATGCCCATGCCGAGGAGGAAGCCCCTCCCATGGCGGCCGAGGAGGCTCCGACGGCGGAGCACGACGAAGGCGAGGAACACGGCAACGAAGAGGCCGGAGACGAAGAAAACGAAGAAGATGAAGAGGGAGAAGACGAAGGAGAGAGAGAAGATGAAGATGAGGAAGGAGATGAAGAAGAAGAGGAAGAAGCACAAGCCCCGGCGGTGGCCGCCGTCCCTCACCCCGGCCAACTCAGACGGCCACGGCAACCCCGGCCCCAACTCCGGGGAGAGTTGACGGGACCCAAACGGCAGAAGGTAAGCCCCCAACCCTCTTTTCCAAATTTTTTTATTTTTTTATCTCCATTTTTTTTATTTTCCATAGCTCTCGAGTGGGAGAAACCAAAGACTCAGAAAGAAGACGCCCCCAGGGGTGTCGTGGATTAAAAAGAAGACGCCCAACCTTGGGTCGTTAATTCATTTTTTATTTTTTGAAACAAATTAATTTCATGAGAACACGCCCTTCAGCATGTCGTCCATTTGAATTATCATTTTCTTATATCAATCATGCTGTTAATTCCGTGCATTTGTTCAATTATATATTTTTTCCCATGATTTATATCGCATGCTGTTTTTATTTTATTTTCAAAACCCTGGAAAACAACGCCCCCCATCGGGGCGTCAATTCAACAGATAATGACCATAGGGATGGTCGTCCATTTATTAATTCCAGAATAAATTATTAAAACCCAAAACCCATTTTAACAGAAAACACCCTACATAGGGGCGTTACTTAAGCAAATGACGACGCTGGTACAGGCGTCAATTGGAAAACCTTTTAGGAATTTAGAAATTAACCTCAAAACCACGCCTCCCACCGGGGCGTCTCTTAGATAAACAATGACCTAGGGTAGGTCATTAATTCAAAGCTCACTTCGAAACCATGCCCTCCTCAGGGGCGCTAATTAAACAAACCACGACCTGGGGATGGTCGTTAATTAAATCAAACATCAAAATCTCAACCAAGGCAATTAAGTGAATTTCAACAAGAATAATTGAACAATTAAGCCAAAATTTCTTTCTTTATGCATGCAGGGGTTAATGAGGACACGGATCTCCTGGGTCATTGTCCGAGCAGCATATTACGGCATCCTCGAGTTCCAGAGAGCCAGGGTAGATGCTATGGGGTTCGGGGCCTTCCTTAGCATAGACCCAGTCAGACCCGACCTACCACTTATCCAAGTTCTGAGGGAGAGATGGGATAGGACTAGCCGGGCATTCCTGATGCCTTGGGGGCATATGGTCCCTACCCTGGAGGTTGTAGCTAGGATTACTGGGTTGAGGGTAGATGGTGAGGCAGTGAGCGAGATCACCTTACCAGACTATACCGAGATGGCCGAGAGACTGCTAGGGTTAGAGATGGTCTACGAGACACCTAGCGAGTGTAGGACTATCTTCCGCACCGACCTGACTACAGTGATGGGCTTAGGGGATGCTAGGCATAGATCAGGGGAGTCCTTAGAGCAGTTCTCACAGAGGTTGATCGATGGGGCTAGGGCAGCCTATTGCCAGGACCCAGTCGACAGGGAGAGAGCAGACCGAGACTTGAGGAGGTTTCTACTGCTGCTGCTCGGGAGGCTATTGCTCGGCACGAAGGGCGACGTCATCAACTGCCGATTCCTAGGGATCCTCGAGGATTTAGAGGGAGTTGGCAGATACGCCTGGGGAGCGTCGCTTCTGGCGCACCTACTAGCCGACCTGTCCACGGGGACAGGACGAGAGACGACCGTCAGTGGCTTCTCACCTTTTCTTCAAGTATGCACTTATATATTTTTTTCTTTCTTCCTTTTTTATGCATGTGAATGCCTCACTAATGCAATGCATGGATGCAGGTTTGGAGCCATCTGTACATGCCCATGGGGCGCGCCGACCCACGGCTAGGAGGTGAGGGACTTTTCCCTCTAGCACAGCGCTGCCTGACAGTCGTTTTCGGTGCCCCACTCGGCTACGAGTTGTGGGTGCTACGGAGAGAGTTCCGAGACTTCCCTCCCTCGCTGGTATGAATGTTATACTTTTTTTATGTTTATTTGAATTTATTATGATTATGATGAGATGACATGCATGTTCATGGATGCAGGTGCGATGGAGGCCTTACGAGGGGATGACCGAAGAGGGCCAGCCATGGGTCGTAGCAGGGCGACCTCGCTTTGAGCATGAGCTTTGGGTTCACTGCTTGAGCGAGATCGAGCCGTTATGGCTTAGACTGGTGATGAGGACCATGGGCCTACACCAGGAGTGGATAGAGGTTGGGGAGCCGCGAGGGATCGGGAAGAAGACGCGCGGTCGCACGAAGGCGATCGACTGGAGAGTGCGGTTCGAGGACCAGTACGCCGACTGGCGGCGAGGCGGGACCCGAGTAACCTCCCAGGCGACCGACAGCTCCGAGTACCTCCGGCGCTATTGGGAGGTTAACGTCGGCCGACCCCAGATGAGGGTCCTAGGGGTATGTATGAATGCAATTATTTCTAAATTAAATGCAAATGATTATGTATCTCTTTTATGCGACTAATGTGAAATGGATACAGGATGCACGAGACATAGCGGCGATGGATGCACAGGCCCATCTACACAGCCTGGAGGACCAGCTAGCTGTCACACGGGCCAACCTCGAGACCCTGGTGAGTGTTTAAATTATTTCTATATGCAAATGAATTTTTGTTGAATTATTGATGATTAACCACTGACGATTTCAATGAATGCAGCGTGCCCAGCAGGGAGCCGTAGGGAGAGATGCAGGAGAGGCCTCCAGCTCGAGGGGACCCAGCGTAGAGGTGACCGCACTAGCAGAGCAGCTAGCGGGAGCGGTCACACGGGCCGAGGCTGCAGAGCGCGACCTCGCCTCACGAGTAAATTCCAAAACTCAAACCTCATTCAATTATTGATTATATATTGCAATGTGCACTGATGAATTTCATTTTTCAGACTGAGGAGCTTCGAGCCGCTCTCACTTGCGTCTGCGAGGGGCAGCAGGCGATGACTGCCCAGGTGAGTGATTTACTTTCAGCCATGTATTGCTTATTTCATGAATTATTGAACTGTGGAACTAATGATTTGTTTACCTGTTTGCAGACCAGACAGTTACAGGCGGCACGTACCCAGGCTGCCCTGGCCGGGACAGAGCTGGCGATCCGCGAGCAGCGAATTGTAGAGCTGGAGCGATCCCTAAGGCGACGGGAGGAGCTACCTCAGGACGTGGCAGAGTTGCGGGTTGCCCTTGAGCTGGAGCGACGAGAGCGCGTTCGAGAGCGAGAGGAGCACCTGGCGGACTGCGACCGGCACCACGAGCAGCAGCAGACGGACCATGCCCGATACCAGGAGCAGGTGGCGGCGCGCGAGCGTGAGCTGATGGACCTGAGGACGCAGCTGGCCCTTTCTCAGAAGTGGCTACGAGTGTCTGAGGAGCGTCTCCAGCGAGGGCGTGAGCGAGCGCGTGCTGCGGGGTACTCCTTCACCAGCTCCACTTTTGTGGCGGGTTCTTCTCTTCGAGAGAGAAGCGAGGTAGGGGGCCAGGTTTGAGTTCCATCTTCTTCACGGGGGCCTATGCCCCCTCCACCAGCGCCTCCTCGGGACGGCGAGGACGAGGTAGAGAGTAGGAGAGAGGAGGGTGGAGGCGAGAGCTGAGAGACTTACTTGTACTCCTCCACCCTCACACCTGTACTCAGATATTCATGATATATATATATATATATATATATATGAGATTGAGATTTTTGTTACCTGAGCACTTGTGTAGTTGTGTACTTGTGGTTGTGTAGTTTGTTTCTTTTCCACGTTCTTTGTTTTACCTTACTTTGCCCTGTACCTGCAGTTGTGGTTCACACTTGAATAAATAGGTTAATTCATCTGTTCAACTTGCCCCTTGCTCAATAAGCAAGGGGTGCCTTTACTTTTGACCTGGATAGCGGGTCAAGGGGCCAAGCCTTTAATCAAATAAGGCAAACGAAATAACCGATAAAGGGAGATGCAACACGCAAGCACACGTATGAAAACAATAATCAAGATGCCCTATGCAATAATGCAAGCATGCACATGAAGAATAAACCCCATTTCCTCTTTTCTTTTTTTTTCCTTTTACATTTATTTTATTTTCTTTTATTTTTCAAAAGATGCGCCTTAGATTAGGTCGTTATTCAAACAAAAGACGCCCTAGGTGACGGCGTGAATTTGAAAACATTTTTTGAATTTTATTGAAAAGACGGCCCACACAAGGGCGTTATTTAAAAAAGGACGACCTTCTTCTCAGGGGTTAATTTAAAAAAAGGCACCTTATTCAAAGGCATTAATTTTCCTGTTTTCAATATTAGGTTGACAAAGCTACTAGGGCACTGGTCCTACATGGTCATCATTGAGGATTCATTGACCTTTCTTGATCAATCAAAAGGGAGTCGACGTGCCAATGGTTAAACTTATACGCAAGATCTCGCCCGGTGCAATTTCCTAGGTCAGTCTCGACCATTCTGCTGGTTTATGACTTACCACAAAGAAAGAGATGGAAGAAAATATAAGGAAGCCCATAAGGGATTCTGAAAAGCTTAAGGTAAAACTACCTCCCCTACCCTATGCCTGTTGGGGTTTGGTCTTTGGCATAGGGAAATTTTATTGCCTTTTGCCTCTTTTGTATTGCATGCATACGCCCAAGGTTTTCCTTGCGGGGACTTTGCCCTCTTGTCATGCTTTTCTTTCACGATTTGACTTTCACTTCGAAACTGATTTGCATTGATGAAAAAAAAAGCTAATTGTACTTGGCATTTGTGGCATTTGTTCCCTTTTGGGCCCTGACTTCCACCTACTAGGGCGGCGGATAGGCTTGGCGGGTCTACCCCGAGACCTTCCTTCCTCCCTTATGGGCCGAAGAGGAAAAGAATGGGTATTGTCTTCACCTTTAGTCAGGTTTTGGCTTTCCATCGGATTTTGCACCGCTTGAGTTCAAGGGTTAAGTGTGTAGTGTGTGTGGGTGTCGACCCCATGTTGAATTAACAAGACTGATGAATGAATACTGAATTTTTGACCTTTCAGACCTTGTGTCCTTGCAATCATGGCAACCATCTTGAAAATTTCATTCTTTTTTGGAGAATTTCTATTTATTTTTTATTTTGAAAATTTTCTATTTTTTTGGATAGATTTTGAAAATTTCTATTTTTTTGGATGGATTTTGAAAATTTCTATTTTTGTTGGATTTTGAATTAGGGATAGTATTTCTTAAGGTACAGACCATTCCAAGGGTGAGTTAGCTCTTCTCCTTCAGCATTAATCAATTTATAAGCATTGCCAGGATAAACATCTTTTATAACAAATGGTCCTTCCCAGTTTGGTTGGAGTTTTGAACGGGGCCCACCAGATTTTACGAAGATTCTCTTGACTACCATCTCACCGACTTTGAATTTTCTCTCAATTACTTTCTTTTGATAAAAACGTGACACCCTGTTTTGATAAACGCACGCATGCTCAGCGGCGACCAGACGCTTCTCATCTAGGAGTTCCAATTGGGCAAGGAGTGAATCACGACGCTCATTAATAGAGAGTTCCTTGTCCAATTGTACTCACAGAGATGGAATGAGAATCTCGTAGGGAACCACCGCGTCCATTCCATAAGTGAGGGCAAAAGGGGTTTGCCCTGTAGGGGTACGAATGGAAGTGCGATAGGCCCAGAGAGCTTCAACTAGCTTGTCTGGCTAATCCGAAAATTTATTAGCCTCACACGTCTTTTTAACAATTTTGATCAAGGTTTTATTAGTTGCCTCTGCTTGGCCATTGCCCTGTGGATAATAAGGAGAAGAATGATGCAATGCAATGTTATACATGTTGCAGAGATCCTTGAGCTCTTGGGAGATGAATTGAGGTCCATTGTCGGTGACGATGGTACTCGGGATGCCGAACCTTGCGATGATGTTCTTCATTATGAACTTGCAGACAGTTGATGCTTTGATCTCTACGAATGCTTTCGCTTCCGCCCACTTAGTGAAGTATTCCGTTGTCGTCAGGATGAACAACTTTTGCTTGGTCAGGAGGTTCAAATCACCAAGAGGTCCAATGATATCAAAAGCCCACATGGAGAAAGGCCATGGGGAGGACATAGGATGGAGTGAAGAAGCAGGAGAATGGATCTTGTCAGCGTGCAGTTGGCACTTAACACACCTTCGAACATAGATGGAGCAATCCTCTTCTAGAGTTGGCCAATATAAGCCTAGCCTAAGGATCTTCTTAGCTAGCATCTGGCTGTTCACATGACCACCACACACTCCTGAATGCGCCTCTTCCACAACCTTCCAAGATTCATCATCATCTAGGCATCTTAACAAAACACCCGTGAGCCCTCTTCTATAGAGCACACCTCCAACCAAAACATACCGTTGAGCCACTCTTCTAATTGCTTTCTTCTACTCCATAGTGGCTTCTTCAGGATAGGATTGATCATTGCAATATCTGGCAATCTCATAATACCAAGGTTTTTCTTCGTCAGCCAACTCTTCTTGCCAATCCAATAGCATGACCTCTTTGCCTTTAAGAGCTTCACTCCGCCTGACCTTCTCGAGCACCTTATCCCTAATATCGAGGAATGCACGACCCTTAATAGCTGGAGTGTCACGCTGATGAGTGAGAGGAACATGAAAATCACGCTCAGGAGGGAAGACTAGAGCAGAGGCCAAAGAGGCAAGAGCGTCGGCTAGGATGTTCTGGCTTCGAGGAACATGAACAAAGATTAACTTGGTAAAGAGTTTGGCATAAGCTGAAGCAAGTTCCTGGTAGGGCTTGAGCTTAGGATTGCTAGTGTGGCATTTGACAAGCACCTGGCGCAGAATGAGCTGACTATCACCAACAATTCGTAATTGGGTAACGCCATATCTATGAGCGATTTGAAGACCGGCCAAAAGAGCCTCATACTCAGCTATGTTGTTTGTGACAGGGAAAGTGAGCTGAGCAGCAAATGGGATGGTGACCCCTTCTGGTGTTAAAACAACCATGCCGATCCCTCTTCCTTGGGAATTTAGAGCTCCATCAAAATGTAATGTCCACATAGGATCATGGGGTTGATTAATGGACATTAGTTCTTCATCTGGAAACTCCGAATTGACAGTATCAAATCGGGGTAGAGGGTGGTGAGCAAGATGTTCGGCAATAGCATAACCTTTGATTGCTTTCTGCTGAATGTAAGTGATGTCGAACTGTGAAAGGAAGGTTTGCCAGCGTGCTAATCGATCAGTGAGGACAGATTTTTCAAGAAGGAATTTAATCGGATTCATGCGAGCAATGAGGTGAACCTCGTGAGCTAAGAAATAGTGTTTTAATTTCTGAACTACCCAGACTAAAGCAGTGCAAGTCTTCTCCATGGCTGAGTACCTCTACTCACAAGGGTTGAGAAGTTTAGACAAATAGTATGCTGCCCTCTCCTTCCCTTCTTCATCCACTTGAGCTAAGACAGCACCCAGAGAGTCATCCAGGACCGAAACATAGAGAATAAGCGGTTTGCCTGGAATTGGCGGCCTCAGGACAGGAGGATTGGCCAAATAATCCTTGAATCTGTCAAAAGCTGCCTGACACTTGTCATCCCAATTAAACTTGACCCCCGGCTTAGTAAGCTCGTAAAACGGCCTGCATCTTTGTGAGTGCTGGGAGATGAAGCGGCGAATAAATTGCAACCTCCCGATTAATCCTCAAACTTCCTTCAAATTCTTGGGAGGAGGCATGTCTCTGATGGCCTTCGCCTTATTGGGATCAACTTCAATTCCTCTTTTGCTGACAATAAACCCAAGCAACTTCCCTGATGAAACACCAAATACACACTTCTTGGGGTTCATTTTCAATTGATACTCTCGTGATCTTTGCAAGACTTTAGCTAGAACCCCAGGATGCTCAATCCTTGTCCTTGATTTTACTACCAAGTCATCCACATACACCTCAATATAAATATGGATCATATCATGAAAAATTGCCATCATTGCCCTCTGATAGGTGGCTCCAGCATTCTTGAGTCCAAAAGGCATGACCACATAGCAGTAAGTACCCCATGGTGTAGTGAATGATGTTTTCTCCTGATCTTCTTCAGCCAGACGAATTTGATTGTAACCTGAAAAGCCATCCATAAAGGAGAGAGTCTCAAATCCTGCCGTATTATCAATCAGAACATCAATATGAGGGAGGGGGAAGTCATCTTTAGGACACGCACGGTTGAGGTCCCGGAAGTCTATACAAATCCGAAACTTTCCATCTTTCTTCATGACTGGGACGATGTTAGCCACTCAGTTAGGATAGAGGACAACTCTAACAAATCTAGCCTTATGGAGCTTGTCGACCTCTTCTTTCATCTTTAGAGCCATGTTAGGGTGGAAACGTCTCAACCGTTGTTTGATCGGGACAGACCCCGGCTTAAGTGTAAGCCGATGTTCAACGAGCGCAGGGTCTAATCCAGGAATATCCTCATAACTCCACGCAAACGTGTCCTTGTATTCTTGAAGTACCAAAATAAGCGCCTCCTCTTCGGAGGGCGGCAAATTCTTGCTGATGAGGACAATCCTAGGGTCTTCCTTGGTACCCAAGTTAACTTCTTTGGTAGGCTCTTCTACCGAGACTGATGGTTCATCAAATCTTCTCATGCCACTGGCAAGGGCATCAGCCTCATCCTCATATTCTTCATAACTTTCATCCCCCTCTTCAATAGGGTCTTCATCATTCATGATTTCATACACACCAAAACCCTCATAAGAAACACAAGTACCCTCATATTCCAATTCTGGCAGGATAATCGGATTTTCCAAAAATTCAGGAAGAGCTAAACAAGCCTGGCACCTTCTGGTTAACTCCAACAAAAATCTACGCGGAATCTGCTTACCCTTGGATTTCTTATGAAAATCTACCCCATGAATTTTATTAGAAGAAGAGGAACAACTAGCTTGATTAGAATAAGCTGAAAAGGAGGAAGGAGGTGAAGAAGTGGATACAGAAGGAGGTACAGAAGGAGACCCCTCACCAGAGGGGGAGAAAAGATTTATCAATGAATCATGGAAGAGTGGCCCCTGGGTCGGGACACACTCGGAAAAGAGATAAGAAGTCTCCTCAACGGAGATGGGGGATTGAAGAGTTGGAATTTTGGTATTTTTTTTTCATTTTTATCTTTATCTTCATTTTTATTTTCCTTTTCTAGAAGAAAGCAATGTGAAGGGAGAATAGTAGGAGGGGTGGAGATTGAAAGTTTGGATAAAGATTGAATCAGAGATGACCCGTGCGGGGGTGTGATGGAGAGTTTGGAGAATTGCTCGAGGAGCAAGGGAGGAATCGGGAGAGAAACTTGTAATGAATATGAAGAAAAGCTGATCATAATTGGCGGCGGTCTCGGCACGCGAGAGAGCAATTGAGAATGTAGAAAAGCTAGAAGAGACGGATGCATGGAAGTGAGAGAGAAAAGGCCGGCCCACAGCCTGTCTATTGTAAAACCCTCTTCATATGGAACATCTGGCTCTCCAGTGTCCGTATAATCACTCAGCAACTGCCTCTTATCTGTAATCACAGCCGGCTTTTCAATCAATTCATGTATTAGTGGCGGCCATTCCGGATTAGTCGGCATAAAGAGACGGCTCAAGGCAATAGTAATATCATGCATATCGAACCATCTGTACCAATCACACTCTGGATCATCCATCTTCCTTCTTTTATCAGGCCTTAAGGACTCCAGGGCTTTATAAGTGGCCAATGGTGCAATATGGCGAGCAAACTGTCTCGCATGAACATCGTGACAGTCTAGAATGGAGGTGATTATTGTAGTCTGCTCATGATTCTGAACGCCACCTGTGACAAAATGTGTCTTCAATGTCCAAGTAAGCGGCTGGCGATCTATCTTCAAGGTGGATGTCATAACTGCCCATGGTTCATCTTCATTTTTGCCCGGCCCTTTGTATCCCAGGCCGCCTCGTGTGATCAATTTCTGAGGCTTAATAGGCCTAGTCCTTCCTTGACAACTGGCACCCAGAACTTTGCCATTTTGATACCCCATTTTCATTAGAATTTTCCAGCCAGGGGTGTTTATCATGCTTTTCTTCTTCTTCCCCTTGGAAGCCAGGGGTGTCATAGCAATTGTCGTGACTGTCTCGAGCGACATTGGCCGTGGGTGAGGGAGGTCTAGCATTGATAGCAACGGCTTGTTGGCAGGCCAAATAGAAGGAACTGATGAAGCCAAGTGTATATATTCCTCTGGCAGAATCGGCATATTGGTAACTTTGATAATGCGGCCCTTGTGTGGAAACTTGAGGCACTGATGGTTTGTAGAGGGTACTGCGTCGAGCTGTTGAATGTAGGGGCGGCCCAGAATGCCATTAAATGTTGGATCCATGTCCAGAATATGAAAATCGGCCGTGATTGTGGCCGGACCCAAACTGACTTTTAATGTGATCATGCCTAGAGGAGGCTTCTTGGTATTGTCATATGTTGTGACCGTTATGGTGGATGGCCGAATCAGGTTTTCAGGAATGCCGCACATCTTCAAAGTGCTCGGCGACAATACATTGATAGATGCCCCAGTGTCCACTAGACATTGTTTCACCGCCACCTTATTAATATCAACCGTGATGCACAGAGCATATTTCCTTGCTAAGAGTGGTGCCAGTTCATGCTCATGAAAAGTAATCGCCGGCTGACTGCTAGCGGGCGTTAATACTGTGGTTATCTGCTCGACCGGAATGTCTTCGTTGACCATAACTTTTTGCAGATATTCTTTCAGGGCCATTTGATGAGTGGTTGACCTTTTGATCAGTTCCAAAATGGAAATTCTTGCTGGAGTTCGGTCAAGATGCTTTAACAAATCATACTGAGTGCCGGGCACAGACTCTTGCTCCTATTCTTGTTCATTAGGCCCCTGCACGGGCTCTTGCTCTCTTTGGGGAAAGATGCGCTGGAACATCCATCCACTGCGGAGCGGTGCCACGTTCTACCGTGTCTCTGTCGGGGCAAGTAAGGGAGGATTGGAAGAAGAGGAGGGTGTATTAGCGTTAAGAAGTGGTGGAGGGGTGTTTAAAGAAGGAGCTCCCGTGGGTGGGGTGGAGAGGAGTTCAACGAAGAAGCCCCCGCAGGAGGCGTAGGAGTAGGAAAGGGTGCCCGAGCGTGGGAAGGGTTAGTGGGCGGAATGAGGAGAGATCTGGGTATAAAAGATGGGGAGACTGATGGTGGAGGGATCTTTGCCGGTGGTGGAGCAGTGGTGGTGGATGTGACAGGCGTGGGTGGTGGGCGGATAAGGAGTGGTCTAGACGGCGGAGGTGAAGGGTTGGTGGTGGATGGCGGAGTTTGCTGCGTGGTAGGCTGCGGAGGCGGTAAGCGGATAAGGAGAGATCTGGTTGGCAAGGATGGAGAATTGGTGGGAGCAGGTGGATTAACGGGGTGTAGAAGAGCTCGGCTCAATTGGGGAGTAGAAGAAGACGGAAGGGTGCGCAAGAGGCGCGGAGGTTGATTTGGATTATGATTAACTGCCCCGACAGAGGCGTTTTCATCATGCCATCCCTGTCCTCTCTCCACCTCACGGAGAGACGTGACAGGGTTCACGTGCTGATTTGGCGGGTGCTCCGGCAATGGATTGTGGACAATCCCCATATCCTGCTGAGGTGCTGGAGCTTACTGTTGCGGCTGTGGAGCTGGTTGCTGTGGCTGCTGAGCCTGCTGTTGCCGAGGAGGCCTTCTTTCTTTCATGGTGGCAATGAACTGTCTCATCTCGTCCCAATTAATGCCACCCTGGTCATTCAAATCATAAATATAATCCTTGAAATGGAAGCAACGGTCGACGTTATGGCTAGGAGAACGGTGGAAAACACAATAGCGGGACGTGTCAACATTCGCGGGCCACGCGGCCCTTTCCTTTTGTAGCATGAGCAAGTTGGCGGCCATTAAGGCATTGAATATGTCTGGGAGACTTTCTGGCAATGGCAGATAATGGGCCCTTTTGGGGCCAAGTGGTCTCCTTTGCTGTTGTTGTTGCGGTCCATAGTTAGTGGGTGGCGGAACTTGGTGGTACTGTTGCGGAGCTGAAGGATCTGCGTGGGGCGCTTGGTTTTGTGGAGGAGCAAGGGAAGGTTGAAGAGTAAATTGGCGTTGTGGGGGTGAATTGAAGAGGGTGCCTTATGATGGAGGTGGCGGGGGTCGTGGGTTAGATTGGCGAAAAGGTGTGGGGTTGCTGACCGCGTAAACCTGCTCATTGATGACGGTGCCCTCAGTCGTGGGCCCGCTATTATTGACATTTGTATTTTTCTTGAACAACTTTGGCTTTGGTTCAAACATGCCCATGATGGGCGAATCCTTCATTTGGGTTTGAATATAACGAGCTCTTTCATAAAGCTCCTCCATGGTTGTCAATCTGTTCATGGCTAATATGTGCTGGAACTGAGGGGTTGCATTGGATATAATCATCTTAACCTGTTCCGGTTCAGACAACGTATCTTTCAACTTTTCAGCCATTGATCGCCACCTATCAGCAAATATTATGAAGTCCTCCTCGGGCTTCATTTTCTCTGCAACCAAATCTGTAACTGAAAGGGAGGGTCCAACCCGGTCCCTGTACTTCTGCAAGAATTTCCTTTGAACCACATCAAAATTGCTGGCATCTGCGGGTTCCAAGGAATAAAACCACTCGAGGGCTGGCCCCTCTAAAGATCTTCTAAACAAATAAGCCAAAGAGGCCTTATTATCTTGCCAAAAGGAGGTCTCGTACATGAAATCCTTCAAATGAATGAAAGGATTGCCAGTTCCATTGTATCGCCAAAAATTCGGCATTTTAGAAGGCGGCAGATGGAACACTGGCAGTGTAGGGAGAGAGATCTCCGGGGCATTCTTGGCTGCAGTAACTTTCTTAAGTTGCTCTTCCATGCTGGCCAACTTTTGGAGCAGCAGAACATTGGTGTCGGACTCGACCGGGGCCGGATTTTGAATGAAAGAATTCGGTATAGGCATCCGTAGAATTCGGGGAGGTTGGAGAAACTGAGGCCTAACCGCTGAGTAGCTTGCCTGTTGGGCCGGCATGGCCGCACCAGGTGTTGGTGGACAAGAGGGGGGTTTATGCAAGACCGCTTGGTCATTAGTGAGGTGATGGCCACTCTCGGCCGGAGGGGGATTGGAGGATGAAGAGGGAACGGACTTCCCTTTCAAAGCGGCCTGAACTGCCTACCGCTTGGAGTCATCGAATTGAGATAGAGCATTAATCAAATCAGTAACATTGAAAGATGGGGAGGGGTTCCCCGAAGTGTTGGAGGGTAAAGCCTGAGAAGAGGGCACAACCTCTTGAGTAGTGGTATCAACCACATGAACTTGAGGATAATGAGAATGAGGAGGAGGGTAATTCCCCTCATGATAGATAGAATCTTGGGGAACCTCATATGATTGACCAAAAACGTTCTCCTCCACATCATCATAGGAATATCCGTAGCTCGCCATGTTGATAATCTTACCTGAACGGAGTTGCATGCTTAAAAAAAGAGAAAGCTTTATGAAGGAATTATCACACAATCAATCACCCAATCGAAACAAGCTTAAGAAAATCAACCCAACCAAGTTTATGCAATCAAGTTGAGATGATCACAAGATTTTAGTGTTATGTTTGAGATTAGAGTGAGTTAAATTGCAGAATAATTCACTCCTCTTTGCAAAGTGAAACCTAGTTTGGATCCAAGTGTAGTCTCCGGGTTAACTAGGTTCTCTTTCTTCTTACCAACGATACGTTCTCTAAACTCCGGGTACTTCAAGGGTACAACCGGCCCAGCGTCCGTGAGGGAATCCACGGGTGCGGGGACTTACGGAGGTCTTGGAAAAGGGATTTCTGGTCCAAAGAGACGGAATACTCAATGGAGGGTTGTCCCGATTCTAAGAGAGGTATGTGGAATCCTAGTGTAGAGAGAGGAGGTCTCTCAACCAAATGCCACAAAATGCAGTATAAGATAAGTCAATCATAGCAATATAATCAAATAATCAATGTAAGTATGAATCCAGCATGAATAGACAAAAACAGCAAAGCTCTGTAAACACACAGGAAAGAGGTGACCTGGAGGCAGTCGCTACCAACCAAAGAGACGACAGCGTGGCTGTCGTGAATCACTATGAGAGGCTCACAGACAATGCAAAAACGCGCCTTGATGTGGGGCGCTAAACGTGATAAAGATGCCTCTGACAGAGGGCGTCAAATATAAGTGGTGCGCACGATCGAAGAAAAATGCGCCTTGGTGCAAGGCACTGCCAAATAAAAAGACGCCCGAGGGGAGGGTGCAAATTCACAAAAGCAGCAGACATGATGAAAGACGTCTTCGTGGAAGATGTTAAATAGAAAACAGACGCCCTGGATGAAGGCGTTAAATAAAAAGTTGCCTTTGTGAAAGGCGTTAATTCAAAAACATCAATAGATTAATCACAAGCTGGCTGATCCCGGGGAGTGTGCAGTGTGCATAGTGGAAGGTGCCCGTGGGGCACAAAGGAGGGGTACCGTGGGTACCAAAGGGAAAGGGCACGCGTGGGTGCGAAAGGGGAAAGGGCACACATGGGTGCCAATAGGAAAGGGCACACGTGGGTGCCAAAAGGAGATGGCAATCAAAAGAAAAACAGTGGAAGTCCCACCGTGATCGCCAATTTGTGAATCATGGAAAGTAATCCACTTTTATGAAAAAGAATATAATATAATAATAAGCATATGCATAAGAAGAATAATGAAAAAGGGAGTAAAAGAGCACGTGGTGCTACCAAGGAGAGTGATCGCCAGAGGGGTTACCTCAATAAAAAGAAAAGATGATCGCGAATACCTGGTGATAATAGGATGCAGGATGGATGTGGTTCCTTCCTCCACCTTCTATCGGCCGGCCGATGAAGGGGGTTTTCCTCTTTGATTACCTTTGAACAAAGAACAAACAAATAAAAGAAAAAGAGATCAGCCAAACGTGAGTGTAGTATCAATCCAAAGATGAAAGATGGTGATGAAAGAAGAGCATAAAGCGTGCACCTTTTGTTTGTTTTAAAACCCCTAGAGAATAAGGGAGAGGAGAAGAGATGCAATGAAAAACTAATGCAAGGAAAAGGCTATACGATGATAAGATGAGACGACAAACAACAACGAAGAGAAGAAAAGATCCCTGCTGTTCCTGTAAATTGTAAAGGGAAAAACACTTTGCTTCGGATGTGGCAGCAGGAGGAAGCAGAAGAGAGATCAATAGCTCTTAATCTCAATCGCCAAGACCCGTGAACCTCTGTGTGTGTGTATATGTCTGTCTCTCTCTCTGTCTAACCTCGCACACGATAACCTCTCTGTGTCCTTTGTAACCTCTCTCTGTCTCTCTCTAACCTCGCGCGAGATCAACCAGGGGACTCTTTTATAGGGTCTTGATCACAGATAGACACAGATTTGGGAAGATAAGAATAGGCAGTGGTCGTTAACGGCAAGGACTCTAGTTCCCAGATCGAGCAAGGTGATCAAGAAAAGCAGGGAACTCTTCAGGAAAGGCGAGTTTAAGCAGGACACGAAAGGGTGAGACACGACTTACCAAAGGGCGTCAATTCAGAATTGACGACCTGCTCCAGGGCGTTAATTCAAAACACGACCAGGATCAAGGCGTCACTTCCTGGATTCAATTTTGGTAATAAAAAGCCTTCTTTATTTGAAAATTACAAAAAGATGCCCCTATGAAAGGACGTTAATCATTGATTTTCCAATCGGGTTGGGACTCGTAAAATACCAGGAATTGACGCCCTTCCCTGTGGTCGTCCTTTCTTAAGAACACGCCCCAGATTAGGTCGCTATTTAAAACACGCCCCTCTTCAAGTCATGAATCACCAAAAACCCAAGAATAAATCACAAAAACACACAAAAATAGAAAAACTTTATATTATAGAAATATTGAAGTTCACTTTGGGGCGTTAACATAGTGACATGAGATTTGATCAACATAGCGTCAATTTTGGCGTGTCTACAGTAATCTTTTACAAGATAGTGTGGGAATCCTCACAGTTTGTGAGGGGTGGACGTAGGTTGCCGTTGCTGCATCCGAACCACCTAAAAATCGTGTCTCTTGTGTGGTTTGATCCTTTTCTCCTATCACCATTCTATGCAAGCATAGACATAGATTAATTTGGTTGTTTTGATTGAGTTACATTTAGCATAATCTATCATTTTCACATTACATCTCAGGTATATCAAAAGGTGAGTTCGGATCGACAAGGTAAACCTTGTTAGGAAGATACCACTTTGCGTGAGTAGAATCTTCAGATTCTCACCTCCGCCACGGTACCAAAGATCAGTTGAGTGTGGTAGATCTTGCTAGATCTGATAGTTCTTATTTAGATCTGAACTTCATTGTGGCTATTCCTCTCATTATTTTAAATCGACTAATGTTTTCTTAAAATTTGTAAACACCCAATTCACCCCCCCTCTTGGGTGTCATTGATCGTCGGACTTCAATTGGTATCAGGACTAAGGCTTTAATTCTTTCAGATCTAACGATCTAGAGTAACATCCAGATCAATGGTCAACAAGGGGATGATGCCTTAGGGTCACTCAATCCACCGTCCTCCATACTCTGACGGCTCGAACTACTCCTATTGGAAAAATAGAATGCATATTTTTCTGAGAGCCCAAGAGTACGAGATCTAGAGGGTGGTGGACAAGGGTCCATATGAGCTTTCTAAAAATGAAGTTGAGTGGAACCCTGAGGGTATTAAGAAATCCATAGTTAATTTTAATGCCATGAACATTATGCAATGTGCTATACATCCTAACGAGTTTTCTCGTGTATCCATGTGCAGTTCAACAAAGGAGATGTGGGACAAGCTACAGCTCATTTATGAAGGAACTTCTGAGGTCAAAGAGACCAAGGCCAATCTACTCGTCAGAGATTATGAGCTATTTAAAATGAAATCTGAAGAAACCATCTCAGATATGTTTGCAAGATTAACTGAGATCACCAACGGTCTGAAAAGCCTTGTGAAGGAGTACACAAACTCTGAACTTGTTAGGAAGGTATTGAGATCCCTTCCACCTGCATGGCATACAAAAGCCACAGTCATTGAGGAATCGAAGAATCTATCCACACTCTCATTCAACGAGCTCATAGGGTCACTCATGACCTATGAGATTAACATCAAAAAAATTGCGGAAGAGGAATTCAAAAAGAAGAAAACCATTGGCTTGAAAGTCAACCTGTCTTATGACGACTTCCAAGAAGAGGAGTCCCCTGAGGAGACTAATGAAGAAGAAGACTTGGCAATGCTGACCCATCAAGTGAAGAAATTTCTGAGAAGAAAGAAGAATTTTCAGGAAAATTTTAGAAAGGGACAAAGGAAGCCCGTTCAAACCAAGGGTGAGTCAAGCAAGCCAAATAGCATTATATGCTATGAGTGTAAGAAGCTCGGGCACATAAGAGATGAATGCCCATAATTGAAGAGAAAGTTCAAGAAAGATAAGTTCAAGAAACCAAAAGCCATGGTCGCCACATGGAGCGACGAAGAGGAGGAGTAGTCCGAAGAAGAGCTCGGGGAGCTCATGGAAAGCCTATGCCTTATGGCACACGTGGATGATTCAACAGAGGTAAATTATGATCCTGATTTTATTTCAAATGAATAATGGGAATCAGAATATGAAAAGCTGTATATAAAATACAGAAAAATCAGATCTAAAAATAAAACTCTCAAAAAGAAAATTGATGATTTATCACATGAGGATTCTTCTGCTAAGTTTGAAAAACGTGAGCAAGAATGGTTTGAACTAACGGAAGAAAAAGAGATTTGGTCTCAAATAATTTCAGATATTGAAAAATCCAAAGAAGAATTATCATGTAGAATATCTGAAATAGAAAAAATTTCTAAGAAATTAGAACGTGAAAAAGGAGTTTTGATATCCACGATTTCAGAACTTGAAAAGAAAAATGGAATTTTAAATGAAGAGGTGGCTGAACTGTAGTCCACATTATCAAAGTTTGTCAAAGGCAAACAAAACTTAGATAACTTGTTGGGAGTTAAGGTTAACTTCCAAAAAGAAGGTTTGGGGTACATTCCCCATAACAAAAAATCTTTTGAGCATAGGATCACAACATCATATGTTCATAAAAAAGAGAATAACTGTGCATCATGCTCACACACCAAACCCAAACATGTTCAATCTAAACCACACAAATATCAAAGCAAATTCTTAAATATCAACTGCTTTCACTGTGGTAGATTTGGTCATGTAATTGCTAATTGTTGGTTCAGACAAAGCACACAAAGAAATCATGCTACTTGGGCAAAGAAAAGATATGTGCAGAATTGGACTAACTCTTATGGACCCAAATTCGTTTGGGTACCAGAAATAATTGCATGAGAATGTTGTCTTTTACAGATATGCCTAGAAGCCAGGGGGAGCAAATGGTACCTGGACAGCGGTTGCTCAAGGCATATGACAGGGGAGAAGAAAGTGTTCTCTACTCTGCAAGATAAGGATGGAGACTTGGTTGTCTTTGGTGGAAAGGAAAAAGGCAAGATAATTAGAATTGGCAACATAGGTAAAAATTCTAAAATTCTTATCGAAAATGTGCTCTTGGTGAAAGGTTTAAATCACAATCTTTTAAGCATTAGCCAACTATGTGACAAGGGTTATAAAATTATTTTTGATGAAACTCACTGCCTTGTCATGAATAAAATCTCTAATGAAATCAAATTCATCGGCAAGAGGAACAACAATGTGTACACTATTGATCTTGATGATGTTTCTAGTGATGATGTGTGTTTGGTAGCAAACAACCATGACAATGCATGGGTATGGCACCGAAGACTAGGTCATGCTAGTTTTGGAGTAATCTCTAAATTATCTTGACATGACTTGGTAAATGCATGGGTTGCCTAAATTAAAATTTGAAATTGATAAGATCTGTGAGGCTTGTACAAAAGGTAAGCAAACACGTATCTCTTTCAAAAATAAAAATATTGTTTCTACTGCTAGGCCTTTAGAACTGCTACACCTTGATCTTTTTGGTCCTACTAGGACATCCAGCCTAGGAGGAAAATCTTATAGATTTGTAATTGTTGATGATTACTCTAGATTTACATGGGTGTTATTTTTAGCCAATAAAAGTGATGCCTTGATGGAGTTTCAAGTGTTTTGTAGGAAAATCTAAAATGATAAATGATACCTCATGACCACAATTTAGAGTGATCATGGTGGTGAGTTTGAAAATCATGATTTCAGCAGTTTTTGCCAGGAACAAGGATATACGCACAACTTCATATCACCTAGGATGCCTCAACAAAATGGAGTAGTGGAGAGGAAAAATAGAACATTGATAGACATGGCTCGGACTATGTTAAGTGAGAACTCCCTATCCAAATACTTTTGGGCTGAGACGGTAAGTACAGCACGCTACATCATAAATGGGGCAATGGTAAGGCCGATCTTGAAGAAAACCCCATATGAGCTCTACAAGGGTAAGATACCGAACATTTCCTATCTCAAACCATTTGGATGCCCTTGCTATATTTTGAACAATGGTAAGTCAAATCTAGGAAAGTTTGATGAAAAGAGTGACAAAGGAATCTTCCTAAGTTACGCATTAAACTCTAGAGCTTACATGCTATTTAATAAAAGGACTTTAGTTGTTGAAGAAGGTCCTCATGTTATTTTTGATGAATCTGAATTAAAACTGACAAATCAAATTTCTTCTACCTAGGATGCAGATGAAGCTCCCAAATGCTCAGATGATGCTAAGATTAAGGATGAATCAACTGAAGGGATCTCCAGTAAAAGTGAAAAGGATAAAGATCCAACAATTGATACACTTCAAGAACAGCGAGTGCAGCACCCCGACTTGCCAAGTTCCTCCACATTCTTGAAAGATCACCCAGCTAAAAACATCATAGATAATCCTAAAGATGGGGTATAAACTAGATCCTCATTAAGGCAAGTAGAAGAAGAGGATTGGATGGCCTTTATTTCTCAAGAAGAGCCTAAGGATATTCATGAAGCTCTTCAAAATGAATCCTGGATGCAGGCTATGTATGAAGAGTTGCACCAGTTCGAAAGAAACGAGGTATGGACTCTTGTGCCGCGTCTTAAGAATCAACCCGTAGTAGGAACCCGTTGGGTTTTCAAAAATAAGTTGAGTGACATGGGATTGGTTGTTAGGAACAAGGCCCGGCTCATAGCCAAGGGGTATAGCTAGGAAATGGGTATTAATTTTGATGAGTCATTTGTACCGGTTGCTCGGTTAGAAGCAGTCCGGATTCTACTATCCTTTGCTTGCTCTCTCGACTTCAAATTATTTCAAATGGATGTTAAATCTGCCTTTCTAAATTGGTACATCAAAGAGGATGTTTTTGTAGAACAACCTCTAGGTTTTGAAGACTCAAAACATCCAAAGCATATGTACAAATTGCAGAAGGCCTTGTACGGATTGAAGCAAGCTCCAAGGGCATGGTATGAAAGGGTCACTTCATTCCTCACTAAAAATGGGTTCAAAAGAGGTAAGGTTGACCAAACACTCTTCACGAGAAAATCAGGTAAAGACATATTAGTTGTTCAACTGTATGTTGATGACATTATTTTTGGAGCTACTAACAATGCCTTATGTGATCAATTTACAGAAATTATGCAAGGAGAATTTGAGATGAGTTTAATAGGTGAACTTACATTCTTTCTTGGATTGCAGGTGAAGCATACATTTGAAGGCATTTTCATAAATCAAGCTAAGTACACATTGGAGCTAATAAAGAAATATGGGATGGCTGAAGCAAAACCCTTGCCAACTCCGATGGCCACAACCACGAAGTTAGACAAAGATGAAAATGGTAAAACAATAGATCCCACACTGTTTCGAGGTATGATCGGATCACTACTGTATCTCACAGCATGCCGCCCTGACATTCAATTAAGTGTATGTCTATGTGCTCGTTTTCAGTCATATCCTATAGAGTCTCATCTAATGGCTATTAAACGCATTTTTAGATACTTAATTGGCACAATAGATTTTGGCTTGTGGTTTCCCATCGGTAGTTCATTTGATTTGATTGCATACACCAATGCGGATTATGCCAGATGCATTGTAGATTGCAAAAGTACTAGTGGATACTGTCAATTTTTTGGTGGGTGCCTAGTCTCATGGGCCTCCAAGAAACAACATTCAGTAGCTCTCTCAACGGCCGAGGCTGAATATGTAGCCGCCAGAAGTTGTGGAGCCCAAGTACTTTGGATCAAAAATTAATTACTTGATTTGGATGTTGAAATGAAATATGTTCAAATCTTGTGTGACAATACTAGTGCAATCAATTTGTCAAAAAATTCTGTTCAACATTCTAGGACAAAACACATTGACATTCGATATCATTTTCTGAGAGATCATGTAGGAAAAGGGGTCTTTGAATTGAATTTCATTGACACACACAATCAGCTAGCTGACATTTTCTCAAAACCCCTAAACCAGGATCAATTCAGCAAGATAAGAAGAGAACTTGGCATGTGCAAGGGTGAGAGCATACATACATAGGTCTGCACTTAGGGTAAGGGTTGCACTTATATAGAAACTCATATGCATAAATGGAAAATTAACATGCATATTGTTTGTACTTATTTTTAATACCTTATGTGTATTTACATCCCTACATGTTTGACTGTATTTATACATACAGCCCTCTTTGAAAATTCTTCTAAAGATGAATATTCCTTGATTAAAAAAATGTGGACCCGTATGACTTCTTGATCTAAGGCACTTTTTGAGGGGGAGTTAGATAACTTTCCTCAAAAACCCATCTCTTCTCTCTCTCTACTTCATGATGTTGGTTCCTTTTAGAAGGTCGGTTGATGGTTGTGGATGCCAAAAATTGACGACGATGATGATGGCGACATTCGCATCTACACATTAGAGCACGAGTCGAAGACAGAAATGCCGAATAAACCTCATGCCTCGCCCGATCAGGACGAGAACTCACTTGGTGGTCCGCTACCCGCTAAGGAAGCACCCTAAGCAGAAGATACAGCTACAAGGCTCCGACCAGCCATGCCGAGATCTGAATCAGAGAAGAGTCAGGAACTCCGGCACAGTCTCGGCATGCATCGAAAGTCACGCAGAATCTGGGACCGAGTCCCAGAGGCTACAAACGGAATATTATGGAGGCCATACGTCGCAACCGGAGCGTTCTCGGAATGCCGACATTCATATAAAGGGCCGCGACTTCGAAAGGAATCCGTTTGGTGCTTAAAACGGCGCGAAGTGGCCCTAAAACGGTGCGCCTTAAAACGGCGCGCCCCCCCTTAAAACGGCGCGCCCCACTTCATGCTCTAATACGAGCTCCCCTTTGCTTTGATTTAAAACGGCACCACCATCTGCACAAGCTACCCGGTGCGCTAAAATTGAAGGACCCATCTTGCACATTTTAAAAGCTTCTCCTTCAAATGTTAAAACGGCGTGGCCCTTCAATGCTTAATCCGGCGCGCCTTTTTACACCCATTAGTGACGTTTAATCGGCGCGACTACCTTCCCTCGCGCCGTTTTAACTCAACAACCATCCCATCCGCCAGTCGATACTCTGTTCGGCATAAATGAGATGCACAGAGGACATTCAATGCCCATGACTCTGCTTCTACCTTCGTTCGACAGCACACAAGCAGCAGCAGCAAGGCAAGCTCCGACAAATCTCTGAGAGTCCCATCCTCGGACGAGCAGCAGTGTACGAGACGAATGAACAGCGTCCAGCACGAGTCAACTCCTGACTTCGTTGCGGACGAGGTGGAAGTGGCAGGGGCGCTCCCAGGTTGGCTGATACATAAAAGGGGCAACATTGTGAAGCCGAAAGAACAGACGAAGACACAGACAGAAGGAGCTCACAGATAGAAGGAGCTAGAAAAAGAAAGGGTTGAGAAAAGAGAGGCTGAAGGGAAGGCTGGCTGGTTCGGCTAGGGTCTTCGGCGTCCGAAGATAAGAAGAAGCTCCATCCATTCCCACCTGCAAGGTGAAGAAAAAAGAGAGAGAGAGGGTGAGAGAGTGAGAGGGGAGAGAGGGGGAAGAGCTTGTGCTCTGTTCCTCCTTCTCCCCCACCAATGTATCTTCTTCCCCCACCGCAACACCTAGTCTTTCTTTTTATCTTCTCTGTTATATTCTCCCCCGTGCTTTGGGGGTAGATCTCCTTTCCCCTTGAGGATGAATAAAAGAGTGACTCGTGTGGGCGTAAACGGCATTCTATTGCTCTCACCTCTTCCCCTTTTCTTCCGTTTTCTCCCTCCCAGTTTTCAACGTCACCTGGGGTCCTCAGAAGCTTGCCCTTCTATGGCATGAACTCTGAGGGAACCTGTTCGAAGGGTGAACATTCATGGCCACCTATGGCCTACATCTGTCCCGTTCCACGAGATCATCACCCGTGAGCTGTGGTCGTTCTTGCAGGCTAGCCCTCGAACATTCCATACTCACATCTGGGTTCGGACCGCCGTGAGGCTACTCCGATTTTTCAGAGTCTACCCCGGAGTAATCCGATTGGTGGCTTTCCTTTATCTCTGGCAAGTCCCAGTCTAGGGGAGGTGCTGCCCAATTTTTGCCAAGGCTAAGAACGCCCAACAACAGGTGAACGAGCTGAACTGATGAAGAACAAAACGAGGACTTTGTGAGCAACTGCTGGAGTAAAACACTTAGACGTTCATACTGTTTCATCATAACAAACGATTAAAATGGTTAAAGCTCTTAAGACCTCCTCACTACCATCTTAAATCTATCAACAGAACGAGCAAATCAAACCTTGAATCAACCTACGGGGAAAGGAAAAGAAAACACAGTAAATAGAGCCTCAAAACAACCTCCATATAGCTATCCCGGCGCGAGTTAAAACGGCGCGGCCGTTGCTCCACCGCACCGCTTCAACCCTCCTCACAAAATCCCCCATCTCTTCTCTAAATGCTAAAAGGGCGCGCCCTCTCTCTTGCCCTCTGTATCCGGCGCGCCCCAATCTCTCCCTTGCCCTTCATATCCGGCGCGCGCCAATCTCTCCCTTGCCCTCCAAAAATGACGCGCCCCCAACTTGCCATCCTAAACCGGCGCGCCCCCCTTTAATACCCACAACCGAGCCCCCCCCCCCCCCAATCTCTCCTTTGCCAACCTTAAAACGGCGCCCCTATACCCGGCGCGCCCTCCCCCCTTGTCTACCTGTTAAGACCCTAAATCGGCGCCGTCATCTTCCTTCCCATATCCGGCACGCCTCCTTAACAAAAAAAAGGGATAAATGGCTAGTAAAAAAGGGAGAGAAAGGTTCAAAAGGGAAATACAAGAGATCAATGCCATTAATAAAATAATGAATGAAAGGAGCTCCATCACCCGCGCCTTAATTGAATTTTTGTTCCGGGGGCGCTGCCTGACCGCGCAGGTCGATCCGCGTGTCAGGGCGCACGTTAGTAAGCTCGGGCTATGCACTTAATAATTCACTCCCTCAGACTGGGTGCAAAGAGAAAACCGACGACGCCTTATGGTATCGGACGTGGTTTACGGAATTTCCGACATGGCCACAGTTTGAAATCATCTCCGGCCAACAATCTATCAACTTGACCCATTTCTACCGGGATCCAATCCCGTATTCTCATTAAACTTGCCTTGTTCGTGGCAGACATTCATGCGGTTTTGTCACCGTCTTTTATGCTACAAGCACGGAGCTTCGTCCGAACATGAAGTGGCCCATGAGCGGCCGACATAGTCTGAACATTCACGTCCCGAGACGAGTTTCTAGCATAGTTTATCTTTCACTATCCTCCTGCATTATTAGTATTCTCTTTAGGCCGTAGGGCCCTTATTCCCAGCAATCAATCAAGGGTGTTCCCCCGTATGGGGGATGTAAATAACGCCGTGACCTTTATGGCGCGGCGGGTTTCGGTCCCGACACGAACCACACAATTGTCTGATTAGTCAGATCGAGCACACCATGGGCTTCCACGAAGCCCGAATAAATCGTCACTTTGTGACTGGCACGCCCTCGCACTAAATAGAAGAATTAACCCCGACCAACAAATGAACGGATCCCCCCTCCGAATTTTAGTGCGTCCACAATGGTGCTCATATAAAAAAAAAAGGAAACAAAAAATAAAAAAATTGAATTTTTAGGGCCCTTCGGTCGACCGCCAGCCCCTGTCCGGTCGACCGAACCCGCCGAACCGGTCCGGCCGAACCAACATCCGAACCCCTTTTAAAGGGGTCTTCTCACTCCATTTTTTCATTCCAACTCCCCTACTCTCTCTCCTACCCTATTTCCTAACCCTAAAACATCAAAACCCCATTTCTCAAGCCCAAAAACCTCCTTCACCCGCACTAGATTCGGTCGGTTTGTCACAATTTTGGGATGATCTCTCCGCGGCCGTTCGTGTGTTCGTGAAGCCCTACCCAGGGTTCCAAATTATGGAGAAGATCATTCCAAGCCCTAGAATTGTCATTTGGTCCACCTTCATCCCCAGGGTTGAGATTGATCTTCAAGGGTTTCTACACTGGGTCTTCTAGTTCAGGATGCCGCCTAGACAGAGTTCTCGACGTTCTGCACAACGGGAGCCAAGTGGTTAGAGACGAGAGGTCCCGGCTCATCCACCACAACGGGCAACTGCACCTTGTTGTGCACCTCGTTTGCCTCCACAACCCATTATTGACCCTCGACTAGTCGACTTCGATGTGGTGAATGATATTTTACCCGATTTATGTGCACTTTTTGAGATTCAAGAGGGTTGGAGTGATTTTGTCACCAGATACACTAGGTATTATCCTAACCTAGTGTAGCAGTTTTATGGCAACTTGATTGAGAGAAATGATGAGCTATATACAGTTGTTCAAGAAGTTGAGATACATATTACACCCGATGTCTTTTAGCGAGGCTTAGGAGTCTCGGCTAGGAGTGATGACATGATTTTTTGTCATGGCGCAGTTGAGGACACATTTATTGCTATGACAAACTGTGACTATGTGCGTGGAGTTAGTGATTTGATTACCTTAAATGCAAGTTATTTTCCACCACTACAGAGGATATTGCACCACATGTTCACCTCACTTATCTATCCAAAAAGTGGGAGTAGAAATGAAGTAACAAAGGTTCACAGATTTCTATTTTATCATGTTATGAATGACAATTTAGTAAACATGGGTCGACTCATGACAGACTTAATAGTGACATGTTGAACCCAACTGAGGAGATCATTGCCTTATGCTTCACAGCTGACAAGAGTGTTTGTATATTGATAAGTGTGTATTTTTACATATTAATTCATGATTATATATATTTTTATGAGCTTAAATAATAATAAATATACACGTATCACACTTTCTGTTAATTTAAAGTCAAATATTTAATTATCTGAAATTAAATAATTTTAATACTGATTTTTACTTATTTATGTAGGCATTCGGTACGAGGAAAGCGACAAGAAACCAATAAAAAAATAATAAAAGAAAATAAAAATAATAATAAAAGCCAAAAGCCCATGGACTTGTTCAAAAAGAAAAGAATAAAAATGAATAAAAAATAAATGTATTGAATATTTTTTGGCCTTTTATAAAGATATATATAGATATATAGATATTAGATCAATATATATATATATATATATATATATATATATATTATGATAAAGTGTGAAGGTGTGTGCGTGTGTGTTTTCTATTTTGCAGGTCGAAGGCGTGCCCGCCTTCGCAGGCGGGCACGTTCGACGAGGCTGGAGGGGGGCGCGTCAACGCGGCCTCCCCGCGTCAACGCCCACGCGGGCACACCGCGCCCACCCGCGGCACGCTGAGGCACGCGGCGGGGGTGGCGCACGCGCCTTCGCCAGGCGGTCCACGCGGCTGGAAGAGAAAGGGAGAGGGCGGCGACGGCGCACGCGGGCGCACGCGCCGGCCAGGAGAGAGAAAAGAAAGAGGAAGAAGGAAAAAGGAGGAGAAAAAATAGAAAAAAATAGTAAACAAATCTGAAAAAAATAGAAAAGTGTGCAATAGATGTTGGCACACAAGTTTGAGTCAAAAATGGCTGCAAATGACTTGAGTTTTTCAACAAAGATGACAAAGATTGGCAAAGTGTTCACATGGGGAATAACTCTATAAAAGGGGAGGGGGCTTCCATTGTAATGAAGAAGGATGGAGAGTAGAGTAGAGTAGCATTTGATATTTTATAGTTCATTTTGGCCTTGAGGAAAGTCATGGAGGAGAAATTTTGAGAGCTTTGTGTTTAAGTTTTGGAGTTTGTTGTTAGTTTGTATTGAATGTTTTCATTGAACTCTTAGCCATTTTTGGCTCTTCATAGTCAATTTACAAGCTTGTGTGATCCTTATTTCAATTTATTATCTTCTACAAAGTTGTCCATCTGTAAGTGTTATTCAACTTCTCTTTCTAGCATTTCCCTCAATTCCTTCTAGATTGAACGTTATTTCCTGTTTTCTTAAGTGTTGTTCTACGTGATTACTGTTCATCCGAGGTGATACCTTCTACTATTCTTCTGTTTTGAAGCCTTTCCAGTCCTCTTTTTACTCTGAGTTCTTCATGAAAGTTGTTATTACCTTGTAGATCTAAAACTTCTTCTTCTACCACTTCTTCTAAATTGTCTTATTTTCAGAGTTATAATTAATTTTTTACTGTTCTGATTTCTACCATATTACTGTTCATCCGCATTGATAGCTCTTGAGTTTTTCACATTTTTCATTGTCTTCCTCTCATTTTTATTCTGTGTTCTTCATCAAACTTCTTCATCTTTTCATTCTCTACAACTTTTATTTATTCCACTTCTTCTAATTCCCTCTAGATTTTAAGTTATTCTATTCCTTCCAACTCCCTATTTTCAATAAAATTCTGTTATGTTTTCAACATTGTTTTGTTCCTAGTTCTATCCAACCCTTCTCTTCACAAGTGCTTCACTCACACCCAAAGTGGTAGTCATCTTCCGATCATCTCACGGCGTCGACTTCAAGGCGGAGCGATCTTCATCCAAGGCTCGGCGAGGAAATGACGGCATTCTTCATCCATTGGCGAAAATTTCTTTCACTTTTCTCTTCTTATTAAAAGTTACAATTTCAAATCATTTAGTATTAATCGCACTCAAAAGATAAAATTTGATTTTCAAAACATAAGGATATTTTCCAACATTGATCTATAAAGATTATTTCTTCCTCGTGGGATCGACCCATATTTACCACTTTACTCGTATTTTTAAAATCATTTAAGTGAGTGAGTACGGTTGTATAAATTTTGAAATTTGTGTGACACGATATTCTTAAACGACGGGTCTCGAGCGCATCAAATTTTTGGCGCCGTTGCCGGGGAAGGAATTTTTGAATATTGGAATATTTTTGTGTTTGATGTGTATACTTGTATATTGATTTTTCTATTTTTATTTTGCAGGAAAAAGAAAACAAATCAGAAAATCAAAGAAAGAGGAAAATCATACCTGAAATTTCAGGAAAATGAAGCGTCGCTGAAAGCCTGGTACTGTAGCTGTCAAGCGTCGCTAAAGGGAAGAAACGTAGGAACAGGTTCTATTTTTCTAATTTCTGAAAAATTTAAAACAAAAATCTGAAAAATTCTTGAAAACCCTATAAAAAATAAAAAACATTAAAACAAAAAGAAATTATTATGTTGGCTCGATAGGTTCATTAATTAAAAACAAAAAAACATACTTGCACCAAAATAAAAAAAATTCATTTCAAGATTAGAAACCACACAACATGTTCTAGGTCATGCATCATTTAGCATAGAATTTTTCTTTGTTTAATTCCTGTCATTGTATTTTGAAGATTGCGAGGGGCAATGTACGTTCTACTTATCCTATTATGGCATGCATATTGCATAAGAACCCCTTGTTTGAAATTGTGGTGTGTATTTCATTTCAAAATATTCTAAGGGCCATACCCCTAAATAACATAAGGTGGGGATTTCATCATCCTTCCTTAGCCCACAAACCACATTTCCCTTGCATCTTTGCCTGACCTATGCCATAAATAAAAGTTAGTAGACATTGACACTAGGATCACACTGTGATTTTAGTACGATTTGAGTTTACCCTCTTGTGAAAACAGGTGCTTAAGGCTAGACGGTCAGACGGTAAATGCCTTAAGCGGGCTAGTGGTTTGACATAATTAGGTCCCTACGAAAGTAGGGGGAGCCTCCTACTACCCCACCCCTTACCTGGCTGGTAGAAATATTGAGGGTGAACTTAAGTTGCACTTTAGTTACTTTGTGAAACCCTATTTGTAGGTCTAAGTCGCATCTAGATCATTCGATAATTTGTGTTAACTTGTTTGTGTTTGCATAAAAAAAATTTAAAAAAATAAAATAACAAATTCACGCCTATGCAGAAGCACTTTATTCCCTCTACTTACAAACCCTCAACCTGTATTCAACTCCCTGACATTCTCGTTGATCAATATGAGATTCGCCCTAGTCTCATCCATATGCTCCCATCTTTTTATGGGAATCTCAATGAAAATCTTTATAGGCATCTAGATAATTTTCTAGAAGTTTGCTCCCTGATCAAAATTCAGAATTTTAATGATGATGCCCTAAAATTGATCTTATTTCCATTTTCATTGAAAGACAAAGCCAAATGTTGGTTAAGGAGTTTTGGAAAGACTATCAGGACTTGAGATGATATGCAATTAGAATTTTTGAAAAAAATTTACCCTAGTCCGGACCAACATAATGAGAAGGGCGATTACAGGATTTACTCAACGTCCGGGAGAGCAAATTCATGAATCTTGGGAGAGACTGAAGGATTTAGTAAGTCAATGTCCACACCATGGGTTGCCCAAATGGCAAATTATATTTATATTTTATGAGGGGTTATCCGACTTTGATAGACAAATGGTGGACATATATTACGGAGGGGCATTTATGAGCAAAGGTGAAGATGAGGCATATAATCTGTTTGAAATTTTGTGTGAAAATTTGATAAATCGTGCCTCCATCTCATCTCATCAATAATCCATGGGACATGTCAAACAGGCTGAAAACCCAATCCACACTTTCACGGAAATCTGTCAATTCTGTGCCAGTCTCACTCACCATGTGAGTCAGTGTCCTACTATAGCCCAACTCCCATTGGTCATCCAAGCTCAAGTTCAAAATATCCTAGGGTTCTCTCAGCTCAAGCATGCTACATTTTCAGATGATTATAATCTTGGCTGGAGTAATCACACAAATTTGCCTTGGACGGATCCAACATTCCAAGGCCATCTGTCTAAACTTTCACCCCAAGCAGCCCACGAGCGGCCCATGTGTACTCAACCTCCGCCCAACTCATCTCACCTAGATTTCGGAATCAACATTGATACTAGGGGTGATTCACCGGGCCACTGTTTTGAACCTCAAATCGTGTACTCTCAGTCTACTTATCAACCCTCTCCTTCAACATTACACCAACCCCCTCAATATGTGAATGATGATGATGATGACAGTCTTCTGCCTGTCATTTTGGCTCAAGATATCACTATGGAGAGTGAGGGGGAGTGCGCACGTAATACCATGATGAAAGAAGAAAAGGAAGAAGGGGGTGGCTTCAAGGATAATGATGATCATATCGCCCTATTCTATGAATGTTTTGAGATTGAGAATATTACTATAAAGGATAATGGCCCAACCAACTCAATTGAAGAAATAAATAATAAGGAGGATTACTTTGTAAGTAATAATATTGTTGATTTAATGAAATAAAATTCTGAATATCCTCCTCCCCTGGAAGAACATGATGATGGGGCCTTATTAGAAAAGGTTACATTTCATCTACCGACCCCATTTCTGGAAAATTTGATTGATAATTTTGGGTTTAGTGATGAGTGTGATGATGGGCCCGTCTTAGAGAAATTCACATTTGATCTGACCTACGATGAAAGGGCCGGACTAGAATCATTTACATTTCCTCTATCCACCCCATTAGTGGACAAGTTGGTTAATAATCCTCAGATGAGTAATGAGTGTGATGAAGGGGTTTCATTAGAAAATTTCATATTTGATCTGACCCCCGAAGCCTATTCAATGAAGTCTGAATTTGGGGATGAGTTAGATACTGGGCTCGTGCTTCCTTCTACTTTGATTCCCCTGCCAGTTGAGCCTCTCCAATTTGACATTCTAGGACCTGAGGGGGATGTGCCAACCACATTCATCTTTGATTTGACTTCCTCTCAAGAAGACCAGTTGATCAATGCCCTTAAAGTTCATGAGGCTGTTACTGACAGGAAAGTGGCTAAGGATGACAATCTCATTTCTAAGCTCCTAGGGCTTGAACAAGTTACCATGGAGGAAGTCGTTCCTAAAGGGCTCGTCAAGAGAGACGATACAGGACAAGAGGACCAAGGGATTGATAAGGTGCAAGGGTTCCACCTCGATCTTGACAAATTATTGGCCATTGATCATTTCTGGATCCCTAAAACTGAAAACTGGCTCACACACAGGGTTAACGTTAAAATCAATAATGTGCGTGTCCTGCCTATTTCTAGCCTCGGTCCGTCCATGTTACTCTTGTTTTCCAATGGCATAAGGGATGGAATTTGAAGGAGGACAAGATCCAGTGGTGGCTCATTCTGAATGCCACACGTTGGTTAGTGATCTACCTTGTGTCTGGCTGACGACATAAAACTTAGCGCTTCTTAGGAGGCACCCCAAAGTTTTCATGATTTTTGTGTGGAAATAAATGGCTTCTTGGGAGGCAACCCAAGTTTTTCATGTGTTTTTATTTTGCAGGTGTGAATAACTGATCAGTTGGGGAGAGAACAGAGATTGCTTACTCTACTGCTCAGCTAAGCCAAGCCGTCAAAAGTCAAGTACCGCCTTTTCTTCATAAGCCACAATTTTCGAAGTCCACCTCTATCAGGTTGTCCCGTTCCTTCATAAACTTCTCATCTACATTGTTCTATTAATCTATATTGTTCATGCCATTGAGGACAATGGCATTTAAGTTAGGGGGACATGAAATCATGTTGCCCATTCTGCATTCATATATACAACCTCTAAATTTTTCACCTCAAATTTTTTTTTTTGGAAAACAAAAAACACCCGATTGAGTTTTCATGATTCATGTTTCCATTGAAAAGAAATCTAGAATAGAAAAAGACTAGGGAAAAGGATGATGTACAATTTATTTAATCTAGCCATGAAAAACTGATTTAAGAATCTCTTTAAAGTTCATGTGCACTTTAGAAAAATACAATCACGTTGCACGCTAATGAAACAAGTAGGACAAGCCTTCTGCTATTTTGGGTATGTTGTCTGATATTCTGCACTTCTTGAAGAAGAAATCTTTTATAAGCTTTCTGCCATATTATCTTTTGAAAAACAAAACTTTGAGAAACAACACCATGAAAAATGCTCCGATTCTGAGTAACCGGGCCTACTTCACCTAAGACGTGTTGAGGTTCGCGTCAAAAGGAAAAGGGAACTTTGATCTGTGTAACCGGGCCTACTTCACCTAAGACGTGTTGAGGTTCGCGTAAACTAGTGAAGGGTAGTACAGCATCATGTGTGTATAGAAAAAAAAATAAAGTAGAAAGAAAAAGAAACCAAAAATGGGAAAAGAGACCTCAAAAGGGACAAAGCAATAAGGTAGACAAAAAGCTAGTATGCTGAACGCTCTAATTAAGAAGTGCAGAATTGAAAGGCATTTGTTCGGAATAGCAACTGAAGGACACAATTGTCTATACTGTGAATTGAGTATTACACATGCACAAGTGCTATTGACCTTTAAATTGACTTCTTGATCATGTACCTAATTCCTACATAAGGCTAGTCTGTGGTAATTATTCCAGATTCATGATCTTTAGTTGACTCTATGAAAGATGATCTCGAAATGTAGCATGAATATTCTACACTCTTGTTGGTCCTAAAATTTTTCATTATTTGCATTGCTAAGGGACTAGCAATGAGTAAGTTGGGGGGTGTGATAAGTGTGTATTTTTACATATTAATTCATGATTATACACATTTTTATGAGCTTAAATAATAATAAATATACACGTATCACACTTTCTGTTAATTTAAAGTCAAATATTTAATTGTCTGAAATTAAATAATTTTAATACTGATTTTTACTTATTTATGCAGGCACTCGATACGAGGAAAGCGACAAGAAACCAATAATAATAATAATAATAATAACAATAAATAATAAAAGCCAAAAGCCCATGGACTTGTTCAAAAAGAAAAGAATAAAAATGAATAAAAAATAAATTTATTGAATATTTTTTGGCCTTTTATAAAGATATATATATCATATTTATATAGATATATAGATATTAGATCAATATATATATATATATATATATATATATATATATATATATATTAAGATAAAGTGTGAAGGTGTGTGCGTGTGTGTTTTCTATTTTGCAGGTCGAAGGCGTGCTCGCCTTCGCAGGCGGGCACGTTCGACGAGGCTGGAGGGGGGCGCGTCAACGCGGCCTCCCCGCGTCAAAGCCCAAGCGGGCACACCGCGCCCACGCGCGGCACGCGGCGGGGGCGGCGCACGCGCCGGCCAGGAGAGAGAAAAGAGAGAGGAAGAAGGAAAAATGAGGAGAAAAAATAGAAAAAAATAGTAAAAAAATTTGAAAAAATGGAGAAGTGTGCAACAGATGTTGGCACACAAGTTTGAGTCAAAAATGGCTGCAAATGACTTGAGTTTTTCAACAAAGATGACAAAGAATGGCAAAGTGTTCACATGGGGAATAACTCTATAAAAGGGGAGGGGGCTTCCATTGTAATGAAGAAGGATGGAGAGTAGAGTAGAATAGCATTTGATATTTTATAGTTCATTTTGGCCTTGAGGAAAGTCATGGAGGAGAAATTTTGAGAGCTTTGTGTTTAAGTTTTGGAGTTTGTTGTTAGTTTGTATTGAATGTTTTCATTGTACTCTTAGCCATTTTTGGCTCTTCATAGTCAATTTATAAGCTTGTGTGATCATTGTTTCAGTTTATTATCTTCTACAAAGTTGTCCATCTATAAGTGTTCTTCAACTTCTATTTCTAGTATTTCTCTCAATTCCTTCTAGATTGAAAGTTATTTCCTGTTTTCTTAAGTGCTGTTCTACGTGATTACTGTTCATCCGAGGTGATACCTTTCACTATTCTTCTATTTTGAAGCCTTTCCAATCCTCTTTTTACTTTGAGTTCTTCATGAAAGTTGTTATTCTCTTATAGATATAAAACTTCTTCTTCTACCAGTTCTTCTAAATTGTCTTATTTTGAGAGTTATAATTAAGTTTTCACTGTTCTGATTTCTGTCATATTACTGTTCATCCGCATTGATAGCTCTTGAGTTTTTCACATTTTTCATTATCTTCCTCTCGTTTTCTATTTATGTGTTCTTCATCAAACTTCTTCATCTATTCATTATCTACAACTTTTATTTATTCTACTTCTTCTAATTCCCTCTAGAGTTTAAGTTATTCTATTCCTTCCAACCCCCTTTTTTCAATAGAATTCTGTTATGTTTTCAACATTGTTTTGTTCCTAGTTCTATCCAACCCTTCTCTTCACAAGTTCTTCACTCACACCCAAAGTGGTAGTCATCTTCCGATCATCTTACGGCGTCGACTTCCAAGGCGGAGCGATCTTCATCCAAGGCTCGATGAGGAAACGACGGCATTCTTCATCCATTGGCTAAAATTTCTTTCACTTTTCTCTTCTTATTCAAAGTTACAATTTCAATTCCTTTAATATTAATCGCACTCAAAAGATAAAATTTGATTTTCAAAACATAAGGATATTTTCCAACATTGATCTATAAAGATTATTTCTTCCTCGTGAGATCGACCTGTATTTACCACTTTACTCGTATTTTCAAAATCATTTAAGTGAGTGCGGTTGTATAAATTTTAAAATTTGTGTGGCACGACATTTTTAAACGACGGGTGTCGAGCGCATCATATATGCTGGGATTCACCTTGGTGATGAAACATTTATTCGAGTCAGACAAGATGATATCTACAACCACCATAAAATTTTCTCAGATTTTGGATATTACTATGGTCCCGATGGCGAGCTACGCCGTGATATACTAGTTTATGGGGAAGAAGCTGACAGTGAGGAAGAGCAAGAACAAGAGCAGCAGTAGGGTCAAGGGGATGTCCCCCCTCCAGTTCAGGATGAGGACCAGCCTCCTCCACCTTCACCTCATCACATGTATCCAGAGATGCCTCCCCCATCATAGTTCTTTCGCGGGGAGTCATCTACTCAGGGGGCCGGACAACACTCTTGGGTAGACTATGAGGCTTTTGACATGCGTCTTACTGGGATAGAAACTCGAGTGGATACTTTTAGTGGTCACCTCTCTACCTTTGGGGAACGCATAGACACTATGGGTAATGTGATTGACACTATGTCAGATCGCATAGATTCCTTCCCCATAACTTTGGACACCTTAGCCACTCAGATGTTTACTCTCTCCACCAACATGACCACCCTTACACAGAGCCATGAAGATTCCCTTGAGGCTTTTCATTCTATGAACCGCACTATCCTGAATATGCCACGCCGAGACTATGATAGGGATCAAACCCTTGCCCATATCCAGTACTGCCTTCAGTTTCAGGACCTTTCTCTTACGGATATTCGTCGCCACCTTGGATATCAGCCTCCTCTAGAAGATCAGCCAACTGCCAATGAGCCATGAGGATTATCTTTTGCTTCCTACCTCTAGACTGTTGTACTTGGGACATTTATCTTTTGGGCCTACTGGTCATCTATCCTATCCCCTCCTTTGATGATGCCAAAGGGGGAGAAGAAGTAGTTATGGAGAAGTAGTTAGTGCAAGTCTTATATATTTTATGTATGCATGTTTATATGTTTGTATGCATGTTCATTTGTGAGGGTCATTGTGTCAGTTCTGCATTTGCTTTGTCACATGTGTCTACTGTCTTGCATTCTCTCAAGCATCAATGTACCTTGTAATGAAATGATGAAATGAATGCAATTGGTATTTGATATGAAATCGTTGGCTCGTCATTATGTCAGTTATGCATTTGTTTGTCGCATTTGTCTAGAGTCTTGCATTCTCTCAAGCATCAATGTACCTTGTAATGAAATGATGAAATGAATGCAATTGGTATTTGACATCAAATGGTTGGCTCTTGTCTCTTATTTCCCATCTATCTTGGCAAATAAATATTGAATGGCTTGTGTATAATGAATGGTTTGCGTTTCGTTACACAATGAGGAACCCTTGGTTTGTTGCATTACCCATACGCAAATTGGTTATCGAGGCAGGCCATTACTCTTAGAATCTAATGTTTTGTCATCATCAAAAAGGGGGAGATTGTTGAGTCTCTCCAAGTGATTTTGATGATAACAAAACCTTGAACTCAGTTTTCATCTCGTACCATGTCGAAGTAATCACGAGCAAGCTTTGAATGTGTTTAAGGACACTTTGTGTAATGATAAAAGCTCAAATGTTAGCATGGATATGAAGCTCAAATGAACATTTCTAAATGCATAAATCAAAGCCAGATTAAAACCAAAATGCATGAATTGAATGAGGACATGAAGTTCTTGTCATATGGATATGATCCACTAGGCTAACAATTCATTTCTGCAGGTTTTTCAGAGTTCGGTCGACCTGGCCAGCATGGGTGGTCGACCTAATCTCCCAGAGCTGAAAACTCTGTAATTTTACAGAGTTCGGTCGACCGCCCCCATTGGACCGGTCGACCGATTTTCCCAATGTTGAAAAGTTCTATAAAATTCCGGTCGACCGCCCACCTATGCCCGGTCGACTGCCAGCTTCGAAGCCTCAATTGTTGACTTTATTTTCTCCACGAGGCTGGAGCATCTATCAAAGGTTTTTTAATCCCAAAAGTCTCCAGAGATCCCTGGAATTGTGGATCTGTGTCTTGGCTTGTCCTTGACCACCAAGTTATATAAAAACACCTCTTGGCGGAAAGAAACTCTAATCACTCAAGGGAGATCAAAGGGGGCTGCCAAGGGAGAAAGAGTGCTGCTACTGTAACTCAGTGAACAGTGTTCTATGCAAGAAGCTCTTCATCCATCTCCAAGCTTCTCAAGCTCAATCTGAGGCCAATCAACCCAAGTCAATTGGAGATCAAGCTGCATCCAAAATACTCTTCATCCACTAAGGGGGGGCTTAAATATGAAGCTTTTATTTTGTGTTTCTTCTTTCATTACAAATTGAGCTTCAAGTGTGTGTAATATCTAAACACTTGTATGTGTGGATCTACGCAGATCTGTTTGTGTGTGTGTGTGTTTCTCTTTCTTCACATTTATCTGTGATTCGGTGCGTGTGCACCTTCGTGGGAGTTCTGAACTCCTCACGAGTGTGTGTGTATGGTTTAATCTTGTAATCTTTTACAATATAATGTGAGAATCCTCACAGTTCGTGAGGGGTGGACGTAGGTTGCCGTTGATACATCCGAACCACCTAAAAATCGTGTCTCTTGTGTGGTTTGATCCTTTTCTCCTATCACCATTCTGTGCAAGCACACACATAGATTAATTTGGTTGTGTTGATTGAGTTAGATTTAGCATAATCTATCATTTTCACATTACATATCTGGCATATCAGAAGGTGAGTTCGGATCGACAAGGCAAATCTTGTCAGGAAGATACCACTTTGCGTGAGTAGAATCTTCAGATTCCCACCTCCGCCACGGTATCAAAGATCAGTTGAGTGTGGTAGATCTTGCTAGATCTGATAGTTCTTATTTAGATCTGAACTTCATTGTGTCTATTCCTCTCATTGTTTTAAATCGACTAAAGTTTTCTTAAAATTTGTAAACACCCAATTCACTCCCCTCTTGGTTGTCATTGATCGCGGGACTTCACGAACAATAGGCCGAATCATAGGATTTTAACCAGGCCGTAGGGCGTTACGTCACGCTGTCCCCTGGGTTCTTTTACTTTTGCGGTGTTACGTATCGCCGTCCCGCAGAAGGGACCGAAGTCCTACCTCACAGAATGGTGTCATTTTCCACTCATAACATTTACATCATATTCACATTCACATGTATGCTTACATTACATTACTAATATCATACTTCTTATCATACCGTAAGCATGCTTCCATATAGTTTATTACTATGTTGCACATGTGTAGAAAAAAAGTCATAACTTCAAATGTAGAATTTCTATGATCACGAAATCCTTATAGTGAGTTACTAACTTAGTCCTCTATCATTTTCTAATTTTTTAAATTTTTTTGAATTAGAATGGCCTCTCAAACTCTCTTATTCTTAGTTTCTGGAAATTGGGACAGAGCCCTGGATGCATCGACCCAGCCAGTGGATGCCTCGATGCATCCAGCATTCTGAAGTTGGAAATTGAGATAGGGACCTAGATGCATCAACCCAGCCAGTGGATGCCTCGATGCATCCAGCATTCTGAAGTCTAGAAACTAAGACAGTGTCACGCCCCGAGCTTTTATTATAGCGGAAGACATTCGGGAATGTGAACAGTCGGCTAGTACGCCTCGAGCAAGCAATATAACCAGAGCGTAAAACAATCACACAAAAGTAATTGCACAATATAATTCACTAGAATCGTTCAACTTTATTCTTTCATAAAATAATCCCAAATTACATAAGAACTTTGATTCTCATTGCTATACTTAAGAAAAATAAAATTTCATCATGACTTTGAATAGAAACATGTCAACTAAGGCTTCTCTCGATCACATGTCCTTTAATCGCTCTCAGATCCATCACTTGAGTATTCCGAATTCATCCCACTAGAATTTCCTGAAAAAGATTGGAAAGTAGGGTAATGAGCACACTTGCCCAGTAGGTATCTTCATATCAGCATGTAGGCAATGTTAAAGTAATTAATGTTTTAGCTCTAAAAAAATAAGATAAACCATGTAGATACGATGAAACAATGCGAATAAAGCCAAAATAACAAGACATGATCAATAGTGACATATGAAAATATGATTGAGCAAGTATATAGCAAGGCAAGGATGTAAGTTTTGACTTTTTCATGAACAAGAATGTAAAAAGAATGTACTTTTCATAACCATGAAGGCTATGCACTAGAATGTCAAGTAACAAGCACGAATGTACTCTTCGCTTAGTAACAAGTACTTCGTGAATTTATGTGGATCACCTGTGGATATTTCACTTATTTATAAAGAAAGTACTCCCAACGTAATGCGACGCCAGTAGCATCATACCCCATGGTTTACAGTATGTTTCCGACAATCAGCTGAGGGGACTAGCATAGAGCCCTTGAAGATAATCAATGCTCAAACTGCATCTTCAAGTATAAATCAAGCTACTTCTACGTTTATAACAATAATATGGCCAAGAATGTACAATTTCAACTATAGTTCCATGATAATGTAACCAAAAATAAGAACGTTGTAATTAAGAATAAGAGATTTCAATAAATGCATTTAATAACTAGGTTATGCTATGGAAATAAATCGGCAGCATAACAGTACATTCCTTTTACTCTCAAAATTACTTAGGTATCTTTGGAATAATGTGACATGTTCTAGATAATCAATTGGACCATCTAGGAACATAGGAAAATCAACCCTTAGGTCAAACCCCGGGTTAATCAAACTCATGACATTAGCGGTCACTTACCGGACCATTTCTTGATCATGGCGGTCTAGTTCCAGACCGTTTTATAAGATAGTTTGATATTTTAAAAACAGAATATCTGGAGTCTTAGCAGTCTAATGCATGGCCGTTTAGGATCCATTAGGGGTCAAATGCATGGCCGCTAGCAGAGTCAGACGGTCAACCGATTGGCCGCTAAAGTACAGAATATAAAACATCGGTATAAGTCCCTTCTAGTCAATTAGGTTTTAATGGTACAACCAGCTCGACGTCTTAGAGGGAATCCCAGGCTCGCGGAGTCTTACAGAGGCCTTGAAACAAGATTTTCGAGTCCGTTGGAAGGAATATCCAAAGGAGAGGTCATGATGTCCAAGATTGTGTTCCTAATCTGCAGAAAGTGTAACTACTGACAACATACCGGGATATGTGCCATGTACTTAATAAATGACTCTTAGAAGAGAGAGAAAATAGTGATCAAGTTAAATCATGAATCCTCTACATAAAACATGTATTTAATTACAAGAGTATATTTTGGTCATAAATTAACATAAGTTAAAAATACTACCAATTTGCACAAAACATGAAATCTATTATGATGAACCAGAAATTTAACTAAGTATAGGAAAATAGTACTTAAAACAGGAATAAAACTTAGTTAACTAAGCTTATTATATCATAACTATGGTTAATTCTGCAATGTGGTTCGGATTAACAATATTACAAAATTAGAAATAGAAAATGGTCTAATACAGGACCGTGTATCTTTGGCTAGCGGTCTATCGTACGACCGCTAGATGTCCCTGGCGGTCGATAGGAAGACCGTTTCATCCTGTGTAAACCCGAGTTCAAAAGATAATAGGACTAAATACTAAACTAATGCATATCATGTATGGAAATCAACATATATAAACTTTCTATGGCATGATAGAATAAGGATAGGCCAACAATATGCATAGGTTCATGTAATTAACAAGAAATTTCCTTTTATTCTTAATAAGGCTAGTTCATGCATGAAGACTTAACTAAATGCATAGTCCTAGTAAAACATGAAATTCACGGTGTACAATGCATGAAATCAGTTGAAACAAGAGGGCTTTTATTCCTGACATAAAGTTTAAGCCATCCATGAGATAACCTACCTCTGTCTTGGGCTTTAATCTTTGAATTTAAGGCTGTAAGTCAACCCTAGTTCTCTGCTCGTCATGAACTAGATCAGCAACTTCACGTCCTTCTATCTCTTGATTCCCTTGTCCGAATGATGTGAAATTTTGAGGGTAGATAGAAGATATGAAGGGTAAGAGAAAGTTCTAAAGACACCTTTTCTAAATACCTCGTTTAGGGCTTTGAATGTCTTGATCAATCTGGGTCGGATGCACTATTCCCTGAGTTACTTGTGTAGAATAAGTAACTTTGGAGACTTCTATCTTCATGTAGGCTTGATCTCCTTGAAAGAAATTCAGAGGATAGTTAGTTCTAACTATAATAAACAAATTCCTAGAAGAAACTTACCTCTAATTCATCCTCCTTACCTGAGTTCCACGCGTACCAAAAGTAAGGGTCGCACACGTCAAATTTGGGATCTATTTATAGTGTTAGCTAGGGTTTTGAGGATTAGAACGAACTTAGACTCCCAATTAGACTTTCAATTTGATTTACAATCATTCTAGACTTACATAATTAGCTGATAGGGTCGATCCTAGATGATTTAGACATGAAAAATCTAACATTTTCACGTTTTCCTTCTCTCACAGAACTGCAGTGCCTTAGCGGTCTAGGACTGGACCGCCAATCGTCCCTTAGCGGTCTCGCGATAGACCGTTTTCACTATTGGGCTCCGAATTTGAAATACATCAAACTCCTTTGATATTATCCCCAATATTATCCATTTACTTATATCCCAAGGAGTAATTATCTCCTTAATTCCGTGATTACACTCATTCCTAGCTTCTAGAATATGGGCTAAGGTACAAAATAGCCTTTTGGGCCTATTTGGGTTTATTATATGGGCCTAATCCTCTTGGATCAAATGTAGGGCCCAAATAATTAGATTTTGATTAAAAAAAATTCATTTATAGCCTATTAAATGTTTTATAATTACTTTTTAAATCTAAAAAATTCTTAGAAAAATTCTCGGGCGTTACACCCTCCTCCACTTAAAAAAAATTGTCCCCAAATTCAATACATGGATCTATGAAGAGTGTTCTTACATTTGAATAATTCTAAAAATCTTTTGCCCATGACTTCTTCGGTTTCCCATGTTGTTTCATGCGGCCATAACTTGGTCCATTGGATCTTGACCATAGGAATAGTTTTATTCCGTAGTTGACGTACTTCTCGTTCAATGATCTTGACTGGCTTTTGCTCGTATGTTAAGTCCTTTTTAATTTCTAAGTTGTCATAAGTAATGACATGAAATGGATCAGGTACATACTTCTTGAGCATTGAGACGTGAAATACATCATGGACTTCAGATAGTTGAGGGGGTAAAGCTATTCGATAAGCGACTTCACCCACCCTTTTGAGAATCTCAAAAAGGCCAATGAATCTTGGAGCAAGCTTGCCTTTGAAACCAAACGTTCGAATAACCCGACCTGGAGAAACCTTAAGAAATACATGATCTCCTACTTGAAACTCCAAGTCGCGCTTCGATTGTTAGCATATGATTTTTACCTATATTGTGCCATCTGGAGTCTCTCCCGAATAAGCTTTATCTTCTCGATAGTATCCCTAATGATGTCGAGATCGAGAAATTGCCTTTCTCCTACTTCATTCCAACAAATAGGTGAATGACAACTTCTTCCATATAGAGCCTCGAATGGTGCCATTTGTATACTTGCTTGGTAACTATTATTGTATGAAAATTCCACTAGAGGCAAGTGATCGTGCCAACTTTCTCCAAAGTCAATAGCACATGCCCTAAGCATATCTTCCACCACTTGATTTGTCATTTCAGTTTGACCATCAGTTTGTGGATGGAATGCAGTGATAAAGTTAAGTCGGGTCCCAAATGAATGTTGTAGACCTTTCCAGAATTGTGATGTAAACCGAGTATCTCGGTCAGATATGATGGTGACTAGGACACCGTGTAATTTAACAATCTCTCTCATGTATAATGCTGCTAGTACATCCACAGACCATCGACTTTTGATTGGTAGAAAATATGCGGATTTAGTCAATCGGTCTATGATCACCCATATATCATCATGTCCACCTCTTATCTTAGGTAAACCCATGATGAAATCCATCCCTATACTTTCCCATTTCCACTCGGGAATATTCAAGGGGTATAGTTTACCAGCGGGTTTTAAATGTTCTGCTTTTACTTGTTGACAAGTGAGACACCGGGACACAAAATCTACAAGTTCTCTTTTCATATTGGGCCACCAAACGTGTCTTTTCAAATCTTGATACATCTTGGTAGCACCAGGGTGAATAGCATATCTTGATTTGTGAGCTTCTTCCATGATCAATTTCTTAGTGTCATCATGATTCGACACAAAAATTCGATCCTTAAATAATAATCTCCCATCATTTGAGATAGAAAATTATGGTCTCTGATCAATATTACCCTTAATCTCCACCAATAAGGGATCATTTTCTTGTAATTTGACTATATCCTCGATCAATGTAGGTTGAGACCTTATATTGGCAATCATACCTCCTTCTCCTTCTCTGTCAATATCAAGATTTAAATGAGAAAAATCTTCAATAAGACAAGTTATACCTTTTCGGAGGCTTGCTAGCATTGCCATTGGTTTTCTACTAAGAGTGTCAGCTACAACATTCACTTTCCTTGGATGATATTGAATAGTAAAGTCTAAGTCTTTGAGATACTCCAACCATCTGCGTTGTCGCATGTTCAACTCTTTCTGGGTGAAAAGATATTTCAGACTTTTATGATCTGAAAATATAATGAATTTCTCCCCATAAAGGTAATGTCGGCAAATCTTCAAAGCGAATATAACCGCAGCTAGTTCCAGATCATGTATAGGGTAATTTTCTTCATGACGCTTTAACTGCCTTGATGAATAGCAAATCACATTGCCATTTTGCATAAGGACGCATCCTAAGCCAATGCCAGACACATCCCTATAGACTTCAAAACCACCACCTTCTGTTGGTAATGTTAATATAGGTGCAGTGATAAGGTGTTCTTTAAGAGTTTGAAAACTCTCCCCGCAGTCCTTCGACCATATAAAAAGATTTTCCTTTCTGGTGAGTCTAGTCAAAGGAACAGTGATCTTTGAGAAATCTTTAATAAACCTCTTGTAATATCCAGCCTGACCTAGAAAACTTCTGACTTCAGACACGGTCGTCTGCCGGCTCCAGTTCTTAACAGCCTCAACTTTAGAAGGATCTACAACGATACCTTCCTTTGAAATAATATGGCCAAGGAAAGAAACCTCATTTAGCCAGAACTCGCATTTACTAAGCTTCGTATAGAGTTTGTGCTCTCTTAGTGTTTGCAAGGCTATCCTTAAGTACTCTTCGTGATCCTCTCTTGTTTTGGAGTAAATAAGAATATCGTCAATGAAGATGACTATAAACTAGTCGAGATAAGGCCTGGAGACATTATTCATAAGTTGCATAAAAGCTACTGGGGCATTGGTTAACCCGAACGGTATTATCACAAATTCACAGTGGCCATATCTGCTCCAAAAAGTAGTTTTGTGTATGTCTTCATCTTTGATCTTGAGCTAATGGTAACCTGACCTGAGGTCTATCTTGGAGAAATATTCTGCTCCAGAAATCTGATCAAAGAGTTCATCTATACGCGGCAACGGATATTTATTCTTAATTGTAAGTTGATTCAGTCGCCGGTAGTCGATACACAGCCTGAGGGATCCATCCTTCTTCTTGATAAATAGAACTGGCACACCCCAAGGGGATGTGCTAGGTCGAATGAAACCCTTGTCTAGCAATTCTTGAAGTTGTTTCTTCATTTCCTTGAGTTCTATGGGGGACATCCTGTAGGGAGCTATTAAAATAGGTCCTGCTCCAGGAATTAGTTCAATGAAGAAGTTTACTTCCCTATCGGGCGGTAAACCAGGCAATTCCGAGGGAAATACATCGGGAAACTCATTCACTATAGGAATATCTTTTAATACGATCTCTTTGGACTCGGTAATAATTACAGAAGCAAGAAAAGCTTCACATCCTTGCGAAATAAGTTTGTAGGCGTGAAGAGATGAAATAATGGCAGGATGCTTCCTATATTTCATACCAAGGAAGGAAAACCTTGGAAGACCAGGTTTCCGAAAAGAGATAATCTGGTTACGGCAATTTATGTAGGCGTCGTGGTCTACAAGCCAATCTACACCTCATATAGCATTGTAGCCCTCCATGTCAAGACATGCGAGGTTTGCTGGTAGGTTGTGACCTTCTATCACTACCTCACTATCGGGATAATAGTTTGTAAGTTTGGTTCCGGGACCTAAAGGTGTAGTAATAGCAAGGTCCGAAGGTAGAGGAACTGATGAAATAGGTAAAGTTTTTGTGAAAGTAGAAGATATAAAGCAATGAGAAGCACCAGTATGGAATAGTACGAATGTAGGATGGGAATAGATCTAGATAGTACCTTCCATTTGCCCATCATTCTTGCGCGCTTCTTCCTCTTCCAGAATAGCATTGAGACGAGCATGTCGCTTACGTCCACCACCGGAAGATTGTTCCTTCAGAAGGGGGCAATCTGGCATATGGTGCTCCCGACTGCCACATCATAGACAAGCGCTGAGACGCTTTCAGCATTCTTCGGCCGAATGACTGAACTTCTCACAAAATGTGCAAGCCGTGGCGACTTGGTTGTCTTCCTCCTTGACCTTCTTATTCTTGTGGTAGCCACTGTCACTCCCATTCCTGGAACTCTTCTTGCTATCACGGGATTTGTAGGGTTTCATGACACTAAACTTTCTTTTCTTTTCATGCCGATCAGACCTTCGGCTCGACTCTTCTCCCTTTGTCACGCCCCGAACCGATAGCAGCGGAACGTGTCGTTTGCTCGGAACGTGGCAGTTAAACAGTCATGTCAATCAGAGCATAGTCATTTCCATAAAATACAATTTGGACAAATAATAAATTTCATTTCAAATATAAGTTCTTTACATATTCGGGCCCATAATAAATGAAAAGACTAAATAAAGAAAACATACAATGAGACTCTGGACTCGACTAAACATAAGACACATGATAGCAAGACCAGGTGGTTCATCTAGATGTCAGATTTCTCTTCACTCTTGCCCTTGCCCATCATGTTCGGTCTCGCCATCACTAGGGTCATTACCTGAAAAACATTAGAAAATGCAGGGTGAGCGAACGCTCAGTAGGACTTAATATCTCATGATCCAAGCTAGCTTTAAGTCAATTACAGTTTAACATGCTCATGCAGGTCATGCAAGATATAGAAATCGAGAACTATAATAACACGAGATAAATTCAAGAACTATAATAAACAAACAAGTGAGTAAGCTGCTAGATAAACTCATGAAGAGTAAGGACGATAATAATCAAGAGAGTGTAGTAGAACTAATCAAGTACTTTTTCAAGTTAGGTCAAGAGCATTCATGAAGAAATATAACATTCATCTCTCTCTGACGAACACTATCACGAGAGCTTCAATGTATCCATTATTATGAAGGATCTTTGTGACAAGATAACGAGTACTATCAATGAGATAATTCCAAGAACTTTTAGGATGATCGATATAGAAGTAGAACAATTACTTCTACAAGCATCACAGAGCATTTGCCAAGACACTAAGGGAATATCACGACGATATGATAACCCCTCCAATAAGGCAAATCAAGATCTTTTCATGACGAACAATAAGTTGTAGAAAAGTGTACTATGATGGCAATTACTCCCGATCATCACTATCATGAGAGCGTTTACACATCTAGCACTATATAGGATTGGCCAATGCACTAAGGGGAAAATCACCACAATATGACCACCCCTCATGGAAAATAGCACTAGTTAGTATTTGGTCGTACACTTAGGAGTTCTCACGACTATATGATTGCCCCTAAATGTCAATAACCGAGTTGGTGAATGCCAGCACCCAATCATCGTATACCGGTAACATTTGGACTTTGCCTCGCCCAATAGGGTCAGATCAGGACCCGTAGCATTTAAAATGTCATTTTAGTGGGACCCATAGCCCCTGACATTTAGTCTAGACTAATTCCATATTAATGGCCAAGAATTTCAAGGATCAAGCATGTAGGAACATTAAAATAGATTTCATGGAACATAGAGTTCAAGGATAGAACTTGTAATAAGGATGATATATCAATAAACCAGATGAAAACCATGACATTCTGAAAATCTTGGTGATTAGGTACAACCAGCTCAGTCGGCCTTGAGGGAATCCAAGGCTACGAGGAGACTTACGGAGGTCCCAATGACTAACTTGCCAGTCCGAAAGAACGAAATGTCCAACGGAGGGCTCGTATGTCACCAAGAGTTGAGGGGTATGCGTGAACCAATCATGAAATAGGGACTCCATCTACGGACGTGAGATGAGAGTGCCAAAAGACCCGCGGTATGGGTCAAAAACAGAAGAAAACGGTGAGAATAAGAATGCGTTAATTATAGAGTTCATGTCCATCTTATTCTATAATTGACTAATTCAATAAACTTATATTATTTTTAAGGCCCGTGGGTACTGTCATTTATTAATTAACATCCTCTTGGGGAACGCTAATTTTCATGATTTTTAAATAAATTTATTTAACAAGATTTCACATTTATATCTATTTATTTGAACAAACTCAAAAACATACATTAAAAGGCACATTGATTTATTACAAATAATTTAAAGAAAACGAATATATGATAATTAGGAGAAAAATACAAGGATTCCAAATATATTTTTTTCATAATTTTCTGTTATGTATTCTAATAATAATGGATTTTCAAAGATCTACCTACATGATATATATATATATATATATTTATATATATAAATAGTTAATCTGATGCCTAGGTGTATGGGCGTCAGAATGTTAAGTAACGACCATGTTTGGGTCGTTATTCAAAAAAATCGAATTTTTCAAACCTCCTGTTTCTATACTAAATGATGTCGGAATCTTGCTTATAATATACCAAAATGACCGGCTCGAAAAATTCTACCTAACCATATGTTCAAAATAATTTTTCGATGAGAGACGGGGGATCGTGCACTAGGGGGCACAAAAAATGGTGCAACCACTTCCACTACCTCGGTCCCCATCCCAATAGTAAGCCCAAAAATTTTCATGGCGAAAGGATACTTTTATATCCATTAACAAATGTAAATGCTAAACACTCATAACTAACATATATATATAATTGACGACTGGTCGTTGGTCACTTTTCAGAATTTATTCAAATGACGGCACGGTGGCTGTCACTTTTTATTCTTATAGCGCCCTTAACAGTGGCGTCATTTTCATAAGAGACGACGTACATCAAGTCGTCATTTTTGTTTTTCCCACAACTCTATTATGAATAGTATCACTTTCAATTTATCAAAAATTTTATAAAACAAGATATATGATAAATAGGAGAAAACTATAAGTATCCTAACCATGTAATATCATAAATTCATTCTCTCTATTTTTAAAGATAAAAATCTTTGAAGTTCATGTGAAGTTTTAATCGAATAATCGGGGTCAATTTTATTCTAGCAAAATTTTAATAAAATAAGATTATAAAAATTATAAAAAAAAATATAGGGATCATAAAAATGTGCACTTTACTATTTTTATTAACATGATTCAATAGATATTAAATTTTAAACGATTCATCAGTTATTAACAAATAAAAAGATACATATTTTCTTTGAACGGAATATGTAGAACGGGGCGGTTGCACATGATCAACAAAAAAAGATGAAATAACTTGAAGATCATTTAAATTTTTACTTCAGAGATTGCCTACCTTTAGTGCGTTTTACGATTAAAGATATGAGACGGTGAAAGAAGACAAGATGGCAGAGGATGAAGAAGAAGCCTTCGCTTCTTATCTTCGCGACAACCGCAATAGCATGCAGCGGCACCACGATGCCCACGCGAGTAGGGGAGAGAGGAAGAAGCCGCAATACTTCAACGACCACGGTAGGACACAGCAGAGGAGGAAGGGGGACGACGTAATAGCAAGTCTCTACACGTTCGACCAAGGAGTGTATATATAAGGGAGAGGAAAGATTAGGGGGCCGATGGCCATTGAAAGCAAGGGTTCAAACCCTTCCGTGTTTTGATCGTGAATCACGCCCTCCAACCAAAAAGGTCAGCCGCCATCCTAATTTTGCCTAGGAAAAACCCTAAGCAATCCTTCGAAAATGTGAATAGGTTTGCTATAATACCCTGTATAACTTAAGTCCATCATCCTAACGCTCTATACGCAGTGGGCCCTTTTTGAACGTGAGGGGTTTTGGCATGTAATAACATATATATTTTGTATTCTTTGTTTAAGTTCATCAAGCCCATGTATTCAAGGCCTTCACATTAGAGTTAAATCCATTATATATATAGTTATATTCTACCCCATGCACCTTCAGGCGTGGAAGAGTTTAAACATAAGAACGTTTTATTAATAGAGACCCATGCATGTATATATTTATCTGTGCACCCTGTTAGTGTCTTACGTGCATAGATTAAGCCCCTTTACTAAGGCCCATTAACTAATTAGAAACCCATGTATATACATTCTTAGCCCATTTAGTGCTTATTAATTTAAACCTATTGAGACAATAGTTAAGGTTCCCTGATTATATATCTTTATTAATTCGAGAGCATAATTAATGTAGAACTATATAACTTTTATCGGTTTATCTACCCTTTTGCATCTCGGGTATCAGGGTCGGGTTTGATCTTATAAAAATATTTATATACAAATATGTATGTATATAAATACATTTTTCTTGTAATTGTTGGGTTCAGTGCTAGTATTCAGAGGGGGGGTGAATGAATATGGCCTATAAAAACTTTCACCCAATATAAAATTTCGCTCAAAAAGGAACTATGATGCTAACTAGACAGATTTACCAAATCTGAAAGCTAATCAACTATTCTGTTCTACCAGTTAGCAAACACATGGAGCGCCCCTATGCATTCATCTAGCGGAAGCACAAATGAACAAATCAAACCACAATGCACAAGGGTTTTTAGGTGGTTCGGTCCAGCAGACCTACATCCACCCCACACTCAACCCGAGTGTGGCTTCACTAACCGCTGGGCAACACAGCTTGCCAACAATCAGCTGGGCCTCACAGCTTGCCAACCGCTGAGCATCACAGCTTGCTTCCGCTGGGCAATACAGCTTAGCCATCGCTGACTCACAGCTTGAACCCGCTGGGGAATACAGCTTAACCCGTCCGAGACCAAGTCTCGCCAGCTGAGGATTACAGCTTTACCTGTCCAGTGGAAACCTCCACTGCCCGCTGAGCTACACAGCTTGCTGTCCAGAGGCAGCACCTCTGCAAACCGCTGACAAACAGCTTGAAGAAATGTATAAAGGAAAATTAAAATAGAATGAAACAGCAATCGGAAAGCTGTAAATGAAGAACACAATATAGCTCTCAACAGAGCAGACTGGCCTGGATTTGATCCACGGTCCAGTAAACAAATCTTCAGACTTCACTCTTCTTCTCTCAATCTCACTGTCTCTCTTTCTTTCTCTTCTTCTTCTCTTCACACTTTTCTCGAGCTCTCTGCCTCTCTTCTTCTCCTTCTGCTCTTCTTCTTTCTCTTTTCTTTTTCTATCTGGATCGTGGCTCTCTGTATGAGCTTTTCTTCTCGCCAACTCAATCTATCTTCTTCTGTGGAAGGAGGCTCATATATATAGCAGCAGCCAGCAGGATCAGCCCCAACGTGTGACCTCCACATTTCCCGCCCAGATATTCGGGCCACGTGGCAGTCTCTCAGCAGGCTTCATTCCAGCCTCGGATCACGTGCTGCCAGTCACTGGGGAATGTTCTTCCTCGGATCACGTGCTCTCCTTAAGCTTCACGATCAAAGCACCTGTTAAACAGAGTATCGGATAAGTCATCAGTTTAAAGAACAACTCTGTATAGACTTATCAGAAGAACATCATTTTAGAAGAAACCTGGACGAGGTTATAACGAAACAACACAAAGACAGAAATAACAAAGAAGACTCAGACGCAGAGACAGCACGAAGTGAAACGAGAACGACACGAGGTGCAGAGGTGACAGAAACACACACTACATAGAGAACAACACGAAGACAAAACAGAAACCAACACGAAGTGTGGTTTCAACATACGAAAGACACGAGGTCTAGGAAGAACAACACGAAGACATAATACGGAAACGACACGAAGTGAAATAACACGGAGATGAAACAGTAACCGACACGAGTTGAAAACAACACGAAGACGAAAACTGAAATCGACACGGGTTGAAAACAACACGAAGACGAAAGACAAGGAAAACGACACGAAGTCAAAGAAACAACAGTAACCGACACGAAGTGTGGTTACTAAACAGGAACGACACGAGGTCTACAGGGAAACGACTCGAAGTTCATCAGAACTATTCGAGCTGCCTCAGAAACACGACACGAAGTTATGAGAGGGAAAACGACACGAAGTCATGAGAGGAAAAATGACACGAAGTCATGAGAAAAGCACGAGGTGAAAACGACACGGGCTGACCACAACAAGGATACAACACGAAGTCATAAAAACAGAAACGACACGAAGTATAACCTCATACAAGTTTTTCCTGTCAAACATTGAAATCAACACGAAGTGTCGTAAGCTCAGACGACACGAAATCTTTTCATGTTAGTGAGGGGAAACAGCACGAAGTGTGACTCAAGTGGCACTGAAAGCAACACGAGGTGAGACTTCACGCTGTACAGACTTGGACTTTGTATATGAAGTGCGCTGTACATACTTTGACGAATCAGAAGGCTGTATAGACTTGGAGACCCAAAGCCATTGTATAGACTTTGATGCCCAAAGGCGATGAACAGTGAAACAGTGTATATACTTCAAGTAAAGACCAATGTGTAGACTTGAAGATTGAAGGCGATGTACAGACTTTGATGCCCAACACCAATGTATAGAGTTAGGAGCATATGACACGGCTGTACAGACTTCACCTAAGACGCTGTACACACTTAGCCTGAGACAATGCATGAACTGACGTTGTATAGACTTTGTCTTAACAATGAATGTGTAGACTTGATCAAGAGTCCAATGTGCAGACTTCATGAGTGTGCAAACTTGTCAACGAAATGCACAATGTATAGACTATGAAGAAATGCATGCTACAGTGCAATGTTTAGACTTGCTATATGCACGAGACGCTGTCCACTGTCTAGACTTGTGATGCCTTCGCCAAATGCATACTACAGTCCAATGTATGGACTTAGATGAATGATGCATGAGATGCTCAATGTATCGACTTTGAGCTTGCTATGCAGTAAACCCCACGATGCAATGTATAGACTATGCACATACTAGAAGTCTAACACAAACAATATATCAGTCATACACGTGCATTCTCCAGATGATATACAAATCACAATCATGAAGCTATCATCAAGGCACAATGTCATCAATGCTAGACATCATCAAAATACAATATCAAATGCACTCAAATGCACTCACTGTCTTGCTATCATCAAAACCAAATAGCATTGCTATCATCAAAGCAACATAGCACATGCTTGTGCCTAAGGGGCACAACATTCTCCCCCTTTTTGATGATGGCAACACAATGTGACAGTGAGTCACACACAAGATTTTCTCCCCCTTTGACATGATCAAAAAGAGAAAAATAATAAAAATAAGAGTGCAAAGTGCATTATGCATGCAAGTGACCGCTAGAGCATTCTCCCCCTGAATATAAGACTCCCCTAAATTATTTCTCCCCCTAAATAAAAGCTCCCCCTTTGAGAAGGAATATGAACAGATAACCAAGGTAGAAAAGGTAGGAGGGTCACTAGACAACAGCTGAATCATTGGTTCAGAGAATAAGCCTGATTATAAATAATAGTTAAAGTATAAGTATCATCAACATACAATTTTCAAAAATTCAGGTTTAACAGTGATAAATCTAGAGTAAAACACCTGACCCCTGAAAAAGAGTTTTAGATTCCATTTATAGCAATGAATCTAGGGCACATAGTATTAATAGATAAGTCTGAAATAATACCCTTTTGTGTCTAAACATGGAAGTTCAAGAAAGGCAACTTGAATATGTATTGAGAAAAATAATTTTCACTCAATGACTTTTGATTTCAAGGGGTTACAGCAGTTTGATTTTCATTTTTCAAATTCCTGAGCCTGAACTAAGTAAATAGATCAGTGGCATTTATGCTATTGACATTAGGTGTACACCTTGATCAGAGGCAGGTACCCCCAGTTACTAGGTATAAACTACTAGATCTATTTCATATCAAAATCCTACAAAGAATAGTCTTCACTTTTGACATTAAGGGTACACCTTGATTAGAGGCCAGTACTCTCAGTTACTTGGTGAGGACTCCCCCTATAGATTTGACCCTATGAACAGAGTTAGCTTGAGGCACTTCATGACATGTGAATTTTCCTGCTTTATTGGAGGAGTTCACAGTTTCTAAGTGCAATTAACCATTGCTCTGTCACAATGTTCAGTTCATAGCATTTTATGATCTTATTTACTGCTGCCCTTAATTCTTTTAGATTGATTGTTTAAAAAATCAGTACACACTCTTATTAGCCTGTTCTAGACATATCCAGTTCAACACATTTAGGCATTACAAAAAACTTTTTCTATTTTAGCTATGAGACAAAGATTAAGAGCTATAAAAGTTTTCTTTTATCTCAAATTCTGAAGTGCAGACACTTAACTCTCCAATTTATAAAGGTTAAACCTTTAGTTCTTTTCAATTTGTGAGAGAGATTCTTATAAAATAACAATTGAAATAATCACAACTCAACGTACTGAACCAGAACCAGAACTGCTGTTCAGTGAAAAAGATGGGGAAAGTATAGCACTTGGCAATATGGTTCAATGAGCAACTGATGTCAAAAGATATGAATCAATTGAATGAGGACAATGAGGAGTAAATGGGATTCAAGAATTGAACTAAACTCACAGCTCCCCCTGACATCATGATGCAAGAGATATGCTATGCAATCAGTTCAGCTTTATGCATCCAAGTCATGCACATTTTTATCCTTTTTTCAGATTTTTCAAAAATATGATGCAGTACACTATTCTACATGAGGACTAGACCCTTGGTACTTGGCAGAGAACCTGGTCTCAAAGACCATCTCACACATGGTAGGAACCTCCGGGCAGATTTCCCTGCCTTTTAGTAACTTACCATTTGATATACCAGGGTTAACAAGGACAATGTAACATAAAGCAGTCCTACATGCATAATCAGCATCATTGACAGTCATGCAAATGAAGTATGCAGACATAAGACACATGCATTGACTGTGTACACTAAATGAACCATTCACACTTAGTCCAAGTATGCATTCAAATACAAGCATGCAATGCATTGACACAAAGCATATATAGTGCATCAACTGAATATGCTTAGCGAAGCATTCAATTTCAGTTCAACATATAGCAAGAGAAGAGCATCAGATATGCAGAATTGAAATCAATAGCTGAGTCTAGAATGCAGACTGATCAGCTAGACATGAAGAGTTCATTAAAAAATCAACCAAGCAAATCAACATGAAACTCACAATTTTCATGCTCACAATTTCAGATAATGGAATTTAAAACAGATTTCAGAACTGACCTGAATTGAATCATGGGGTTTTCTTTTTGAGTGCCTTGGTTGACCCCTTTTATTTCTCCTTCCAAGGCACACCTGCAGCAAGTCAATCAAGTTGATCCTGCAGAGACCCAAACAGTTTTGGGGCCTGCACTACCCCTATTAGGTGTTCTAAACAGTTTCTTAGCAACATGGTCATCAAATTTCATCAGAAAACAATTGTCCATAGAGTGACCAAGTTTATCACAATATCTACATGAAACAACAGATTTTCTGGTCCTATGATGCATATCAACAGCAGCATGAGACCTATGATAATGAGCATGAATTGTTCTGTTGTAAGCATGAATTTTTTGATTTACCATTACCTGCCCACCAGCATTCAGAAGCTCGGTGGCCAGGTTTTCCACATTCATAACAACCAAGAGTCTTTTCTTTAAGACCAGCTTTATTTCTGCCCAAGAAATTTTTATTTGGAGGGAATCTTACAAATTTGGAATCAAAATGATTTCCCTGAACAAACCAGCAGTCCTTGACTGCATGCCCATACTTGCCACATTCAATGCACCTAGGGTGCTTACCTCTTGAGCCAGTAAATCCCCATGAAGGCCTAAACCAACACTCAACAGCTTTATGACCACGTCTGTTACAATTGTAACAAATGATATGTTGGTTTGAGGAAGACATGTTTCTTTTGGGGTGGTGATGATTATTTGGAAATGTTTTATCATGCATCATATCATCACTTATCATCACTCTGCAGTCATCCATATAATGACCATGCCTACCACAGTAGTAACAAGAGGCATCAGATTTCCTAGGAACATGGTTTCTATCATATGAGTTCCTAGATGTATGTGAATGAGTATAGGAAGCATGAACAGTGTGTACACCATCAGGCTCAACCGAGCTAGCAGCTTTCTGTTCGTGAGCAGGAATAGTCTTTACCTTCTTTATTTGACTCTTTCTTTTCAATTTCTGATTATCCTTAACAGGTTCTGTTTATTTTTCTATTTTCTGGGCTCTGAACTGGAAAACAGGTTTTGAAGGTGACTTATGATTTTCATTTTGTTTTGGGGATTGCCTTGAGGTACCAGCTACATTAGAACTATGCACAAATGTAGTATATAACTGGTTTCTGGTAGTTTCCTTAACATCAGGACTACAGCTTGTCCCCTTTCTTGGATTGCCATCCTTTATTTTCACAACAGTTTTTACTTTTCTTTCATTCTTAGCAGAATTGGATGCTAATTTTTCTAGTTCCTGAATCTTATTCTCCAAAGATGTTATGTGAAGTTCATAACTGGCTATTTCCTGTTCACTGCAATTAACACATTCGCTTAGAACTTGGTTTGCAGTTTTATACTTCTCAATTTCTTGTTCTAGACTGTTCAAACTTTTTGAATTTTCATCATAAACAACTTTTCCTTTTTCTGTGGTGAGAAGTCTTTCAGACAAGCCAGTGTTTAACCACTTCAGTTTTTCAACTTCAGCTTTTAATTCAGTGTTTTCTTCCTCAAGATCTCTAGTCTGAAATTCATTACCCTCACATCTCTCTCTTCCAGACATTAGCTCCAGTTTTTCAATTAATTCCTCTTCTCTTTCCTCCACTTTAATTTTCTCAGCGAGCAGATTTTTGTGATCATCTTTAAGTGAGGCAATTTATTTATTTAGCCGTTCATTCTCACTAAAGAGATCTTCATTTCGTTCTCTTAAAGCAGAGCATATTTTACAATCTGATTTAGCAGAAGAGGACTGTGAAACCTCATTGATTTCATTCATTCTGATAATAGGAGTTTTATTCTTCTTTTGAAGATCCTCATTCTCCAATTTCATTTTGTCCAATTCAGAATTAACTTCAGTTAGTTCTTGCATGCCTTTTAGATACTCATTTTTCTTATCATTCAGTTGATTATGAAGTTCAGACATTTTATCTAAGCATGTTTGTTTTTCAATTTTTAGAGAATCATTTTGTTTCTTAAGATTCTGAACATCTAGCATGCATGCATCGTAAGACTTTTTCATATTTGGACAGTTTTCACAGGAATCTTTCAGATTTATTCTATCACATTTCTTTTTCAACTTCTTGTTCTCAGATTTCAATTTCTTGGATACTTCTAACAAATTTTCATGCATCTCTATTAATTCATCGAAAGAGTATCCTTCTGATTCAGAACTTACCTGAGATGAGATCTCATCTTCATCATCCCGGTTGGCCATCAAGCAGCTATCACCTTGTTGATTATGCGCAGAAATGACTCCGTCATATATCTCCTTTCCAGATGTGTACCTGAGAGCAAAAGGGTACATATCAATATTGATTGCAGCTCTTAAGATGTTAAGGATTATGACATTGTCACGGTTCTTTATACTATCCTCTTTAGACCACTTGGTCTCATCATGAGGCAGTTTGTGTGGGCCTTTAGATAGTAGGCTGCATAGTTTGGGATCTATGGAATCTACGTACACACATAGGCCTCCTAGCCAACTATCAAAGTTAGAACCGTCATAAACTGGAGGTCGATCCATTTGGACAGATGGCAAACAGAATCAACTTACTAAAACAACCGACAGGAAATGCAGCAAAACCAAATGGGCAAGGTAAAGCACTAAACCGGTGAAACAAGACAACGAGCACAATGCATCCACTCTGAAAATGCACTAAACAGTTAGCAGGATCCTTTGCAGATTGTTAGATCTGTTAGATCAGAGACCTGCTCTGATACTAATTGTTGGGTTCGGTGCTAGTATTCAGAGGGGGGGTGAATGAATATGGCCTATAAAAACTTTCACCCAATATAAAATTTCGCTCAAAAAGGAACTATGATGCTAACTAGATAGATTTACCAAATCTGAAAGCTAATCAACAATTATGTTCTACTAGTTAGCAAACACATGGAGCGCCCCTATGCATTCATCTAGCGGAAGCACAAATGAACAAATCAAACCACAATGCACAAGGGTTTTTAGGTGGTTCGGTCCAGCAGACCTACATCCACCCCACACTCAACCCGAGTGTGGCTTCACTAACCGCTGGGCAACACAGCTTGCCAACAATCAGCTGGGCCTCACAGCTTGCCAACCGTTGAGCATCACAGCTTGCTTCCGCTGGGCAATACAGCTTAGCCATCGCTGACTCACAGCTTGAACCCGCTGGGGAATACAGCTTAACCCGTCCGAGACCAAGTCTCGCCAGCTGAGGATTACAGCTTTACCTGTCCAGTGGAAACCTCCACTGCCCGCTGAGCTACACAGCTTGCTGTCCAGAGGCAGCACTTCTGCAAACCGCTGACAAACAGCTTGAAGAAATGTATAAAGGAAAATGAAAATAGAATGAAACAGCAATCGGAAAGCCGTAAATGAAGAACATAATATAGCTCTCAACAGAGCAAACTGGCCTGGATTTGATCCACGGTCCAGTAAACAAATCTTCAGACTTCACTCTTCTTCTCTCAATCTCACTGTCTCTCTTTCTTTCTCTTCTTCTTCTCTTCACACTTTTCTCGAGCTCTCTGCCTCTCTTCTTCTCCTTCTGCTCTTCTTCTTTCTCTTTTCCTTTTCCATCTGGATCGTGGCTCTCTGTATGAGCTTTTCTTCTCGCCAACTCGATCTATCTTCTTCTGTGGAAGGAGGCTCATATATATAGCAGCAGCCAGCAGGATCAGCCCCAACGTGTGACCTCCACATTTCCCGCCCAGATATTCGGGCCACGTGGCAGTCTCTCAGTAGGCTTCATTCCAGCCTCGGATCACGTGCTGCCAGTCACCAAGGAATGTTCTTTCTCGGATCACGTGCTCTCCTTAAGCTTCACGATCAAAGCACCTGTTAAACAGAGTATCGGATAAGTCATCAGTTTAAATAACAACTCTGTATAGACTTATCAGAAGAACAGTGTTTTAGAAGAAACCTGGACGAGGTTAGAACGAAACCACACGAAGACAGAAATAACAAAGAAGACTCAGACGCAGAGACAGCACGAAGTGAAACGAGAACGACACGAGGTGCAGAGGTGACAGAAACACACACTACACAGAGAACAACACGAAGACAAAACAGAAACTAACATGAAGTGTGGTTTCAATATACGAAAGACACGAGGTCTAGGAAGAACAACACGAAGACATAATACGGAAACGACACGAAGTGAAATAACATGGAGACGAAACAGTAACCGACACGAGTTGAAAACAACACGAAGATGAAAACTGAAATCGACACGGGTTGAAAACAACACGAAGATGAAAGACAAGGAAAACGACACGAAGTCAAAGAAACAACAGTAACCGACACGAAGTGTGGTTACTAAACAGGAACGACACGAGGTCTACAGGGAAACGACTCGAAGTTCATCAGAACTATTCGAGCTGCCTCAGAAACACGACACGAAGTTATGAGAGGGAAAATGACACGAAGTCATGAGAGGAAAAATGACACGAAGTCATGAGAACAACACGAGGTGAAAACGACACGGGCTGACCACAACAAGGATACAACACGAAGTCATAAAAACAGAAACGACACGAAGTATAACCTCATACAAGTTTTTCCTGTCAAACATTGAAATCAACACGAAGTGTCGTAAGCTCAGACGACACGAAATCTTTTCGTGTTAGTGAGGGGAAACAGCACGAAGTGTGACTCAAGTGGCACTGAAAGCAACACGAGATGAGACTTCACGCTGTAAAGACTTGGGCTTTGTATATGAAGTGCGCTGTACAGACTTTGATGAATCAGAAGGCTGTATAGACTTGGAGACCCAAAGCCATTGTATAGACTTTGATGCCCAAAGGCGATGAACAGTGAAACAGTGTATATACTTCAAGTAAAGACCAATGTGTAGACTTGAAGATTGAAGGCGATGTACAGACTTTGATGCCCAACACCAATGTATAGACTTAGGAGCATATGACACGGCTGTACAGACTTCGCCTAAGACGTTGTACACACTTAGCCTGAGACAATGCATGAACTGACGTTGTATAGACTTTGTCTTAACAATGAATGTGTAGACTTGATCAAGAGTCCAATGTGCAGACTTCATGAGTGTGCAAACTTGTCAACGAAATGCACAATGTATAGACTATGAAGAAATGCATGCTACAGTGCAATGTGTAGACTTGCTATATGCACGAGACGCTGTCCACTGTCTAGACTTGCGATGCCTTCGCCAAATGCATACTACAGTCCAATGTATGGACTTAGACGAATGATGCATGAGACGCTCAATGTATCGACTTTGAGCTTGCTATGCAGTAAACCCCACGATGCAATGTATAGACTATGCACATACCAGAAGTCTAACACAAACAATATATCAGTCATACACGTGCATTTTCCAGATGATATACAAATCACAATCATGAAGCTATCATCAAGGCACAATGTCATCAATGCTAGACATCATCAAAATACAATATCAAATGCACTCAAATGCACTCACTGTCTTGCTATCATCAAAACCAAATAGCATTACTATCATCAAAGCAACATAGCACATGCTTGTGCCTAAGGGGCACAACAGTAATGAGATTCCTCATAAATACTTGAATTATATATTTTTTTAATTTAATAAATAGATAAAGGGATATATTAAATATCTATTTCTTAACTATTTATTTATACCTTTATTTGTGCCCATTTATTAACATTGAGGCTAAATAACTATTTTAGCTAATTATCACTTTTCCTTTATTTTAATTCTCATAATTTTCTATGACTAATAATTATAATTATTTTTATTTATTCTCTATTAAAATTTCTGGAGTGTTACACCCTCCCCCACTTAAAAGAATTTGGTCCCCAAATTCACATGATTTCTTTCCAAAATTAGTGGGGTAAGATCACCATATCTAAAGCATGTATTCTGGCTAGATCATTCATATATCATGCTAAGTACTTAAGGTCATATCCGATTAATGCAAAAAAAAAAAAAATTTTAGATGAGTTAGGTTTATAGGGTTACCTTCCGTTGCTTGAGGTACTTCTTCCTTTAAGAGTGGACATCGAGTAATTTTGTGATCTCTGCTTCCACAACGGATACATTTTCCAAGTTTATACCAACACTCGTCCGGATTGTGCCTTCCCTTCTTGCAATGCTGGCATTTCCCTTTGGCCGAAACAATTTGTCGATCATTATTCCGGGGTTTCTTATTTTCATAGAATTTGTTGCATCCATTAAATCTCTTCTTGTCGTTCACATTTTCCTTGTTCTTGGGTCCATTTGGTAAGTCCTTCTTAGCGGCCTTTCCTTTGATTCTTTCCATCATATCTATAGCATCTTCCAAGAGTTGAGCTTTTCTAACCATCTCTGTATATGTTCGAATTTCTAGTGGAGCTAGTTGAGGTATAAGTTCCACCTTCAAGCCATTCATAAATCTCTTTGCTCTCATTTTCTCCGTGCTAACCAAGTGTGGTGCATATCAGGCCAATCTAGAAAACCTCGCTTCATACTCGGCGACTGACAGACTACGTTGCTTCAAAGCTGCAAATTCCATAGCTTTCTTCTCGTGAATTCTTTCCGAGAAATACTTTTCATTAAAGTGTTCTAAGAATTCGTCCCAGGTAACTTGTTCGTTAGGCAAGATTGCTTCCACGGATCCCCACCATACTCGGGCATCCTTCTCTAATTGATATGTTCCTAATAGTACCTTCTCCTCATCGGTGCATTGCATCACCTTAAAGGTCCTCTCTATTTCTTGCACCCAATTCTCCGCTTCATCCGGGTCAGTCGACCCACTAAACTTAGGGGGATTTATCTTTTGAAATTTTCGATGCAGATCCCCAGCTCCATGTTGGTTCCCACCTTGTGCAACCTGTTGTAATGCTTGTGTCAACCCTTGAACCGTACGTTGCATTTCTCTCCATTGAGCTCTCTCAGCGGCCATTCTAGCCTACAAGAATAAGGTTTGGATTAATGATATTCATATCTCGGCAGGTATGTAACGCGAATGTAACATATTTTGTCATTTAACCCCAAAGCTCTACCCAAATCTCACAGGGTTCCTATAGGATAACTAACAAGGATGACTCAATCTAGGACTTGAACCTGATGACCTAGGGATTTAGAAAGCCTAGGCTCTGATACCACCTTCTGTCACGCCCTGAACCGATAGCAGCGGAACATGTCGTTTGCTCGGAACGTGGCAGTTAAACAGTCATGTCAATCAGAGCATAGTCATTTCCATAAAATACAATTTGGACAAATAATAAATTTTATTTCAAATATAAGTTCTTTAAATATTCGGGCCCATAATAAATGAAAAGACTAAATAAAGAAAAATTACAATGAGACTCTTGACTCGACTAAACATAAGACACATGATAGCAAGACCAGGTGGTTCATCTAGATGTCAGAGTTCTCTTCACTCTTGCCCTTGCCCATCATGTTCGGTCTCGCCATCACTAGGGTCATTACCTGAAAAACATTAGAAAATGCAGGGTGAGCGAACGCTCAGTAGGACTTAATATCTCATGCTCCAAGCTAGCTTTAAGTCAATTACAGTTTAACATGCTCATGCAGGTCATGCAAGATATAGAAATCGAGAACTATAATAACACGAGATAAATTCAAGAACTATAATAAACAAATAAGTGAGTAAGCTGCTAGATAAACTCATGAAGAGTAAGGACGATAATAATCAAGAGAGTGTAGCAGAACTAATCATGTACTTTTTCAAGTTAGGTCAAGATCATTCATGAAGAAATATAACATTCATCTCTCTATGACGAACACTATCACGAGAGCTTCAATGTATCCATTATTATGAAGGATCTTTGTGACAAGATAACGAGTACTATCAATGAGATAATTCCAAGAACTTTTAGGATGATCGATATAGAAGTAGAACAATTACTTCTACAAGCATCACAGAGCATTTGCCAAGACACTAAGGGAATATCATGACGATATGATAACCCCTCCAATAAGGCAAATCAAGATCTTTTCATGATGAACAATAAGTTGTAGAAAAGTGTACTATGATGGCAATTACTCCCGATCATCACTATCACGAGAGCGTTTACACATCTAGCACTATATAGGATTGGCCAATGCACTAAGGGAAAAATCACCACAATATGACCACCCCTCATGGAAAATAGCACTAGTTAGTATTTGGTCGTACCCGTAGGAGTTCTCACGACTATATGATTGCCCCTAAATGCCAATAACCGAGTTGGTGAATGCCAGCACCCAATCATCGTATACCGGTAACGTTTGGACTTTGCCTCACCCAATAGGGTCAGATCAGGACCCGTAGAATTTAAAATGTCATTTTAGTGGGAGCCATAGCCCCTGACATTTAGTCTAGACTAATTCCATATAAATGGCCAAGAATTTCAAGGATCAAGCATGTAGGAACATTAAAATAGATTTCATGGAACATAGAGTTCAAGGATAGAACTTGTAATAAGGATGATATATCAATAAACCAGATGAAAACCATGACATTTTGGAAATCTGGGTGATTTGGTACAACCAGCTCAGTCGGCCTTGAGGGAATCCAAGGCTACGAGGAGACTTACGGAGGTCCCAATGACTAACTTGCGAGTCCGAAGGAACGGAATGTCCAACGGAGGGCTCGTATGTCACCAAGAGTTGAGGGGTATGCGTGAACCAATCATGAAACAGGGACTCCATCTACGGACGTGAGATGAGAGTGCCAAAAGACCCGCGGTATGGGTCAAAAACGGAAGAAACCAGTGAGAATAAGAATGCGTTAATCATAGAGTTCATGTCCATCTTATTCTATATTTGACTAATTCAATAAACTTATATTATTTTTAAGGCCCGTGGGTGCTATCATTTATTAATTAGCATCCTCTTGGGGAATGTTAATTTTCATGATTTTTAAATAAATTTATTTAACAAGATTTCACATTTATATCTATTTATTTGAACAAACTCAAAAACATACATTAAAAGGCACATTAATTTATTACAAATAATTTAAAAAAAAGAATATATGATAATTAGGAGAAAAATACAAGGATTCCAAATATATTTTTTTCATAATTTTCTGTTATGTATTCTAATAATAATGGATTTTCAAAGATCTGCCTACATGATATATATATATATATATATATATATATATATAAATAGTTAATCTGACGCCTAGGAGTATGGGCGTCAGAATGTTAAGTAACGACCATGTTTGGGTCGTTATTCAAAAAAATCGATTTTTTCAAACCTCCTGTTTCTATACTAAATGATGTCGGAATCTTGCTTTTAATATACCAAAATGACCGGCTCGAAAAACTCTACCCAACCATATGTTCAAAATAATTTTTCGATGAGAGACGGGGGATCGTGCATTAGGGGGCACAAAAAGTGGCGCAACCACTTCCACTACCTCGGTCCCCATCCCAATAGTAAGCCCAAAAATTTTCATGGCGAAAGGATACTTCTATATCCATTAACAACTGTAAATGCTAAACACTCATAACTAACATATATATATAATTGATGACTGGTCGTTGGTCACTTTTCAGGATTTATTCAAATGACGACACGGTGGCTGTCACTTTTTATTCTTATAGCGCCCTTAACAGTGGCGTCATTTTCATAAGAGACGACGTACATCAAGTCGTCATTTTTATTTTTCCCACAACTCTATTATGAATAGTATCACTTTCAATTTATCAAAAATTTTATAAAACAAGATATATGATAAATAGGAGAAAACTATAAGTATCCTAACCATGTAATATCATAAACTTATTCTCTCTATTTTTAAAGATAAAAATCTTTGAAGTTCATGTTAAGTTTTAACCGAATAATCGGGGTCAATTTTATTCTAGCGAAATTTTAATAAAAAAAATTATAAAAATTATCAGAAAAATATAGGGATCATAAAAATGTGCACTTTATTATTTTTATTAACTTGATTAAATAGATATTAAATATTTAAACGATTCATCAATTATTAGCAAATAAAAAGATACATATTTTCTTTGAACGGAATATGTAGAACGGGGTGGTTGCACATGCATGATCAACAAAAAAGATGAAATAACTTGAATATCATTTAAATTTTTACTTGAGAGATTGCCTACCTTTAGTGCGTTTTACGATTAAAGATGTGGGACGGTGAAAGAAGACAAGATGGTAGAGGATGAAGAAGAAGCCTTCACTTCTTGTCTTCACGACAACCGCAAGAGCATGCAGCGGCACCACGATGCCCACGCGAGCAGGGGAGAGAGGAGGAAGCCGCTATACTTCAACGACCGCGGTAGGACACAGTAGAGGAGGAAGAGGGACGACGTAATAGCATGTCTCTACACGTTCGACCAAGGAGTGTATATATAAGGGAGAGGAAAGATTAGGGGGCCGATGGCCATTGAAAGCAAGGGTTCAAACCCTTCCGTGTTTTGATCGTGAATCACGCCCTCCAACCAAAAAGGTCAGCCGCCATCCTAATTTTGCCTAGGAAAAACCCTAAGCAATCCTTCGAAAATGTGAATAGGTTTGCTATAATACCCTATATAACTTAAGTCCATCACCCTAAGGCTCTATACGTAGTGGGGCCTTTTTGAACGTGAGGGGTTTTGGCATGTAATAACATATATAGTTTGTATTCTTTGTTTAAGTTCATCAAGCCCATGTATTCAAGGCCTTCACATTAGAGTTAAATCCATTATATATATAGTTATATTCTACCCCATGCACCTTCAGGCGTGGAAGAGTTTAAACTTAAGAACATTTTATTAATAGAGACCCATGCATGTATATATTTATCTGTGCACCCTGTTAGTGTCTTACGTGCATAGATTAAGCCCCTTTACTAAGGCCCATTAACTAATTAGAAACCCATGTATATACATTCTTAGCCCATTTAGTGCTTATTAATTTAAACCTATTGAGACAATAGTTAAGGTTCCATGATTATATATCATTATTAATTCGAGAGCATAATTAATGTAGAACTATATAACTTTTATCGGTTTATCTACCCTTTTGCATCTCGGGTATCAGGGTCGGGTTCGATCTTATAAAAATATTTATATACAAATATGTATGTATATAAATACATTTTTCTTGTAATGAGATTCCTCATAAATACTTGAATTATATATATTTTTTAATTTAATAAATAGATAAAGGGATATATTAAATATCTCTTTCTTAACTATTTATTTATACCTTTATTTGTGCCCATTTATTAACATTGAGGCTAAATAACTATTTTAGCTAATTATCACTTTTCCTTTATTACAATTCTCATAATTTTCTATGACTAATAATTATAATTATTTTTATTTATTCTATATTAAAATTTCTGGAGTGTTACACCCTTACCTTTCAATCTTTCGACCTTCTCTAAGGTCCTTTCACATAGATGCGCCCGCTGGACCATTTTCGCATAAGTACGGATATTCTGAGTCCCCAATCGTAGAAAATAGCTAGGTCTCAAACCATCCATAAATCGGTTAGCCTTCAACAAGTCGGTGCTAATTAAATGAGGAGCATACGGTGCTAGCCTCGAGAACTGAAGTTCATACTCTGCTACGGTCAACATGTCATGGCGTAACAAAGCGAATTCCATAGCCTTCCTCTCCTTAACATGCTCGGAGAAGTATCGGGCTTGGAAGAATGTACAAAAACCTTCCCATGTATGAGGTGCATCAGCTGGTTGTGCAGGAACAGACTTCCACCACGTACGGGCATCTTTATTTAATTGAAATGTTGCCAAACGGACCTTCTCCTGATCCACACATTGCATAACTTCAAAGATGGGATTCATCTCATCTATTCAATTCTTGACTTCGTCTGGGTTAGAGGAACCCGAAAACTGCAGAGGATTTAAGCTCCGAAAGTTGCGATGTAAATCTCCAGCTCTTGCCCCTGCGCCGGCTTGAGCCATAGTTTGTAATGCTTAAGTAAGACCCGCAACGGTCTCTTGCATACCGTTCCAGTCTACGCGATGAGCCATCGTGAGAATGAGGTACTTGAGAAGTGCAATGAATTTGTTAATTCTAATGGAATGGGTAGGGTAGATCTTAGAATTAATCCTAATTACTATCTCATCCCAGGTTCTACCCAATTCCTCTCATAGGTTGGGAATTTCTTTCCTAGTTTCATAGGTGTGGGTCCTTAAACCTTGGACTTAACCTATGGCATGATATTTTTCCCTAGGACATCTAGTCCTAGTGCTCTGATACCACTTTAACTGTCACACCCCGAGCTATTATTATAGTGGAAGACATTCGGGAATGTGAACAGTCGACTAGTACGTCTCGAGCAAGCAATATAACCAGAGCGCAAAATAATCACACAAAAGTAATTGCACAATATAATTCACTAGAATCCTTCAACTTTATTCTTTCATAAAATAATCCCAAATTACATAAGAACTTTGATTCTCATTGCTAGACTCAAGAAAAATAAAATTTCATCATGACTTTGACTAGACACATGACAACTAATGCTTCTCTCGATCACATGTCCTTTAATCACTCTCGGATCGATCACTTGACTACTCCGAATCCGTCCCACTAGAATTTCCTGAAAAAGATTAGAAAGTCGGGTAATGAGCACACTTGCCTAGTAGGTATCTTCGTATCAACATGCAGGCAATGTTAAAGTAATTAATATTTTAGCTCTAAAGAAATAAGATAAACCATGTAGATACGATGAAACAATGTGAATAAAGCCAAAATAACAAGACATGATCAATAGTGACATATGAAAATATGATTGAGCAAGTATATAGCAAAGCAAGGATGTAAGTTTTGGCCTTTTCATGAACAAGAATATAACAAGAATGTACTTTCATAACTATGAAGGCTATGCACTAGAATGTCATATAACAAGCAAGAATGTACTCTTCACTTAGTAACAAGTACTTCGTGAATTTATGTGAATCACGCCTGGATATTTCACTTATTTATAAAGAAATTACTCCCAACGTAATACGACGCTAGTAGCATCATATCCCATGGTTTACAGTATATTTCCGACAATCATCTGAGGGGACTAGCATAGAGCCCATGAACAAAATCAGTGCTCGAACTGCATCTTCAAGTATAAATCAAGCTACTTCCACGTTTATAACAATAATATGGCCAAGAATATACAATTTCAACTATAGTTCCAGGATAATGTAACCAAAAATAAGAATGCTGCAATTAAGAATAAGAGATTTCAATAAATGCATTTAATAACTAGGTTATGCTATGGAAATAAATTGGCAGCATAACGGTATATTCCTTTTACTCTCAAAATTACTTAGGTATCTTTGGAATAATGTGACATGTTCTACATAATCAATTGGACCATCTAGGAACATAGGAAAATCAACCCTTGAGTCAAACCCCGGGTTAATCAAACTCATGACATTAGTGGTTGTTTACCGGACCGTTTCTTGATCATGGGGGTCTAGTTCCGGACTGTTTTATAAGATAGTTCGATATTTTGAAAACAGAATATCTGGAGTCTTAGCGGTCTAATGCATGGCCGTTTAGGATCCATTAGCGGTCAAATGTAGGGCCGCTAGCAGAGTTAGACAGTCAACCAAATGGCCGCTAAAGTCCAGAATATAAAACATCGATATAAGTCCCTTCTAGTCAATTGGGTTTTAATGGTACAACCAGCTCGACGTCCTAGTGGGAATCCCAGGCTCGCGGAGTCTTACAGAGGCCTTAAAATAAGATTTCCTAGTCTGTTGGAAGGAATATCCAAAGGAGAGATCATCATATCCAAGATTATGATTCTAATCTGTAAAAAAGTGTAATTAATGACAACATACCGGGATATGTGCCATGTACTTAAGAAATGACTCTTAGAAGAGAGAGAAAATCGTGATAAAATAGTAATCAAGTTAAATCATGAATCCTCTACTTAAAACATGTATTTAATTACAAGAGTATATTGTTTTGGTCATAAATTAACATAAGTTAAAAATACTACCAATGTGTACAAAACATGAAATCTATTATGATGAACCAGAAATTTAACTAAGTATAGGAAAACAGTACCTAAAATAGGAATAAAACTTAGTTAATTAGGCTTATTATATCATAACTATGGTTAATTCTGCAATATGGTTCGGATTAATAATATTACAAAATCAGAAATAGAAAATGGTCTAATACAGGACCATCTATCTTTGGCTAGCGGTCTATCGTACGACCGCTAGATATCCCTGGAGATCGATAGGAAGACCGTTTCTTCCTGTGTAAACCCGAGTTCAAAAGATAATAAGACTAAATACTAAACTAATGCGTATCATGTATGGAAATCAACATATATAAACTTTCTATGTCATGATAGAACAAGGGTAGGCCAACAATATGCATAGGTTCATGTAATTAACAAGAAATTTTCTTTTATTCTCATTAAGGCTAGTTCATGCATGAAGACTTAACTAGATGCATAGTCCTAGTAAAACATGAAATTCATGGTGTACAATGCATGAAATCAATTGAAACAAGAGAGATTTTATTCCTGACATAAAGTTTAAACCATCCATGAGATAACCTACCTCTGTCTTGGGCTTTAATCATCTAATTTAAGGCTGCAAGTCAACCCTAGTTCTCTACTCGTCCTGAACTAGATCAGCAACTTCACGTCCTTCTATCTCTTGATTCCCTTGTCCGAATGACGTGAAATTTTGAGGGTAGATAGAAGATATGAAGGGTAAGAGAAAGTTCTAAAGACACCGTCGCTAAATACCTCATTTAGGGCTTTGAATTCCTTGATCAATCTTGGTCGGATGCACTATTCCCCGAGTTACTTGTGTAGAATCAGCAACTTTGGAGACTTCTACCTTCTTTTAGGCTTGATCTCCTAGAACGAAATTCGAAGGGTAGTTAGTTCTAACTATAATAAATAAATTCCTAGAAGAAACATACTTCTAATTCGTCCTCCTTACCTGAGTGCCATGCGTGCCAAAAGTAAGGGTCGCACACGTCAAATCTGGGATTTATTTATAGGGTTAGATAGGATTTTGAGGATTAGAACGAACTTAGAGTGACAATTAGACTTTCAATTCGATCTACAATCCTTATAGACTTACATAACTAGCTGATAGGATCGATCCTAGATGATTTAGACATGAAAAATCTAACCTTTTCATGTTTTCCTTCTCTGACGGAACTGCAGTGCCTTAGCAGTCTAGGACTGGACCGCCAATCGTCCCTTAGCGGTCTCGCGATAGACCGTTTTCACTATTGGGCTCCGAATTTGAAATACATCAAACTCCTTTGATATTATCTTCAGTATTATCCTTTTATTTATATCCCAAGAAGTAATTATCTCCTTAATTCCGTGATTACACTCATTCCTAGCTTCTAGAATATGGGCTAAAGTCTAAAATAACCTTTTGGGCCTATTTGGGTTTATTATATGGGCCTAATCCTCTTGGATCAAATGTAGGGCCTAAATAATTAGATTTTGATTAAATAAAATTCATTTATAGCCTATTAAATGCTTTATAATTACTTTTTAAATCTAAAATTTTTTTATAAAAATTCTCGAGCATTACAGACTGGGCCCTGGATGCATCGACCCAGCCAGTGGATGCCTCGATGCATCCAGCATTCTGAAGTCTAATTTTAGATAAAATCTCAGAGGAACCTCACGAAAGCACGTAATTTGATGGAAAAAACTAGGAAATAAGCATAGTAGTCGATCCCCCATACCCTTAGCCCCTTTTTAACATATAGAAACTAATTCGAAATCATGCTAATGCTCCGTTGACCCTAAGACTTGAGGTTAGGTGCCTACCTTCGAAATGTTAAACCGATGATACGGGGATGATATCCATACCCTAGATCCACCTAAGGCTTTTTCCCCCTCTACCCCGGGGCACTGCAGGATCATCCTCTACGTGCCAGATCGACCACCCACACACCGGATTGTCCACCCACGAACCGCATGGTCCGCCCACGAAGAGATGGGGTTCCTCACTCTCTTCTCACATAAGAAAGGTAGAAGGTGGTGGAGGGTTGATGGGAATGGTTGCTAAAGGTTTACCACCCTTGAAACCCACCTCCTTATATTGTTTCCAAGCCTCCCAATGGTTTACCCACGACCCTCAAGGGTTCAACAAGCTCCAAGGTCACTGGTTTTGAAGAGGAGTTAATGCTAAGCACCTCTTCAGGTTTGAACAGGGGTGACCCTTCGTCTATCCGGTCATAGATGCGAGTGGGCGCGATCTTCTGTTGGGAATTAGGTTGGGATGTCTTCATATGAAATTAAGAGGACATCCAGATCTAACTTTCGGTCATAGTTTTATTGAATTTCATCAATTTTATCATGAGTTATGATTTTTGAAATATTAACGTTATTTTCCCTCTATTCCAGTCGCGACCCTTCGGTAGCCCGATGTAATTTGGCTATAACTCTAGCATCCTGGTAATATTTGGCCTTGACCCCAACAGAGAAGATGTAGCTAACATCCCATTCGAAATTATGGCCTTAGTTTGAGGTCATTTAATTAATCACAGACTAAGTTATGAATTTTTCAATAATTACATGCGAATTAGCCCAACAATCGCATCTCTTCGAGATAGCTGGTAGCAAAGGGCTCAGAACCTTAGGTTCTGGTGTGAATTGGGTTTCCACCTCAACAGAATAGTTTGGGTTAAGGGCCCAATCTTTCTAATGGGCTAAGTTTCATCTCATTTGGTTAACTGTGGGTCAAGATATCCTTATTTCAAAGGGTGACTATTTTTCTATAATAGTTTCGACCCATTATCGCAAACTCCCTGTTAACCACTATTGGACCGATTTTTCAGAAGTTGTACTCTTCATCAAAGTCATTCCCTACTTAATGGTTGTTGCGTGGACTTTAGTTTCACCTAATTATGACGACTCTACATTAAGTTATGAATTTCCTAAGTATCCTTCAACAATCTGTCTAGATTTCTAGCTCGTTGAGTTCATGGGCCCAAATTATACACAATTGGGCCAGTGCCCAATTGGCGGTCATAACACCACCCTTGCTATCTCTCCACTTCATGGAAGGAGGTGACAGGGTTTAACTATTGATTAGGTGTTGGGTGCTCCGGTAGCGGATTATGGACAATCCCCATGTCCGGTTGTGGTGCGGGAGTCTGTTGCGGCGGAGGAGGTTGTTGAACTTGCTGTTGAGGTGGCTGCTGAGCCTACTGCTACCGAGGAGGTCTTCATGCTTTTGAAGTTTCAATGAACCGCCTCATCTCATCCCAGTCAATACCGCCCTGATCATTCAGATCATATATATAATCCTTGAAGTGAAAGCAATGATCTACGTTGTGACCGGGCTACCGATGAAAGACATAATACCGAGAAGTATCCACATTTTGTAGCCAGATCGGTCTCTCCTTTGGCAATGCGAGCGCGTTGGCGGCTATAAGGGTGTTGAATATATCAGGAAGGCTCTCGAGTAATGAAGGGTATTGGGCTCTTTTGGTGCCCATGGGTTTTCTCGATTGTTGAGGGTTATAATTGGCGGGAGGTGGCACCTGGTGGTATTGCTGGGGGACTTGCGGGTTTTGTGGAGGTGGCTAGAATGCCTAGGGAGGGTTATTTGCTTGGTGGGGAATTTGGTTAAGAAAAGAAGGTTGTTGTTGTTATGGTTGTTGTGGGGGTCTCGGGTTGGAAGGATTGCGAAAAGGACCGGGATTGCCAACCACGCCCACTTGCTCATTGGTAACGGTACCCTCGGTTGTTCCACCATTGGTGTTGACATTATTGCTCTTCCTCATCATTCTCGACTTTTGTTCAAATATGCCCATGATGGGCGAATCTTTCATTTGAGTTTGAATATATCTAGCCCTTTCGTAAAGTTCCTCCATTGTATTTAATTTATTCATAGCCAGAATATGACAGAGTTGTGGAGTGGCATTTGATACTATCATTTTGACCTACTCCGATTATGAGAGTGTATCATTTAATTTTTCAGCCATTGACCTCCATCTATCGACAAATTGTGTGAAGTCCTCCTCGGGCTTCATTTTCTCAGCAACTAAATCCGTAACAGACAAAGAAGGACCCACTCAGTCTCTATACTTTTGCAAAAATTTTCTTTGAACAACGTCAAAATCACAGGCTTCTGCAGGCTCCAAAGAGTAAAACCATTCAAGGGTCGGGCCATCAAGGGACCTTCTAAATAGATAAGCTAGGGATGCTTTGTTATTCTGCCAAAAGGATGCCTCATACATGAAATCTTTTAGGTGAATGAATAGGTTGCCCGTCCCATTGTAGCGCCGAAAATTTGGCATTTCCGATGGAGGCAAGTCAAAAATCGACAGAGTAGGGAGAGTTACCTCCGGAGCGTCCTTAGGAGCCGTGACCTTCTTGAGTTGTTCCTCCATGCTAGTAATCTTTTGGAGGAGAAGAGTGTTGGTGTCAGACTCAATCGGGGCCGGATTGGTAGGGAACAGGTTTGGCATAGGCCTTCTTAAAAATTGGGGAGGTGGTGTGCATTGCGGCCTAACAGCGGAATGACTTGTCGGTTAGGCCAGTGCAACAATAATAGGAGTTCGTGGATGGGATGTAATCTTTTGAGAGACTGCTTGGTCATTGGAGGTGTTAGTTTGAAGGCCACCCGCGACCTGAGGGGGATTTGGGGAAGAAGAAGGGACGTACTTCCCTTTGAGAGCGGCCTAGACCGCTTGGCTTTGAGTATCGTCCAGTTGGGATAAGGCGTTGATGAGATCATTTACATTTAAAGACGGGGAAGCCTCCTCGGGTGTGGATTGAGTGACGGGTTGGGCTTGAGAGGAAGGCTCAACCACTTGAGTGGTGGTATCCACCACATAGACTTGAGGGTATTGAGACTGAGAAGGAGTATAATTTCCCTCATAGTGAATGGAGTCTTGAGAAGGGACCTCATATTGGATTAATCTTTAAGGTGGGACCTCATAGGATTGGTCGAATTGACCCTCCTCACAACCAGCATATGAATACTCATGATTGGCCATGTTGACAATTCTACCTGACCGAAGCATCATGATTATTATAAGGAACTATTTCAACCAAACAAGTATGGCTAAAAAGTAAGCACTCAAGTAAGTTGTCAACCGAGTTATGATGATTTCGTAAGATTTTATGGTTCTTTGAGATTTAGACAACAATGGATTTTAATGAAATAGTTCTCTCTCCTCAATGTATATCCTAGTTTCAATTTGAGTGTAATCTCCGGGTCAACTAGGTTCTTTCTCTCTCTTCACAAACATGTGGGTTAGCTAAACTCCGGGGTGCTTCAAATGGTACAACCTGCCCGACGTCCGTGAAGGAATCCAAGGGTGCGGGGACTTATGGAGGCCTTGGTTAGAGAATTTCCAATCTAAAGAGATGGAATGCTCAATGGAGGGTCCTTCCCTTCCAAAGAAAGCGTAAGAGATCCTAAGGGTGTAGAGAGTGGAGATCTCTCAACCGAATGCCCAAGAATGCAAGCTAATGCAGGTAGGATCAACAGCAATATGAATATAAGCAATAATCAAACCACACAAGCCAAGGTAGTAGCAAAGAAAGGAATTATGTGAGAATAGAAAGAAATGGCAGCCACACAGTGGTCACTGTATCAGTAAATAGCGATTGCTTGTCAGCCGTTGATTCTGTAATATGCGCCTCTGTATAGAGGCGCTGAATCCAGTGAACAATAACAATGAAAATAAATCGCGCCTGCGAGGTTTGCGCTAAATCATGGAGTAGCACCTTTATGGAAGCGCACTGATTGCAATAAATAGTATTGACTATAAAATAGAGTGCACAGTAACTGGGAGGAATTGACGCCTTAGGGTTAGGCGCTGAATCAGTGAAAGGCGCCTCTGTAGAGGGGCACTTATTATAATAATCAGTAAACAGTAATGAAAATAAAACAATGAGCGCCTATGTGAGAGGTCACGGATTCTAAAAATTGCGTAGCCTGTGCAGTCACCAATTCTTCACATAAACAAAAATGAACGTAAGTAGAAAAGAAAGGAATTTTTCTTCTTTAAAATGTTATGGGACAGTCCAGAAACTGGCAAATCAAGTGGGAGGTGTGCACATGGTGCACAAAGGGAGTGTGCTACGTGGAGCATGAATGAGGGGCACACGTGGGTGCCAAAAGGAGGGGCACGCGAGGGTGCCGAAGGAGGGGTAATAAAAATAAAAACATAAAGTGTCCCACCGTGATCGCCAATTTGTGAACTTGTCGCATAGACATTAAAAAAATAAAGATCAATTAACAAGATGCGTTGTGTTGATTAAAAGATGATGAAATAAAAAAAAGGTGGGGAGGGAGCATGAGATGCTACTCTAGGAGTGTGATCGCTACAGGGGTTACTTCAAAAAAAATAGGATGATCGCAAAGAATACCTTATAGGCGGGGTATGGTGTGAGTTCAACTTCCTCCTTCTACCGGCCGGCCGATGAAAAGGGTTTTTTATCTTGATTACCCTTGAAAGACAAGCAAAGACAAACAAATAGATATGTATTAGAAAACCAAGTGTAGTATCAATGCTCTATGAAAATCAATTTATGCAATAAGGGCATGAACACACCTAGTGTGTTTTATTTTTAAACCCCTTATGGAGTAAAAGGGAGTGGGATATGTATGCAAATAACAAGTAATATGATGAAAGATGATCTGGCAGAGGAGCTAGATATGATGTGGACATGCAAATTAACTAAGTAAAGAACAGAAGAAAACTAAGAGGAAAGAGTGAAGAAAATATGAAGGTTGGCCCTTCTACTACGGCAGACAGTAGCAGAGGAGGGAGAGCTCGAAGGCAGCTACGGGGAAGCAACAGAGAGAGTTTGGCTCCACGGCAAAGAGATCACCTGCAATGTTAAAAAACCAATAAACAAACTCTCTTTTGTTTCTTTGTAGCTCTCTCTCTCTCTCTCTGTTTTGCTTTAAGGAAAAGGAGAGCGACTGCCGAAGAGTTGGAAGGAAGCCTCGCGTAGGATTAACAGAGTGGTATTTATAGGGAAAAAGATCCTAGTTTTAATGGGATTAAAACAAGAAAAACAATCCCAGGGCATGGATTTCTCTTCTAGAGAAGATCACGGAACCAAAAATGGCAAGAACACCATGCAAAGAAAGTTGCAGGCGAACTGGACACGGAAGAGAAATGGCAACCAAGACACTATCGTCAATTAAATGGGCACCCATTAGGACCGCCGTTCATTCTTGGATAAATTATAGAAATAACGGACTTTCCATAATTTGAAATAAAAAATGGTGCCTGTTTGAAAAGGCGTTCATTAATGAGCGCCCGCTCAAAAGGGCGTTAATTCTTTTAGATTTAAATTCCAGTGAAAATCAGAAAAACATGAATTGGCGCCCGTGTGAACGGTTGTTCATTCCTAAAAATGGGGTGTTGACGTGTTTTTCTTCCTTCCTTTCTTAATGCCCTCCCATGTCTATCTTACCACATCAAATATGGGAAATGAACGAAAGATAGAGGGAAAGGGAGGAGTGTGAACCTGTGATCGCCACCAAGGTGCCGAACGTGATGGACATGCCGTACCTTGGAAAGAGGGAGAGGTACTCGCCTGGTGTGCAGCGCTAGAACGATATACGGCTCAGGAGGAACAGCATGTATAGATGAACGGTCGCACTACAGACCGTCTAAGAGCGCTGCAGAGGATGCGGGATGAAGCACGCTTGGCAGATGAACGGTTTCAACACGACCGCAGGAAGAAGAAGAACAGTCCATATTGCACCGCACATCTCCTTGAATGGCTAGTTAGGAACCGCACAAGACCACCACGCCAGGAATTGCAAAAGGGGTCCAACCTCCACCCTTTCTGGCCGGCCAGAAAGGATGGGCCTCGCGTTAGTGTGTTGCTGACCTGCAAAATAACATGTAGAACACAAAGAAAAACCCGAATTAGAAATGTAAAGTGTAGCAAATGCTCGAACGAAAGGGAATGAACATAAGTAAATTGAATGGGGAATACCTAGGGACTTTTAAACCCCTTGGAGCATCAGAAAACATGGGAGGGTGTGTGCATCATAGTGCAAATGACGAAAAACGTGGAGAACGGATATGAAGAAACAAGCATGCAACTAGAGGAGACGGGACTATCAAATGTAAAAGACTCAAAGCTAGGACTACTCCCTGAACCGGAGGCCTATATGGATGTAGAAGGCCTCCCTCCTTGGTGCTAGGTCGCTCAAAATTTCAGCAGGACTTCACCGTCGACCAAAAAAATCTCCCCCCTTTCGAAGTTGGGCCTTAGGGTCTATTTATAGAGCACCTAAAGTCCTAGCTCGAAATTAGGGTTTCTATCCATTTTTAGGTCGAGATTATCAAAGTTAATATGTAGATAATCGGATTATCTCTTAACCAGAAGAAACATCACCAAATTTAGTTCAGTATCCACGGAGAAAATGACAGGAGACGTTCGGGATAAAACAACGGATAGAGAGAGAACCTTTGAACTGCTCAGGAGTCGAGACGATGCACGGTCTCATGATAGACCACCCAAAGGGATGAGCGGCCATCTCCTAGGCCGTCCAACGCAATCAGTGGAAATTCAATAAACATAAAATATTATCCAACTATCCATCGAGATGACCGAAAACCTCACCGTTGGACTCTCATAGATAAACGACTGCGGGTAGACCGTACATACACAAGAGCGGCCAAGAGAAAACCGCCCATTCCTTGTCGGTGATAAATCAAAATAGATTAGATAATTAGATAATTATCTAAAAACCAGGGACGTTAGGATTCTGGGAGACGGACGGCTTAGGAGGTACCACACAATGGTCTTATGCGGCTAAATCCCGACCGTACAAATTCTTGTCGGTGGAAATTCAAAAAATCAGCTAAATATCTCGTAAATAGATGAACGGCTCAAAGTCAACCGTCTGTGTTATGAGCGGTTGGAGACTGACCGCACATGTATATGGGCGTTTGAAATTCATAAAAAAGCTCAATCAACCAAACCAAGGCCCATTAAGCCCTGAATCAATTCGGACCTAGCTAGGGAGGGAGGTTACCCATAAAATTGGCCCAGAACGTGCCAGAAAATAGCTCAACGAGTAACGGATAACTCGAGGCATCAATAAATGGGAGTAAGAGAAATGACTCAACTTATCGGCAAAAAACGGGTGTCAACAGATGCCCCTCCTTAACGTCCTCTTTGCAGGGGAGCGAGCGGAGGTGAAGCGGAAGCAAAAAGGAACATGGAGATGAAGCGAAAATGAAGCGGAGCAGACTGAAAAGCGGGCGTTAAGGTAAAAGATACCCGTTTTTACCAACAAGCGATAGAAATCTTCCGGAAAACTCTGAACCAAACACAAGGAACGATTAGACTAAAAGCGATGCCAATCTGGAGGAACTAAATTAAATAAAAAGAAACACACGATCAACCTCATGGGGGACACAATCCCTAGGACCAATGAGGAGACCGGAATAAGCAGCGAAAAATAAGGAAACAGACTAAAACTCCAAACGTGGACCTCTTAATCAACCAAACCAAGCGAATTGACCAAAGTGAACCTTCCAACTCAGAGTGGAATTGTTCCTCTTACTCAAGCACTGAACGCACAGCCAACCATCACTGATGGGATATTTTACAGGTAAATCATGGGTCATGAATGCTCAAAAGATGCGCATGATGCATGCTGGGCTAAAATAAAAGAAATCATCAAAACAAATGCAAATAAAGGATAAAATACAAAATACTCGAGAATAATATTGCTAGACTGGGAGAATAAGAGTCAAGACACTATATGTAACCACGGCGTGTAGGATAGAACCATCCTTTTCAGGTTTTCCCAACCCAACGGCTTATCCGGAGATCAAACATGTGAACCTATATCATCATCATTTTTGTTATAGGGAAACATCAGATCCTAGATCACGTAGATAACCAACTGGTTCTCGAGATAATATAGCATAGTACCATATTGTAATGCAATAAGAGATGTAAGGATAGAAGGCCATACCTGACTTACCTGTGCAGGCGAAATGGCATATTTCTTGGATTTTCATTTTCACATTTTTATGGCTTTTCATGTATAAGACAAATATGATCATAGCGTAGATAACATAATGCTCAGCTGAACGACAAACAACATGACATAAAATAGGAGATGATGCAACATAACATAACAAAGGTAAACGAGCACATATGCGAGGGTATGAGCAGAAACAACATGCATGTACGAACGTAGTGTGACAAGACAACAACGCGGTGGGACAACACACGGTTGTGACAAGAACATGATGGATGACCACACGGTTGGGACAAGAACATGGTACATAAAGGGATGACTAGATTACTAACAACATGCAGTAAGGGATAAAACAACATGTGCGGCAGGACATAAACACGTGATAAGGACATGGCGAGACAAAAGACAAGATAAATATCCACTTCAATCAAAACCCAAGATCAGAATGAAGCAGAACCGCCAGGTTCATAATCGTGAGGCAAAGCCCTCTCATATAGATATAATCATTGCAAACAAAAGCTGAGAAGGACATGAGCTTCAGAATATATCGAGAGATGGGATCGAAGAAGAAAAGAACAGATCAAAAATGTGGACAGGAGGTAGAGCGCAAAGATATAGCAAGGAGTGTCTGAGTACTTACAACCTGCACACTTAGCAAACGAATTACATATCTGTCCTTAAAATAAAATGTAAAAGATAAATATTTTTTAATTTTTTAATTTTCATGATTTCTTTGGATTTTGAAATATTTGATTTTTTGTTTTCTTTTAGATTTTTGACAATATCTCTTTTTTTTAGATTTTTAAAAATATCTCATTTTTTTATTTTTGATAATATCTCATTTTTTTGAATTTTTGACAATATATCATATTTTTAGATTTTTGAAATAGTAATTCGCAGCACCCAAAGACAGGCTCGAACTACTGGCCAGGGATCGTCGTCCCTCCCCCTTTCATCAAATGCTTCCCTTGAGCGGGGCGTGCATGTGAGGGTGGCTTACCACAACCAACCGTCTCTAAAAATGGTGCCCCTACTAAGGCCATACCCGGGATACAACCCAGCCTAAAAGGGAGAAACAGAAGAAGAATTGGGAGATAAGCTTTATGCAGGATGGGAGATATCAAGGCTCGAATTCCTTCCAAGGCACTGCCCCTCAAAGTGTAGGTCTATTGCGCCGGGGCTTTATGTCTTTGATTTTTAGACCCATATTTATCAGGCACGCAAGCGACCGGGCTCATGACGTCCCGCGGGGAACTGTACTGCCACTCTTGCCATGCCTTTGATTCATAATGTTGCATTGATTCAATTTCTCATTTTGGTAGCCCTTATTGGCCAGATATAGCATTAACGCTCATATTCGAGGGTCAAGACTGCCCCTATTTGAGACCTCTCTCGTATTAGGGAGCGCCTAGGTTAGTCATCTTATCCATCAATCTCTTGCCCCTGCACTTGGCCGAGCAGAGAAGAGAAAATGCCTTCATGTAAACCCAAAGTATGGCCAAAGCAGCAACGATGTTGCACTAGAGAGATCGACTATGGCTCGCCGTGTAGTGTGTGAAAAACCCATATTCAAAGGTCACCCTCAACAATCAACGAAAGAAACTAGACTCCTAGCATGGAGTTATCACCAGCCTAAGGATGCTGCAGAAGCTAACTTCTTATTTGACACAAAGTTAAGATCTAATTAAACAAAAGCTTCTGAAGCCACTCAATCATGTTTTAAGGAACCAACATTATAAGCGCGTGTAGAAATAATAGAGTAATAGAAATGATAACATGTTTCGGCACAAAATCAAAGATACCTTTACAAATCCATGGCGTGGAAACCGGCCTCCTGAAGCGATTTCGATCATCGAGCTTTGAGGAGCATGAACTTTGTTTTCCTTACTTGTCAGGATAAAGGATGAAAGGGGAGCAAAAGATTGGATTCCTCGACATAGAGGAGTGACAGACATCATACTGGACGAAGAAGGGAAAAAAAGGAAGAGAGACGAGGGCTAGACCTCCCTCGTTAAGGCACTAAGGCCCTGATAACAAGGAACCAAGTACAGAATAACCAGGGATTAACTGAGATCAAGGCGGACTAAAGCCTCGAAAACAACAAGAAAAAGGGTGATGACCCTGAAAGGGTTAGACAGAAAGAATAGATGAACCATAAAAAGATTGTGGCAAAGATGAGAAAGAAAGGGAGTGATCATCCAACGTGATCGGAGAAAAGGAATTAGAATCACCCGATAGGGTCAGGGAAGGAGAGTGAGAATCACCCGACAAGGTTGGGGAATGAAAATGACAGACACCCGACAGGGTCGGGGAAGAAGAGTGAGAACCACTCGACAGGGTCGGGGAAAGAAAAGGGTAATCACCTGACATGGTCAGGGAACGATCATGAGGAATCCCCAACAGGGTCGGAGGAAAAAGATGAGAAGCGGAATCCGGACGTACCCGGGGAAGAAAACTAGAAGATGCCCCTGGATCAAGGGAAGAGGAGGACGTAGGCCGGGACCTAGAATGGTGAGGATAGAAGAAGATGGTAGAAATGTAGTCAGGTGGTGGAAGGTACACCACCCAACAATAAGAACTGAGCAACAGAAAAGATGACTGAAAGAAAGATGAAGAGACAGAAGAAGGAGGTGGATGAGTCCCCGAACGCACAACTGTTGGCCCTTGAACTTATGCCGCCGCCTCTTCTTGGCAGAAATCTGCTTGCAATAATTCTGCCTGGCACGGACTCGGGCCTTCGAGCTTCTTGTCTTGCAATGTTTTCTCAAATAACGGGCCCACCTGGCAGATGGCCTGGCCCGGTCATGAACATGAAGCCTCATTGGGACAGTTGCCCCTAGCTGTGCGATGCTAACCATAGAAGGACATTCCAGAACAATCAACTCCTTGGGATGTACATCAGGAAGCAATGGAGTTTTGTCATTCGGTAGTAGGACATGGAGCTTTGGCATCTTCACTCGGCAGTTGGGCATGAAGCATAACTCCCTTGCTAGAAGCGCAGGACGGAACTGAGGGAGGGCGATGTGCGGCGTTAACGTGGCCGCCTCACCAATAAGCCGAGGGAAATGAGACAGAAAATGCAGAATGCCCCTGGTCAATCTCGAAGGCACAACCAATTGCCCCTTGAATGATGAATTCATTAAACTTTCGGTGGCTGTGTGGGTTAGCACCATCCGGGTGGAAAACTCTTCTGGGCCAGTGAACTGAATAGTAATCAGGCGAGGGGTGACAACAACATCAATATTGAATTCCCCGGAGAGCAAAGAGATCACCACCGGCCTCGCTTTTGAAGGAATTGGCACCAGTGCTAAGGAACTCTTCTTAGCAATCATCTTCATAGCAAGTGTAGGCTCATTATCCCTAGAATAGCCAAGGACCAGGACTCGGACCGGCACGCGGCAAATGAAATCTTGAAGCTTGTAATGCATAATCCAAGTCTGGCTCGGCTCTTTATCTCCCTTGGGACTAGACCCGAGGGGCACCAAAGGTAGCAAGCACCCGCTCCGTGGGGTAGAGAGAGGTGGAGAGAGGGGTGGAGAAGGCTTGGAAGGTGTGGGCGAAGGCAATGCGGGCGGCGGAGAGATAACGTCGATGATGGGCTCTGGTGGGGGTAAAGGTTTGGAGGGTAGAGACGTAGGAGAAGGCAAAGGTGAAGATGGTGGCGTGGGTGGAGATGAAGGCAATGGCGGGGGTGTGGGCGTAGGGGTAGCTTGCTCAAGCTCGGACAATGATGGTGAAGGGAGTGGCATCGGTAGCGGGGATGGTTGTGAAGGTGACGGAACATTGATCGTTGTGAGAGGAGGCGATGAAGACGATGGTGGTGACGGCAATGGGGATAATGGAGAAGGCGACGATGGAGATGTGGCCAATGGAGGCAGCGAAAATGGGGGTATAGAAGGTGGTGGCGAGGCAGAAGAGGTCGCAGGTCGTGGCGCCCATCTCTGACGTGTCGGTACAATACATCGAGCGGCATTGGGAGTAGAAGCGGTGGTGGAAATGGAGGGTGAAATAGAAGAGTTTGTACTGGCCTGAGCAGAGGCTTGGGTTTGTGGAGGCCGTGGAGGTTGAGTAGGAGACGGTGAAGGTGAGGGGGTAGGTGAGGGGATAAATAACGGAGCGGGTGCTTTATCAACTAAAGAATCATAGGGATGCCCCTGGTCTTGTGACGGAGAAGGCTGCCTGGGCGGCGCTTGCTGCTACTGCTGCTGCTGTTTGCAAAGATCCATAATAACTTGGCACATGACATCCCAATCAATCATCTTCTTGTCTTCCAAGCCGTAAACAAGTTCCTGGAACTCAGGGCAGTCCTCAATCAAATGCCCCTGTTGACAATGAAACTCACAGAAATGGAGCAAATTCCCGACCGCGGGTTGGCAAGGCATAACCGGAGGGAGTTGCAACGCATGGGTCGCCATCAAAGCCCTGAAAACATATGTAAGAGATTCCGGCAACGGAGAGTGAGGAGCCCGCTTTGGGCAAGGTAGGTGCCGAGGGGTATGAGAAGGTAGTGGGGATGGTAATGGAGGTTGCGTAGGTAAGGGGAATTGCGTAGGTGAAGGCGGAGGGCTAGTAAGTGAATGGTGTGGAGGCATGGAGGGAGTGGGAATATAATGGATGGCATCCACCCGCTCAGGGTGCGAGGTTTTCTTGACTGGGAGTGGAGAGGTGTGGGGAAATAAAACAGTGGAGGGTTGACTCGTGGAGGGTTGGTATGCGGAGGAGTATATGGAGGTATAAAGGTGTGTGGGGGCGGAAGGCCGACTCGTGGAGGGATATGACGTGGAGGGCTGACTTATGGGGGATGGTGAAGAGAAGGGGTATGTGGAAGGTGATGGTGGAGGGGGCTCGTGGTCAAGGGAAACTAGGAGTTGTTGGTTAATGAAGCGGGCTCGGCTGTAGAGTTGTTGCCAGGAAGTGATATCATTCAGGGCTAAGACGCATCTAAATTCAGGCGTTGCATTAGAAATAACCATCTTGATTTGTTCGCCCTCCGGAAGATGCCCTGGAACTTGCATGGCTAGACGACGCCAGCGGTCGGCGAACGTGGAGAATTCCTCGTCGGGCTTCATCTTCTCATGGGCCAAATCAACCATGGAGTACTTGGGCCCCACCTGGTCTCGATACTGCTGAACAAAGTTTTCTTGTATAACTAGAAAATTCATCATCTGCTCTTGCGGTAAAGTGAAGAACCAATCCTTGGCCGAGCCCTCTAAAGATAGACCAAACAAATAAGCCATCAAGCGTAGATCGTGCCGGAACTGGGCCAACTCATATAGGAAATCCTTCAAATGGACGTAGGGGTCACCAATTCCACCATAGCGACGATATGTGGGAATCTGTGAACGTGGTGGGAGTTGAAGACCCTGGAATGCAAATGGGATATCCAAAGAAGTTTGGGGATTGATTCGGCGTTGTAATTCATCAAGCTGACGTTGGGCCTGAGCGATCATCTCCTCGGTGGGAAGAGTCCGAGAAGGATATGGGCCAGCCTGAGCAAGAGAGGATGAATTTAAACCAGGATAATGTTGATGGGTCGAATAGAGGGACCCAGCCTGAGGAGAAGGAAAGCCCGTTCCGAGAATGGAGGAATGCATGGTCCTGGAAGAATCATGAATGTTGGGACGAGAATTGATTGGGCTAGCAACAGCATGGGCGGGACAAGAAGGCTCGTTAAACGGATAGGGTCCAGTGGAGGAATAAGGAGATGGGCCCGCATGGGAAGAGGAATCCACGCGGGGATAAGAAGATAGAGAAGAACAGGAATGGGATACAGGGGAAAAATGCTCCATGGAGAGAGTGGAGACTTTACACAGTCAAGAATTTCAAAGGAATTCAAGGATAGAAATGAGCCTAGGACAAATGCAACTAAATCGAGACACACAAAGATGAACTAAACCAAATGAGCCTAGTCTGACAAAATGAGGTGAATGATGATACCACAACACACAATGGAGGGGAGAGATGAGAAAAGAATCAACCAACTGACCACCCAAGTTAAAAATGATGCACGAAGATTTTATAAGTTCCACTTTAGGACCTTAGTGGATTAATTAAAATGTGAATTCACTCAACCACAAGGTACCTAACCAGAGTGAGGATGGGAAATTGGCTGACTCTAAGGGACTCTCTCTCTCATGAATGCAGACCCTAGACTGGGGGGTGGTACGGTACAACCTGCCCGGCATCCGTGTGGGAATCCACGGCTCACGGGGACTTACGGAGGTCCTCGGCAAGGTCCCCTAGTCGGCTCCAAGGAGTATGGAGACGAGAGGAAACCCTACCTCGGTAGGAATGCAACTAGATGTGAATGAAATGCATGAATCCTATGTGCACCGGAGTGCATGCAAAGTCTAGCCTAGCAGCTAGCAATCAATAATCAAAAAAATATGTAAGAAATGAAAACAAGTATGCAACAATGAGATAAGAACAGGGGGGAGATCAATAATCAGCACAAAGTATCATGAAAATCAAATAACATGGCAATCAAAGTAAAGCACGGGTGCACTGTAGCACGATATGGACGGTCTCGGTAAGACCGCTCAGGGAGATAGACGGTCTGTAAACGACCGTATAATCCAGGGAGTAACGACAGACTAACACGAAAATCAAAAAACTCTGGAATGAAAGGAGACAGCAATCAGAAGCGTACAAGGTTGAACGGTCTCCAGGTAGACCGCGTAAGAGCTGGAACGGACCTACAACAACCGTGTAATAGTAACCAAACCAACACTATGGGGATAGAGGCGTACCTATGCTAGCAAGATGAACGGCTAATAATAGACCGTATATACTGTGAATGGGCAGTAATGGACCGCTTAGCACAGCAGGCTTTGCAGAAGAGATGGCGCTATTCACAGAGAAGGGCGGTGGACTTTCAGCCGTAGAAATGATGGACGGCTCTGGAAAAACCGTGCAAGTTCCAGAGGATTGAGACCGCGACCCAACCTACAACCACTTCAGGAAGGGGACTAACATAGCAAAAGAAAGGGTCAGCAAATCACTAACATGATGGGCACTAGGTGTCCCATCGTGATAGCCAAAAAATGAGGTGTTGACATGTTTTTCCTTCCTTCCTTTCTTAATGCCCTCCCATGTCTATCTTACCACATCAAATATGGGAAATGAACGAAAGACAGAGGGAACGGGAGGAGTGTGAACTTGTGATTGCCACCAAGGTGCCGAACGTGTGGACACGCCGTACCTTGGAAAGAGGGAGACGTACTCGCCTGGTGTGCAGCGCTGGAACGATATACGGCTCAGGAGGAACCGCCTGTATAGATGAACGGTCGCACTACAGACCATCAAAGAGCGCTATAGAGGACGCGGGATGAAGCACTCTTGGCAGATGAACGGTTTCAACACGACCACATGAAGAAGAAGAACAGTCCAGATTGCACCGCACATCTCCCTGAAAGGCTAGTTGGGAACCACACAAGACCACCACGCTAGGAATTGCAAAAGGGGTCCAACCTCCACCCTTTCCGGCCGGACAGAAAGGATGGGCATCGCGTTAGTGTGTTGCTGAACTGCAAAATAACATGTAGAATACAAAGAAAAACCCGAATTAGAAATGTAAAGTGTAGCAAATGCTCGAACGAAAGGGAATGAACATAAGTATTGAATGGGGAATACATGGGGATTTTTAAACCCCTGGGGGCGTCAGAAAACATGGGGTGCAAATGAAGAAAAACGTGGAGAACGGATATGAAGAAACAAGCATGCAACTAGAGAAGACGGGACTATCAATGTAAAACACTCAAAACTAGGACTACTCTCTGAACTGGAGGCCTATATGGATGTAGAAGGCCTCCCTCCTTGGTGCTAGGTCACTCAAAATTTCAGCAGGGCTTCGCCGTCGACCAAAAAAATCTCCCCCCTTTCGAAGCTGGGCCTTAGGGTCTATTTATAGAGCACCTAAAGTCCTAGCTCGAAATTAGGGTTTCTATCCATTTTTAGGTCGAGATTATCAAAGATAATCTGTAGATAATCAGATTATCTCTTCACCAGAAGAAATGGCACCAAATTTGGTTCAGTATCCACGGAGAAAATGACGGGAGAAGTTAGGGATAAAATCATGGATAGAGAGAGAAAACCTTTGAAATGCTCAGGAATCGAGACGATGCACGGTCTCACGATAGACCACCCAAAGGGATGAGCGGCCATCTCCTAGGCCGTCCAACGCTGTCGGTGGAAATTCAATAAACATAAAATATTATCCAACTATCCATCGAGATGACCGAAAACCTCACCGTTGGACTCTCATAGATAAACGGTTGCGGGTAGACCGTACATACACAAGAGCGGCCAAGAGACAACCGCCCATTCCTTATCGGTGATAAATCAAAATAGATTAGATAATTATCTGAAAACCAGGGACGCTAGGATTCTGGGAGACAGACTGCTTAGGAGGTACCGCACAATGGTCTTATGCGGCTAAATCCCGACCGTATAAATGCTTATCGGTGGAAATTCAGGAAATCAGCTAAATATCCAGTAAATAGATGAACGGCTCAAAGTCAACCATCTGTGTTATGAGCGGCTGGAGACTGACCGCACATGTATATGGGCGTTTGAAATTCATAAAAAAGCTCAATCAACTAAAACCAAGGCCCATTAATCCCTGAATCAATTTGGACCTAGCCAGGGAGGGAGGTTACCCATAAAATTGGCCCAGAACGTGCCAGAAATTAGCTCAACGAGTAACGGATAACTCGAGGCATCAATAAATGGGAGTAAGAGAAATGACTCAACTTATCGGCAAAAAATGGGTGTCAACAATGGCGACACTCTAAAAGGTCGTTCATTCAAATGGCGCCCAGAGGATGGTTGCCCATTCCAAATAAATCTCAAAAAATGGAAAAACTTTCATATTGAGCCAGTAATGAAGTCCACTTTCGGGCATTACGTCATGACATGAAATTTACTCAACATAGTGTCAATTTTGGCGTGTCTACAGTAATAGCAGTGCTAAACTAAAGTAAAGCAATAACAGCAGGAGTAGGAACAACAAAAGTAAAGAGGATAGCCATACCACCGAAACACGGCAACCGAACCGTCTAAACTACTCCTAACAGCAACAGAAAGGTGAGCCCCGATCTCACAAAGGCGGGCGTTACCGATCCATTGACAAATCATGAAACCCTTTTGCAAAAAAGCCTACCGAAACAGGCAAAGGCCTTACAAAAGACCTACACGGTCAAAGGCACAAGACATACACGATCTCACCGTCGTGTACGCTACACTGACCTTGAGTGAAGCCAAGCAAAGGCTACTTGGACAAGTCATGAAAACACAAGTCATCGTGTCGTATGACAGAAGCACCTCCTCACTAGAAGAACAGCCAGATGCATCCACTGACGTCTTACACTGCACCTTAAGTATCTCCCGCACGCCTGGAACGGTAGTAACTGAGACACTCAGAAGGAACCAAGGACAAGGAACAACAGTAACGAGTGACTAGTCCGGGTCACGCCCGTCGGCGTCTGTCCAACGCCCCTGACCACGTGTGCACACACAAGCCCAATGTCTTGAGCTAGGCCTCTAGCTGGTTTTCCCCTCCCGTCAGACTCTAACGGCAAGAGAAAGGGGCCCACGGCAACCAGCCTACAAACCGTCTCAACCGGGACTCCCCCGCCACCACTTTCAGGTGGGCCGACACATCGAAAGGTGTCGTTAGGCTACGACTAATGGAGGCTCATTAGACACAGAGACTCAAAATAGTGAACACCAAAGTACAGATAGAGCAAGCTCACACCTGTCGCACGTACTACGGAGCGCAATGCAATATACAACTATTACTAGACTCAGGATAGTCAACTAGACTTGTTGACAACGATCCTTGAGTCACGAGACTCGGGTCAAGATCGTCACACATCACAGCCACACGCTGTTAATCAGCCTAGTCCCTAAGCCAAAATCCACGGTAAACCAAATTATGGAAGACGACACAAAATAGCCAGATCCATAATAGCAATAATGATAATAATGAGTCCTTGACCTCCGAGCCACACAACGGACTCACAATTCCGCATAACACGAATCATGGAACATGAGGGATCACTAAAACCCTCAAACCACATGGCACGTAAATTAAGGTAAGACAATACCTCCAAGCACCCAAAAGTAGGGTCTTGATCCTCACAAGATAGACTAGACACTCACGAGGTCACGTGTCACCCACTATGTCACAACCAGGTTGACCAGAACCTATAATGACCCTCGAAATAATACAAAACATTGCTCAGTATAATGGCACTCTCAGACACCCTATAACACGATCACAGCCCTCATAGGACATCCAAGACATCCACGGAGCAATGGGCTAACCAAGGGGTCGAAGCCACACTAACCGGAAACCAAACCAACATGAAAGAAACTCCCAAACAAATGGTGGTCTTACCCTTGACCACTAATGGTCATTGGCGGTCTTATCAGGACCGCTATTCGCAGGATAAAACATACATAAAATGGTCTGTTCAAGGCCTTTTCTAGGCTTTGGCTATCATGGCCAAGCCGCCATACCCAAACCTACCTCGAAAACACAATAAGTCATTTTTTTGGCGGTCCTTTGCCTGACCGTTACTCCAAAAGACGGTCATTCGCAAGGCCATCATTAGGAATCGACCCAAAATAATCAAAACCATATAACGGTCTCCCTAGGACCATTTCTCAGGAATGGCGGTCACCCCAGGGCTGCCAAAGACCTCATGCGGTCAGGAGCTAGACCGCTTGCCCGAACCGACTTAAAACTGATCAACCGACTAAAACGTCTAATAGCGGTCACCCAAGGGCCGCTAGGCCGGGGTTGCTGTCAATCGTAAGACCGCTAAACCAAACCGACAATGGAACTCCGCCTAGCGGTCTCCAGAGGGCCGCCAAGCACAAATAGCAGTCACTGGTAAGGCCGCCAAACTGTTCCGGCGGGAAAATCATAGGACAACCCGAAACCCAGTCTTTCCACGCCCCAATCGCGTCTAAACGATGGGGAAACATTCCTAACGTTGATATCCTCCTTCCACAAGCCGGAGGGATCAAACCATACACAAAACAACAAGAAACGGGTGATTCCCACGAATCCACCCAAAACGACTCACATGGATAGCCAGGCTCATAACGGCCCCAATTCTTAACCAAATGCAATAAAACAGGCGGGGAATGAATTCCAACATGCCAGGGGTTCAAATGAATCCATTAAAACTACAAACCGTCACCTGGAACGGCGAACAGAGCTCACACCCCCCGAACATGTATTTCACCCAAACATGGCAAAACCCGCTCAAACTCATACTGTTCGGCTCCAAATCGCGAGAGGATGCAGGAAAAGAGTAGGGTATTTGTCCCCCTACCTCCACCGAAGATCCCACGTGTCGAGACGGCCACACCTCACCGAAAACCGTCACACGAACAACCCACGTCAGCTTTGAATCCACGAACAGGATCGCGCCTACGCCACACTCCCATACTTGCATCATCACGCCTCAGGTCAGCTCCACGCCGTCACCGCCTCACCCAGCTCTGCACTGATCATACGTCCCGGGGAGAGGAGAAGAGAGGAGAGAGAACGGTGGGAGAGAAAGTGAGAGAACGTGAGGGAAGAGAGAGGAGAGAGAAAGGGTTAAGAAGAAAATAAAAATAGGAAAATTATCAATTTTCCTAAAATCTAATTTTCTGCACAAAATTTTGTAAATTTAGAAAAATATGAAAAAATAGTCTTCACGATCCTCGGAACGAGCACAATGCACCTATAGCGTCCCGGAGTCACAAGACTCAAGGTTCACTCTCCACAGCGTTCTGCAAGTTACACAAGGGAAAAATCCGAGTGGATCATAAAACACGTTTCATGACCCACGAAAGCGTTTCGAAAGCTCTCCGATTCTGATCTGAAGAATCCAGGATATTACACAACACCTCTAAGCGTCCAAAACCATGTCTCGATCCCCACAGGATAGACGAGACACTCACAAGGTCATGTGTAATGTCCCGGATCTTTGCTGGATCCTTGGTGGATCTTTGTTGGATCTTTATCAGGTCTTTCAGATCCTTTTTGGAGAGTTTTGGATCACTTTTGTAGCTCCCGAGTTGAGTTTTACGATCCGTGTGGGTTTTTCCCTTGTACTATTACGGAACCCTACGGTGAGTTTACTTCTCAATTCATCGACTCGTGGACACCGCAGTTGTGATGTACTCTTCGAGCCGATCGTTTCGACTATTTTTGTATATTTTTCTGAATTAGGGCATTTTCGACGCATTTTAAGAAATTTCAGAAATTAGATTAAATTTCTAATTCCTTTTTTTTATAACCCCCCCTCTCTCTTCTCACTCACGCCCTCACTCCCTCTCTCTCCCGTTCTCTCTCGTTCTCTCACCCTCTCAACTCCGGCTGTTGACGGAGGCGACCGTGGGCGAGGTAGCGACGTCGGGGAGCTGCTGAGGCGCGTAGTGGAGCGAGGATTGGTGCGGTTTGGGCGCGATCCCGAACGGTGGATTCAAAGCCGGCAGTTCGGTTCGTGATGTGGTTTTTGGCGCGGTCTAGTCGCTTCGGCACTCGGTTTCTTCGGTGGAGGTAGGGAGATGGACCGCCACTTCGTTCAGCATGTTTTCCCTACCCATGCGTGCGATTTGGTGCTCGATCGGGAGAGGTTGGGCCGAATTAGTTAAAACTGTAGTTTTGGGGTTTTCAGGGTTCGTCGGAAAATGACAACCATTTGCGGCGTGGTTGGTGTTAAAATGACCGCTGGGATGTCTAGATCCCAGTCACGTCAGTTTCGTGTCGATCGGTTGTCATTCGGGGCCTGTAGGAGTCCGGGAACCCCGGTGACCCGTTTTGGGTCGATTCGTCAGAATCACCCCGTTCTTGCGTTTTAGCATATGCAAGTGGGCTTTTTAGCCTCCAGATGTTGTTTTTCATCGTTTAGCTTTGTATCCCCTGCGCTTTGGAGCGTATGGGGTGTGGAACGGGCCGATTCGATGTTTCCACTGTTTCCCCGCCGTTGCCAGTGTAGCGGTCGTTTCAGAGACCATCACAGTCTCTAACGGCCCAACGATAGACCGCCATAGGCTCTGGGCGTTTCAGTTTTTGTGAGGCTGTGAGAGTGTGACAGTCCATCATTGGTTCGTCACAGCCCTCTGACACACCCAGGTAGATGCGTCACAGCCATTTCGTTTTCTTGAGGTTCTGGTCAGCCGGTTGCCCTAACGGCCCAGTCCTCATGCGTCACAGCCCTGTAACGCCCCTTCCTTGGGCCGTTACATGCTGTTTGACCGGATTTAACCGTGTTAGTCAGTTCATGTACCGGTCGTTCCCCTGTGCGTCATAGCCTTGTAACGCGCCCGTCCTAGGCCGTTACACGCTGTTTGGCCGAGTTGGGTGGCTGTGTCGGTTGGCTCTAACGGCCTTGCCCCCATGCGCCAGGGTGCTGTAACGTGTCCGTGATGGACCGTTACCTACTGTTCGACCAGTTTTTAAGCTTGGGCCTGTTGGCTCTGACTCACCTGTCCTGGTGCGTCTGGCTCGTGTAATGCGCCTGTGGTGGTGCGTTACAGCCCTATCGTGGTCGTGATGGCCGTTGGGTGGTTCGGTGTTCACCCTTGTGTTGGTCGATCATAGGTTTGTGTTCTAGGGCTGTGTTTGTGTGGCAGTGGTCTTCTGGATCGATCGGGTTAGGTGACTGGGTGTGGTCTTTTCCTTGACTACGATAGTTCCCTAATGACGCAATCTAGAACTGCTAATGCCCTTGCCTCTGGTTGCGTGGCGGCTATTCCTTGACTACCGGGTCTGCCTAGCTGTTGAATGACGATCCATTCGGCCAGAGTGATGTTATTGCCGCTTCAGTTTCTGCTTGTCTTGGCTTGATCTCGTGGTTTGCCTGTGACCCGTGGGTGTCTGTTGACGTCCTACGAGGGCAATAACCATGATGGGACAGCCAGGAGTGCTTGTGCATGCCGTGTGTGTTAGTGTTATCTGGCTCCGGTCAACCGGGAGTTACCCAGGGGTTGACGGGTGGCCTTGCGTGTCTCGGTAGTTCTGTCCAGTTCGAGACATTGGTTTTGGATGCCTCGAGGTGTTGTTCTCACCTCGATCTACGCATCCAGGCGTGCTGAGGGTGTTCGGTGTTCCCTCAGGTCTCCGTGTGTCGTCTCTTGCGGAGTGTGTCATTTCTGTGGCTTAGGAGTTATACCGATTGGCGGCTTGTTCCGTTGTTCGTGACGATCTTGCCTTTGAGTCGTCTGACTCAAGGATCGTTGCACTGGTAGGTCTAGTTGCCTTGTCCTGAGTCGATGGGCAGTTGTCTGTACTGCCATTAGTGCTTGGAAGTACGGGTGACAGTGTCTGTTTAACATGTCTGTACTTCGGCACTTGTGTTTTGGGTCTCTGTGTTCGTGAGCCTCCACTTTCTGTTACCCTCACTTTTAGTTGTCGACCCACCTCATGAGTGGTGGGATGGGTGTTCCCGTTAAAGGGTTCTTAAGCTAGTTCCGTGGGCTCCTGGCTCGGTTACCGTAGCGTCCTATGGGGGGAGAATACTAGTTAGAGGCCTGGCTTAGGCGAGAGCTAGTGTGTGCACATGTGGTTATGGGCTTGTGGATGAGGCACCGACGGGCGTTCCCCTGACTAGTTACTCGAATTCGGTTGCTGTTCTGGTTTGGGTCCGGTCAGCGTGTACTGGAGTCTCCGCCTATTTGGTTAGGCATTGTTAGACTCAGTACGTGGAGCACAGCATAAGACGTAAGTGGACGCAGCTGTCTATGGAGAGGCACTCTCGTCACGTGACACGTGACTCTCGACGTTTCTGTGCGTCGTGACCTTCCTGGGTTAGCCTTTCTGTGGCTGTACTCGAGGTCGATGTTCTGTCGCCTCTGCGACGTTCTGGTCGTGCGTAGGGCAGTGTGCACGACGTTCTGGTCGTGTTGTCGGTTGTCGGTCTAGGTTTTCCTAGGCTTTCTTGTTATCCTTGCAGGTCTTCGCTTTAGGCCTGGCGTTTTGTCGGCAGATCGGCAACTCCTGACCGTGTCATCTCTGAGTCGCCTTCCTGCTGTTGCTTGGAGTGGTTTGGGGTGCCGAGGTTAGTTCGGTAGCCGTTGTTTGGCACGGGCTCTTCCCCCTCTTCTTTAGCTTGCTCCCTACTCTTGCTACATGTCTATTCCTTTACTGCGTTCTAGTGTAGACTTGCAACTTTCTAGTGTAGTTTTCCTGTTTGGCTACTGCTATCGTTTACATGCAGTTTTAGCGTGTTACTACGTGTTTTTCAGTGGGGATCCGCGTGACCCCTACTGAGCCAGTGACACGAGGCTCACTCCTGCTTTTCAGGTGGGGTGATGTTCGCTCTACTTCCGTGGCTCCTGGGTTTGCGTGTTGTCGTGGCCAGCTGGTACCCTCGTCGGGTTTCCCCCGACTCTCTGGTACGTCTTTCTTTTCTGTCGATTGTACTTGGTAGGCTTGTTGTCTTTCCTTTGGACTTGACTCTGGGTATAAAATTGTTAATTATAATCTGTTAATTAAAAAGTAATTTTATTTCTACTATTTCAGCAACCCGGTCTATTGAAATTTAATTGCTTACTGCTATATCTGTCAGTTCAATGTGCTACACGAAAATCCTTTTTCCCTTCGGAGCTTTACCGCTCTTGGGAGGCCTCGCGGGTTCCAAGTGGTATCAGGTGTATTCGATTATCTTATCGGGTATATCTGGTATCTGAGATCCGGGTCGTCACATCATGTGTCAACCACTGGGTCACCACTGGGTTGATCGAAAACCAAACCAATGCGAAAGAACACTCTGGACAATTGGCAGGCATCCCTATGGTAGCTACAGGAAATGGCGGTCATTGCTCGGCTGCTACAACTCAGCCGAGAAAATAGCGGTCTTAACCATGGATGCTAAACGAAAGTGGCGGTCTCCTCTATGGCCGCTACCAGGAAATGGCAGTCATAGCTTGGTCGTTATTCGCAGGATTGAACTGGCAGGAAACGGTCAGCCAAAGGGCCGCCTCTTGGGATTGACAGTCCTCCTATGGCCGTTTCTTGAATTTGGCAGTCACGGCCAAACCGCCATCTTCAAACTGCCTCAAAAACATGAAAAGCCATCCTAGTGGCGGTCCTTTGCCTGACCGTTACTCCAAAAGACGGTCAGCCTCAAGGCCGTCACTAGGAACCGACTTAAAAATGTAAAACCAATTTTTTTTTATGAAAAGCCATCATGGTGGTGGTCCTTTGCCTGACCGTTACTCCAAAAGATGGTTAGCCTCAAGGCCGTCACTAGGAACCGACTTAAAAATGTAAAAACTAATTTTTTTTTAAAGACCACATGGTCAGTCGTTGGTCGAGTGCACCTTCCCCCAGAGGGGAAGAGTGCTCTCACTCCCCCGGGCGATCCACCTATGACCAGAAAATTTTATTGAAAAAAAGTGATTACACCATCGACGGGGCATACCCCTGAAATACAAGATAAAAAAACCATACCCCAAAAAAATGGCTTCTATATTAACGAGGAAGTCTGATTGAAGGCATTCCTGCTTTGTCCATCATGAGAGCTCCTCTGGCCAACTGTGGAAGATCTCTGGCATGAAGATAAACAACATTATCGTGCCGATCACATGCATATGATGCCAAGGCGTCTGTTACCTGATTTCCTTCCCTGTAGGTATGTTGCACCAGGCAATTAATGGCATCGATCAACCTCATGATCCCCTGCCACCATGGTAGAGTAGCCCAGCTCGGAGGGTCATCTTTGTGGATAGCTTCAACCAAAGAAAACAGTGGGAGAAAACTGCCGACAGGGTGAGACCCCCCCGCACAGCCAATGACAGACCGTCATGCATCGCCCTTGCTTCAATAAGAAGACTGTTGCCAGTGCCATAATGAAATGCAAAACCAATCAGCAAATTCCCAACAGCATCTCGGATACAACCCCCTCCCCCACACGGTCCAGGATTGCCCTTAGAAGCTCCATCCACATGGAGCGTGAAATTGGTCTTCGCAAAGCAACGAGTAATAATAATAGGCATTTTGATCTGAACGCGAGGTTTGAGATGATAAGTCCCCAGACAAGCAGCTTGTTCAAGAGAAATAGGAGAATGAAAAGTCATTTTATCAAGAGCATATGAGATTAAGGATAAGATGGTACATTTAATGCATGCAGGACTACGCTACTGATTCTCAAACCTCTGAGAGCATCTCGATTTCCAGATTTCCCACAACATCAAAATGGTAGCATATAAAGCAATATTGTCAAAAGCTGAATTCATGTTAGTATTTAGCAGGATGCTCAAACGGCGAATAGTAATATGATCGCTAAGAGTTGCCTTATTGTAGATAAGAGGAATAACCCACCTCCATAACTCCGAAGCCAGCTCACCTTGGATAAAGAGATGATTAAGGTCTTCCTGGGAAGGCCCGTTGTAGCAGCCACACCTCGACACCAATGGTATACCACAGTCCGTAGCCCTACTGTCCACCGGAACTGCTCTATGAAGGATTCTCCATGTGAACATAGCAGCCCTCGGTGCAATGGACGGGTGCCAAAGCTTCAACCAAGGACGCCTAGAATTGGCATTAACACGTAGCAGTCCATAAGCTGACCTGACAGTGAAATTCCCCTTGGCATTAGCAACCCAGACACAAATATCATTTTCCCTGTTAAGAGTCGAAAAGGGTGGTAGTTGGTGCTGTATTAACAATCTCCAAGCAATATGATTAGGGTCTATTAAGACCTCACTGACAGAAGCGAGAGGTACTCCTCGAGACCTGGCACTATCATTTTGTTGTATCAACTATTCCACCGTGCCAAATCCAATCCAATTGTCCCTGAAGAAGTCTACCTCAGTTCTCCCTAGGATGGTTAACGGGAATGGTAGTCAAAAACCAATTAACGGTCTCCTTAGGATAGTTTCTCGAGAATGGCGGTCACCCCATGGCCGCTAAAGCCACCTTGCAGTCAGGAGCAACACTGCTAGCCCGAACCGACTTAAAATCGTTGAAACCAATATAACGGTCTCCCTTGGACTATCAAACGAAAGTAGCGGTCGAGCCCTAGGCCGCCACATACTACTAACTAGCGGTCGGTCGCAAGACCGCCAAATGAAGCCAACTATAGACCTCGGAATAGCGGTCTCCAGAGGGCCGCCTCTACAAATGGCAGTCACTGGTAAGACCGTTAAACTGTTCCGGCGGGAAAATCATAGGGCTGTTCTGCCCCTGGTTTTGATGATGTCAACCATGAGATGTGAATGTTGAATTCACCTCAAAATGTTGAATTAAATCTTGATTCAGTAACGCTTCCATTTGATTTCTTTTTGTTGCAAGAAAGGAACAGGGTCGACGCTAGGAGTTTAAGGTGTCCACGCATCAGTTGAAGAGGAAAAATCATAAGTCACTGATATAATATCAGTGCGTCAACTCCACGCTATTGTAGCGTCAACTCATCAGCTTAAGAAACAGAGGTATTCACAGATCTACTTCAATGCGTCAATGCCACAGTAGAGCAGCGTCGACGCAGTAGTTAAAAAGGCAGAGCTATGGGTCACTAGAATACCCCAGTGCGTCAACGCTACAGCATGATAGCGTCGACACAATAGTTCACTCTGAGGTGAAGTTGGCTCTGGGTCAGTTCAGTGGGTCGACGTAGTGACCCCACGCGTCAACGCATCCAGCATTACATTCAAAGCCATGTGAGAGATTTCAAGGCTGCGTCAACCCCGTGAACTCAATGGGTTGACGCCATCTGAATCACTTACGAGATTAGTTGGGTGGACCCCAATCGTAAGTGACGTCAAAGGTCACATCAGCCAAAAGCGCTTGCGATATGGTTTTCTCTCGCGATTCCAGAAGGCGCTATGCAGAGCAATCATTGGGCCAACCAGAAAATCTGGATGGGGCCCACTAGACGTATATAATACATGAATCTGGAAGTGAGCGCGGGAACTTTATTATCGAAGAAGGTTTTGGAGATTTCGAAGTTGCTGCGGACAAGGCAGAGCAAGAGAAGCTCACGAGAGGAACTGGGAGTTCATCTTGTTCCTGATGGCGATCTGCTGAAGACCTGAGGAGATCTAGGAGCAGTGATCCATCGCAAGTTCATCTACATTTCAGAAGAAGAAGATTAGCTGATCGTTGAAGCTGTTTCTCCCAGATTTTTGAATTCAAGCCTGAGATCCGGCTGCCCCACAGATCTGAGATTATTCTCTCATTACTGAGTGATTTCGTTTATTGATTGTCTTTTCAATTTAAACTCTGTTATATTGTTTCTCCCTCGTACTGGTTTGAGTAGAGGGAAGGGTTTAATCCAGCAGACTGTGCTTGGATCAAGGGAAGTTGGGCGTGTTTCCTGCAAGCTATTTGTCAGCGGTTTAAAGGATATGTTCCTCTGGTTAAGCCAAGCTGTAAACTCAGCAGTGTGTGAGGAAGTAGTTCCTCGGTGTAGCTAAGCTGTAAAGCTCAGCAGGCATCCTCACTGGTTTAGTGAGGGGTGGACGTAGGTCTCCACAGGGAGATCGAACCACCATAAAAATATGTGTTCCTTTTTTGGTTTGCTATTCTCACATTATCCATCTATCGTTAGCTGTTTGATTAGGCACGATCTTCATATACTCTGTTTACTAAACTTCTAATTAGCACTCTGATCTATAAAGCGAGTGTGATCTTGCATTAATTTTTCAAAGGGTCAACCTATTCACCCCTCCCCTCTAGTTTGACCTTCCACCTAATCCAACACGTGGTATCAGAGCTCGGCTCTCTTGTCAAGGGTCTCACAACCTAGAGAGATTTAGTGGAATGGAAAACAAGGGGCTCATGCCTGAAGGGTATGTAGTAAATAGGCCACCCTTCTTTGATGGCACTAACTATGCTTACTGGAAAAATCGGATGCAGGTATTTCTGAGAGCTTAGGACCATGAGATTTGGTGAGTCGTGAGCAAGGGACCATATCAGTGAGAAGGAGATGAAGAACTGTTGGTGAAAGACCAGATTCGGAAGTCCAATGTCAATTGGCAAGCTATGAACATCATGCAATGCTCATTGCATCCTATGGAGTTTTCATGAGTATCCTCATGTGCCAGTGCCAAGGAAATGTGGGAGAAACTTCAAGTCATCTATGAAGGTACGTCAGAGGTAAGAGAGACAAAAGCCAATATATTAATTTCTGAATATGAATCTTTTAGAATGAAGCCAGAGGAAAATATATCTTGTCACGCCCCGAGCGCGGAAGATACCCGGAGATGCGCGACGTGTCTATATCAATCATGTCAATCAGAGTGGTCGTATATTCGACGCAAAGACAGAGATGCGTAAAATAGCAAGATAACCCAATCCTTTATTTCATAACGGATAGACTATTACAAATCCAATACTCTGTTTAATAAAAAGGAAAAGAATACATAGTTGACTCAAGAAACTATAGAAAAGACTAGATGACACTTGGAGAATCTCTATCTCTTTCACTCTTGATCATTCCCATCCGATTGACTTCCATCGTCGTCGGACTAACCTGAAAAGTAAAAAGGGACAAACGGAATGAGCGAACGCTCAGTAGGAAATTATATCTCAAGTACTAGCAAGGGGTTTAAGTAATTACATCTTTCATGAATGCAATAAAGCTATGCATACTCGCATAAAACGACAAGATAGAGAGAATGTAATATCAAGGAAATAAGATGAACTTATCATGAACTTTCAACAAGATACAAGTTATTCAAGATATTCAAGCAAGTACAATTATCGAGTCATGTCAAGAACTTTGGCTATCATGTATCAAGCAAGTAAATTACCCACTTTCGGGCCACGCATTTCATGTAAAGTCAAGTACGATTCAAGTACAAGATGTGTGTGTGGAATGTCCAATCAAGCAAGTCAAGTACTCGGTATAATGTCAGATACCTTATCATTTTAACTCCCATGGGCACAAGTACTTTCGGGTGCTCCTCCCAGGACCAGATCGGGCCCTATATGCGCAGGCATTTATCATGTGTTTTGACATCCACTATTGTTTATAGCCATCATAGAATTTCAATAATCAAGCTTGTAGACACGTATGACAACTTTGATAGAATAGAGTCCAAAATATGACAAAGGACATAGAATGGCGATAATAACGGTATAATCACGATATCGATAAAACTAGGTAGAATATGATTCCCTTAACTTGGGTACCATGACAAATCAGTATGGACATTCTTTATATAGAATTGAGGTCCACATGAACAGTATATCAAAGGTAAGATACCCTCATTCTTATCATAGAATTGAGGTTTACAAGAACGACATGATATGGCATGATATCATCATCCCATTAAGAATTTCTTATGATATACTCTTTGTATAATCATAAGGGCCGGTATACCATGTTTCTTTAGAGTGACATGGCATCAATAGTGTAATGGGTTTTTAGGATACAACCAGCTCAGTCGGCCTTGAGGGAATCCAAGGCTACGAGGAGTCTTACGGAGGTCTCTATGACTAACTCGCTAGTCCAAAGGAACGGAATGTCCAATGGAGAGCTTGTATGTCAATGAGAGTTGAGTGTGATCGATAAATCAACATGAAACGTGGGACTATACTCACGGAGTGGAGAATAGTGCCGATATATATATATTATGATATATAAAACCATCGATTAGCAAATCAGTTTATAGTAAAATAACGACTTAGGTCAAGTCGTTTCTCAAGTAATTAACGCCTAACAGAAGGGCGTTTACATATGGTCCGTTTTGCAGAATTTTCAATAATTCAATAATTTATCTAAGACGCGCCTTCGGAAGGGGCGTTTCTTCAGAAGTTGACGACTACTGTAGCAGGCGTCTTTTTATTTACAATATTTTTCAGAACATATTTATTTTCAGAAATTATCAAAAACGCGCCCTTGGCAGGGGCGTTAATCATTAAGTTCTTATTTTCACAGAATATATATTCCAGGATTTTAACAGATACGCGCCCTAGTAAGGGGCGCTTATTTTTAATTCACGCCCTGTGATGGGGCGTTACCACATGGAAAACGACCTAGTCTAGGTCGTGAATTCAAGAAATATCAGGAATTTACATGATCAGCAGGATTTGCACGATAATCAAGGATAACAATCATATAGTCATGACAGGAAAATTGGCAGGAATTCAGATGCAGTATATTAGATTTGATGTTTCATGTTTATTGACTTTTAACCGTTAACAATTATTGATTTGATTTCATGTAATTGCATGGATAATCAGTTCTTAAGATTTACATGAAATTAACGCCTGTGTACAGGGCGTCAAATATAAAATTGACGACCTGGGCAGGGTCGTGTCTTGTAAATTAGCGCCCTAGTCTGGGGCGTGTATTTCATAGTCACGCCCTTGCTAAGGACGTTTCTTTCAAGAAATTAACAGAAAGTCGTTCAGAAACTATAGTAAACCAAACCATGTATATGCATGATAATTATTGTACTGTATCAATTTAGTTTGGGCTACAGTGACTTGAGAAAATCCTACCTTAAGAGTTGATTTGGAGATGACCGTGAGGGATTTGTAAGAATCAATGATGCTGCAGACGTTGGATGAATCCTACAGAGGATAGATTGAAGATATTAGTTTCCTTGAAATCCATGGACTGTAGGTAGAGGAAGGGGTACTTACACACGGATGAAGAACTCTTGTTCCTTAAACGCCCGAGCCTCTTAACATGTTAATAAGTGAAGAAGAATAATCAATATTCTTCATGCGACTGTAAACAGAAGAAGAAAAAATAGAAGAACATATGTTCTTCACGTACCTGCAGCAGTAGTTCGTCCAAATAGTTTTAGGGTTGGCCGTACGAGAGTTTTTATAGGATTTTAGGTGTCCTATTAGGGTTAGTGATTGTGTGGAAGCAATACTTCTATGATAGAGTCATTACCACGTTTGAACTCTTTCTAATGCTTATCACTTACCCTGGATAAGTTCTGGGTTCGAACGGTTCACGAACTGAATTAACGCCTTAGGTAAGGGCGTCGATTCTTTAATTAACGACCTAGTTCAGGTCGTTTCTTAAGAAACGTCTTGGATAAGGGCGTTCCTTGTTTTTGAAACACGCCCCATATATGGGCGTTTCTCTTACTTGCCTATTTGGTCGTGAGAGTTGACGACCGCACGTGTGGGCGTCCTTTCTTTAGTCACGCCTTTGATAGAGGCGTTTCTTTTTGATTTAACGCCCTAATAAGAGGCGTTATTTTAATTTTGTTTTACTTCATCTAATTAACCCTATTCTTATTATCTGTATTACTACTGTAATATATATATGTTTTAATTTATTTCAAACATTCATTTATCAGGGTTGCTACACCCTCCCCCACTTAAAAAGAATTTGGTCCCCAAATTCAATATATATATAATTATACATGTGGAGAGCGTAGAACATATACCTCTTAGAATAACTCGGGAAATCGTTTCTTCATAGATTCTTCGGTCTCCCATGTCACTTCGCGTTCAGGATTCTTATTCCATTGCACCTTGAGCATGGGAATAACCTTATTCCTTAGAGCTCGTATTTCTCGATCTAATATCTTCAAAGGCCTCTGTTCATATGTGAGATCTTTCTGGATCACCAGACCTCCATGCTCAATGATATGTGACGGATCGTGCACATACTTCTTCAACATAGATATGTGAAATACATTGTGTACCTCGGACAACTGAGGAGGCAACGCGATGCGATAAGCAACCTCGCCAACTCTTTCGAGTACCTCAAATGGTCCGATGAATCTTGGCGTAAGCTTGCCCTTAACACCAAATCTTCGTATGCCACGTCCAGGCGATATCTTGAGAAATACATGATCTCCGATTTGGAATTCAAGATCTCTTCTTCTTGTATCTGCATAAGTCTTTTGTCTTGTCTGAGCCAGTTGTAATCTTTCCCTGATTACTTGTATCTTCTCGGTTGTATCCCTTACCATGTCTGGACCTAATAGTTGTTTTTCTCCAACTTCGTTCCAACATATGGGAGATCGGCAACTCCTTCCGTATAAGGCTTCGAAAGGTGCCATTTGGATACTAGCTTGGTAGCTATTATTATATGCAAATTCAACTAAAGGTAAGTGGTCATGCCAGCTTCCTCCAAAGTCAATAATGCATGATCTCAGCATATCTTCAACAACTTGATTAGTTCGCTCGGTCTGACCATCCGTTTGTGGGTGAAAAGCAGTACTAAAGTTGAGCCTTGTCCCCAACGAATGCTGTAATCCCTTCCAAAAATGAGAAGTAAAACGGGGATCTCTATCAGACACGATTGAGACAGGAATTCCATGTATCCTGACTATTTCTTTGATGTATAGTGCAGCTAGCACATCAATTGACCATCGACTTTTGATTGGCAAGAAATGTGCTGATTTAGTCAATCGGTCAATGATAACCCAGATTCCATCATGTCCTCCTTTAGATTTAGACAAACCCATGATGAAGTCCATACCAATATCCTCCCATTTCCACTTAGGAATATCTAGAGGATGTAGTTTTCCCGCAGGCTTTTGGTGTTCCGCCTTGACCTGTTGGTATGTGAGACAGCGTGATACATAGTCCGCTATTTCTCTTTTCATATTAGGCCACCAAAAGTTCCTCTTTACATCTTGGTACATTTTGGTTGATCCTGGATGAATAGTGTACCTTGATCGGTGAGCTTCATCTAAGATCTTCTTCTTCAATTCCGGACAATCAGGTATACAAGTTCTATCTTTGAACGATAATCTTCCATCAGAAGTTAGTTGAAAATCAGATTGTCCTTCTAATCTGCCCTTGATTTCTACTAACATAGGATCATCATCCTGAAGTGTTTGTATCTCAGATAACAAATCTGACTGTATGCTTACATGAGATAGTGTGAAAAATTTGGATTCCATGTCCAAGCTTATATTGAGCTCGGAGAATTGTTCAAGTAACCTCCATTCTTACATCATACAATTTGCTATCATTGCTCTCGGCTTTCGACTAAGGGCGTCAGCAACATAATTACCCTTTCCGGGATGGTATTGTATATTGAAGTCGAAGTCCTTGAGATATTATAGCCAGCGTCTTTGTCTCATGTTTAGCTCCTTTTGTGAAAATAGATATTTGAGACGTTTGTGATCGGAGTATACAGTAAACTGTGCTCCATATAAGTAGTGTCTCCATATCTTTAGGGCAAATACTACCGCGGCCAGTTCTAAGTCATGGACGGGGTAATTCTCCTCATGCTTCTTCAGCTGACGTGAAGAGTATGCTATGACCTTTCCTTGTTGCATTAGGACACATCCGAGGCCAATGCCAGAAGCATCAGTGTAGACCTCGAATTTCTCTCCTTCTATCGGTAGAGCTAAGACCGGAGCTGTGGTGAGATGATCCTTGAGAGTTTGAAAACTTCTTTCACATTCCTCACTCCATTCGTATCGGATCTCCTTGCGAGTTAACCTTGTAAGGGGCACGGCGATCTTAGAGAAATCTTTGATGAATCGCCGATAATAGCCTGCAAGACCTAAGAAACTTCTGATCTCGCTTGCATTAGTGGGTCTTTCCCAGTTTCTCACAGCTTCAACTTTTGACGGATCTACAGATAATCCGTCCTTTGATATGACATGCCCGAGAAAAGCCACTTCTTCAAGCCAGAACTCGCATTTGCTGAGTTTAGCATATAATTGATTTGTCCTCAAGACTTGCAATGCAATCCTCAAATGTTCTTCATGTTCTTCCTTAGTCTTGGAATATATCAATATATCATCAATGAAGACTACTATGAATTGATCCAAGTAAGGCCTGAATATGCTATTCATTAACTGCATAAAGGCAGCAGGGGCATTTGTTAGTCCAAAAGGCATAACAACAAATTCGTAATGGCCATACCTGCTTCTGAATGCAGTCTTGTGAATGTCATCATCCTTGATTCTTAATTGATGATATCCCGACCTGAGATCAATCTTGGAAAAATATTTGGATCCTGAAATCTGATCAAATAATTCATCGATTCTCGGCAGTGGATACTTGTTCTTGATAGTAAGATGATTCAATTGTCGATAGTCGATACACAATCTCATGGATCCATCCTTCTTCTTTACAAATAAGACTGGTGCTCCCCACGGGGAAGTACTTGGTCTAATAAACCCTTTTCGGATTAGTTCCATCAACTTCTCCTTCAACTCCTTGAGTTCAGCAGGGGACATTCTATATGGTGCCTTTGAAACAGGACCAGCACCAGGGACTAAGTCGATGGTAAAGGCCACATCTCTTTGCGGGGGTAATCCCGGCAATTCTTCCGGAAATACGTCTGGGAATTCTCGTACTACTTGAACGTCTTCTATCTTGGTTTCCTTAGCTTTTTTAATAGTGACAAAAGCAAGGAAGGATACACATCCTTTCTTGACGAGCTTGCTTGCTCGAAGAGCCGAAATAAGAGGGGATTTGCTTCGACTCTTAGGACTAGTATAAGTCAGTTCCGGAAATTCCTTGAAAACAATCTTGCTATCACGGCAATCAACCGTTGTCTGGTATTTGGATAACCAATCTGCTCCTAGTATATCCCGGCAATTCTTCCGGAAATACGTCTGGGAATTCTCGTACTACTTGAACGTCTTCTATCTTGGTTTCCTTAGCTTTTTTAATAGTGACAAAAGCAAGGAAGGATACACATCCTTTCTTGACGAGCTTGCTTGCTCGAAGAGCCGAAATAAGAGGGGATTTGCTTCGACTCTTAGGACTAGTATAAGTCAGTTCCGGAAATTCCTTGAAAACAATCTTGCTATCACGGCAATCAACCGTTGCCTGGTATTTGGATAACCAATCTGCTCCTAGTATAACATCATACTCCTTTAGATCTAAGCAGATAAGATCAATAGGAAAATTCTTTCCTCGAACCAATACCTCACAGTTTTGGTAATGATGTGTGATATCCGTCTCGTTTCCGAGAGGAGTAGACAATATTAACTTCATCCATTCTGGTTCTAGAGGTAATGGGTCAGCAAACTTCTTGGAAATAATGGAATGCGATGCACCCGTATCAAATAAGACATGTGCATATTTGGAACAAATTTTTAATGTACCTTCCACCAATCCGCCTTCTTCTTCTGGTTCGGTCTCTTGGATTGCATGAAGACGCGCGTTCCTTGTCACTGGGCGTTTACCCTCACCGTCTTGGTCATTCATTAATGGACAATCGGGAATCCGATGTTCACGACTCCCACAACGGAGACATGCTCCTAATTTCCTCCAGCATTCTTCTGTCTTGTGACCAGCCTTGTCACAATGCTTGCAAACTGTATTCGAAGGGGTAGTGGTGATAGAGAAAGGCTTGGTCTTCTTGAATTTCTGATCTTGAGATGAAGAACCCCCATTATTGGGCCTCTTCTTAAAGTTGGGTTTGAAAGAACCCGAACCCGTGACTTGTTCCTTCTTGTCTTTTCCACGGATCCTATCAGATAGTTCAGTGGCATCTTCAAGTAATTGAGCTCGGCACACTATTTCAGAATAAATTTGGATGTCCATAGGCGCCAGTTGAGTAATATAGTGGGGCCTAAGCCCATTAAGAAATCTACGGGCTTTCATCTTTTCCGTGCTAATTAAATGCTTAGCATATCTAGACAGTCTAGAGAACTGTGCTTCATAATCAGCCACCGATAAAGATCTTTGCTTTAATGCGGCAAATTCGGCGGCCTTCTTTTCCTGGACCCTATCAGAGAAATATTTGGCGTTGAAATATTCAACGAATTCACCCCATGTAACTTGAGTTGGGTCAATAGTAGCTTCAATCGACTCCCACCAGCATCTAGCATCCTTTTCTAACTGGAAAGTAGCTAATAAGACTTTGTCCGGATCCGTGCATTGCATGACACGGAATATACGTTCAATCTCCCGAACCCAATGCTCGGCATCGTCTGGATCGGTCGATCCCATGAACTTCGGGGATTCATATTCTTGAATGCTTGGTGTAAGCTTCCAGCTCGTGGAGCACCACCTTGTGCTACCTGTTGTAGCACTTGGGTCATCCCTTGAAGGGTACGCTGCATGTTGCGCCATTGAGCACGTTCGGCAGCCATTATCCTACAATTACGATAGCTATGTTAGTATTATATCACTATGATCTTATAAAGGACTCCTTGATCATTTAACCCTTGGTTCTACCCACTCTCACTTGGTTAAAGGTTTTGAAACCTATCCATGGACTTGGGTTTCTTAGGAATTGAATACCTTAGGCTCTGATACCACAAAGACTGTCACGCCCCGAGCGCGGAAGATACCCGGAGATGCGCGACGTGTCTATATCAATCATGTCAATCAGAGTGGTCGTATATTCGACGCAAAGACAGAGATGCGCAAAATAGCAAGATAACCCAATCCTTTATTTCATAACGGATAGACTATTACAAATCCAATACTCTGTTTAATAAAAAGGAAAAGAATACATAGTTGACTCAATAAACTATAGAAAAGACTAGATGACACTTGGAGAATCTCTATCTCTTTCACTCTTGATCATTCCCATCCGATTGACTTCCATCGTCGTCGGACTTACCTGAAAAGTAAAAAGGGACAAACGGAATGAGCGAACGCTCAGTAGGAAATTATATCTCAAGTACTAGCAAGGGGTTTAAGTAATTACATCTTTCATGAATGCAATAAAGCTATGCATACTCGCATAAAACGACAAGATAGAGAGAATGTAATATCAAGGAAATAAGATGAACTTATCATGAACTTTCAACAAGATACAAGTTATTCAAGATATTCAAGCAAGTACAATTATCGAGTCATGTCAAGAACTTTGGCTATCATGTATCAAGCAAGTAATTTACCCTCTTTCGGGCCACGCATTTCATGTAAAGTCAAGTACGATTCAAGTACAAGATGTGTGTGTGGAATGTCCAATCAAGCAAGTCAAGTACTCGGTATAATGTCAGATACCTTATCATTTTAACTCCCATGGGCACAAGTACTTTCGGGTGCTCCTCCCAGGACCAGATCGGGCCCTATATGCGCAGGTATTTATCATGTGTTTTGACATCCACTCTTGTTTATAGCCATCATAGAATTTCAATAATCAAGCTTGTAGACACGTATGACAACTTTGATAGAATAGAGTCCAAAATATGACAAAGGACATAGAATGGCGATAATAATGGTATAATCACGATATCGATAAAACTAGGTAGAATATGATTCCCTTAACTTGGGTACCATGACAAATCAGTATGGACATTCTTTATATAGAATTGAGGTCCACATGAACAGTATATCAAAGGTAAGATACCCTCATTCTTATCATAGAATTGAGGTTTACAAGAACGACATGATATGGCATGATATCATCATCCCATTAAGAATTTCTTATGATATACTCTTTGTATAATCATAAGGGCCGGTATACCATGTTTCTTTAGAGTGACATGGCATCAATAGTGTAATGGGTTTTTAGGGTACAACCAGCTCAGTCGGCCTTGAGGGAATCCAAGGCTACGAGGAGTCTTACGGAGGTCTCTATGACTAACTCGCTAGTCCAAAGGAACGGAATGTCCAATGGAGAGCTTGTATGTCAATGAGAGTTGAGTGTGATCGATAAATCAACATGAAACGTGGGACTATACTCACGGAGTGGAGAATAGTGCCGATATATATATATTATGATATATAAAACCATCGATTAGCAAATCAGTTTATAGTAAAATAACGACTTAGGTCAAGTCGTTTCTCAAGTAATTAACGCCTAACAGAAGGGCGTTTACATATGGTCCGTTTTGCAGAATTTTCAATAATTCAATAATTTATCTAAGACGCGCCTTCGGAAGGGGCGTTTCTTCAGAAGTTGACGACTACTGTAGCAGGCGTCTTTTTATTTACAATATTTTTCAGAACATATTTATTTTCAGAAATTATCAAAAACGCGCCCTTGGCAGGGGCGTTAATCATTAAGTTCTTATTTTCACAGAATATATATTCTAGGATTTTAACAGATACGCACCCTAGTAAGGGGCGTTTATTTTTAATTCACGCCCTGTGATGGGGCGTTACCACATGGAAAACGACCTAGTCTAGGTCGTGAATTCAAGAAATATCAGGAATTTACATGATCAGCAGGATTTGCACGATAATCAAGGATAACAATCATATAGTCATGACAGGAAAATTGGCAGGAATTCAGATGCAGTATATTAGATTTGATGTTTCATGTTTATTGACTTTTAACCGTTAACAATTATTGATTTGATTTCATGTAATTGCATGGATAATCAGTTCTTAAGATTTACATGAAATTAACGCCTGTGTACAGGGCGTCAAATATAAAATTGACGACCTGGGCAGGGTCGTGTCTTGTAAATTAGCGCCCTAGTCTGGGGCGTGTATTTCATAGTCACGCCCTTGCTAAGGACGTTTCTTTCAAGAAATTAACAGAAAGTCATTCAGAAACTATAGTAAACCAAACCATGTATATGCATGATAATTATTGTACTGTATCAATTTAGTTTGGGCTACAGTGACTTGAGAAAATCCTACCTTAAGAGTTGATTTGGAGATGACCGTGAGGGATTTGTAAGAATCAATGATGCTGCAGACGTTGGATGAATCCTACAGAGGATAGATTGAAGATATTAGTTTCCTTGAAATCCATGGACTGTAGGTAGAGGAAGGGGTACTTACACACGGATGAAGAACTCTTGTTCCTTAAACGCCCGAGCCTCTTAACATGTTAATAAGTGAAGAAGAATAATCAATATTCTTCATGCGACTGTAAACAGAAGAAGAAAAAATAGAAGAACATATGTTCTTCACGTACCTGCAGCAGTAGTTCGTCCAAATAGTTTTAGGGTTGGCCGTACGAGAGTTTTTATAGGATTTTAGGTGTCCTATTAGGGTTAGTGATTGTGTGGAAGCAAAACTTCTATGATAGAGTCATTACCACGTTTGAACTCTTTCTAATGCTTATCACTTACCCTGGATAAGTTCTGGGTTCGAACGGTTCACGAACTGAATTAACGCCTTAGGTAAGGGCGTCGATTCTTTAATTAACGACCTAGTTCAGGTCGTTTCTTAAGAAACGTCTTGGATAAGGGCGTTCCTTGTTTTTGAAACATGCCCCATATATGGGCGTTTCTCTTACTTGCCTATTTGGTCGTGAGAGTTGACGACCGCACGTGTGGGCGTCCTTTCTTTAGTCACGCCTTTGATAGAGGCGTTTCTTTTTGATTTAACGCCCTAATAAGAGGCGTTATTTTAATTTTGTTTTACTTCATCTAATTAACCCTATTCTTATTATCTGTATTACTACTGTAATATATATATGTTTTAATTTATTTCAAACATTCATTTATCAGGGTTGCTACATATCTGAAATGTATGCTACACTAACCTTATTAGTGAATGGTCTTAGAGGTCTGGGAAAGGCTTACACTGATTACGAACTGGTCAGGAAAATTCTTATATCCCTAACTCCAGTTTGGCACACCAAGGCCACTATTGTTGAGGAATCTAGGAATCTTCCTACCACTACCCCTGATGAGCTTATCGGATCTTTGATGGCTTATGAGCTGAACCTCAAAAGGACAGATGAGGATGTGAAAAAGAAAAAGCCTCTTGCATTAAAGGCAGGACCAAGCAGCATGGAGAGCTCAGATGACAGTCATTCATCTACCTCAGATGATGACTCGGGTGAGATAGCAATGCTCACCAGGAAATTCAGGAAGTTTCTAAGGAAGGAAGGTAAATTTAGAAACAACAGAAGACCAGAGGTAAGAAAGAGTTCGAAATTCAAATCAGAAAACTCTAGGAAATCTGACAAGGTTGTCTGTTACCAATGCAGGAAACAAGGTCATATAAAATCTGAATGTCCAGAGAATGTGAAGAAAGTCCAACCGAAATGGAAGAACAAGAAGCCCAAGGCCATGATAAGTACGTGGAGTGAAGAGGAGAAAGATGAAGATGAAGAAGAAAGCACTTCTGAAGAAGAGAGTGATGTTAAGCTGTGTTTCATGGCTGAGGGAGATGATAAGGATGCGATAACTTCCTCTTCTGAAAACTTTTCTTGCAGTGATTGGGAAGAAGCATTTAATGAATTGCTAGATAAGTATGGTCATGTAAAGAAAGAAAATAAATCACTCAAGTAAAAGAAAAATCTGACTAGTCAAGAAAATTCATTGAATGATAAAATCAAGTGCCTAGAAGCTGAAATTACTAGTTTAAGAAAATCTGTTGATGAAAGTGACCAATATAGAGATCAATTAATAGAGATGAATAGAGAAAATGAATATTTACTGAAAATTCAGGATGACCTGAAACTCAGAATGCAAAAGTTGGAGAGTGATGTAAAAATTACTAATGAAAAATATGAAGCAATTCAAGGAGTAAATCAGGAACTCCAAGAAAATTTGAAGAAACTGGAAGATGAGAATTCAAGCAAACAAACCTCTCTTGAGAAATTAACACAAGGTAAAAACAATCTTGAAGCTGTCATGGGAATAAGAAGTAATTTTGGAAAAGAAGGACTTGGTTATAATCCTACCAAGAAGAAAGATCTAGGAACTAGATTTATAACATTTGTATCTGAACAAGGTACATCTAAGCAGAGCCAAATGGCTGAAAAGAAGTCTTGTGAGGAAAATCAGGAAGAAGGAAAACAGACAAATGAAATCAGAAAAGAAAAGGGCAAAGAGAAAATGTATAATACCTTAAATGCGAACCATCATAAGAATGTGCCTAAGTTCAGAAGTAAACCCTCAGATCAGCCTATAGACCCTAGTTCATCAACCCAGCATCAAGAATATAGAAATTCAGGAAGTCATAGGACTGATACACGATAGTCGCGTCAACGCACTGAGTATCCTACGTCCACTCATCCCATGTCCCAGGGGTTCTACAGAAATAATGCCAGAACAAACCATTCGGCGTGTCAACGCAGTGTCCACACTGTGTCAACGCATATACCCTTCCTGGGTGGGCACTCTTTCAGAAATATGAGAATGAGTCGACGCAGCCACTACAATGCGTCGACGCACCCTATGTACCAGAACCCATATGACAGAAAGGTTAGGTGGATGAGTCAACGCAATCATATGATAGGGTCTACGCAGCGAACCTTCATTCCTTCAAGAATTCAATATTCCTCTAGAACCTCTCATCCTAGGTTCTCCAATACCTCTTGGAGTCATAATAACTATTGGAATGAGAACAAAAATAAAACTTCATACTTCTCTAACAACAAAAATGGTTCAAAAAGGTCATTCCAAAGGGTACCTCAACCCAATCAGAAAAATTTCAAATCTATGGCTCCAACATCTCAAAAACCCTCAAAACAACAGATTTGGATTCCCAAAATTATGCTATCTTACTTGACACAATCATATGGTCTGATGGGACCCAAGTGTATTTGGGTTCCAAAATCTCTTGTTTGATGTGATTTACAGGAGTGCCTTGCAGCTATACACAATAGATGGTACCTTGACAGCGGCTGCTCAAGGCACATGACAGGCAATAAGGCAAAATTCTGTCTCCTAGTTGAGAAAGACGGAGGACATGTCAAGTTTGGGGGGAACAATAAAGGTAAAATAATTGGAAAAGGTAAAGTTGGCAAAACTCCCTTGAACTCTATTGATGATGTGTTACTTGTTGAAGGATTAGAATACAATCTTCTTAGTATAAGCCAACTGTGTGATAGGGGGCACAAAGTTGTGTTTGATTCCCATGCATGCACCATTATTGAAAAGTAGTCTGAAAGTGTTAAATTCTCTGGAAAAAGAATAAATAACATGTACATGGTAGATTTAGAAGATCCTGCTCATAACAATCTTTGTCTAGCTGTGAATAAAAGTGAACTGACTTGGCTATGGCATCGTAGACTAGGACATGCTAGCTATAGTGTCATACATAAGTTAGCCAATGAATGGTCTGCCTGATGTATCATTTAAGCAAAATGACAAAATTTGTAATGCATGCACTCAAGGCAAGCATACTAGGAAGTCATTTAAATCCAGAATTGAAAATCAATCTTCTAGACCTCTTGAACTTGCTTACATGGATCTGTTCGGACCCACTAGAACAACAAGTTTGAATGGCAATAAATATGGACTTGTTTTGGTAGATGACTTTTCTAGGTTTACTTGGGTATTCTTTTTAACTCATAAGAATGATGTATTTGAAGAATTTCAGGCATTCTTCAGGAAAGTTCAGCAGGATGGTAAGTATACTATTTCATCTATCATGTCAGATCATGGAGGAGAATTAGAAAATTCAGAATTTGATGATTTTTGCAGGGAATGGGAATATCTCACACGTTCTCATCTCTAAGAACTCCTGAACAGAATGGAGTGGTGGAAAGAAGAAACAGAACCCTTGTCGGGATGGCTAGAACAATGTTGATCGAAGGACAACTCCCAAGGAAGTTCTAGGCAGAGGCAGTAAATACAGCTTGCTACATTGTAAACCGGGCAATGGTAAGACCTTTGTCCAAAAAGACTCCATATGAATTGTTGAAAGGTAAGAAACCTTCTGTTATACATTTCAGAGTTTTGGGGTCTAAATGCTTTGTTCAAAATAATCACAAACGGGACCTAGATAAATTTGAACCTAAGAGTGAACCAGCCATATTTCTAGGTTATTCAAATCACTCTAGGGCATATAGAGTCCTAAATATCAAAACTCAATCTGTTGAAGAATCTCAACATATTGCCTTTGATGAAATGAATGTCAGGTCTGAAAATGAACTATCTTGCAGGGACAAAGATGATGGTGAATTTCTTGAAGAAAAGGAAGAACAACATACTCAAGAGGAAGAGCCAAGGTCAAATGAGAATCTAGCTGAATCAAGCACTAGAGGTAATGCAGACGATAATGAAGGTAACTCACTGACCAATGTTAGAATGTTAAGGGACCACCCTCTTTCAAGCATTATTGGTAATCTGCATGACCCTACCAGAACTAGATCTCATTTCAGAACAATTGAAGAAATGGATAATTTGGATCTTATATCTCAAATTGAACCAAAAAATGTATCTGAAGCCTTGAAAGATGAATGCTGGATAAATGCAATACATGAGGAATTAAATCAATTCAAAAGAAATAAAGTGTGACACCTTGTGCCAAGACCCAATGAACTTTCAGTAATTGGAACTGAGTGGGTCTTTAGAAACAAACAAAATGAAAATGGAATTATGATAAGAAATAATGCAAGACTGGTAGCACAAGGATATAACCAAGAATTTGGCATTGATTTTGAAGAATCCTTTGCACCAGTAGCTAGATTAGAAGCTATCAGATTATTACTTGCATATGCATGCTGGCATGGAATAAAACTACATTAAATGGATGTAAAAAGTACATTTCTTAATGGTTTAATAAAAGAAGATGTGTATGTTGAACAACCCCCTGGTTTTGAGTCTATAGACTGCCCTGACCATGTTTACAGATTAGACAAAGCTCTCTATGGGCTCAAACAAGCACCTCGAGCATGGTATGATAGACTCAGCTCATACCTCACTGAGAAAGGATATTCAAGAGGTAAAGTGGACCAAACCCTATTCACCAAGGTGAGAAATAATGACATTATTCTTGTTCAAATATACGTTGATGATATAGTCTTTGGATCCACTAAACCAAGCATGTGTGAGGAATTTGCAAATTTGATGACCACAAAATTTGAGATGAGTCTCATGGGTGAGCTTCAATTTTTTCTAGGTCTACAAATCACTCAAAGAACGGATGGATGCTTCATCAACCAGGCAAAGTACGTCTCTGAACTATTGAAGAAATATCAAATGGAGAATCTTAAGGCAATCAGCACTCCCATGAGCACAAATATAAGCTTGGATGCAGATCTGAAAGGTAAATCAGTAGATGCAAAGACTTATCGAGGTATGATCGGATCACTCCTCTATCTTACTGCATCTAGGCCAGACATCCAATTTTGTGTAAGTATGTGTGCTCCTTTTCAGTCTGATCCTAAAGAATCACACTTGATTTCTATCAAGCGTATCTTTCGATACCTTGCTGGAACTCGAGACTTAGGGATTTGGTATCCTGCATCTTGCACTTTTGATCTAGTATCATACTCAGATGCAGACTATGCTGGATGCAAACTTGACAGGAAAAGCACAAGTGGCTATTGCCAATTTTTGGGACGGTGTTTGGTCTCTTGGGCATCCAAGAAATAACACTCAGTGGCACTATCCACTGCAGAAGCAAAATATGTCGCTGTAGGGAGTTGTGGCACTCAAGTGTTGTGGATCAAACACCAACTCCAAAATTATCAAACTGATCTTGGATGTGTCCCAATATTGTGCGATAACACAAGTGCCATTAACCTGGCAAAGAACCCCATCCAGCACTCCAGGACTAAACATATAGAAATAAGGCATCACTTCTTGCGAGATGAAGTTAATAAAGGAAGCTTTAAATTGATTTTTGTATACTCAGAACATCAACTAGCTGACATTTTCACCAAGCCTCTGAATAATGAAAGATTCTCTTGTCTTAGGAGAGAGCTTGGATTGTGCAATCCTCATCTTTTTGCCTAATTTGATTGCTTGATTTCTTCCTTGAAACTTGTCTGATTAACTTTGCCTAGAAATAAATTGATTACAATTCTTGCTTGAATTGTAAATGCCTGATTTCTAAATAAATCACCGATTTAGGGGGAGTTTAGTTTTGAGCATATCTGTTTAATAACTCATGACAAATAAAAAGGCATAATGTCAACAATTGCATCTTCATTCATATTTTCAGTCATGAATAAATGTAGGGAAATTCTGTCCTGTTAGATTCAGTTATCTGGGTATCTGAAGAGTGGTTGTGTCACGCCCTGTACCCTATACCGTCGAGGTATTGTCCGCTTTGGCCTACCGGCCTCACGGTTTTATCCCTTTTTAACAGTGATCGGCTCCAGAATGGGGGACTTCCCGGGCAGGTCACCCATCCCAGTACTACTCCCCATTAAGCATGCTTAACTTTGGAGTTCTTTTCAAGAACTGAGCCGATACTTCAAAAGGCGCCTCGGTGATATAGAGTACAACTTAGCTATATTTGAGAGTGTTACAATCTACCCCTCTTATATAGGCGACGTCCTCGTCGCTGGGCACATATAGCACGCAATCAAGCCCCCAGGCAGGTAGGACTCTAGAGGTGGCCCCTACAGGCTCAAGAGGTGGCTCCCACTATGTAGCACTTTGCTCCATTACGGACTCAAGAGGTGGCTCCCATAGCGTAGCACTTTGCCCTGCATGGCACTTAGTTCCCACACTTCCGGCTGGGGTATAGCTCTGATACCATTCTGTCACGCCCTGTACCCTATACCGTCGAGGTATTGTCCGCTTTGGCCTACCGGCCTCACGGTTTTATCACTTTTTAACAGTGATCGGCTCCAGAATGGGGGACTTCCCGGGCAGGTCACCCATCCCAGTACTACTCCCCATTAAGCACTCTTAACTTTGGAGTTCTTTTCAAGAACTGAGCCGATACTTCAAAAGGCGCCTCGGTGATATAGAGTACAACTTAGCTATATTTGAGAGTGTTACAGGTTGAGTGAGTTAATGCAGTCACCTGGTTGAGTCAACGCACTGACAGAAACCTTCTGGAAACAGGCTGGAGGTTGAATGAGTTAACGCAGTCACTTGGTTGAGTTGACGCACTGATATAAACCTAATGCAAATGAGTTCTGGAATTAATTGAATTACTTCAGAAGGGTTATCGAAGCTCTGAAGTTTGGATCTCACATATCCTTTTCTTGTTGAAATCTTCTAGTACCTCAGTGTGTCTGAGACTTGGTGTCGTCTTCTCAACCTCTCATCAACCTTGTTTCTTCTCATTCAGTTTTTCAACCTGTAGTGAAGAACCACTCAATCTTACTATGAGGGAAGTTTCTTGAGATCTGAAATGTGAATTGATGTCATAGATTCAGGGGGAGCTAAAATGATAATTCCCTTATAAGAGGTGGTGATTTTTATTGACTGTCTCTATGCTGTATTAATGGTTGGTGATCTATAAATCTTTTGTTCTTTGAATGCTAAAATTCATGAACACAAAAGTGTTGTGCATATGGAATAGTTTCAAAACTATTTAATAAAATTGAGAACTCATCTTTTCTTGAACTATGATGATCAAAAGTAAAGAGACCTTTGTGCAAATGAATTTAATATATGTATTGACTTTAAACTCAGCATAGGGGTAATAAGAGCTGAAGAAACATACCATACATATACAAATATACATATAATAAATTGTAGAGCAATGGCAAGCTTTCACTGAGAAATTGTCTCTATGCACCAAAGAAGTGCAAATGAGCATGTCATGATGTGGGCTGTTACCTCTGTTTTAAAAGAAAAATAATTCAGTGCAGAGCAATGGTAACTTTCCACTGAGAAACTACCTTCATGCACCAATGAAGTGCTACAAGGTATGTCATGATGTGAGTTGCCAACTCTATTTCAGTTGTGCAGAATAGTTAGCTATGCTAAGTAACCGGGGACTCTGGTGTCTGATAAACATGTGCACCCGTGTCAAAAGGCTAGCTATACTTGACTGAAATTGATGAAAAATGAAAAATGTCAATGTTTATATGGGGTTGACCTGTTGCTCAAAAATAAAATCCTTTAGAGTTCATCCTCAATTCAAGTTAAATTCACTACTATAAGGGTCTCTTGAAATTGAACATTCTAGGGATAAGTTTTGAGAAAGTTCCAAGTGTGAAAATTGTTCAATCCTTATTCCATAATCATGCCCTTCTTATTCAAGGATTTATCTCAAAGTCTTAAGATTGTTTTACTCCACATCATTAAATGAATTAGGGGCTCTCATAATTTCTCATCATATATCTCAGAAGGGAACTTGAATTTTATCGATTAAAAATCCCTGAATGTAATCTCATCTCTTCATAATTTCAATGTCTTTAGAATGCCTAAATACTATGGGTCTTCACCATTTCCTGTCCACTTCACACTACATTCTTGACTCGCTTTGGTGGCGTCGACGCAGTGGCTCACTGCGTAAACATAGTCATTCAATAACTCCCATTTCGTCCCAGTCCGGTTCAGAATAGTAAACCGGTTCAATCCTTTGAATTGAACTTGAGTCGTCACCTTCTTTAAAACCCCGCAGCGTAAACACTACCGTCTACTCAGCTCATTCCAAGACCTAGTGGGTCTCTACCACTCGATTCTTTCCTCCTCAGCTCCTTCTCTCAATTTTTTTCTGTTCCCGGTGGATTCTCGCTGCCATGGCGCCTCTGGAACAACTGAAGAAGGGGAAGAACAAGAAGGGTCTAAAGAGAAGAGATCCCATCCTTGCTACGGGCATGATTGAGCCTCGAACCAAATTTCAAGAGAAGACGCCGTCTCAGTCAGCTCCACCACAATGGAAAGGAAAAGAGAAAAGCTCGCCGGCAACGACAAGGGCAGCAACGCAGAAGGGCAAAGACAAGGGCGTGGCAGATCCTTCAGAGGAGATACCGTCTCCTTTAGCTCCAAGGAAATAGAAAGGCAAAGAGATTGAGTTATCTCTTCGGAAACGCCGTCTTCATCCCAGCCCGCCAACCAAAAAGAGAAAGCTCTCTACCGTAAGGGCAGAGGAGCAGGTTACATCTTCAGGTGCTGCGAAGGGGAAGAATGGTGTCGCCAGTTCACATGCAAGGTCTTCTGATCCCTCTCTCACATCAATGTGGAAGAACCTCTGAAAGTCCTCATTCCACGGTATATTATTGCTACCGACGTTGAGATGCTTGAAGTTTTTCCGTAACTATTCCCTACTTTGGATTATCAGGGTTGGTGGTCTTTCGTTACAAATCATAAGATTTATTACCCCACCCTAGTTCAGGAATTTTATCACAATTTGAAGTATGAACCTCAGATCCCCAAAATTTCTTCAACTGTCAGGAATGTTAGTTTCGAATTGACAAAGAAACTGTTTGCCAGAGCTTGGAAAATACCAATGAATGGGGTTCAGCTACACAATTTTTAGTTTGATGAACATGCAGCTTATGCTCTTCTGACTGACAAACCCAGTGATCCTACCGACGTCCGGGAGACCTTTTTATCTAGTTTTAAAGCAAATAGGTTCCCTCCATTCAATAGACTGCTCCACCATATTTGCACATCGATGATAACACCTCAGAGCAGTGGTAGGGAACGGGTCACTAAGATGCAGAGATTTTTACTTTATTGCATGCTGAAAAAGATAAACATTTCATTATCAGATGTAATCATTGAGACTATGGGATCTTGCTTAACACAATCTAGGACACTCCCATATGCTGCTCCATTGACTGCCATATTTCGAAAAGTTGGAGTAGATTTTGGAGATGAGAAGAAACTGAATATTCCTAAAGGGAACATATACTCCCTTTCCTACATTCAGAAATTCATGGGATTTAAAGTAATAAATGGACAGCCAGTCAGGGTTCTGCCAAGTCAGAAACCTGAATCTGCCTTAGTGGAAACTGGTCAAGATGTAAGAACTGACACACAAAATCAGCAAGAGGCTAGTCTACTTAGAATGGACAGAATAGAGGCTAGTGAAGATAGACGTGAAGCTAGTTCAGCCAGAATGGACTACCAAGACTTCAGCAATATCTAGGATGATTACAATGTACAAGATCATACTCCTGTGTTAATTTCCTGTTGCTTCTAGAGAACTTGTCATAGTACAAGGTCCTCTTCCAGAACCCTATCCACCAAGGGGACCTGTATCTACTTCTGAGGAGATTCCAGCCAACTCTCAGAATGATTTCTCTGGTATCAATCCTACTCTCATTCAATTTTTGGAAATGAAATTCAAGAGTATTGACTCCTCCATAATGCACCTAAGTTCAACAACGGATATGAGGCTGTCACACCTTGAACAGAAATTAGACAGCATATGGGAAAAGTTTACACGTGATAAATTCAAGCCAGACAAGAAGCTTCATGAATTTATGGAATATCTTCTTCAAGCTTGTCAGAAAGCTGGTTCAGTCATGCGTAACTTACAAAACTTGCATCAACAATGTTTGCATAGGATACAGAGTGCACAGACATACAACTATGATGTCAGGGAAAACCAATCCAAGTTGAACCTGAAATATTCCACCCTGATTGACAAGAACAATGAGTTCAGTGAAAAGGTTCAAACCTTGTTTGAAAAGATTGCATCTTTTGCTCAGGACATTGCTAAACTATTTGAACAAACCACTCTAATCGGTGATGAGTTTGTGGATGTGTTGCATATTCTAAAAGAAAACTTCCCACCCACAATTGAAGATCAGCGTGATGTGTACTGCCCTCCACCAACAGAAGCATCATCCTCTGCACCTGAATGGGGATCTCAACAGAAAGCTCAGGTGGACTATCTGTTTTATATATTACACAACTGGTTTGATTGTATTTCTACCAATGTCAAATAATACCACAAGTTTGTGGTGAACAGAGATCAGCTGCTTTCTGAACGGATGGACACTATGGCAGCATCCATGGCTCAACTTCGGTAACAGTTGGATATTGTGTCTGCAACTGTACTTCAGGCTTCCTCATCTACTCCCCTTCCTGATGATGTCAAAGGGGGAGAGACATGAACTCAAGTTGAAGTCTAGACTAGAACTGCATTGCATCTGCATCAAATGTGTTGACTGACTAAAGTTTCTTTCTTTTTGTCCTTCTCTATGATGTAAAACTTGGGACTTAAATGAATGAAAAAAAAATGGTGTTTGTTTCAGTCACTGAAGTGAATTCTTTGTTTGATCTGAACTTTCTTGTTTGATCTGAATGATACATTTTTTATTTAGATGCAATGGCATTCACCTCATAGTTGCCATCATCAAAAAGGGGGAGATTGTTGTGCCCCTGGTTTTGATGATGACAACCATGAGATGTGAATGTTGAATTCAACTCAAAATGTTGAATTAAATCTTGATTCAGTAACACTTCCATTTGATTTCTTTTTGTTGCAAGAAAGGAACATGGTCGATGCTAGGAGTTCAAGGCGTCCACGCATCAGTTGAAGAGACAAAATCATAAGTCACTGATATAATATTAGTACGTCAACTCCACGCTATTGCAGCGTCAACTCATCAGCTTAAGAAGTAGAGGTATTCACAGATCTACTTCACTGCGTCAACGCCACAGTAGAGCAGCGTCGACGCAGCAGTTAAAAAGGCAGAGCTATGGGTCACTGGAATACCCCAGTGCGTCAACGCTACAGCATGATAGCGTGGACGCAGTAGTTCACTCTGAGGTGAAGTTGGCTCTGGGTCAGTTCAGTGGGTCGACATAGTGACCCCACCCGTCAACGCATCCAGCATTACATTCAAAACCATGTGAGGGATTTCAAGGCTACGTCAACCCCGTGAACTCAATGGGTTGACGCCATCTGAACCACTTACGAGATTAGTTGAGTGGACCCCAATCGTAAGTGACGTCAAAGGCCACATCAGCTAAAAGCACTTGCTATCTGGTTTTCTCTCGCGATTCCAGAAGGCTCTATGCAGAGCAATCATTGGGCTAACCAGAAAATCTGGATGAGGCCCACTAGACGTATATAATACATGAATCTGGAAGTGAGCGCGGGAACTTTATTATCGAAGAAGGTTTTGGAGATTTCGAAGTTGCTGCGGACAAGGCAGAGCAAGAGAAGCTCACGAGAGGAACTGGGAGTTCATCTTCCTCCTGATGGCGATCTGCTGAAGACCTGAGGAGATCTAGGAGTAGTGATCCATCGCAAGTTCATCTACATTTCAGAAGAAGAAGATTAGCTGATCGTTGAAGCTGTTTCTCCCAAATTTCTGAATTTAAGCCTGAGATCCGGCTACCCCATAGATATGAGATTATTCTCTCATTACTGAGTGATTTCGTTTATTGATTGTCTTTTCAATTTAAACTCTGTTATATTGTTTCTCCCTCGTACTGGTTTGAGTAGAGGGAGGGGTTTGATCCAGCAGACTGTGCTTGGATCAAGGGAAGTTGGGCGTGTTGCCTGCAAGCTGTTTGTCAGCAGTTTAGAGGATATGTTCCTCTGGTTAAGCCAAGCTGTAAACTCAGCAGTGTGTGAGGAAGTAGTTCCTCGGTGTAGCTAAGCTGTAAAGCTCAGCAGGGATCCACACTGGTTTAGTGAGGGGTGGACGTAGGTCTCTACAGGGAGACCGAACCACCATAAAAATCTGTGTTTCTTTTGTGGTTTGCTATTCTCACATTATCCATCTATCGTTAGCTGTTTGATTAGGCACGATCTTCATATACTCTGTTTACTGAACTTTTAATTAGCACTCTGATCTATAAAGTGAATGTGATCTTGCATTAGCTTTTCAAAGGGTCAACCTATTCACCCCTCCCCTCTAGTTTGACATTCCACCTAATCCAACAAGGGCTACCCAAAACTCGGTCTTTCCATGCCCCAATCGCGTCTAAACAATGGGAAACATTCTTAAAGTCCATATTAACCTTCCACAATCCGGAAGGGATCAAATCGACCTCAAAACGGTAAGAAACGAGCGATTCCCAAGAATCAACCCAAAATGACTCACACGGGGAAATGACCTCATGCCAGCTCCAAATCACATCCAAATACAGTAAAACTGGCAGGAAGCGAATCCCCACATGCCAGGGATTAAAATGAATCCATTTAAATTACAAACCGTCGCCTGGAATGGTGAACATGGCTCACACCCCCCGAACATACTTTTCGCCCAAACATGGCAAAACCCGCTCAAACTCACACCATTCGGCTCTAAATCACGAGAGGATGCAAGAAAAGAATAGGGTATCCATCCCCCTACCTCCACCGAAGATGTCACGCGTCGAAACAGCCACACCACGCCGAAAACCATCACATGAACAACCTATGTCGGCTTTGAATCCACGAACGGGATCGCGCCAATGCCACGCTCTGATACTCGCGCCATCACGCCTCAGGTCAGCTCCATGCCGTCACCACCTCACCCAGCTCCACACCGGTCGTACGCCTCGGGGGAGAGGAGAGGAGAGGAGAGAGAACGGGGAGGGAGAGAGTGAGAAAACGTGAGGAAGAGAGAGGAGAGAGGAAGGGTTAAGAAGAAGAGGAAAGGAAATTAGCAATTTTCCGAAAATCTGATTTTTTGCACGAAATTTCATAAATTTAGAAAAATATGAAAAACTAGTCTCCGTGATCCTCGGAATGAGCACAACGCACATGTAGCATCCCGGAGTCGCAACACTCAACGGTTCACTCTCCACAGGGTTCTGCAAGTTATACAAGGGGAAAACCCGAGTGGATCGTAAAACACGTTTCAAGACCCACAAAAGCGCTCCGAAAGCTCTCCGATTCTGATCTGAGGAATCCAGGGTATTACAGATATGTAATGGTCCTTATAAATTCCCTCCAAATAAAATCAAATGGAATGAAAAATACATCAAGAAAAATGTGATTAATGTTAGTACATTAAACATTCTTAGGAATAGCATAGAATCTAATGTAATTCTACGAATTTCAACGTGCAGGTCAGCAAGGGAAGTTTGGAATGAATTGGCATGCAAGTATGATGGACATGCAAAGGATGCATACATGATGGCTCATGGAGAAAGCGATGTTGAGGTAAATTCTGATTCTGAAGAAGTTTCAATTGAAGAATGGCAATCCGCATATGCAGAACTGTATGAAATATGTAAGAAGTTCAAATCTGAAATCAAGAGATTGAAAAAGAAAAATAATAAAAATGTGCATGCTAATTCATCTTGTGAAAACTGTAAAACATTGGAGTCAGAAATTGGAAAACTAGAAAATCGAAATGAATATCTTGAATCCAAAGTTGAATTACTTTAAGATGAGATGTCTTGTATGAATGAAGACCTTGAAATGGCTAGAAAATCTAATACATCTCTTAAAATTAAAAATAATTATCATGATTTACGTGAATAAAATAAACTCTTACTGTCTAAAATTTCCATACTTGAGAAAAATGAAGAATGTCTTAAGAGGAAGCTAGCTTCTTCATCTGATGATGAGAACTTGTTTGAAAAACTTCTTGACACTGAAATTGATTGCAAAAGTATCATGAGTGAAAATGAAGAGCTTAAAAAGAACAACATGGCCATGTTAATTCAAATTTCTCTTCTTGAAAGTAACTTGAAAAGTTTTGATAAACTTGAAAAAGAGATTTCATTATTGAAATGTGAGAATGAACGGTTGCTTGACAAGAGTTCAAAGTTTGTTGAAACTAAAAAAGTCCTTGAAAAATAGACTGAAAAAATGTACTCTATAAATGTTGAAAACAAGGAACTCAAAGAGGAAAATGAAAACTCTAAATCAGTGAACTGTTTGTTGAATGATAAAGTGTGTGCATGCGAAGAAGAAATGACAAGTGTCGAATTACATATTTCTGCTCTAGAAGAAAAGGTGCAAAAATTGAAATTTGATTTGTCTTGATTTGTCAAAGGGAATGAGAACTTAGACAAAATACTAGGTGTTAAGATGAATTTTTAAAAAGAGGGTCTTGGATACACCCCAGTCAACAAAAAGTCTTTTGAACATAAATTGAAAACCTCTTTTGTTCATGCTTCCGATATTCCTAGCACTTCTAAAGCACCTCCTCCCATTGCTCAAATGAAAACTTCTGAAAATGGTTTTGAGAAAAATTAAATTTTCAACACAAAGCCCACTAGGCAAAATAAATTTCAAAGAGTTCAAAGTGGGTAGAAAATGAAATCGAATGTTGAATGTTTTTATTGTGGTATGTATGGCCATGTCATGGATGATTGTAATGTCATGAACATAGATGACCAAGATGCATGTAAAGATAAATCTCCTTTCAAAGAACAAAGAAAAGTTTCTTGTTTCTATTGTGGTTTATATGGTCACATCATGAAAAATTATTTTTCAAAGCACAATGATGATCTTCATGCCATGAATGCTAAATTTGATTTTCAAAGAAAATTCAGTGATAAACATATTTTTCATGCTCAAAGGTTTTTATCCAATAAGGGAAAGTTCTATGGAAAAACTCATGTTCATAATGAAAAATCCTTTGGTTGACCTACTTCCCCTTGTCTCTTTCACTGTGGTAGGTATGGGCATGTTATGAAAAACTATTGGTCATTGAAAAATCATGATTTCCATGCTTCTAGGTTGAATGCTAAGTTTAATTTTGTTAAATCCAGATCTTTTGAAAATAGAAGATGGAATGCTTTTGAAAACTCCTTTGCTCATAAAAGGAAGTCATTTGCTAGAGTTATTCCTCCTCAATACTTTTATTGTGGAAACCATGGACATGTTATTGAAGATTGTAGGATCATGAAGAATGATGATATGGTGACAATGAAAATATCGAAGAAAGTTTTTGGTAGCAATGCTACTAACCTCTAGGGACCCAAGAAGACTTGGGTACCCAAATGTGTTAAATGAGTTGATCTTGATGCAGGTGTGTCTTGAGGTAAATAGAGAATAAAGAGGTTCTAATAAAAAGGAACAATGCACACTCATTTGATAAAACCCTGACTTTGCTTCTTCTTTGTCAAATTTGGTGAATTTGATGTTTTTACTTATGTTAATCTATTATGTTTCTCATATCATGTTATGTGTTAATTGCATTTCTTCACAAGCCATATAAGATCTCATTGTATGAATGCTTGGTATATCAAATGGTGTTATGTGAAAGGGCAAATTAAGTCTATCAGGAAGCTAACACTATGCGAGCGTTAGATCCCTGGATCAAGACCTCCGCCAAGTACCAAAATTCAAAAACTTGGTTGTTTCACTTATAAGGAATCATGTATTTTGAATGAAATCAATTTACCTTTGATTTGCATAAGCTTTCAAATTCAATCTAAAAAATTTACTTATTTAATCAAGGCACAAATTTTTGAATTTTGGAATTGTTCAATCTCGAATGTAAAAACATTTTTGAATGATCATGGTTGAACATTTGAGTTTTATAGAAAATGGTTCTTCATGATGAAATCTGAAATAAAATCCTCATGGTTCAGTTCTAGATTCAATGAAAATTCTTCTCATGGATTTATTAGTTTCATGATTAGTTGAATGTTCTAGACTGACATAAACTGAAAATCTGCATAAAAAGGATTGCATTGGCATTTTTGCATATCATTCATAGATTTTGCATGCATTGTGAATACGAGTCTTGTACATACCTTGATTCATGAGTGCTTGTATGAATCTTTCCTTGATTGCTTGCATGTTTGCATGTATTTAGCTTATAAAATCTTTTGTTGACTGTACTAAGGCTTCACCTCCTCCATAAATAACGATGCAGTAATTTTGTTCATATGTGATACATGTCATACACTAAGGGGGTGGATTTGATTCTGACCGTGCATACATTTAGGGGGAGTCATAATAATATCTTGACAAATTCATTCTATACATGCAAAACATTACCCCCACACTTTTGCACTTAATGAAATTAATGGTTTTAATTAATAAGGATTTCAGAAATTCTTTCCAACACTTTAAAAGGGAACTTGAATCTCTACATAGACATATAAGATCTCATTGTATGAATGCTTGGTATATCATATGGTGTTATGTGAAATGACAAATTAAGTCTATCAGGAAGCTAACACTATGCGAGCGTTAGATCCCTGGATCAAGACCTCCGCCAAGTACCAAAATTCAAAAACTTGGTTGTTTCACTTATAAGGAATCATGTATTTTGAATGCAATCAATTTACCTTTGATTTGCATAAGCTTTCAAATTCAATCTAAAAAATTTACTTATTTAATCAAGGCACAAATTTTTGAATTTTGGAATTGTTCAATCTCGAATGTAAAAATATTTTTGAATGATCATGGTTGAACATTTGGGTTTTATAGAAAATGGTTCTTCATGATGAAATCTGAAATAAAATCCTCATGGTTCAGTTCTAGATTCAATGAAAATTCTTCTCATGGATTTATTAGTTTCATGCTTAGTTGAATGTTCTAGACTGACATAAACTGAAAATCTGCATAAAAAGGATTGCATTGGCATTTTTGCATATCATTCATAGATTTTGCATGCATTGTGAATACGAGTCTTGTACATACCTTGATTCATGAGTGCTTGTATGAATCTTTCCTTGATTGCTTGCATGTTTGCATGTATTTAGCTTATAAAATCTTTTGTTGACTGTACTAAGGCTTCACCTCCTCCATAAATAACGATGCAGTAATTTTGTTCATATGTCATACATGTCATACACTAAGGGGGTGGATTTGATTCCGACCGTGCATACATTTAGGGGGAGTCATAATAATATCTTGACAAATTCATTCTATACATGCAAAACATTACCCCCACACTTTTGCACTTAATGAAATTAATGGTTTTAATTAATAAGGATTTGAGAAATTCTTTCCAACACTTTAAAAGGGAACTTGAATCTATACATAGACATTAAAGAGTAATTGTGAGAAAAAAGTTACCTACCCCGCAATTATCAATAACTGGAATGTCGATCCTAGTAGCCGAGAATCCCCATTGAGACAAATGAGGAAACTCGCGCCGAACGGTGAAACTAAAATTCACACGAAAAAGTAAAATGTGTGACGAATCCTATTAACCTGGAATCCTCATTGAGACATATGAGGAAACTCACGTCGAACAGTGAAGTCCATTAAAAGAAATAAAAACAGGGTTGTGCGAAGCTACCGATAGTCAAGAATCTAGAGTGAAAGTGTAGAGAGGAGATTACCTTATAGTGTTCTTAAGAAAATCTGAATATCCATATATTTTGAAGCTCATTATTCATTGCATCACATTTCACCTTTGGGTATAACTGTGATGAATGTATACTATGAATTTGTTTATATTCATAGCTTATGCAGTACTTCTTGTTATGAATGCACAAATCTCTTGGTTATACTTCATGTCTTACATTTTGAATCAGAATCACTTGCTCTTTTCGTAACCCGTTCCCCATTAAGGGGGAGTTACTATTAGTCATATTTTCATGCATGAAAGTTGTTCTTGTGTGCCTGCATGATCATACATTCTCCATTGATTTTGTTGTTGTTGATAAAAAATGAAAGAAAAATCAAAGATGCTCACTTTCATCTTGACATCTCATGTGCATAGGTACCATAGGTTAAAGATCTTGGAGTGCATATCTACATATTCAGCATTTTCTGCATATCATGCATATAGTGCATATTTTGAACTGCATCATTTTGAACACTTCATTTTGCACATATCTTTTAACAACTGGTGTCATATCTTCGGGCCAACTTGTTCATATCATCTCATATAACCCCATTGTCAGTCATCTTTTTGTAGATGACAAAAAGGGGGAGAATGGATTTGTGTGCTCAATGCTTTATGATTCTATGCTTATGCTTACTGGGAGAGAATAGTTTTTGGGGAGAATATGTGTGATTGCTTTTAAATGCTTCAACTCTATCTTTTTGAACTCTCGCATACATCATTTTGTCATCATCAAAAAGGGGAAGATTGTTGCATCCCCTAGTTGATCATGGTGTTTGGTTTTAATGATAACAAACCGAGTGTGCTTGTGTGTATGTGCATCATTGAGCAACATGTTCAACAAATCGAGTATGTGTGTGCGTGTTTCATTGAGCACCATGTGTGCAACTTGTTCACATTCTTCAAGAGAAAATGTTGAGGCTTAACAACTCTCAAAATCCTTAAATAGTTTGAATGTTGAGTTTGCAAGTTTTCCTTCTATGGAGTTGACCCATTCTTTGCATTGCGTCGACTCCTTCCTTGTTTCATGCATTTCATCAATGGGTTTTTAAAGGCTTGATTGTGTATTTCATGCATTTTCCACATGAGGTTTTTGGGTTTGAAATATGCTCAATCTATTTACTTGAAACTTGATGAATGTGATTTGAATGGTGTTCTTACATGAGTTAAATGCTTGGCTAATTGCTCATGGTTTTTGTTGTGAAAAATTGAGTTTTACTTGTGTCCGCATATATATTCTTCATGGTTGTTAAGGCTCACAATGTGCTTAAGAATTTCACTTAAGTCTTGAAGTAAAATTACTTGAATGTGCATCATGCATTTTCCACATGGAACTTTTGAGGCTAGTCATATGTTTAGGATCCTCATGCATGTCTTAGTGAAAGTTGGAATGATAATGGTCTTATTGCAAAGATACATGGTGTTTCGAACCTAGTCTTGGTTGTGGAGATTGTGATGAAGGGTCATTTTGAAATGAGTTTTCATGAGTCTTTTATAAAACCTTTAATGCATTCCATGCATATTCCTCCTGAAAGCTATGATGGTGAGTATTGGTTGAGATTCTCATATAAAATTTGTTAAGCTAGCATATAATCACTTCCTATGTTCATGCATGTTCTTCATAGGACTCGAGCTAAAGTTCTATTCTATTCATGTGAATCTTGGTGGAGAGTGGTTGATATGTGGTTTTATATTGTTTAAACTTCAAGGAAGACTTGGTTGTTTGTTTTATCAACTAACCCTTTCATATTTCCATTGAGCTTTCACTTATTGGACCGAACTACATGCTATCTAGAATTGTAGCAGAGTTCGGTCGACCGACCTGGGGATTTCGGTCGACCGAAATTGCCACAATTGGCCAGTCTGAAATGTTTCAGAGATCGGTCGACCGATGGCCAGTTTCGGTCGACCGATTCCGTCGGGCTTACGGATCCGGCTTCATGAATCACATCCAAAACCCATGAAACTTGATCTATTTAGGTCCTATCTTTTACCCTTATGCCCCTGGGTTCTTGGTAGACTTATTAGGGCTATTTTGGAGGATTCTATAAAGGTTTTATTGGTCTTTTGCACTCTCCTACATATACATAGATATGACCTGTGAATTTCAAGAGGAAATACCCTTATGTGCTGATATTTTCTATCTTGTAGGAGAAGAAAGGGAGAAAGAAGAGAAGGTGAAGAAGCCAAGATGGATTTCATCTCCATCAAGCCATTTCTAGAGCTGGTGCAAGAAGAGAAAGAGGAGCGGCTTGAAGAGAGGAACAAGAGGACGTCAAAATCGCAATCATCCGTCTACAACTAAAGAAGGGTTGTATCGTTTAGAGAAGGGGGAGCTTTACACTTGCTATATTCTCCTTGTTTCAATCTTAAGAGTTCATTTGGGGCATATTGCATTTATTTGTGAACGTTTTGTTTATTTATGAAATGGTATTCTATGTGTGTGTGTGACCGTTTGGGTACGGTCGTGTGTCTACGATGCTGCGTTTGATGCAGCGAGTGTGTGTGTTGTTGATCTGGTCATCAGATCATGTTGGAGACTCCATCTCCATGTGTGTTGGGGCGCATCCCCGTGTGTGTGCAGGCGTCATCCTGCGTGTGTGTGTGTGTTGGATCTTGGCTCCGTGTTGGGGATTTATCCCCGTGTGTGTTGGAGCATTGCTCCGTGTAGGGGAGTCATCCCTGTGCTAGTTTTCCAGTGAGTGAAGCATCACCGGTTTGGTAAGGGGTGGAAGTAGGGAGCCCGTCGTGGTCCCGAATCACCTTAAAAATCCCCGTGCCTTGTGGTTTGATTTGTGTGATTGCCCCATTATCATCTACCCTATTCACAGGAGATTTGTTTCATATTTATTTCGTTCATACACATTGCTATTTTTATCTTGATCACACACATGCTTATTTGTCCAGATTCTACTGTGCAACGTGTTTGCTTGATATATCCGTTTAGTCGATCGTGTGAGATCGGAAAGGCTGAGAGAACTATCACTTTGAGGATTCATGTCTCATTTCATCTTAGTGTAAATTCGATAGTTGCTCTCACATTTCTAAGTAAGTTTTAAATTTACCATATCGCGTGGGGGACAATTCAACTCCCCTTCTTGTCCCCTTACCTACTGGGGCCAACATACAAAATTAGGGAAAAATACTCCCCATGATCCTCGGGAAACGCACAACATGCCCGCAACATACCGGAGCCCGACAACACGTCGGTTCACCCTACATAGGGTTCCGAAGGCTCGACAGCCAAAAACCCGAGTAAAGCACAAAATACGTTTCGAGACTCACCAAGGCCCTCCGAAACCCACAGATTCAAATCCGAAAAATCTGGGGTGTTAAATTCCTCCCCTCCTTACAGCAATTTCATCCTCAAAATTGAGGCAACCATAATCTCAAGGGGGGAGAACAACACACCCAACTGGGAACGCTCCCAGAACTCTAGCTAAACCTCGATACTCGTGGAAACACAGTTCCTGAGAGACATAGCCAGACCTTGATCATGAACAACATGCCTCGCTCTACACACAAGACACATCGATCATCAGAGTAGGCATAACACACAAAAGGATACAAGTCTGGCATCACCTCAGCCACAACGGGAATTCCAATCATGGCATCGCTGCCACCATCTCGCTTATCGAGGAAATATAATCCTCGTCAAGAGAAATAGCCACCGATCAATCCCATGCTAGGCGGACCAATCAAACATCAGCTTCTCCACATGCTGATTGACCTTACACCCTGCACCAGGGATGACCATCACTGAGCTTCGCCAGCTCACACAATCATCTCAACTGACTGCCATAAATCCATCGGCTCTACGCCATGGACCATCTCACACTTGGCAGGCCGAATGCCAATACAACACAGGACCAGCTCTGCCAGAACATAAACTTCCATCAGACCCCAGATCCAATCCAGGAAAAGGCATGCCTCAGAATCGGCCACCAAAGGCCTCACTGGCACACGACTCTCGCCATTCCCAACTCACTACAACCAGCAGCTTCTATCTGTAAAAGACCATACACCGGTAACCAGATACTCGTCAGCGAAAACCTTCACTTGCTCAACTTCCTCTGGCCCAATAAGCACATTCCAGATCTCGACAGGCCATCTGTTGACTCTTACACAGACCATTACTGCACCTTGAGCCGATCCTAACTCGGATATCGCATCCGATCCTTATCCTCACGCCAACTCTACCCTCTCAAGGGAGCACGGTGAAACCAAATGACAGGATCCTGAAATCTCCAATCCTCACATCACTCGACTCAGACTTAAAGGGAAATCCTCCCATGTTGGTCACAAGACCAAGGCTCTCCATTCCACGACATCCCTTCAGGGACCCCCATACATAGGCATCATCCATCGCACTGTCTCATCAAATCTTCATCCTAATTACTCCAAATGAATGCCTGCCAATCCTGATTTTGCTCACTCCGCAGACCCACGAGACACAACCTGAACATCTCACGGCACCTATCTCTCATATGGACACGTGTCGCCTGCTATTATAGCAGCCTGGTCGATGATGCAGCGACCAATGCACATGGGCCTCCAAACAATACAGACCTTGCCGTAGCCGACCACACGGCTAGCCTTACCAGCTGCTCACAACTACCAGCTGGAACCCATAATCTCTCCTAGATCACTCCTTGGGAACCACGATCTCATCTGAGGACACAACTTCCAACATGGGTCGAGCATCAAGCTTACTGACTCTGACCATCACATCCTTGTCCTTCGTCAAGCGACTTCATTAGCAACCTTATCTGGGTCTAGCACCAAATACCTGACACAAATTCCAACAAATGAATAGGATACTCATGCGATACACTTGCTAGCATAGTTTCCCACCTCTCCATCCTACCAGTGCCACAAACCACAATGCCTCAAGCAATGACACGGCAACCAACACAGCTCCCACAGCTGGGAACAAACTCACACCGAGGAACCAATCCTTCGATGCTCTTCACATCCTCGGAAATCAACCCGTAGCAACCAGCGCTACGATCTTGGGCCTGTGGGTTATGGGCCCACCAGGCTTCCGCCACACACTCTGATCCACGCGTACAACCACCACAGATGACTCGAGATTCACCATCCTGACAATTCTCAACTCAACTGGTTAACTCTGAAAAATAAGGTGAGGGAAGCTCCATTACCTCGAACCCAAAGCACAGATTCTCTCTCTTAATATGGCATTCCTCATGCAACTCCACAGGCACTGATTCACAACGCGTCGAGAATCACACACCGGCCATGAATTCTCGCAAGCACTGCCCAACTGGCACATATCCTTCTGTAACAGCACCAATGCACTTACGCATCAGGGGATGGGCATCGCTTCTCACATGCAACCATACATCCAAAATACCGAACACGTCTCGCACGGACTTCGTGGCACATAAAAGAGGCCAACCAATCCGGACACACACCGCAAGATGATGGAACTTAGGGAAAACGCAATCCTCTCCGACCAAGGAGAAAATAGCATACCTCCTTCAAAGCGGGAGATCGCCACGCTTGACTAGACCTTGAACCTCGCGCATGCTGGGAACCACACCTTCCAGCACCAAGAAAAACAACAGCACTAGAAAACCATCACTTCCGCCAGGTCGGCACCTCCGATAACACTCGCCAAGTGTCCCATCGGACCACACTTGCCGCATCTCCCGAAGCACCATCATTGCAATTCCCCAAACTGCAACTCACTACGCCTCGAGCATTGACTCTGCTGATCGCCAGCCACACTCTGTCACAGCGGTGGAGCTAGCCGCCACCACATGTTCCTTACCTATGCCTGCCTATGATCCCAGAACCATTAATATGCCAGAACACTTACCAAAGAGTGAAGAAACCTCAAAAGACGCCAGGCTCGAAGACTGCTACACCTCTAGCCACCGGACATCATTCCCTCAAATCTATCCTTACTACACTAATCCGCTCTCGATTCTCGATCCTCAAAAATATCCATCTCCTGAGCTGCCACCGCGTGGACCACCACGCCAAGAGCCACAACATGAACCTTGTTCGACACCTACATACCAACTCTCATCCTCAAGTCCTGAATCTGCCGCGAAACCTTCACATCTCATCTGCCACCTCACACGGTGCATCAAAGGCAGTGCTTAATGGCCCCAAATACCATAATCTGGGCCATGAACCAAGCCACCACAATCTTGGGCCAAATCTAGGACTAAAACAACCCATTCACACGCAGAAGCACAAGACTTAGAACACACTAGGACAACTCTGCTCATTCCTGCCTCGAAATTCAAAAAAATAATCAAGACTAAAACGTCATCTCTGATGCCACCGAGCATGACAAGAACGTCGGGCTTGATAATCAGTAGCACATCCGGAAGATCCTTCACTCGCCCGAGCACAACTCTCAATCAGAACATCCATTCTGCCATCTCAAACCATGATTTTGACGCCTCAGGGGCTGGCTAAATCTCAATCGGGGTAGCCAAAATGACAATAACTCCCTCAGAGCACACTCATGGCCACCAAATAGCAAACAATCCACGCCAGCCACCTGACCTCACCGTAGATTCCTCGAACGCTGCACCGCAACCTTGCACCTACCGACAAACTCTGCCCAACGCAGCACCACTGGGGCCACCACCAATCGGGAAGAAAGCTCTCTATCTCATTCCTCAAGCCCCACGTCGGCACTCCAATGAAAATAGCAACCACCTTCACAGCACCAACACCGTGCACTCTAGATCTCAAGTGAAGAACAAAGCGAAAAATAAACACTAAACCCTTTGCCAGCTGCCGACTATACTGCACCTTATGGACTCTGATCACTGCAATATCTCAAATTCCCATGTACATCCACAACACCGCTCTGATACAATCTATAACGACCCAAGATCTGGATATCGGGAACTACCCGATACCATTTGAATCCTGGCCTGCCGCCAATGAGCCGGAGGGTTCAGAAGGGCAAAAAGGTGTGTATGGAGGTACATAGAAATAAGAAATAAAGCACGAAACAACTATAATTAACAGAAATAAATAATCTAACTACAGAGTCCAGTCCAAAAAAAGTACAGTCTAAGGCAAAGAAACATACTCTAATGCTCAGTGAACATTCAGCCCGGTGAGTTGGCAACTACGAACCTTCATGCTGCATCTCTGAACCTCGAGGAGGAACTGCTACACCTGAAAAGCAGGGGGTGAGCCTCCTATCACTGGCTCAGTTGGGGTCCCGCGGAACCCCAACCGAAAACAACGGCCGTAAGGAAAAACACTAAGGGAACAACAACAACAGGAGGAGTAGCAACGGCAATAACAACAATGGTAGGCACGGCCGTACACGAATTCCTAAAACTCGGTAGCCGGTGAAACCACGGCTCTACAACTACTCCTATCGGAATGGAAACCAACACCCTGATCTCATGGTCGGGGGAACGTCGGACTAGCAGAAAAACCTTGGCTATGCTGCCGGGAGAAACATCACGACACCTCCATCGTGGAGGCCTGTCCTTGCTGACTAAGGCCTAGCCCAAGACCACGCGGTCTGGGAACACAATCAAGACCTCACTGTCGTGAACCCTACACCGTCTAGGGGAAAACCCTCCGTGACGATTACTAGAAACCCTAGACTTCTACATAGGGAAAACACCCAGAAACTCGGAGAAACTCGTCTCGTGTCATAGGAGTACAGCCCCTAGAAGTAAGGCCGGATGCATCCACTGACGTCTTAGTCTGTGCCTCAGGTGTCTCCCTCACCCCAGGCAAAATTGAGACACCGTACTAGTAACCAGGGGCAAGGGTCTAGTCGGGGTTGTGCTCGTCAGCACGCGTCTGAAGTCCCCGACCATGTGTGCACACACTGACTGACTACACTACGTTAGGCCCTCTAGCTAGTTTTTCTCCCATCCCGGACTCGAGCAGCTACAGGGGAGGCGCTACGGCAACCAACCTAAAAATCGTCTGTCTCTCGGGTGTAGCTCTCCCCCTACTCCCACGTGGGTAGGCACACGCGTGCCCAGGCAAGCTACGACTAGTGGGGGGTCACTAAACGTGAACACTCTTCATGGAGAGGAAACACTGAAGGCCACACACGCACCCATTGCGAGTAACACGGAGTAGCAGGTGACTCGGGGCCACCAGACTCTGGACAGGCAACTAGACATACTAAATCCAACGGTCCTAGAGTCACGAGACTCCGATCAAGACCATCGTATAGGAACGGCTCCATGCCGTCAATCTGCCCTACCCCTAGGGTCAGAAACCACAATCAAATATAGCTTTTAAGGTGGCACATAACCGCCGAGTTTAATCCCTTCCAAAGGGAAACTAAGAAACCTCCAGCCCCAGGTTGGGTCAATGAACCTACAGTTCATAAGCCATATGTAGCACTCCAGATAAAAATTATAAGGAATAAAAAAATTTCCTAAATAAATTAAGCATAAGAAATTTTCTAAATAAATAAGACAAGGGAAAAATCAAACAAAAGCCCAAACCCACAGCCATAGCTATTGGACCTCAACTCAAACACATTAAAAATGGGCCTTAAGCACAAACCCTCTCACTTAACCTATATATATGGGCCTCACGTACGTGAGTTTAGGCTAAGAACTAATGGATTTAAGGGTATAAACATAATACATATACATGTAGAGTCTTTTGACAAACACCCAAAACCCCATCACGCTCGATGCTTACTTTCGAATAGGATCTTAGGGTTTTCAGAGGATTAGCATGAGGTGGCTACGATTTGGGAAGGAAAAGGATTAGCATGGGAAATTTTAAACTACCTAGGATTGCTATGTGGGAAGGTTAATTCCCATTAGTACTCTAAGACCCTATTAGGTTTCTCCCTATAAATACCCTGCCCTCACGAACAAGCAGAACCCTATTGATGCTGCTCGTTCTGCGTCGACGTCATTGTTGATGTTTTGTTATCTCTACCTCGCCCCCCAAACTATGCTAATAACATATGTGAATCGTGAAAGGCATGAAAGCATGAAAAAAGGAGTGATAAGATGAAGATACTGACCGTGATCGCCACCAAGGATTAACAACGCCAAAAGGATGGAGAAAGGAGAGGAATGACATCGTGTACTTGGAAAAGGATGAAGATTTGATCGCGCATAAGGAACGGGGTGCAAGGAACTTCGTGGATTCAACCTCCTCTCCTTCCACCTGACTAGAGGAAGAGGGCCTCACGTTCTATTCATGCTCTCCTGCAAAACAAAGCCAAAATACAAGAGAAAAATCCATGAGATCGATGAAGTGTAGCATCAATCCTGTAGTGGTAAAATAGGGTTACAAATTGAGGGAGAACGCACCGGGGGGAGATTTTTAACCCCTGTGGAAGGGTGGAAATAATAGGTGTGTGTATTGTGATGAGAATTAGACAAAGATATAGAGAAATCACGCAGCACAACTGCAGGAATATGCTATGCAAAATGGAGAAAAGTGCAGACAATGTGTAGAAAAATAGAACTGTGTGATGATTTGTGAAAAGTAGAAGGGTAGAACTAGAGATAGGATAAATGAAATCAAGCCTTTGAACGTGGAATTGAAAGTTAATACTTCCCTCTTCAGGCCAGGGTCAAAGAGACGAGATGGCGGTGCAACATAGCTTCGCCCCGAACCAAGAAAGATCCCCCCGTCTCGAACTACGAACTGGGCATCTATTTATAGAGTTGCAAGAATCCAGATGCTTCAAATCCGAGATAAACACCCACAATAGGGATTCAGAATGATAAAACTCGTAGATAATAGTGGGCATATATCCCCAAAGTAGATTAGCCTTGATCTAGAGGGATATTCTTAGAGAGAATGGATCAAACAAGGTCTACAAAGTGTCCTCGGGTGAAGAAATCGGAGCTTAGGAAGTTTTGGATGCTCTGTGTGGCAAACGGTCTATCGTAGGGCCGCTAGGGAGCCAAATAGTCATGGGAGGACTGCAAGAGAACCACCAAACGGTCATGGGGATGACCGCAAGGCTTTAGAGGGTGAAATGGGGCAAAATGGGCACTGTTTGGGGGGTAGCCGTCTTCCCAAGACCGCTAGGCTGATGGAAAAATAAAATAATTGGGCAAGTCACGGTCGACTTTGGAAATTAGAGAATATCTTGAAAATGGTGCAGAACTAGCGAAAGGTGTAAAAAGAAATTGTAGATAACAAAAAATTGAACAACTTTCATGAAGGGAGCAAGATGAGAAAATGACCAGAAGAGGGAGAAAATAGGGGGAGAATAGGGAAATGCGCTGGGTTCGCGGGTGAATAGTGCAGCATGTCAGAAAAATGTAAATAACTTGAAATCAGTGGAGAACTGGCTAATGGTGAAGAAGAAGAAAATCTAGGCTTTAAAAAAATGACCAACTTTTGGGAAAGGCATCTAATGAATAGAGGAATAGAAGGGAATGAAAAAGTGCCACGTTCAGGACTGTGTAGCGAAAGGGGTCGAATGCTTCATGGAAGTCGACCTAAATGGGCCGCAAGTCGACTTGGATGGTCGGAAGTTGATAAAATAAGCCATAGGGCTCTAAGAAATCATGATCTTCGAAGTCTAAAGGTTAGGGAACAATGAAATGGGCTCAAAATCTATCCAAGGAAGGCTCCAAAAGAATAGTTAATTGGGGACATCAAAAATGATGAATAAGAGAAATGACGTAACTTGTGAGCTAAAACCGGGTGTTAATAGATGCCTCTCCTTGATGTTCGCTTTGCAAGGGAACGAGAGAAAGCAACGCGGAGGCGGAGTGGAATGGAGATGGAGTGAAAGCAACAACGACGTGAAAAGGAGATGAAGCAGAGATGAAGGGGAAAGAACTGAAAAGCGGACATCAAGGCAAAAGACACCCATCACAACCAACAAGCTACTGGAATTCTCTCAAAAATGCTGAACTAACCACAAGGACTGGATGACACGGATGGGACATGTCTGGAGAACTAAACTAAGGGAAAGGACGAAAAGAAACATGGCCAACCTTATCAGGGGACACAATCCACAGCCAATGAAGGGATCGGAAGGAACATAGTTGAAAAGCTGTAAAAGGATAATTAAAATTGAGATAAAATCCAGACAGGAATCACGCTGGCCAACCAGACCAAGCGGGCAGATTAGAGAAATCGTTCAAACTCAGAGTGGAACAAGAATCTCTTATCAAAGAGAATTGAAGCACAATTAACCATTGCTGAAGAAAAAACCTTGAGAGGATCACGAGACGTGAGTGCTCAAAAATGACATCATGCATGCTGGGTGAAAATAAAAGAAATCATTAAAACGAATGCAAAGAAAGATAAAATAAAAAGTACTCAAAGATACTATTACTAGACCAAGCAAGATAGGGTCAAGAGTCTTCTTGCAACCACGGCGTACGATATAGAGTCCATCGTCCCCCACCCAACTGAAACTAACAGTCTATCCAACGATTAATTGTATGCTCCTAGATCATCATCATTTTTGTTAAAGGGGAACATCAGATCTGAGAACACATGGGCAACCAGCCGGTCTTTGAGAGACTATAATAATGTAGATACCATATAGTAATGTAACAATGAGAAGGGATAGCGAGCCATACCTGACTTACCTGCCAAGTGAAACGACATATTTTTTTTTGATATAAGACAACCAAAACAACAAAAGAACAAGCATTAACATAACACAACATCACAAAGATGGATGAAAGATAACATAACATAACATAAGAAAAGATGAAATCACATGAACAACATATGCAAGACATCACATGAACAAACAATAAGCGTGAGCGCGACTAAAGAGTATGGTGGGGCAAGACAACACCACAACACGGTGGGACACCACACGCGGTGGGACATGATATGGTGGGACAAAAGCATGTGAGATGACAACACCACGTGGGACAACAACAACAACACATAGCATGGTAGGATAAGACACACCTGGGATGATAACATAGTGGGACAAAAAAACATGATAGACACAGAGGGACAAAACAACATATGTGACAACACGGAGGGACATAAACACGTGTGACAAGGACACGGCGGGATGAAAGACACAAACAAATACGCTCCTCAATCAAAACCCAAGATCAGAAGAAGTAGAATCGCCAGGTTCGTAATCGTGAGGCAAAGCCCTCTCATGGAGATATGATGAGATAAAGCGAAAGTTGAGAAGGACATGAGCTCTAGAAAGATCGAGAGATAAGATTGAAGAAGGAGAATAGATTGAAAAGATGAGTGCGAACAAGAGATAGAGTGAAAGAATAGAGAGCAAGGAAGCTTGAACACCTGCAACCTGCACACTGAGCAAATAGATCACGTACCTATCCACAAGACAAAAAATGCATGAAGAAGGGAACCAAAGACACATATTTTTGGATTTTTGTAATTTTTTTTTTGGATTTTCAACAATATTTTATTTTTTTGAATTTTGACATATTTGATTTTTTTGGATTTTTTCTTTTTGACATATTTGATTTTTGGAATTTTTACAATATCTAAATTTTTTGAAAATTTTGAAATAGCAATCTGCAGCACCTAAAGACGAGCTCAAACTACTGGCCAGGGATCGTCGTTCCTACCTCTCTCATTAAAGATTTTCCTTAAGCAGGGAGTGCATGTGAGGGTGGCTTGCCACAATCAACCGCCTCTAAAGAACGGTGCCCCTACTAAGGCCATACCTAGGATTCAACCTAGCCTAAGAGGGAGAAGCAGAAGAAAAATGGAGACAAGCTTAATGCAGGATGGGAGACATCAAGACTCGACTTCCTCCCAGAACACTACCCCTCAAAGATACAGTCTGTTGTGCCAGAGCTTTGTGTCTTTGATTTTGAGACCCATATTTATCAGGCACACATGAGACCGGGATCATGACGTCCCGCGGGGAACTGTACTGCCACTCTTGCCATGCCTTTGATTCAAAATTTTGCATTTGATTAATTTTCTCATTTATAGCCCTTGTTGGCCAGATATAGCATGAAAGCTCATTTTTCAAGGGCCAAGACTACCCCTATTTGAGACCTCTCTCGTATTAGGGAGCGCCTAGGTTGGTCATCTCATCCATACATCTCTTGCCCCTGCACTCGGCCGAGCAAAGAAAAGAAAAGACCTTTGTGCATACCCATAGTATGGCCAAAGTAGCAACGGTGTTGCTCAAAGAAAAATCAGCTATGGCTTGCCGTGTAGTGTGTGAAAACCCATACAAAAGGTCATCCTCAATGATCGGGGAAAAGAACTAGACTCCCAGCATGGAGCTATCACCAGCCTAAGGGATGTTGCAGAAGCGAACTCATTTTGACTAGACTAAGCATACTTTCTAATGCCACTCAAACTATGTTGAGGAAACAACATTATACTAACAATGCACAAGAATAATAGAAACAATGAAAGCATATTCTCGCACAAAATAAAGATACCTTGCAAATCTATAGCATGAAAATAACATCCTAAAGCAATCTTGACCATCGAGCTTTGAGTAGCATGAGCTTTGTATTCCTTGTTTGACAGGATAAAGAATGGAGAGGATAGCAAGGCTTGAAGATTCCTCTACACGGAGGAGTGGCAGGCATTACACTGGATGAAGAAGGATAAAAAGGAAGTGAGACGAGGGCTAGAACTCCCTCGTTAAGATGCAGAGACCCTGATAACACCGAACCCGATACAAAATAAACAGAGATTAACTGAGATCAAGGCAGGCTAAAGCCTCGAAAATAGCAAGAAAAATGGTGATGACCCCGAAAGGGTGAGGAAGAAAGAACAGAAAGACAATGATGAGATTGCTGCGAAGATGAAGAAGTAGAATAGTAATCATTCGACGTGGTCGGAGAAGAAGAGTTGTGAACATCCGATATGGTCGGAGAATAAGGACAATCATCCGATAGGGTTGGAGAAGAATCAGAAGTAGCATCCGGTAGGGCCGGAGAATGAAAATAGTAGTCATCCGACGGGGTCAGAAAAGGATCAGAGGCAACACCCTGGAGTCCCGGGGAAGAAGAATCAGGTGATGTCCCGAAATCGAGATGAAAGGATGACATAAGCTGAGGCCTAGAATTATGAGAGGAGGGAAAATCCGAAGGATCCGGATGGGAAGAAGAGGAATGGCGGTTCGTGGACCCGAGAAGAGAGGAGAAGATTATGGAAACATGATCAAAAGGAGGAAGGTACACCACCCAAGGGTGGGAACTGAGTAGAATAAAAGATGATTGAAAAGAAGGGGAGAAAGTGATGGACCCCTAAATGCATAATTGACGGCCCTTGAACTTGCACCACCGTCTTTTCTTAGCTGAGATTTCTTCAACACAAACTTGACTAGCCCAGATTCGAACCCTCAGGCTCCTTGATCTGCAATATCTCCTCAAATAGAGGGCCCATTTGGTAGACGGCCTAGCCCGGTTATGAACATGCAGCTTCGTTGGGGCGGTTGCCCCTAGACACTCGGTGCTAACATTATGTGGACATTCTTGAACAACTAACTCCTTTGGCAAACAAGCATCATGAAACCATAGAGTTTTGTTACTTGGCAATCAGCTTTGAAGCATAACTCCCTTGATAAATGGGCAGGATGAAATTGCGGGGGAGTAATACACGGTGTTGACATGGCCAGCTTGATAAACTGAGGGAGATTACATAAGATGTGCAGAATGTCCTTCGAGAGTGTTGAGGACACGGCGAATTGCCCATTGAAGATAGAATTCCACAAACTCTTGGTAGCCGTATGAGTTAGCATGATTCGGGTGGATAACCCCTCCTAACCCGTGAACTGAATAGCAACAGAGCGAGAAGTAATAACAGCATCAATGGTGAACTTCTCGGCGAGCAATAAGATTGCCACTGGTCTCGCTCTTGAAGAAGCTTGCATCAGTGCAAGGGAATTCTTCTTAGCAACCGTCATGGGGAATACAGGCACATCATCCCCAAAATAGCCAGGGACCAGGACACGGAACAGCATGCGACAGATAAAATCTTGGAACTTGAAATGTAGAACTGGCACTGAATCATCCTAACTTGGCTTATCGTCTCCCTGGGGACCAGACCCAAGGGGCACCAAAGGTAGCGCACACCAGCTCCGTGGGGTGGAAATAAGAGGCGAAGTGGAGGGCTTGGAAGATACAGGAGGAGGTGGAAGAGGGATTGCGGCAATGATAGACTCGGGCCTAGACGGAGGTAAAGGTGAAGGTGTGGAGGCAATGGTAGGCTCGGATGTTGGTAAAGGCGTGATGGTAAAGATAGATTTGGCTGGCGAGGAAGATGGAGGAGAGGGTGGAGATGGTGATGAAGGCACTGGTGGTGGAGATGGAGGCAGTAATGAAGGCAAAGGGGAAGGCAGTGGCGCCCATCGTCGACGTATCGACACGACGCGTTGGGTGGTGTCGGGAATGGAGGTGATGGTAGTGGAAGCGAGGGAAGAAGGGGAGGCACGAGCCTGAGAAGATGTCACGTCCCGAGATTATGCAGCGAAAAGCTAATCGGGAACATGAACAGCCGGCAAGAGAAGCCTCAAGTGACAGTAACAATCAGAGCATATATCATTCACACATAAGATGAATAGATACAATAATTGATCAAAAATCTAACTTTTATTGCTAATAATAATCAAGTATATGATGTTGACTCATTGACTAACTGGACTTAATAAAGTGAAAATTACATAATTGACTCTTCACTAGGCTAACTATGGCTTCACTCGAACCATCAATCACTCCCGGATCAATCACTTGAGTAATCTGAATCCGACCCGCTAGAATTTCCTGAAAAAGATTGAAAAAGTAGGGTAATGAGCACACATGCCCAATAGGTATATTTGTATCAACATGAAGGCAATGTTTAAGTAATGAATATTTTTGCTCTATAGTGTAAGATAATGACAATGCGATAAAACATGCGGATAAAACCAAAGTAACAATAGCATGATAAGATCAAGATATACGATGTGTGGTGATATATGAGCATGATCAAATAAGAATATGACAAGAATGTAACTTGACCTTTCACGAACGAGAATATGCTTGCATGTAACGAGAACGCACTTTCACTTTTCACTTTTCATAACCACAACGGTTATGCCCTAGAATGTCATGTAATCAAGCATGTAATAATTCAATCATGAGATAGCCTTGTGGGTTTCACTTATTAATAAAGAAAGTACTCCCAGCGCAATGCAACGCCGGTAGCATCATACCCCATGGTTTATAGTATGTTTCCGACAATCAACCGAGGGGACTAGCATCGAGCCCTTAGACACAATTAGTGCTCGAACTGCAACTTCAAGTATAAATCAGGCTATGTAATGACCCATAATATTTATATTATTTAGGAATTATTTAATGATTTTTTTGGAATTTATTAGAAACTTATTTAGGCCCAATTATGGTAAACGATTAATCTAGCCTATTTAATTGAAGCCCAAAAGGTTTAAGGACCAAGCCCATTAAGTTTGGCCCATATTCTAGAAGGTTATTTAGCCTATTCACGAATTATAAGGATAAATACTCATTAATTAAATAAATAAGTGGATAAGATGAAATTAGAATTTTAATTCATTTCAAATTCGGCACCTACGATAGGTAACGGTCTATCGTACGACCGCCACAGGGACCTGACGCTCCAGGGTTCGACCGTCAGACTTTGTCAGTTCCGTGAATTGAAGAATGACCAAAAAGATTAGATTTTTTGATAGTCTATCTCTTAGGGATCGAGATAGGAGGACTAGTAAACGTGTTAAGGACTCTCATAAGTCGATCTAAGGACTCTAGAATTGATCTAATCCTCAAAACCCTAGCTAGAACCTATAAATAGACCCTAGTTTTGACCTGCGTGACCCTTACATTGGATCGCGTGGAACTAAGGTAAGGAGATAGTATTTCGGGTAAGTTCCTTATAACTTTTTGTTGTTAATACATAAGACTAACATCTCCTAAAATTTCGTGCTAGGCGATCGACTACACAAGGAGCTAGAACCTTGCAAAGTTGTTGGTTTCATCACGTCAACCCAAGAAACTGTACAACGGGGTGCTGAAGATCAGAAGATTAGAACACCAAAACAAGGTATTTAGAGTTTGGTTCTTTAGAACTTTTTGTTACCCTTAGTGTCATCTTCTTACCCTCCAAGTTTCACGTTTATATGTCAAGGGATTACGGAGTTAGAGCAATGTGAAGTTGCTGAAAAATCATAGGAAGGGAAGAACTAGGGCCTGTCTTGCAGTCCCGAATTAGATGTTGAAAGCCCATGAAAGGAGTAGGTCATCTCATGAACGGCAAGAATATCATGATAGGAGTAAAAGCCCTCTGGTTTTGTTTGATTTCATGCACTATGGACCATGAATTTCATGTTTTAGTTCGGTCTATGCATACATGCATATCTTTAGCCTAAATTAAAGATAAAAAGGTATTCTGTTATAAATTCCCTAAAACCTATGCATCTAGATGGCCTTTATTTCGTTTTGTCATGACTAGAGTAGTTACTTATTTTTCATGCATGAGAGGTTTTTAACCAAAGTTCTTTTACTTTACTGTTAGCAGTGCTCTAACAGATTATAGTTAGATCGTCAGATGACTCTAACGGCCTTACGATAAGCCGTCACACCACCTGTTGTACTTTAGTTTCTCTGTAATCTCTAACGGACCAGAATCAGTGCGTCACAGTCTTCTGACAGCTCCACGATAAACCATCACAGCCATATGACGCGCTTGTCTTAGACCGCCAGAGTGCTGTGTTCTGTCTATTCGGGACAGAATTGAGAACAGTCAAATTAGCTTATAAATAAGTCTAGATATCCAAGTTTTGACCTGTTTTCATGACTTTAAGTTTATTTATTGATTCATGATAGAAATTACATGTCTAAAGCACCTTGCGTTAGTTTAAGCATATGTTAATTTCATTTGCCAAACTCTATAGTTTTGTATTAAAAACATGATTTTAAAAGCTGTATCGACGGAGTTTATCATGGTTTCACATCGTTACACATTCTATCTCATCTATATAGTCAATCTCTCTCAGTACATGGCATATATTCTGGTATATGACCATTAGTTCACACTTTTGCACTATAGGAACACATTCTTGAACTTGAGGACCTCTCGATTGGATATTCCTTCCAATGGACTAGGAAATTATGTTTCAATGCCTCCGTAATTCTCCGCGAGCCTGGGATTCCGACTAGGACGCCGAGTTGGTTGTACCATTAAAGCCCAAATTATCTAGAAAAGCACTATCAAAGTTTTCAATGTTGTTAATGTAACGGCCTATTACTCGACCGTCAAGCCCATCTAATGGTCCAGTATACAACCGTCACATTTACTGAGTCCAATTTATTCTTTCTAGATTCAGCCTGATCTAACGGCCCAATAATAGACCGTCATGTTCATGTAACGGCTCATTAATTGACCGTCACAATTGTTGAGTACTATAACTCGAGGTTTGACCTAAGGGTTGATGTTTCAAAGTTCCTAGATGGATTATTGATTGTCTAGGACTTGTCATATTGTTCAAGATACTTAATTTTAAATTATGGAAGATAAGGAATGTACTGTTATGTTGTCGAATTGTTTCCATGAGCATAACCTTGTTTTAAGTCATTCTTGATCCCTCGTATTCTTAATTGAAGCGTTCATTCATTGAATTATTGTTATCATGAACTTATTGAACATGTTCTATTACTGGCCATATTTTATTGCTTGAAACGTGGAAGTAACTTAATTTATACTTGAAGATGCGATCGAGCACTGATTGTGTTCAAGGGCTCTATGCTAGTCCCCTCGGCTGATTGTTAGAAACATATAGTAAACCATGGGGTATGATACTACTGGTGTCGCATAACGCTGGGAGTACATTCTTTATAAATAAGTGAAAATACATGGTTCGTGAAGTGAAAATCCACAAGGCACGACATATATACGTGTTACATGATATTCCACAGAAATTCACCAGATACTTGCTCATAAGCAAAAGATGTTTGTGTGATAATTACGTGGTTTGCTAGTACATTCTTGATACATTATTATTCATGAAAGGCCATATCATGTTGTTGATACATTCTTGCTAATTCATACTTGTTCATTCTATCTTACATGATCGTCTTGTTACCTTGGTTATTTACATATGATTTATCGCATTCGCATGATTTCACTTTATTTTCTTCAGAGCTAAAATGCTAATCACTTTAATAGTGCCGTCGTGTTTATGCAAAGATACCTATTGGGCAAGTGTGCTCATTACCTATTTCCAATCTTTTTCAGGAGATGGAAGTGATTCGAATTCAGATTCGAGTTATACAAGTAGCGGGTCCGAGAGCGAATGAAAGTCATATCAAAATGAGAGTGAAGACTTAGGAAAGTCAAATCTTGTTTAGATCGAGTCTTTGTAATTTTCTTTTTCTTGAGTATGATGGATTAAAGAAGGTTGAAAAGTTATTGTATTAGAATATTTCACTTATTAATGAAATAAAGTTAGAGTTTGAGTAAATTATTGTGCAATTGCATTTTTATGTGTGATTGTCTTGCGCTCTGATCGTTCTTGCTCGCAAGAGGCTTACCATGCCGGCTGTTCACATTCCTCGAGCTAGTCTTCCGCTGTAATAAAGGCTCGGGGCGTGACAGTTAAGTTGGTATCAGAGCCTAAGTCTCAGGACTTAGGGAAAAGAGTCACGTCATAGAATAAGTCCATGGCTTAAGGACCCCTTCCTATGAACTAAGGAAGAAATTTCCTCACCCATACGAGAATTGGGTAGAGCCCGGGATAAGATAAGTAAGTAGTTTTAAGATTTATCTCTTTCTAATTCAATGAGAATTAACAAATTGTTATTTCTCTTAGGTACCTCATTATTAGAATGGCTCATCGCGTAGATTGGGGTGGCATGCAACAAACGGTTGCCGGCCTTAATCAGGCATTACAAACTATGGCCCAGGCAGGCGCATGGGCGAGGGCTGGTGACTTGCACCATAATTTTTGGAGCTTAAACCCTCCGCGTTTCTACGGTTCTTCTAATACAGATGAGGTAGAAAATTGGATAGATGAAATGAATCGTATCTTCGATCTTATCCAGTGTACAGATCAAGAAAAAGTGCATCTTGTAACCTTTAAACTTAATAAAGATGCACGCACATGGTGGAAATCAATACCTACACCTCCGGCAGATGCACCTCATACATGGGACGGTTTTCTTACTCTATTCCATGCTAACTACTTTTCTGAGCATGTTAAAGAAAGAAAAGCTATGGAGTTCGCCTCTCTTCGTCAGGAAATGATGACAGTCGCAGAGTATGAACTTCAATTCTCCAGGCTAGCACCCTATGCATCGCATTTAATCAGTACCGATTTATTGAAGGCTAATCGGTTTATGGACGGGTTACGACCCGGTTTCATTCAACAGCTCGGGAACCAAAACATCTGTACCTATGCAGAGATGGTCCAGCGGGCATATTTATGTTAGAGGACCTTAGAAAAGGTCGAGAAATTGAAAGGAAAAGGAGAAGAGTCCAGTCGACGATCTGATCGGTGTTATAAGAAAGAAAAAATCAGCATTACGGAACCTCACAAAAGCCGTGATAGTAAGAAAAGATCCAAGAGTGGGAATGGTGGAAGTTCCCAGAAGAACAAGAAAGTCAAGGAGGAGAAGGAGCAAGTCATGGTAGCTTGCACATTTTACGAGAAATTCGGCCATTCGGCTGAAGAATGTTGGAAGCGCCTTGGTGCTTGTCTACGTTGTGGAAGTAGGGAGCATCGTATGCCAGATTGGCCCCTCATGAAGGATCAATCGTCTGGTGGTGGACGTAGGAGGTAGGCTCGCCTCAATGCTGTTCTAGAAGAAGAAGTAGAAGCACCCAGGGATGGTAGGCTTATGGAAGGTACCCTTCAAATTTATTCTCGTTTTGCATTTGTGCTATTTTATACTGGTGCCTCTCATTCTTTTATCTCCCCTACTTTTACAAAAACATTACCAATTGCATCAGTTCCCCTGCCTTCAGATCTTGCTATTACCACACCCTTAGGTTATGGAACAAAGCTTACCGAGTATTATCCTGATAATGAGGTAATAGTAGAAGGTCACAATCTCCCCGCAAACTTAGTATGCCTTCACATGAAAGGTTATGATGCCATCTTAGGGGTAGATTGGCTTATAGATCATGATGCTGATATTAACTGCCGAAATAGGATTATATCCTTTCGAAAACCCGATCTTCCAAGATTTTCTTTCCTTGGCATCAAGTATAGGTAACATCCCACTATCATATCCTCTCTTCACGCTTGCAAACTTATCTCGCAAGGATGTGAAGCTTTTCTCGCTTCTGTCAATGTTACCGAGTCCAAGGAAATCATCATAGCAGACATTCCTATTGTAAATGAGTTCCCAAATGTGTTTCCACCCGAATTACCCAGTTTACCACCCGAGAGGGAAGTAAACTTCACTATTGAACTCATTCCAGGAGCAGCACCTGTTTCTATAGCCCCTTACAGGATGTCCCCCACGGAACTTAAGGAACTAAAGAGGTAGTTGCAGGAACTATTAGATAAGGGTTTCATCAGGCCTCGCACATCCCGGTGCGCCAGTTCTATTTGTCAACAATAAGGATGGCTCTCTCAGGTTATGCATAGACTACCGGCGACTGAATCAACTTACAATCAAAAATAAGTATCCGCTACAGCGTATTGATGAGCTCTTCGATCAGCTTTCAGGAGCAGAGTATTTCTCCAAGATTGACCTCAGATCAGGTTATCATCAGCTTAGAATTAAAGAAGAAGACATTTATAAATCGGCTTTTCGAAGTCGTTATGGCCACTATGAATTCGTGGTGATGCCGTTCGGGTTAACAAATGCCCCAACAGCATTTATGCAACTTATGAATAATGTTGTTCGGCCATATCTGAACCAGTTCATCGTCGTCTTCATCGATGACATCCTGGTATATTCCAAGACAAAAGAGGAACATGAAGGACATCTGAGGATAGCTTTACAAACACGTAGAGAACATAAACTTTATGCCAAGCTTAACAAGTGTGAGTTCTGGCTCAAGGAAGTTGATAGCACACACGAAGAGTGAGCTAGAAGGGGGGGATGAATAGGTCACCCCCAAAATTTATCTAATACAAAGATCGACGCAATGATTTAACACGCAATAAGAATTCTACTTAATCTTGCCCACGAAGTACCAAGAGAGACAAAATATCAATGAGACTAATACATGAGTAGAGCAGAGAACAAACACCTGGCGATCTGAAAACAGTATAGCAGACAAGATCAAACCACACCAAGGCTCAAAGAATTTTTAAGGTGGTTCGATTGCAGTCAGCAATCTACGTCCACCCCTTACTCCACTGGAGTAAGGCTTCCTTGCACTAAGGAATGTAAAGCACAACAGACACAGTCTGCAGACATCCGCTATCGCACAACTTGCCACAAGGGAATAAATCCCTCAACCATCGATCCTGCAACCCATAGGATCTGAACCTGACCTTGCCCCAACAAGATCAGAACCGGAGGACCAACCTCCCTTCCTCTAAACCAGAGGGTACACAAGAGTGAAATGCCTTCACTCACAACTGGAGAACCAATCTCCCTTCCTTCAAGAACACTTAGAGGGTAACAAGACAGTATATAAGAAATTGGAGAAACAACTTGTAAAATGAAGAAATGAGAAGAAATCAATCGCTCAAAACATCGAAAATGTAGCTTCCAGAGAAGCAATCTTCCATGCTCTAAAACCCAACAATGATCACTCAAACACTTCAGGCTCTTCTCTCGTATAAGGAAATTCTTTAGTGGCTACATATGCTCTCTTCCTTTTTCGCTATCTTTTTTTTTCAATCTTTCTCTATACGTCTCTATCCTTCAGCAGCTTTTTCTTGCAGCCGTCGACCTATTTTATAACTAGAAGGAGGCGTGTGGTTATCACAATTCCCGCCCATTCCTTCTGGCAGAGCTGATCCCTTTTCGATTCCACACGACAGGATCATCCTTTCTTTTTGTTGCTTCGGATCACGAGCCCTTGAACCTGGTACCTCGTCTTCCATGTGAAGTGTCCCAACTGGTTTTGGGTTCGTCAGACACATGCTTGACCAGGTGACAGACCTGCCAAGCAGGAGAAGATATGAGTGAAAGCTACATTGAGTACGAGCATGCGCAGTCCTTGATTGAGGACAAGCCAAGACATGCACAAGCCTTACGTTCGTGCATGAACAAAGATTGCACTGACCATATGCAACCCAATGCAAAGATTGCACGGATATTGTTGCTCAAGATAAAGCAAAGCACGGACACTAACATGCCTTCTACAAGAGAGACTGCACCAACGATGAAATGCACCGAGATGGAAATGGCACCTAGGTCAGGTGCACTAATGCAAAGTATGCATAGACTTTAGAAAGCATCGTACCACAAACATGGATGGATATTATTGCTCTGGAATGGAACAGTGCATAGACTTAAATCAAGCCTAAGACAAGAAATAGCACCGACGTTGATCATGCATAAATGACACTTGCACCGACCTCGTATGTGTGTGCAGGCAACGAATGCACTGACTCGGTGCGTGCAGAGTATGCACCGACCTGTGCGAGCCAAAGCTTGCACCGAGGTTATACCTATACCTTCTTATGCACGGACTAGGCAAGGAAGAGTGCACATACTTTAAATGGATGATGCGAGAATTGCACCGACTAGACTAATGCATGAACAGACAATTCACCGACTTAGTCGCGTGCCTTAACAAGGGTTGCACAGACTTGATGCTTGCATGCATAGACTCTACTTAATTGAAAATGCAGCAAATGCACGGACGCAATGCATGATGAAAATAAGTATGCATGGACTTTCTGAGTAAAACTAGAGAGTGCAGTATCTGAAGAAAGTATATGTGGAATGTATTAATATAGATTATCAAGATTGACTTATAGTGTAAGACATCATCAAAACTGTAGGAGTGCAACAATCTCCCCCTTTTTGATGATGGCAACACTATGAGTCAATTTATGTCAATACAATCAAAGTAGAGTGATCAAGCAGTAAGCACACTTAAAGGCTGCCAATGCAAATGCAAGACACTCTCTCCACCATATGACTCTCCCTCTCAAATGCAAAACCTATCTCTCCCTATCCTGACTCTCCTCCTCTCTCTCAAACTATCTCCCCTCCACTTGACTCACCCTCACCCTCTCCCCTTTATCTATCATGACTCTCCTCCTCTTGACTCACCCGAGAATGAAGAAGGAAAAAGTAGTATGTTCACAGTGAGAATAACCCATGATCATATCTTAAAAGATTAAGTGGGGCACTAAAACAAGTGTAGATTCTTCAAATCAAGTAATCATGAAAGACCTAGAAGAGGAAGTGAAGTTTATTTGCGTACAGAGAGTATGATGAGGAATCAAGAGAATACAAATATGCCAAGCAGGATCTGACCAATACTATACAAGTTAGACAGCAAGAAAATTATCTTCAGAAACAAAATTCTTGAAGTATTGAGGACAAACAATCCATAAGCTTGTACGACATTGAGGGATTTTACTAAAGCATATTTGGCTTTAAGGAGCAGTATATAGAGTACTGAGTAAATTGGTACATCACGTTTTTGACATTAAGGAGACACCTTGCTCAGAGGCCGGACTCCCCAGTTACTCAATGTGAAAACTGTATTACTTCTCTTTTTAGAGAACAGAGTTAGCAATTGTGGCTTTTTTCGTGAGGAGACACCTTGATCAGAGGCCAGACTCCCCAGTTACTCACCACTTTATTACCATTGCTCTATCAGAATCAAAACTTTTACACTTCTTTACAGAGATAATCTGACACCTCATGACTGAGGAAGATTTTCATTTCTTTTTGATGAAACACTCAGTTTCTCAGTGATCAGACCATTGCTCTGAGCATGTAATGATTTTCCTTTCATTTCCTTTTTTGTGTTATCCCCTTATATTTTTGATATAAAATGTTTGAAAACAATACCTATCAGAACCACTGATTCTTAAAGAATGTGTTCCTTGAAGTCTAGGTTTCAAGTTTTTATCAGATTTCATGACATATTAGTTTAACTTGTTCCATGATCATGAAATGAGTAAGGAGATATACTTCAAACACCTTATCCAAGTCTTTGCTAAGTCACGAGACAAAAGATTCTAGCTGAGCTTTAGTGAGTCAGACTTAAGAATTTAAGACTAGCATGGGATTTTTCTTACTGTGAATGACTGTATTAAAGCTTTCATAAGAGTCAACAGCAACATACATCTCTCACATGCTTCTGAATCAGTCAATCTTCACATGCTAACCAGCTCCCCCTCACAGAATGCAAGAAATTTTAAGACAAACACTCCTTCTCAGAGACAACTCCCCCTCACTCAATAATCTGTTATCCATATATGGCTCATGCTGTAAATGCAAATGCACAGACCCCTCAGCTTAACAGCTAGCGTATGAACATAGACAAGACTCCCCCTCACATCATGACATGATAAGCAGACATACTCATGCAGAGTGGTTAAGAACTCAGAGGGATGATGTGTTATTCATAGAGGCAAAGCATTTTATTCATGAATCAAAGAGAAAGTAATGAAAATTCTGAAAATAAAATCATGAGTCATTTTATTCATAGAGCTAAGATTTAAAAATACTTAACTCTCTCCTCAAGGATGTAAAATTTTCATTATCTAGTGGCTTAGTGAAGATGGCAGCTATTTGATTTGCAGTGCCTACATGGATTGATTCAAATGTTCCTTTAGAAACCTCATCCCTAATAAAATGATGTCTTATCTCTATGTGTTTGGTTCGAGAGTGCAGAACTGGATTCTTGGCAAGATTAATGGCACTAGTATTGTCACAGAAAATAGGTGTGCACCCCAGGTCTACTTGATAGTCCTGAAGTTGGTGTTTGATCCAAATAACTTGTGTACCACAGGTCCCTACAGCTACGTACTCAGCCTCTGCAGTGGAGAGGGCCACAGAATGTTGCTTCTTGGAACCCCAAGATACTAAACACTCACCTAGAAATTCACAATGTCCACTAGTGCTTTTCTATCCAACTTACACCCAGCATAGTCAGCATCTGTATATGCAACAAGATCTAAAGTGTGTGATGCAGGAAACCATAAGCCTAGGGTGTGTGTAGCAGATAAGTATCTGAAAATTCTTTTTACAACTGCTAAGTGTAATTTAGTGGGTCTAGATTGATACCTAGCACACATTTCTACACTGAATTGTATATCAGGTCTCGAGGTAGTTAAGTAGAGCAAGGATCCAATCATACCTCGATATTGCTTTACATCTACTTCTTTACCTGATTCGTCTGCATCCAATGCAGTATTGCTACCCATTGGCGTTGTGATGTGCTTCAGATTTTTCATGCCAAACCTTTTGAGAATTTCCCATGTGTACTTGGTCTGGTTGATGAAGCATCCATCCTCCAGCTGCTATACCTGCAAGCCAAGAAAGTATTTTAATTCACCTACCAAACTCATCTCAAACTCAGCAGACATCAGTTGAGAGAATTCATTGCACAGTTCAGTACTTGTTGAGGCGAAGACAATATCATCTACATATACCTGAGCTATGATGAGGTCTTTATTTGAACTCTTGGTGAATAAGGTTTGATCCACGTTACCTCTGGGGTAGCCCTTGCTGATCAGAAATTCTGCCAGCCTTTCATACCATGCTCGAGGAGCCTGCTTTAGACCGTACAGGGCTTTATTCAACCTGAAAACTTGGTTAGGTTGAGGGGAAAATTGAAATATGGGAGGTTGTTTAACAAAAACTTCTTCTTTGATAACTCCATTTAAAAATGCACTTTTAGCGTCCATTTGTTGAAGTTTTATGTTCTTAGAGCAAGCAAAGGCTAATAAAATTCTTATTGCTTCCATCCTACCAATAGGTGCATAGGATTCATCGAAATCAACACCAAATTCCTGACAGTAGCCCTTGGCTACTAGTCTGACTTTATTTCAAGAAATGATTCCATCTTCATTCATTTTATTCTTGAACACCCACTTAGTTCCTAAGACATTTGAATTCTTTGGTCTTGGAACTAGCTCCCACACATTATTTCGTTCAAACTGTCCTAGTTCCTCATTCATTGCATTAACCCAACCTTCATCTTTTAAAGCTTCTTCAACATTTTTGGGTTCTATTTGAGAGACCAAGGCAACTAGGTCTTGATTTTGAACATTTCTAAAATGAGATCTTGTCCTAGGGGGTTCATTCAAATCTCCTATGATGTTTTGGACATGATGGTCTTTTAGAAATCTAATATTTATTGAAGACTCACCTATTTCAGCTGGTGTTACCTGGTTGGGAACATCTAGTGTTTCATTCGGCTAAATCTTCTCTCCTTCTTTATCTTCTAGGAATTCTCCGTCATGCTTGGAATCCCTGTCAGCATCTTCAATGTTAGTAGCACCTTTTGCTTCATCAAAAATGATATGTGGAGACTCTTCAATTTTTTATTCAGTAATGTTCAAAACCCTATATGCTCCTAACACTTCAGAGTATCCTAAAAATATTCCAGGACAGCTTTTAGCATCAAATTTATCTAAGTCCTTATTGTCATTATTATGGATAAAACATTTAGCACCAAAAATCCAAAAATGAGCCAAGTTTGGTTTCTTACCTTTCAATAGCTCATAAGGGGTTTTCTTGTGAAATGATCTTACCATGGCCCTATTGATTGTATAAGTTACTGTATTGGCCGCTTCTGCCCGAAACTTCCATGGTAGTTGACTCTCAATCAGCATAGTTTGGGCCATCTCTACAATGGTTCAATTTCTTCTCTCCACAATTCCATTCTGCTTCGGTGTCCTGGGAGAAGAAAACTTGTACGTTAGTCCCTCAGTTTTAAAAAGATTAGAAAACATGGAGTTTTCAAATTCTCCTCCATGGTCAGATTGAATTGAACAAACTTCGTGTTTTCCTTCTTGTTTGACCTTATTGAAAAATTGTTTGAAATTTTGAAAAGCATCATTTTTGTTAGCTAAGAAAAATATCCATGAAAGTCTAGAGTGGTCATCAATAATCACATAACCAAACCTACTTCCATTAAGACTCTGAGTTCTAGTAGGACCGAAGAGGTCCATATGAAAAAGTTCCATTGATCTAGAAGACAATGGCTCAGATCTCAGTTTTAAGGACTTTCGGGTCTGTTTGCCTAGAGCACAAGCATCACAAATTTTTAAGTTTGAGTTGAATTTTATTTTAGGTAAACCTCTAACCAGATCAAATTTCACCAATTTATTTAAGGTAGTGTAGCTAGCATGACCTAAGCGCCTATGCCAATTGAAAGCATTATTTTCAAAATCACCAGACAAATAGATTTAGCTCAGATTTATCATCTAAGTCCATAATGTAGACATTATTCACCCTATTGGCTACAAACTTCACAACATCAGAATTTATTTCCAGAATTTTGCATGAATCATTATCAAACACAACTTCATGACCCTTGTCACATAACTGACTAATACTGATCAAGCTGTGTTGAAGACCTTCCACTAGAAGAACTTTCTCAATAGAGGTAGTGGCGGACTTACCAATTTTTTACCTCTGTTCTTCCCTCCGAACTTGACCAGACCCCCGACCTTCATCTCTAGCTTACTGAACTTCGATCGGTCACCTGTCATGTGCCTCGAGTAGCCGCTATCTAGATACCACTTGTTGTTCTCGGCTGCTAGGCAAACCTGCATGGAGCAAATTAAGCAAAGTGGCTTGGAACCCAAGATAGGTTGGGTCCAAAAACATTATTCAATTCTCTAAGCAAGCACTTTGGAATCCATACTTGTCTCATGGTATTTTTCGTTTGCATTCCATTTGCAATTTTATTGAAGTTATGACTCAAGTTCTGTCCACTTGATTTATTGATGTTGAACCTGTTCCCGTTGGTGGACTGAACATTCCTCGGGTATCTACTATACCCAAACTGTCTAGGGGAGTTTGGTTTATTAAAAAATTTCTGTGAATATGTAGGACCTCCCCATTTTGTTTTGTACTGACCCATTCTGTTATAGGAGTTGAAGTTTCTGTTTTGACTCACATAGCTTGACCTGTTCTTGTTCTAGTGAGTGGGCATAGTAGGTTGCTTCACAAAGTTCATTCCTGTTTTAGATTGTCGTCCAGCATTGTTTGTTGAGTTTTCCTTTGGATGTTGGACATTTTGAACATTGTTAGAACTGGATGGTGTGTCCAGTTTTTCTTTCCCTTTAGCTGGGCAAAATGTTGTAGTTTTGAATTCAAATGGTCTTTTCTGTGCCAGATTGTAGCCCAAATCTTCTTTATGGAAATTAACTCTAGTACCCAACAGAGTTTCTAAGTTAGACTTTTCCTGAACAAATTTTTCTAGAGTTTTTTGTTTTTCTTCCAGCTCTTCCTGCAATTTCTCACAATTTTTCAAGAGTTCAGAATTCACTTTCTTAATAGCTTCGTTCTTCTCAATGATTGAGTTGTTTTCACTTTGACTCTCTTGAAGCTTTGGTTTAAGTTCATCATTTTCTTTTCTGAGAGTGTTCAATTCATTTTTATTTTCTTCGTTAGTTTGGATCTATTCTTCAGTGACAGCTGTCAGTTTTCTCTTTACCATCCTATGCTCTTTACTTAAAGCATTAAACTAAGCTAGCAATTCGGCATAGGAATCTTCCCAATCATCAATTGTAAAGTTTTCAAAAATATTTGTTACCTCTACGTCACTTTTGGCCATGAGGCATATTCCTTCTTCATCTTCCTCTGACGAGTTGGTCTCTGGGTCTTCCTCCTCATGACTCCACGTGCAGAGCATAGCTTGAGATTTCTTCTTCATCTGGAGATCAGGACATTCACCCTTTATATGTCCTGTCTTCCTGTAGTGATAACACGTAATCTTCTTAGCGCTCCTATTTTTATCATTGTTAAAATCAAACTTCTTACTAGAGGGATACGACCCTTTCCTTCTAAAGGTTTTTCCCTTCGTTCGCAGAAACTTTCTAAACTGACGAGTGAGCATAGCTTGCTCCTCTTGATCAAGGTCTGATAAACCATCAGACTCCCGACTGCTACTACCGCTACTGCTACTAGCTTTACTACTGGACACCTTGAGGGCAACGTTCTTGCCCTTCTTCTCACTTCCTTCGCCATTCCTCTTGAAATTCATTTCATAGGTCATTAGGGATCCTATCAGTTCAGTAACTGTCATTTTCGACAGGTCCCTAGACTCTTCTATCACTATTGCCTTAGTGTGCCAAGCGGGGGATAGCGACCTAAGAATTTTTCGGACAATGTCCTCCTCTGAAATTTGTTTCCCAAGCCCATTAAGACTATTAGTAATCAAAGACAACCGGGCATACATTTCAGTCATTGTCTCCTTAGATTTCATTTTAAATAATTCATATTTTGAGGTAAGGATGTTTACCTTGGTGGCCTTCACTTGGGATATACCTTCGTAGATCAGCTCCAATTCATCCCACATCTTCTTGGCAATCTTGCAGGCAGAAATCCGGGCATATTCATGAGGGTAAACCGCACACTGTATAATGTTCAGGGCCGACCAGTTGATGGTTGAAAGTTTGACGTGATCATCCGTCCACGCATCTTCATTCGGTGGAAGCTCATAAGGCCCTACGGTGATCACTCTCCAGAGCTTGTGGCTCTGTGCTCTCATAAACACCTCCATCTTGTTATTCCAGTAAAAATAGTTAGTACCATCAAGGAAGGGAGGATGACTTATGGACTGTCCCTCAGCCATGAAGCTTCGAGGACCGCTAGATCCATGATTACCCTGGCCGTTGGACCACATGACGGGTAACCTACTCTGATACCAATTGATAGCACGCACGAAGAGTGAGCTAGAAGGGGGGGATGAATAGGTCACCCCCAAAAGTTATCTAATACGAAGATCGACAAAATGATTTAACACGCAATAAGAATTCTACTTAATCTTGGCCACGAAGCAGCAAGAGAGACAAAATATCGATGAGACTAATACATGAGTAGAGCAGAGAACAAACACCTGGCGAGCTGAAAATAGTATAGCAGACAAGATCAAACCACACCAAGGCTCAAAGAATTTTTAAGGTGGTTCGATTGCAGTCAACAATCTACGTCCACCCCTTACTCCAGTGGAGTAAGGCTTCCTTGCACTAAGCAATGTAAAGCACAGCAGACACAGTATGCAGACATCCGCTGTCGCACAGCTTGCCACAAGGGAAAAAATCCCTCAACCACCGATCCAGCAACCCACAGGATCTGAACCTGACCTTGCCCCAGCAAGATCAGAACTGGAGGACCAACCTCTCTTTCTCTAAACCAGAGGGTACACAAGAGTTAAATGCCTTCACTCACAACTGGAGAACCAATCTCCCTTCCTTCAAGAACACTTAGAGGGTAACAAGACAGTATATAAAAAATTGGAGAAACAACTTGTAAAATGAAAAAATGAGAAGAAATCAATTGCTCAAAACATCAAAAATGTAGCTTCCAGAGAAGTAATCTTCCATGCTCTAAAACCCAACAATGATCACTCAAACACTTCATGCTCTTCTCTCGTATAGGGAAATTCTTTAGTGGCTACAGATGCTCTCTTCCTTTTTCGCTATCTTTTTTTTTCTATCTTTCTCTATCTATCTCTATCCTTCAGTAGCTTTTTCTTGCAGCCGTCGACGTCTTTTATAACTAGAAGGAGGCATGTGGTTATCACGATTCCCGCCCATTCCTTCTGGCAGAGCTGATCCCTTTTCGATTCCACGCGGTAGGATCATCCTTTCTTTTTGTTAGTTCGGATCACGAGCCCTTGAACCTGGTACCTCGTCTTCCATGTGGAGTGTCCCAACTGGTTTTGGGTTCGTCAGACACATGCTCGACCAGGTGACAGACCTGCCAAGCAGGAGAAGATATGAGTGAAAGCTACATTGAGTACGAGCATGCGCAGTCCTTGATTGAGGACAAGCCAAGACATGCACAGGCCTTACGTTCGTGCATGAACAAAGATTGCACTGACCACATGCAACCCAATGCAAAGATTGCACGGATATTATTGCTCAAGATAAAGCAAAGCACGGACACTAACATGCCTTCTACAAGAGAGACTGCACCAACGATGAAATGCACCGAGATGGAAATTGCACCTAGGTCAGGTGCACTAATGCAAAGTATGCACAGACTTTAGAAAACATCGTACCACAAACATGGACGGACATTATTGCTTAGGAATGGAACAGTGCACAGACTTAAATCATGCCTAAGACAAGAAATATCACCGACGTTGATCATGCATAAATGACACTTGCACCGACCTCATATGTGTGTGTAGGCAACAAATGCACTGACTCGGTACGTGCAGAGTATGCACCAACCTGTGCGAGCCAAAGCTTGCACCGAGGTTATACCTATAGCTTCTTATGCACGGACTAGGCAAGGAAGAGTGCACATACTTTAAATGCATGATGCGAGAATTGCACCGACTAGACTAACGCATGAACAGATAATTCACCGACTTAGTCGCGTGCCTCAACAAGGGTTGCACAGGCTTGATGCTTGCATGCACAGACTCTACTTAATTGAAAATGCAGCAAATGCACGAATGCAATGCATGATGAAAATAAGTATGCATGGACTTTCTGAGTAAAATTAGAGAGTGCAGTATCTGAAGAAAGTATATGTGCAATGTATTAATATAGATTATCAAGATTGACTTATAGTGTAAGACATCATCAAAACTGTAGGAGTGCAACATAAGTTTCATTCCTATGCCACATTATTTCAAAAGAAGGTATCGTTGTGGATCCTTCTACAGTAGAAGCTGTCAGAAACTGGAGCCGGCCAACGACTATATCAGAAGTAAGGAGCTTTCTAGGTCTAGCTGGTTATTATAGGAGGTTTATTAAGGACCTCTCAAAAATTGCTGTTCCTTTAACTAGACTCACAAGAAAAGAAAATCCTTTTGTCTGGTCAGAGGAATGTGAAGAGAGTTTTCAAACTCTTAAGAACCATCTTACTACAGCTCCTATTCTATCACTACCGGTGGAAGGTGGTTGATTCAAAGTATATACGGATGCGTCTGGCATTGGCTTAGGGTGTGTCCTCATGCTAAACGGAAAGGTAATCTGTTATTCTTCAAGACAATTGAAAAGTCGCGAAGAGAATTACCATGTGCATGATTTGGAATTGACTGCTGTTAATTTCACCTTAAAAATTTGGCATCATTATCTCTATGGAGAGAAGTTCACAGTCTACTCGGACCACAAAAGATTGGAATACTTATTCTCTCAAAAGGAACTAAATATGAGGCAGAGGAGATGGTTAAAATATCTCAAGGACTTTGATTTTGCTATTCAATATCATCCTGGCAAGGCTAATGCTGTAGCGGATGCACTCAGTACAAAACCAATGGGAAAGCTATCAAGTCTTATGATTAATAAGACTAATCTTATTCCTCAATTTGCTCAGTTGAACTTAGATATTGACATGAAGGAAGAAGAAGATTATTTTATAGCCAATATCCAAGCTCAACCTACATTATTGGAAGATCTAGTCAGGCTACAAGACAATGATCCCGTATTACTGGAGATTAAAGCCAACATAGAACAGAGCTGGATTTTTCTATCTCCAATGACGGAAGATTGCTATTTAAGGGCCGAGTGTGTGTACCAGATCATGAGGATACGAAGAAACTGATCCTAGAAGAAGCACATAAGTCCAAGTACACCATTCACCTTGGTAGTATCAAAATGTATCAAGATCTCAAAAGAATTTTCTGGTGGCCCAATATGAAGAGGGAAATAGCTGATTTCGTGTCCCGCTGTCTCACTTGTCAACAAGTAAAGGCAAAGCATTTTAGACCCGCATGTAAATTACACCCCTTAGATATTCCAGCATGGAAGTGGGAAAGCATAGGAATGGATTTCATCATGGGATTACTTAAGACCAGAGGAGGATACGATGGTATCTGGGTAATCATAGACCGATTGACTAAATCCGCACATTTCGTACCAATCAAAAGTCAATGGTCTGCATATTCTAGCAGCATTATACATAAACGAAATTGTCAAATTACATGGTGTCCTTGTCACTATTATATCTTATAGAGATCCTCGATTCACATCATAATTTTGAAAGGGGCTACAACACTCACTAGGGACTAGATTAAATTTTAGCACAGCAATCCATCCACAAACTGATGGTCAGACTAAAAGAACAAATCAAGTAGTAGAAGATATGCTCATGACTTATGCTATTGATTTTGGAGGAAGTTGGCATGATCACTTGCCTCTGGTGGAATTTGCATATAACAACAGTTATCAGGCCAGCATACAGATGGCACCCTTTGAAGCTTTATATGGAAGAAGCTGTAGATCCCCAATATGTTGGAATGAAATAGGGGAAAGGTAATTTCTATGCCCCGACATTATCAGGGATTCTTCAGAGAAAATTAAGCTCATTCAAGAAAGATTGCAGATGGCACAAGATAGGTAAAAATATTATGCTGATAATCGAAGGCGCAACTTGGAGTTTCTAGTAGGAGATCATGTATTTCTTAAAGTTTCTCCAAGTCAAGGTATTTGAAGATTTGGTATTAAGGGGAAACTTACTCCAAGATTTATTGATCCTTTTGAAATTCTGGAAAGAGTTGCTGAAATTGCTTTACCTCCACAATTATGCGAAGTTCATAATGTATTTCACGTCTCGATGCTCAAGAAGTATGTACCTGATCCTTTCCATGTCATCACTTATGACAATCTGGAGATTAAGAAGGATTTGACATACAAACAAAAACCAATCAGAATACTTGAACGGGAAGTACGTCAACTTCGGAACAAGACTATTCCCATGGTTAAAATCCAGTGGACAAAGTCGGGAGAGACATGTGAAACAGAAGAAGCCATGCGGAAAAGATTTTCAGAATTATTCAACTGTAAGTACACTCTCCATCTAATCCATGTATCGAATTTGGGGACCAAATTATTTTAAGTGGGGGAGGGTGTAATGACCCAGAATATTTATATTATTTCAGGAATTATTTAATGATTTTCTAGAATTTATTAGAAACTTATTTAGGCCTAATTATGGTAAACGATTAATCTAGCCTATTTAATTGAAGCTCAAAAGGTTTAAGGACCAAGCCCATTAAATTTGGCCCATATTCTAGAAAGTTATTTAGCCTATTCATGAATTATAAGAATAAATACTCATTAATTAAATAAATAAGTGGATAAGATAAAAATTGAATTTGAATTTATTTCAAATTCGGCACCTACGATAGGTAATAGTCTATCGTACGACTGCCACAGGGACCTGACGCTCTAGGGTTCGACCGTCACACTCTGTCAGTTCCGTGAATTTTAGAATGACCAAAAAGATTAGATTTTTTGATAGTCTATCTTTTAGGGATCGAGAAGGGAGGACTAGTAAACATGTTAAGGACTCTTAGAAGTCGATCAAAGGACTCTAGAATTGATCTAATCCTCAAAACCCTAGCTAGAACCTATAAATAGACCTTAGTTTTGACCTGCGCGACCCTTACATTGGCTCGCGTGGAACTAAGGTAAGGAGATAGTATTTCGGGTAAGTTCCTTAGAACTTTTTGTTGTTAATACATAGGACTAACATCTCCAGAAATTTCATGCCAAGAGATCAACTACACAAGGAGCTAGAACCTTTCAAAGTTGCTGGTTTCATCACGTCAACCAAGGAAACTGTACAACGGGGTGCTGAAGATCAGAAGATTAGAACATCAAAACAAGGTATTTAAAGTTCAGTTCTTTAAAACTTTTTGTTCCCCTTAGTGTCATCTTCTTACCCTCCAAATTTCACGTTTATAGGTCAAGGGATTACGGAGTTAGAGCAACGTGAAGTTGTTGGAAATTCACAGGAAGGGAAGAACTAGGGCATGTCTTGCAGTCCCGAATTGGAAGTTGAAAGCTCAGGAAAGGGGTAGGTCATCTCATGAACGATAAGAATATCATGATAGGAGTAAAAGCCCTCTGATTTTGTTTGATTTCATGCACTATGGACCATGAATTTCATGTTTTAGTTCTGTCTATGCATACATGCATCTCTTTAGACTAAACTAAAGATAAAAAGATATTCTCTTATAATTTCACTGAAACCTATGCATCTAGATGGCCTTTATTTCATTTTGTCATGACTAGAGTAGTTACTTATTTTTCTTGCATGAGAGGTTTTTAACCGAAGTTCTTTTACTTTACTGTCAACAGTGCTCTTACAGATTATAGTTAGACCGTCACATGACTCTAACGACCTTACGATAAGCCGTCACACCGCCTGTTGTACTTCAGTTTCTCTGTAATCTCTGACGGACCAGAATCAATGTGTCACAGTCTTCTGACGGCTCCATGATAAACCATCACAGCCATATGACGCGCATGTCTTAGACCACCAGCGTGCTGTGATCTGTCTATTCGGGACAGAATTGAGAACAGTCAAATTAGCTTATAAATAAGCCTAGATATCCAAGTTTTGACCTATTTTCATGACTTTAAGTTTATTTATTGATTCATGATAGAAATTACATGTCTAAAGCACCTTGAGTTAGTTTAAGCATATGTTAATTTCATTTGCCAAACTCTATAGTTTTGTATTAAAAACATGATTTTAAAAGTTGTATTGACGGAGTTTATCATGGTTTCACATCATTAAACATTCTATCTCATCTATGGAGTCAATCTCTCTAAGTACATGGCATATATTCCGGTATATGACCATTAGTTCACACTTTTGCACTATAGGAACACATTCTTGAACTTGAGGATCTCTCTATTGGATATTCCTTCCAATGGACTAGGAAATCTTGTTTCAAGGCCTCCGTAATTCTCCGCGAGCCTGGGATTCCCACTAGGACGCCGAGTTGGTTGTAACATTAAAGCCCAAATTATCTAGAAAAGCACTATCGAAGTTTTGAATGTTGTTAATGTAACGGTCTATAACTCGACTGTTTGGCCCATCTAACGGTCCAGTATACAACCGTCACATTTATTGAGTCCAATTTATTCTTTTTAGATTCAGCCCGATCTAATGACCCAATAATAGACCGTCATGTTCATGTAACAGCTCATTAATTGACCGTCACAATTCCTGAGTACTTTAACCCGAGGTTTGACCTAAGGGTTGATATTTCAAAGTTCCTATATGGATTATTGATGGTCTAGGACTTGTCATATTGTTCAAGATACTTAATTTTAAATTATGGAAGCTAAGGAATGTACTGTTATGCTGTCGAATTGTTTCCATGAGCATAACCTTGTTTTAAGTCATTCTTGATCCCTCGCATTCTAATTGAAGCGTTCATTCATTGAATTATTGTTATCATGAACTTATTGAACTTGTTATATTACTGGCCATATTTTATTGCTTGAAACGTGGAAGTAACTTAATTTATACTTGAAGATGCGATCGAGCACTGATTGTGTTCAAGGGCTCTATGTTAGTCCCCTCGGCTGATTGTCGGAAACATACTGTAAACCATGGGGTATGATGCTATTGGCGTCGCTTTTTGCTGGGAGTACTTTCTTTATAAAAAAGTGAAAATCCACGGTTTGTGAAGTGAAAATCCACAAGGAACGACATATATATGTGTTACATGATATTCCACAGAAATTCACCAAATACTTGCTCATAAGTAAAAGATGTTTATGTGATAATTACGTGGTTTGCTAGTACATTCTTGATACATTCTTGTTCATGAAAGGCTATATCATGTTCTTGATACATTCTTGCTAATTCATTCTTGTTCATTCTATCTTACATGATCATCTTTCTACCTTGGTTATTTACATATGATTTATCGCATTCGCATGATTTCACTTTATTTTCTTTAGAGCTAAAATGCTAATCACTTTAATAGTACTTTCATGTTGATGTGAAGATACCTACTGGGCAAGTGTGCTCATTACCTATTTCTAATCTTTTTCAGGAGATGGAAGTGATTCAAATTTAGAATCGAGTTATACAAGTACCGGGTTCGAGAGCGAATGAAAGTCATATCAAAATGAGAGTTGAGACTTAGGAAAGTCAAATCTTGTTTAGATCGAGTCTTTGTAATTTCCTTTTTCTTGAGTCTGATGGATTAAAGAAGGTTGAAAAGTTATTGTATTGGAATATTTCGCTTATTAATGAAATAAAGTTGGAGTTTGAGTAAATTATTATGCAATTGCATTTTTATGTGTGATTGTCTTGCGCTCTGATCGTTCTTGCTCGCAAGAGACTTACCATGCCGGCTGTTCACGTTCCTCGAGCTAGTCTTCCGCTGTAATAAAGGCTCGGGACGTGACAAGCTAGTTCCACAAGTATAACAATAAAGTATGGCCAACAATGTAACAATTCAAATAATAAGCTCATGATAATAATGTCAAGGTAAGAATGTTTCAATTTAGAACATGAGAGTTCATAAATGACTTAAAGCAAGGTCATGCCACAGAAAGAATTCTGCACCATAAAGGTACATTCATTACTTTTCATAAGTTATTAATATCTTATTTGACAAGTGTTAAGTTCCAAGCAATCCTCAGACCATCTAGGAACTTATAAAACTCAACCCAAAGGTCAAACCTCGGGTTATACAGAGTCAGGGACCATGCGGTCGTTTGTTGGACCGTTTGAGAACTCATGCGGTCAGATCCGGACTGTTAAGGAGATCCATGCGGTCAGGAAAGGACCGCTTACGTTGGGTCAAAGCCAAAATCAAAAGGCTTGACTCAGGGACACATGCGGTCATATACGGACCGTTTGTGGACAAAAGCGGTCTCGGGCCAACTACTAGATAGGGCTTAGCGGTCGTCTAAGGTCCGTTTAGAAGCAAAACTCAGAAAAACACCAGTAGTGTAAGTGCTTTCTAGATAATTTGGGATTTTGATGGTACAACCAGCTCGGCGTCCTGATGGGAATCCTAAGCTCACGGAGACTTACGAAGGCCTTGAAACAAGATCACCTACTCCGATGGAAGGAATATCCAACGGAGAGGATCACAAGTCCAAGAAAGTGTGTCTATAGTGCAAAGTGTATCTAATGACTCCGTACCGGAATACTTGTCATGTACTTAAGAAAATGACTCATAGATAAGAAGAGCACGTAAAACAATGATCAACCTATAGTGAAACAAGTTCATCTATCACTTTAAAATATGCATTTAATACAAGATTATATTGTTTTGGCATGAAACTAGCTTAGATTTAAAATAACTCATAAGTGTAGGTGAAGCATGAAATCTATTAGAATAAACCATCAATATAGCCAAGTTTACAAATATGATACTTAAAATAGGAGGTAACCTACTTATCTAGGCTTATCATACGATAAATAAGACTGTTCTGCATTATGTTCCGGGTTAACATAAATGTAGAACTTAGAAACGCCTAACGGTCGCCTCAGGACCATTTGTCAGGGCCTAGCAATCTATCGCAAGGCCGCAAGGGGACTCTGGCGGTCTTACGGAGACCATTTGGTTCCTGTAACAGGTAGAACAAGGTAGGTCATGCAAGGCTTATTCCAAAGAAATATATGCATGGAAACATGGTAGAAAGGAATATAAAACATGTGGTGCGGACACCGGAGCAGTTGAGCGGCGTGATACGCCGAGCCACCGGTACCGCACACGGAGCACGACTCGAGCCACCTCAGCGTCCATCTGGCTCGGAGACAGCCTGGAGACTCCACCTTGAGTCTACCCATTTATCATATTTAGTTAGACTTTATGTGTGTGTAATTTGTGTTTATTTCGTTGTATTCGGTTTGCTATTTTGATTGTAAGAGGGGCTTATGTACAATTTGGACCCCGTGGGCCCCACGGGCCCCCCAGGCCCCTCCCATTGATCCACCTCAGCCATAGGGCCCCATGTGGGATTGGTTAATATCCTATGTGGACATCTAGAAGCCTTGGACTAGTCAATTGTTCACATGGGGGACAAGGGACCAAAATGGTCAACAATTCCACCAACCTTCCACCTACCATGTCCCCCTTGCCATTCTAGTCAATAGGCCGCCCCCTTCCTTGTATTTTTTTATTTTAATTTGTGTGGATGGTCACATGCTATCCCAACCCTCCATCTCACACCCCTAGATCCAACGGTTGAGGGTTGATTAGACATATGGCCTATATATGCTTGTAATTTTCAATTTTGATAAATTAATGCATTTGAATTGGAAGAAAATCCCTTGAGCAAGGCTTAGGCCGCCCCTCCCTCTCCCCTTAAATCTGTGATGGCTTCCTTCTGGTGGTGAGACTCCACCCTATCAGTTCCGGTCGCCGCCGCCGCCGCCACGAGCCGCCACCTCACCGCCATCGTCTTCATCGGAGTTCTGCCCGCGCAGTACCACAGTAACTTCCATGAAATTCCCAATTCAGCCAAGAGCTCTGATCGACCTGGGGATTTTACTGGAGGTTCCATAGGTGTCAAGGATGTCCCAAAAAAATTGATTTGTCATTCAGATCCCGTTTCATAATTTTTGATTTTTGTTCCCTCTTTCATTCCAGTTCTGCCAAAGTTCTATCCAGGTTCCTATCCGCTCTGTTTTTCATGTATTAGGTCCATCTTTTGATTTTTTTTAGTCCTATAAATTTTACTGGAGTTTCCTTCCATCCACCCCTTTATCCACAATTTTGCTACATTTCTGGTTTGCCCATTTCATATTTTCTACAAACCGTTCTCAGTCCCATCTTTAGTTCTATCCACCTGTTCCTAGATCCGATAACCAGTCACTCCACAAATCATATCAAATCGCCACCACCTCCAAATCCAATTGCAAAAATTGACCCCATTTCCTGGTTTGATTTCCTACAACTTTAAAGAAGAGCACAAGATCTGAATCGGAGGTTTACTAGGCGGTCATTGGTGGTTCTCAGACAAGTACCCTGCAAATCTGAGGTTTCAGTTACTATACAACAGGGGCTTGTAAATTCATTAAAGTTGTGATCCAACCAGATCCAGCAGATCTCTCTGGGTCTATATTGAAGCATTTGAAGAGAGCTTTCCAACGATAGCTCATGCGTCCCGATCCGACGTCGGGATTGATCGCAGCGGCCGTTTTCGCCGGAGCGCGCGCTTGAAAACAACAACTAAAAATCCGTGGGCAGCATTCCAAAAGCTTGGAGATCGGAGTTGTTCGGCCACCGGTCGGTGTTCCCGGCCGACCGCCTTCCGTGGAGGCGCGCCACCAGGGGTCCCCACCACAGTGGGACCCACTCCTGCAGATCCGGAGGCCAGCGCCACCCGTGGGCCACACGGGCCCGCAGAACCCGCCGTTCGGAAAGCACGAAAACGCGGAGTTCGGCACCGTCGGGCGACATCAAGATGCTGCCCGTCAACCCAATTTGCGTGATTCCCGGGCCCCCCATGTGACCTTTTACCTCCCTGCGTGGAGTGGGTCAAATTATTGTATTTCTGTAAAATTGTGTTAACCGGGAGTCCGCGATTGGCCGGGGTTGTTTTCGCCACGCCGGGTGCGTGGAGGTAAAGTCTTAACTTCTTGGCGTTCATTTGCTTAGCTAGTATACGGTCTTTTGCCGCTGCCGAGAGTGTAGGTACTAGCCCGTGTGTCCATGTCACCGCTGTGAGAGTGAGAGTGACCCATCCCGTGACTCGATCCGAGTCTGGAAGTTGAGTCGGACTACCCTTGACCTCCGCCAGTTCCTTAACCGCGCACGGTCCGCGCTTTCCCTCGCTTGGGACGACGAGTGAGCTTCCACTTCTGTTAGCGACGTTTTGCCACTAGGAGCTCGTAGTGTCGGGCTTAGTGTCTCCCTGGTGTGTGCTGCTGGTCGCGTCTTCATCTAGAGTCCGAGGGTGGCACCTAATAGTGTCGTCTCCCGTGTCCATCCCGCATCAGTTTGGTATCAGAACGAGTCGAGTCTAGGGTAGTCGTTGCATATGTCTTGCATAGTATAAGTCAAGTCTAGTATCATCATTCTTTTCAAAACAAACAAAAAGATTATTTCAAATTGCATTTCACCCAATAGCTCGGTATATTAAAAGGCGTTGCCCGAACATTAGGTTATGCCTATCGGGAAGGTAGCGTACTTGCGCGAGTGATCTTCGGGTCGCTTATCTCCGCCACGTACCGGATATTGGTTAGGTCTAAGTGCATCCTTTTGTGAGTGTTTGCATCAGTTTGTGTCTCCTAGTTCATGTGTAGTCCAATAAGAGTCAGTCGGTCTTATCCAAGAGTCGGCATGTTCAACATGTAGTTCCCCCCCAATTTCCCATGGATTCCCAATCACCCGGGCCATATGGCCGTTGGTCTACCCATGGGCTGGGCAACCATCCTCTCCCCTTCCGTAGGCCCGAAGCCTCGGATTTTTATGGCTCTAATGACCCGGGCGACTACCTCAATTGGGAGTCCACCATGGACAAATATTTTGAATGCTACACCATGTCCGATGCCATGCAAGTTAGTTTTGCCCGAGAGAGGCTTGTCCACAAAGCCGCCTGGAAATGGGAGAGCATTGAGCGCATGAGAGAGGTTAGGAGGCAAAGGCCCATCGAGTCGTGGCATGAGATGAAGGACGAACTTAGGAAGGTCTACCTACCCGGCCCAGTCACCTCCAACCGACCCCACCCAATCACATCAAACCAAGTGGGCCATAATCGGAGGCAACGCGCCACGCATGTAGAAGAGCCTAGGTCTACGACTAAGCCGACTTCATATGGGGGAGTCCATCACATCGCTCCTACTCCAAACCCCACCATTGCCGAACTCTTCCAAATCATTTTGGATAAGGTGGATAGGAAGTGTGATTATATTGAGTCCCTGCTTCCCCCTTGCCTACCTCCTAGCCGACATAGAACCAAGCATGACCCTAAGGAGGTAGCAACCGGTAGTCCCAATCTAGTGTCATCTAGAGTGCCATCCCGAGGTCCTCTCCCCATCTTGGTGGATCCTCTTCCCCCACCCATGAGAGCTCCATTGCCTACACCCCCTGTCCGTCAAGAGGATAAGGGTAAGGGTCCACTTATCAAGGAGCGTAGAGGATCACGACAACAGTGTTATCGCTGCCAGGGGTTTGGCCACTTTGCCGGACAGTGTCCCACTCGGACATCTCTAGCCCTAGGGGATAAAGGGGTTGGAGAAACCTCACTCTCCGATCTTTATTCGGAGCCACCTCAGCCACAGCTACCCGTGTTTCTAACGGGAAAGCTACTTATAGCCGAGCCACTTCTTAGCTGGCTTAAGAATGGCCTGGCCCCATTTCCCCTCCCATCTATGGACCCTATCCTACCTCTGGTGCCAATCAATTCATTTCACACCACTTTTCGGTCCAGTCACTATGTGGATAAATTGGATGACCTTCTTAAAGGGTTAGACCGGTAGTGGACATTTACCCACTTGTTGGCTCCAGGCTTCGACCGACCCACAGGTCGTAGTTTCACTCATCCCGCTTTAGGGTCCATCACCTCTGTGTACACCGTGGGTCATGTTACCACGGAGGTTCTTCTACTCCTCCCTATGCCGGCCGAGTCGGACTTCATTCCCCTTTGCCCAAGGGAGGAATCTTACGTTCTACCTATGACTGCCGTCCCACCTCTCACAATGAATGAAGGTGATCATTTACACCTCCAAGATTTCCAAATGTGGGACAGTGAATTGTGGAAGCCTAGTCCGAGGGGTCATACCTTCTATGATCCCTTCGACCCATTCTTTTGTGGACCCCGTGACCCACCACATTTACTCCACCTTTTTGAGAGTGTCCACCATCATACCCCCACCGTCTCATCTCCCTTCAAGGATGAAGGAGATCAACAACACCTTCTAGACTTCCACACATGGGATCTTGAGATGAGGGAATCCATATCGAGGGGTCACACATTCTTTGATCCCTTCGATCCCTTTCTTCATGGGCCCCTTGGCCCACAACCTCCATTCCCCCTCTTTAAGGAAGTCCACTATCACACCCCTCCTACTCGGGCCTGGCAACCTTCACATGGCAATATGTCCGAACCGTCATTTGGGGGTAATGAAGACTTTGGTTTCCCCGACCCACCTCAACCACCCAAGCCTCTCGGACTTCCCACATCCAAACCCCATGTCCATGGTTGGTGCATCGTAGGATGTCTAGGAGTCCACCATGACATTAACCTCCGGTTATGTCAAATGCATGCATGGCACACATTCGGATGTCCTGGACCACCTTGCATATGATTGGGTTTTACTAACATTAGGTTTATTTAGGGTCGTGTGTGCATCCGTGTGTTTCTTTTCTTTTGCTAAGCATGTTAGGTCGTGTGTGCATCATGTGTTTCTTTTCTTTTGCTAATCATGTTAGGAGTCTGCATGACGATGTCCGTCGTCACAGTTGAGGCCAGCAATGCACGGTACAAGGAGTTCGCCGATGCCCACCGACACCACCGAGAGTTCCACGAGGGCGAATACGTCATGATCAGGGTAAGACCTGAACGGTTTCCCTCTAGAACCGTTAAGAAGTTGCAAGCTCGCGGAGCCGGTCCCTTTAGAGTGTTGAAACGCGTTGGATCCAATGCGTATGTTGTGGACCTGCCCGAGGAATATGGTATATGCTCTACCTTCAATATATCGGATCTTGTTGCATATAGGGACCCAGCGGTGATCCCTAGTGAGCCTTTTGAGCCATCTCCTCCCCTTGAGAGTGATCCCACACCTGAGTGTCCACTTCCACCTCCAGCCCCTTTTTCACGGCAGCGTGAGCATATAGATCGTATACTGGACGAGCAAGTGATAGTTACCAGGAGTGGATCCTACCCGCGCTACCTAGTGCGATAGAGAGGACGGCCCGCTACCGAGGACACATGGATCACACATGGCGAGTTGCAGCGGATTGATCCGGACCTTCTGGAGCGATACAGGAGCGATGCAGACCCTTACTCGACAGGGTCGAGTTTCTCCCACCCGGGGAGAATTGGTGCGGACACCCGAGCAGTTGAGCGGCGTGATACGCCGAGCCACCGGTACCGCACACGGAGCACGACTCGAGCCACCTCAGCGTCCATCTGGCTCGGAGACAGCCTGGAGACTCCACCTTGAGTCTCCCCATTTATCATATTTAGTTAGACTTTATGTGTGTGTAATTTGTGTTTATTTCGTTGTATTCGGTTTGCTATTTTTTTTTTAAGAGGGGCTTATGTACAGTTTGGACCCCGTGGGCCCCACGGGCCCCCCAGGCCCCTCCCATTGATCCACCTCAGCCATAGGGCCCCATGTGGGGTTGGTCAATATCCTATGTGGACATCTAGAAGCCTTGGACTAGTCAATTGTTCACATGGGGGACAAGGGACCAAAATGGTCAACAATTCCACCAACCTTCCACCTACCATGTCCCCCTTGCCATTCTAGTCAATAGGCCGCCCCCTTCCTTGTATTTTTTTTATTTTAATTTGTGTGGATGCTCACATGCTATCCCAACCCTCCATCTCACACCCCTAGATCCAACGGTTGAGGGTTGATTAGACATATGGCCTATATATGCTTGTAATTTTCAATTTTGATAAATTAATGCATTTGAATTGGATGAAAATCCCTTGAGCAAGGCTTAGGCCGCCCCTCCCTCTCCCCTTGAAGCTTTGAAGGCTTCCTTCTGGTGGTGAGACTCCACCCTATCAGTTCCGGTCGCCGCCGCCGCCGCCACGAGCCGCCACCGCACCGCCATCGTCTTCATCGGAGTTCTGCCCACGCAGTACCACAGCGACTTCCATGAAATTCCCAATTCAGCCAAGAGCTCTGATCGACCTGGGGATTTTACTGGAGGTTCCATAGGTGTCAAGGATGTCCCAAAAAAATTGATTTGTCATTCAGATCCCGTTTCTTAATTTTTGATTTTCGTTCCCTCTTTCATTCCAGTTCTGTCAAAGTTCTATCCAGGTTCCTATCTGCTCTGTGTTTCATGTCTTAGGTCCATCTTTTGATTTTTTTTAATCCCATAAATTTTACTGGAGTTTCCTCCCATCCACCCCTTTATCCACAATTTTTCTAAATTTCTGGTTTGCCCATTTCTTATTTTCTAAAAATCATTCTCAGTCCCATCTATAGTTCTGTCCACCTGTTCCTAGATCCGACCACCAGTCACTCCACAAATCATATCAAATCGCCACCACCTCCAAATCCAATTCCAAAAATTGTTTCCATTTCTTGGTTTGATTTCCTACAACTTTGAAGAAGAGTCAAGATCTGAATCGGAGGTTTACTAGGCGGTCAATGGTGGTTCTCAGACAAGTACCCTGAAAATCTGAGGTTTCGGTTACTGTAAAATAGGGGCTTGTAAATTCATTAAAGTTCTGATCCGACCAGATCCAGCAGATCTCTCTGGGTCTATATTGAAGCATTTGAAGAGAGCTTTCCAACGATAGCTCATGCGTCCCGATCCGACGTCGGGATTGATCGCAGTGGCCGTTTTCGCCGGAGCGCGCACCTGAAAACAGCAACTAAAAATCCGTGGGCAGCATTCCAAAAGCTTGGAGATCGGAGTTGTTCGGCCACCGGTCGGTGTTCCCGGCCGACCGCCTTCCGTGGAGGCACGCCACCAGGGGTCCCCACCACAGTGGGACCCACTCCTGCAGATCCGGAGGCCAGCGCCACCCGTGGGCCCCACGGGCCCGCAGAACCAGCCGTTCGGAAAGCACGAAAACGCGGAGTTCGGCACCGTCGGGCGACATCAAGATGCTGCCCGTCAACCCAATTTGCGTGATTCCCGGGCTCCGCATGTGACCTTTTACCTCCCTACGTGGAGTGGGTCAAATTATTGTATTTCTATAAAATTGTGTTAACCGGGAGTCCGCGATTGGCCGGGGTTGTCTTCGCCACGCCGGGTGCGTGGAGGTAAAGTCTTAACTTCTTGGCGTTCATTTGCTTAGCTAGTATACGGTCTTTTGCCGCTGTCGAGAGTGTAGGTACTAGCCCGTGTGTCCATGTCACCGCTGTGAGAGTGAGAGTGACCCATCCCGTGACTCGATCCGAGTCTGGAAGTTGAGTCGGACTACCCTTGACCTCCGCCAGTTCCTTAACCGCGCACGGTCCGCGCTTTCCCTCGCTTGGGACGACGAGTGAGCTTCCACTTCTGTTAGCGACGTTTTGCCACTAGGAGCTCGTAGTGTCGGGCTTAGTGTCTCCCTGGTGTGTGCTACTGGTCGCGTCTTCATCTAGAGTCCGAGGGTGGCACCTAATAGTGTCGTCTCCCGTGTCCGTCCCGCATCAACATGTTGCAAGGGAAATAACGTCATGGAGATGCATGGGTTGCATAAATTAAACTAGGATTGTTATCTTTGTAATTAAGGTTAGGGATTATGCATGCTGAATAACCTAAGTGCGTAGTGATAACAAATCATCAAATACAACGTGTATAATGCATGAAAACTCATGAAACAAGAGGGCTTTTTCTCCTAACTCATTGTTCTAGACATCCATGAGATAACTTACCTCTTGTAGTGCTCATAGACTTCGAATTTTTGACTGGAAGGAAGCCCTAGTCCTGCACGTTCTATGCCAAATCAGTAACTTCTCGCCCTTCGTTCTCCTTAACCACTTGACCTAAAATCGTGAAATTTGGAGGATAGATAGAAGATAGAAAGGGGAACAAAAAGTTCTAAAGACACAACTTCTAAATACCTCGTTTAGGGTTTATAATCTCTGGATGTTCATCGGACCGGCACACTACTTCTTGTCCAAGCTATAGCGAACCAGCAACTTGCAGACGTCCTAACTCTCCAACGGCTCGATCTTCTAACACGAAATTTGGTCGGGAGTTAGACAAAACTAAGGTGAACAAATTATTCTAAAGGACTAACCTGAGAAGATGTCTTCTTACCTTTGAAATATGCGACCCTAAACAAGGGTTCGCGCAGGTCAGATCTGAACTATATTTATAGGGTTCACCTACGGTTCAAGAGATTAGATCGAACCTAGAGTCCTAAATTGTGGTAGAGTTAATCCTTAGAGTGTTCTAGAGAGCCTTCCATACCATGTAGCTTCGATCTAAGGTGATTAGGTCGTCCAAGATCCAAGCTTTTCTACGTTTCTTCTACTCACAGAACTGGGGTCGCCTAGCAGTCATGGGCAAACCACTAGGGGGAGCTTGGCGGTCACGCGATAGACCACAAGGAGGTGTTTAATCCGAAAATTCAGATTTTCTTATTATCTCTCATTTATCTCTCAATTGGTGTATATCTCTTATATTAAATCCGTAACTTACCAAATTTACGTTTCTATTAATGGGCTTGGGTCTAAAAGCCTTGGAATTTAGTCTATGGCCCAATTTAAGTTGGGCTTAGCCTTTTAATGAATATAGGGCCTTTAAATGGATTTAAATAATCCCTAATTTCTTCTTAATAACCTATTAAGCCTTTTGAATTGCTTAGTAATTATATTTTAATTCTAAAAAAAATTCTAGAAAAATCTGGGGTGTTACACCCTCCCCCACTTAAGAGTATTTGGTCCCCAAATTCATAATATGAGTTTTACGGAGAGTGTGTGTATTTTAATTAGCTAATTAATTACACTAATAATTAAGGCAATGTCAATAGGTTAGGATGGTACCTTCAATTATTTTACCTTCCTCGTCTATGATGGCATTTTGTCGGCCTCATCACCTGCGTCCATTGTTATCCCTCGAAGATTGTTCCTTTATAAGAGGACACATGGGCAAGTGATGCTCCCGACTTCCACATTTGAGACAAGCATCAAGATGCTTCCAACACTCTTCGGCCGAGTGCCTGAACTTTTCACAGAATGAGCAAGCCGTGGCGACTTATGTTCCTTCTTCTTCCTTAACTCTTTTACTTTTTCCATTGTCATTTCCATTTCTTTTTCCATTACCATTCCCATTGCGGGACCTCTTATTGTGACGGTGCTCGTCATCATCTACTTCTCTCTCCTTTTGCCTATCATGTTTTCGGCTCGACCTTTCTTCTTTCCCTCGGAGCTTTTCCACCTTCTCCAGGGTTCTTTCACATAGATGTGCCCGTTGAACCATTTCCGTATATGTGCGGATATTTTGTGACCCAAGATGTTGAATAAATCCGGGCCTTAGACCGTCCATAAATTGGTTGGCCTTTAATAGGTCTGTGCTAACCAGGTGGAGAGCATGAGGTGATAATCGAGAGAATCGGTGCTCATATTCGTCCACGGACATCATGCCTTGGCAAAGTGCAGCGAACTTCACAGCCTTTCTCTCCTTAACATGTTCGGAGAACTATTTTGCTCGGAAGAGTGTAAGAAATCCTTCCCAAGTATGTGGTGCATTTTGAGGCGGTGCCGGAATAGACTTCCACCAAGTACGCACATCCTTGTTGAGTTAGAACGTGGCGAGACAAACCTTCTCCTGGTCGGCACATTGCATGACCTTGAATATACGATTCATCTCATCTATCCAGTTTTCAGCTTCATTTGGGTTAAAAGAACCAGAAAATCGCGGAGAGTTTAGATTCCAGAAGTTGCGGTGCAGATCACCGGCACCAGCCCTTGCGCCGGCTTGGGCCATATTTTGCAAGGCTTGGGTGAGACCCACAATAATTTGTTGCATTCCACCCCAATCGACACGGTCAGCCATTGTAAGAATGAGGCATCTGAGAAAAAGGAATGATTTGTTAATTCTTACGGAATTAAAGGATGTTAACTTAGAGATAAGTTCTAAATAACTATCTCATCCCGACTCTACCCAATCTTACGCAGGTGAGAAATTCCTTTCCTAACTTTATAGGTGTAGGTCCTTAACCCTTGGACTTAGCCTATGACATGACATTTTCCTAGGAATAAGTACATCCTAAGACCTATGCTCTGATACCATTTTAACTGTCACGTCCCGCGATTATGCCGCGAAAAACTAATCCGGAACGTGAACAGCCGGCAAGAGAAGCCTCAAGTGACAGTAACAATCACAGCGCATATCATTCACACATAAGATGAGTGGATATAATAATTGATCAAAAATCTGACTTTTATTGCTAATAATAATCAAGTACATGATGTTGACTCATTGAGTAATTGGACTCAATAAAGTGAAAATTACATAATTGACTCTTGACTAGACTAACTACGGCTTCTCTCGAACCATCAATCACTCCCGGATCCACCACTTGAGCAATCTGAATCCGACTTGCTAGAATTTTTTGAAAAAGATTGGAAAAGCAGGGTAATGAGGACACATGCCCAGTTGGCATATTCATATCAATATGAAGGCAATGTTTAAGTAATGAATATTTTTGCTTTAGAGTGTAAGATAATGAGAATGCGATAAAGCACGCGGATAAAACCAAAGTAACAATAGCATGATAAGATCAAGATATACGATGTGTGGTGATATATGATCAGGATCAAATAAGAATATGACAAGAATGTAACTTGACCTTTCACGAACGAGAATATGCTTGCATGTAACGAGAATGCACTTTCATTTTTTACTTTTCATAACCATAAAGGTCATGCACTAGAATGTGATGCGGGATGGACACGCGACCTGGGACTCTAGCTCGCGATCGTCCCTTAGCGAGAGAAACGTTGGACCATACGCGGTTGAGAAACCGACAGTGAGTCTCGGGTATCGGCTTTCCGCGTGTACTCAGATCGAGTCACGGGACGGATCACTCACTCTCTCTCGCAGCGGTCATAAAATGATAACGAGCTAGATAATCTATCACTCATGCAGTGGCATTCAAAGATATACGAGATAAGCAAAATGTGAAAAAAGGAGAGTGGTGAATTTACCTCTACGCTCCAGGCGTGGGGAAGGTGACCCCGGCCAAGTACGGTAACTCCCGGTTAAATAATCAATCAATAAATTACAGAAATGATCTCTACTGCCCACTCCACGCAGGGAGGTAACATGCTAAAAATGGGGTCCGGGAGGACCGATCTTGGGTTGACGGGCAATGTTTTGATGTAGCTTCGGCGGCACACGTACTCACGCACGTGGGGCCCACGTGCTGGTCGGTGGGTCCGAGTGGGCACGGAGTGGTACCGCTGTGACATTGGCTCTTGGAGAGGCGCTCCCTGGGACGGCGGCATGCTGGTTCACCTTGCGGAAGGCGAGTCGGCTCCGGTCTTCACTTGTTGACTTTGCTGCCCACGGATCTGAAGTTCTATTTTTGAAGCGCGCGACCCGATGAGATAAGCTTTGCGATCAATCTCGATGTTCGATCGACGCGAAATTGGTGCCGTTGGAAAGCTGATTCAAAATACTTCAACCAACGACTGTGGCAGGAATTTTGACAGCTCTAGATTTTTCATGGTGGATTTTTGAACAGACTGACTGATAGACTTAGAAAACTCTAGACAGAAATGAAGTTTCCAGATAACAGACGTTGACCGTGGCTAAACCTCTGATCTGGAAGTTGACCTCTGTATGAAAGTTATAGAGGGATAAGTAAGGAAAACAGGAGTATTTTTTGTAGATTTTCTAGTGGAGGTTTAATAGGGGAAACATAATTTATGACATTGGTGGGTCGGATCTAGACTGCACAGGACAGAACTGAAATTTGACTGAGTTTTAATTTTTTGGTGGAGAAAAAGAGCTCCTAAATTTGAGAAAAAAATTGTGGAGACGTGTTTGGATGGGCAGAACAGCCAGTCCAAATTTGGACTCAATCAGAAAAAGGGAAGGGGGTCGAACTATGGAAGAACTAGCTTGCTAGAACACTTGACAGAACACAGATAGATCGGGAAGGCTGAAGAACATGAAATTGGAAAAATAGAAAAAGAAGGCTAGAAAATGGGAAACTTTTTTAGGGGGAGGGTATTTACGTGGGGAACCTACCCTAAAAATTTGGGCTCTAGAAGATCACGAGATTGGGAGCTAAAATTCGGACAAGATGGTTCTGTCCTGATTTGGACAGAACTTGTGGAGATGGCGGTGGCAATGCGATGGCGGCACGAACGGCGGCGGCGGCGGCGGAGCTGAGCATCGCACTCAGAGAGGTGGCAGTGGAGATGCGTCACACATCTGAAGGAGAGCCTTCACAGCTCTAGGGGAGGAGAGAGGGGTGCCCTTAGGCCAATTGAGCATAAATAGAAATTTTCTCACATTAATGCTAAGTAATTCATAAAATACAATGTATTTATAAGAAATGTAAAATGACCTATTCTACCCTCAGATCTAAATTAGGGGAGGGGTATACAAGGGATTGGAATTTCTTCCACCATGTGGTCAAAAAAAAAAATTAAAAAAAATTGCTAGTGGAAGGGGGCGCCCCTTGGACCTTAAGGGTGCCATCTTGGACTTTTGAAACCCTTTGTCTCGTATGAATGGTCAATCATCTAGAAGCCCACCTTGGACCTTTGACTGGCCCCACGTGGGCCCTAAAGCTTAGGTGGACCAATGGGGAAGGAGATGGGGGCCCCTTGCTGGTCCTATTGGACTTTTGCACAAAAACCCACTAAATCCTAAAGACTCACATTATGGCTTATAAAGCCTTACAGTTGCAAACATACTTCCCAAGGATATAAATGCAAACTAAAAGGAAACAAATATAAAATGAAAAGTTAGTGCCTGGTGTTGATCCCCATCAATTCTCTCCGGGTGGGAAGAACTCGACCCCGTCTACTAAGGGGTGCAACTGCTCGAGTAGCTCCTACGGATCCGTCACCGAACCTGGAATCGCGGAGTACGCTCCACTCCAAGTAAGCGACACATGCTCATCCCGTATAGATTCGATAGGCTAACGCTGCTATGGTAATGAGGCTAGAGGTTGACACTCCGGGGTGGGGTCACTCTCAAAAGAGGGAGGCGTCTCAAAGACTCACTAGGAATCACCGCTAGGTCCCTTGATGTGACTAGATCCGATATGTTGAGGTAGAGCCGATCCCAAAGTCTGACAAGTCTCGCACTCGAAAGGGACTGACAACGCGAGCGTACCAGGACCGACTCGACTCGATGTATGCACATGCACTCGATAGATAAACGAGATGAAACAAAGACTCACACATGACCCTAAACAAACCTACAGTTAGTCTGACGCAAACATATGCAAGGAGGGCCAGGACACCCGAATGTGTTCCATGCATGCATATTATGTAACCAGAGGTTGGTGGCATGGGGGACACCTAGACGTCCAAGTATGACCCAATCATGGACATTGGGCTTGGATGTGGGAGGGCCAGGATGTCATGGCCCATACTCTATACCATCGAGGTATTGTCCACTTTGGCCTACCGGCCTCACGGTTTTGTCCCTTTCTAAGGGTGATCGGCTCCAGAATGGAGGACTTCCCGGGCAGGTCACCCATCCCAGTACTACTCCCCATTAAGCACGCTTAACTTCTGGCTGGGGTATCGCTCTGATACCATTCTGTCATGCCCCGTACTCTATACCATCGAGGTATTGTCCGCTTTGGCCTACCAGTCTCACGATTTTGTCCCTTTCTAACAGTGATCGGCTCCAGAATGGAGGACTTCCCGGGCAGGTCACCCATCCTAATACTACTCCCCATTAAGCACGCTTAACTTCGGAGTTCTTTACAAGAACTGAGCCGATACTTCAAAAGACGCCTCGGTGATATAGAGTACAACTTAGCTATATTTGAGGGAGTTACACAAGAGGACCGAATTCACTTTGCCCATGAACGGGCTTGATGGGTGTATATAGATCGGCCCGTGGGGAAGGGGTGTGAAAGTGGACTTCCCCGACAAGGTATAAACGAAGTGGTGGGTCACGAGGCCCACTAGGGAAGGGGTCAAATGGGTCAAAGAATGTGTGACCCCTTGGTTCCTCCATTACATAGTCCCATGTGTGAAATTCATGAAGGTGATGGTCACCTCCATCCATCGTGGTAGATGGGATAGTGTATAGAAGATATGGCTCCTCCCTCGAGATAAAAGGAATGAAGTCGGGCTGGGTCGGTAAGGGGAGGAGTAGAAGAACCTCCATGGTGACATGACCCATGGTGTACACGGAGGTAATGGACCCTAAGGCGGGATGGGTGAAGCTACGACCGGTGGGTCGGTCGAAGCCTGGGGCCAACAAGTGCGTCAACGTCAACTGCCGGTCTAACCCTTTAAGAAGGTCATCCAATGTATCCACATAGTGACTAGACCAGAAAGTGGTGTGAAATGAGTTGATTGGCACTAGAGGTAGTGTGGGGTCCGTGGATGGGAAGGGAGGTGGGACCAAGCCATTCTTGAGCCAGCTAAGTAGCGGCTCGGCGATGAAAAGCATTCCCGTTAGAAGCACGGGTGGCTCGAGCTGAGGTGGCTCCAAATGAAATGGCTTCGGGTGAGGATCGGAAATGGGTGGCAAAGGAGCACTAGGAGAAGGGCTCCCTGGCTGGGGTGGGAGAGGGTTGTCCCCTAGGAGGGCAAGAGGCCTTTGGGACCCTGTAGGTGGGGCCGGGTTGGGACTACCGGCCATGACCTCCCTAGGCTCTAGTATGGCTACCTCCGGTCTCGGAGGTGGGCAAAGGGAGACCAGCGACTCAAAATAAGCACACCTCCTATCCACCCGATCCGAAACCATTTGCACAAGTTCGGCAACGGTGTGGGTTGGAGTAGGGATATCGTGGTGGACTCGCCCGTAATCAACCGGCCTAGGCTTGGGTCTAGGCTCTACTACGTGTGGGGCTCGTTGCCTCTGACTATGACCCACTTGGTTGGAGGTGATTGGGTGGGGTCGGTTGGAGGTGACTGGGCCGGGTAGGTAGACCTTCCTAAGTTCGCCCTTCATCTCATGCCATGACTCGATGGGCCATTGCCTCCTAACCTCTCTCATGCGCTCAATGCTCTCCCACTTTTCGACAGCCCCATGGAGAAGCCTCTCCTTGGCAAAATAGAATTGCCCGGCCTCGGACATGGTATAACAATCAAAGTATGTGTCCATGGCGTCCTCCCACTTGAGATAGTCGTCTGGGTCATTGGAGCCATAACAATCCGAGGCTTCGGGCCTACGGAAGTGGAGAGGGTGGTTGCCAAGCCCATGGGTATGCCAACGGTCATATCGCCTGGGCGACCGAGATTCCATTGGAAATGGGGAACTACAAGACGGACATGCTAACACTTGGACAAGACACTAGACATGACTATTCAATGTTAGAATGCACTAACTAATGCACACTAAGGACCCTAGACCTAAACCAAGATCCGGTACTTGGCAGAGTCTGGGGATCCGAAGATCCTCTCACGCGAGTGAATCACCTCTCCAATAGGCGTACCCTAACAGTCTGGTGACACCTTTTCATATACCAAATAATGGTATGCAAATGCAACAACCGACTTAGACTTACTCTTTTTTTGTGTGTTTTTTTTTAACCAAAACTACCCTAGACTCAACTGCCGCACTGATACCAATTTGATGCGGGACGGACACGCGACTTGGGACTCTAGCTCGCGATCGTCCCTTAGAGAGGGAAACATTGGACCGTGCGTGGTTGAAAAACTGGCAGTGAGTGTCGGGTATCGGCTTTCCGCGTGTACTCGGATCGAGTCACGGGACGGGTCACTCACTCTCTCTCACAGCGGTGATAAAATGATAACGAGCTAGATAATCTATCACTCATGCAGCGGCATTCAAAGATATACGAGATAAGCAAAATGTGAAATAAGGAGAGTGGCGAATTTACCTCCACGTTCCGGGCATGGGGAAGGCGATCTCTGTCAAGTACGGTAACTCCCGGTTAAACAATCAATCAGTAAATTACAGAAATGATTTTTACTGCCCACTCCACGTAGGGAGGTAACGGGCTACAAATGGGGTCCGGGAGGACCAATCTTGGGTTGACGGGCAACGTTTTGAAGTAGCTTCGGCGGCACACGTACTGGTCGGTGGGTCCGAGTGGGCCCGGAGTGGTACCGCTGTGACGTTGGCTCCTGGAGGGGCGCTCCCTGGGACGGAGGCACGCTGGTTTGCCTTGCGGAGGGTGAGTCGGTTCCGGTCTTCACTTGTTGACCTTGCTGCCCACGGATCTAAAGTTCTATTTTTGCAGCGCGTGACTCGGCGAGATCAGCTGCTGCGATCAATCCCGATGTTGGATCGATGTGAAATTAGTGCCGTTGGAAAGCTGATTCAAAATACTTCAACCAAGGACTATGGCAGGAATTTTGACAGCTCTGGATTTTTCGTGGTGGATTTTTGAACAGACTGACTGACAGACTTAAAAAACTATGGACAGAAATGAAGTTTCCTGATAACAGATGTTGACCGTGGCTCAAAACGCCAATCTGGAAGTTGATCTCTTTATGAAAGTTATAGAGGGATAAGTAAGGAAGACGGGAGTAATTTTTGTAGATTTTCTAGCGGAGGTTTAATAGGGGAAATGGAATTTATGACATTGGTGGGTCGGATCTAGACTACACATGACAGAACTGAAATTTGACTGAGTTTTAAATTTTTGGTGGAGAAAAAGAGCTCCTAAATTTGAGCAAAAACTTGTGGAGACGTGTTTGGATGGGCAAAACACCCAGTCCAAATTTGGACTCAATCAGAAAAAGGGAAGGGGGTCGAACTATGGAAGAACTAGCATGCTGGAACACTTGACAGAACACAGACAGATCGGGAAGGCTAAAGAACACGAAATTGGAAAAACAGAAACAGAATGCTAGAAAATGGGAAACTTTTTTAGGGGGAGGGTATTTGCGTGGGGAACCTACCCTCAAAATTTGGGCTCCAGAAGATCACGGGGTTGGGAGCTAAACTTCGAACAAGATGGTTCTATCCTGATTTGGACAAAACTTCTGGCGATGGCGGTGGCGGTGCGATGGCGGCACGAACGGCGGCGGCGGCGGCGGAGCTGAGCATCGCACTCAGAGAGGTGGCGGTGGAGATGCGTCACACATCTGAAGAAGAGCCTTCACAGCTCTAGGGGAGGAGAGAGGGGTGCCCTTAGGCCAATTGAGCACAAATGGAAATTTTCTCACATTAATGCTAAGTAATTCATAAAATACAAGGTATTTATAAGAAATGTAAAATGACCTATTCTACCCTCAGATCTAAATTAGGGGAGGGGTATACAAGGGATTGGAATTTCTTCCACCATGTGGTCAAAACAAAAATTAAAAAAAATTGCTAGTGGAAGGGGCGCCCCTTGGACCTTAAGGGTGCCATTTTGGACTTTTGAAACCCTTTGTCTCCTTTGAATAGTCAATCATCTATAAGCCCACCTTGGACCTTTGACTGGCCCCACATGGGCCCTAAGGCTTAGATGGGACCAATGGGGAAGGAGATGGGAGCCCCTTGCTGGTCCTACTGGACTTTTGCACAAAAACCCACTAAATCCGAAAGACTCACATTATTGCTTATAAAGCCTTACAATTGCAAACATACTTCCCAAGGATATAAATGCAAACTAAAAGGACACAAATACAAAATGAAAAGTTAGTGCCCAGTGTTGATCCACATCAGAATGGCATGTAATCAAGCATGTAATAATTCAATCATGAGATAGCCTCGTGGGTTTCACTTATTTATAAAGAAAGTATTCCCAGCGCAATGCGACGCCAATAGCATCATATCCCATGGTTTATAATATGTTTCCGACAATCAGCCGAGGGGACTAGCATCGAGCCCTTGGACACAATCAGTGCCTGAATTACATCTTCACGTATAAATTAAGCTAGTTCCACGAGTATAACAATAAAGTATGGCCAGCAATGTAACAATTCAAATAATAAGCTCATGATAATAATTTCAAGGTAAGAATGCTTCAATTTAGAACATGAGAGTTGAAAAATGACTTAAAGCAAGGTCATGCCATGGAAAGAATTTGACAGCATAATGGTACATTTATTACTTTCCATAAGTTATTAATATCTTATTTGACAAGTGTTAAGTTCCAAGCAATCACCAGACCATCTAGTAACTTATAAAACCCAACCCAAAGGTCAAACCTCGGGTTAGACAGAGTCAGGGACCATGCAGTCATTTTACTGGACTGTTTGAGAACTCATGCGATCAGATCCGGACCGTTAAGGAGATCCTTGCAGTCAGGTAAGGACCGTTTACGTTGGGTCAAAGCCAGAATCAAAAGGCTTGACTTAGGGACACATGTAGTCATAGACGGACCGTTTGTGGATAAAAGCGGTCTCAGGCCAACCCCTAGACAATGCTTAGCGGTCGTCTGAGGACCGTTTAGAACTAGAACTCAGAAAAACACCGGTTGTGTAAGTGCTTTCTAGACATTTTGGGGTTTTGATGGTACAACCAGCTCGACGTCCTGATGGGAATCCCAGGCTCACGGAGACTTACGGAGGCCTTAAAATAAGATCACCTATTCCGGTGGAAGGAATATCCAACGAAGAGGATCACAAGTCCAAGAAAGTGTGTTTATAGTGCAAAGTGTATCTAATCACTCAGTACCGGAATACGTGTCATGTACTTAAGATAATGACTCATAGATAAGAAGAGCTTGTAAAACAGCGATCAACTAATAGGGAAACAAGTTCATCTATCACTTTAAAATATGCATTTAATACAAGAATATATTGTTTTGGCATGAAACTAGCTTAGATTTAAAATAACTCCCAAGTATAGGTGAAGCATGAAATCTATTAGAATAAACCGTCAATATAACCAAGTTTACAAACATGATACTTAAAATAGGAGGTAACCTAATTATCTAGACTTATCATATGATAAATAAGACGGTTCTGCATTATATTTCGGGTTACATAAATATAGAACTCAGAAACGCCTAACGGTCGCTTGAGGACTGTTTGTCAGGGCCTAGCGGTCTATCGCAAGGCCGTAAGGGGACTCTGGCGGTCTTACGAAGATCGTTTGGTTCCCGTAACAGGCAGAACAAGGTAGGTCATGCAAGGCTTATTATAAAGAAATATATGCATGGAAACATGCTAGAAAGGAATATAAAACATGCTTCTAGGGAAAAAACGTCATGGAGATGCATGGGTTGCATAAATTAAACTAGGATTGTTATCTTTGTAATTAAGGTTAGGGATTATGCATGCTGAATAACCTAAGTGCGTAGTGATAACAAATCATCAATTACAACCTGTATAATGCATGAAAACTCATGAAACAAGAGGGCTTTTACTCCTAACTCATTAGTCAAGTGATCCATGAGATAACCTACCTCTGGTAGTGCTCCTAGACTTCAAATTTCGGACTAGAAGGAAGCCTTAGTTCTGCACGTTCTGTGCCAAAGCAGTAACTTCTCGCCCTTTGTTCTCCATAACCTCTTGACCTAAAACTGTGAAATTTGGAGGATAGATAGAAGATAGAAAGGGGAACAAAAAGTTCTAAAGACAACTTCTAAATATCTCGTTTAGGGCATGTAATCTCTGGATCTTCACCGGACCGGCACACTGCTTCCTATGCAAGCTGTAGCGAACCAGCAACTTGCAGACGTCCTAACTCTCCAACGGCTCGATCTTCTAACATGAAATTTGGAGGGGGGTTAGACAAAACTAAGGTGAACAAATTATTCTAAAGGACTAACCTGAGAAGATGTCTCCTTACCTTCAAAATATGTGAGCCAAAACAAGGGTTCGCGTAGGTGAGATCAGAACTCTATTTATAGACTTCACCTACGGTTCAAGAGATTAGATCGAACCTAGAGTCCTAAATTGGGGTAGAGTTAATTCTTAGAGAGTTCTAGAAAGCCTTCCATGCCAGGTACCTTCGATCTAAGGTGATTAGGTCATCCAAGATCTAAGCTTTTCCACGTTTCTTCTACTCACGGAACTGGGGTCACCTAGCGGTCATGGGTGGACTGCTAGGGGGAGCTTGGCGGTCGCGCGATAGACCGCAAGGAGGTGTTTAATCTGAAAATTTTAGATTTTCTTATTATCTCTCAATTAGTGTATATGTCTTATATTAAATCCGTAACTTACCCAATTTACGTTTCTATTAATGGGCTTGGGTCTTGAAACCTTGGAATTTGGTCTATGGCCCAATTTAAGTTGGACTTAGCCTTTTAATGAATATAGGGCTTTTAAATGGATTTAAATAAACCCTAATTCATTCTTAATAACCTATTAAGCCTTTTTAATTGCTTAGTAATTATATTTTATTCCAAAAAAATTCCTAGAAAAATTTGGGGTGTTCCAACAGAGGCTTGAGTAGGTGAAGGCATTGAAGACGGGATAGGAGATGGTGAAGGTAATGGGGTAGGTGATGGAATAGGTGGAGACGATAGGGTAGGCGATGGCCTAGGTGAGGGAACATGTGATGGAGTAGATGACGGGGTGGGCGATGGAGCCGGTGCAACACTAGACGAAGAGGAATCACAGGGGTGCCCCTGGTCTTGTAGTGATGGAGATGGCTGCCTGGGTGGCGCCTGCTGCTATTGTTGCATGCTACGAAGATGTATCACAATCTTGTGAATGGCGGACTAATCGATCCTCTTCTTATCTTCCAGGTCATAAACAAACTCCTGGAACTCGGTGCAATCCCCAATCAAATGCCCCTGCTAATGATGATAATCACAGAACTAAAGCATATTCCCGACCGTAGGTCGGCAAGACACAATCGGAGGGAGCGGCAACTCGTGAGTGGTCATCAAAGCTCTGAAAATATCTGTAAAACACTCTGACAACGGAGGATAAGGAGCCCACTTTGGGCAAGGCAGATGCCAAGGGGAAGGTTGTGATAAAGAAGGTTGTGGAGACGGAAGTGGAGGTTGCGTAGGCAATGGTGAATGGCTAGTAGAAGAACTAGGTGTGGACCTATGTGGAGTGGGATGAGGGAGTATATATATGACATCCACCTGCTCGGGGTGTGGTGTTTCCTTGATCGGAGATAGAGGCGGATGTGGGTATGAGGAGGCGGGAGGCTGACTCATGGATGGTTGATATGCGGAGGGTTGTCTCATGGAAGGTTAATATGTGAAGGCGCAGGGCTGACTCATGGAGGGTGTGATGTGATTGGAAGGTTGACTTGTGGAGGGTAAAGGTTGATATGTGGAGGTAGATGAAGATGGCGGGGTGTATGGAGATGTAGAAGGGGGAGAAGACTCAGGGTCAAGGGGATCATGGAGTTGCTAGCGACTGAAGCAGGCTCAATTGTATAATTGTTGCCAGGAGGTGATGTCATTGAGGTCTAAGATGAATCGATATTCTGATGTTGCATTGGATATCAACATCTTGATCTGCTCTCCCTCCGGAATGTGCCCCGGGACTTGCGCGGCAAGATGATGCCAGCGATCAGCAAAGGTGGAGAACTCCTCGTCAGGCTTCATCTTCTCATGGGCCAAATCCACAACAGAAAACCTGGGCCCAATCTGGTCTTGAAATTGCTGAATGACTCTCTCTTGGATGACTTGGAAATTCATAATATGCTCTTGTGAGAGGGAAAATAACCAATCCCGAGCCGGGCCTTATAATGACATACTAAATAGATAAGCCATCAAGCGTCGGTCATGTTAAAATTGGGTCGACTCATAAAGAAACTCCTTCAAGTGCACATATGGGTCACCGACCCTACCATAACGGCGATATGCGGGGATTAGCGAAGATAGCGGATGTCGAAGACCTTGAAATGCGAATGGAACACTTAAGGAGGATTTGGTATCAATTCGGCGTTGGAGTTCATCAACATGGCATTGGGTTTGAGCAATCATCTCCTGGGTAGGGAGAGATCGAGAATGGCATGGGCTAGCTTGAGCAAGAGGTTGTGAATTCATACCATGATGATAATCGGCCAGATAAGAGGATCTAGGCTGAGAAGAAGAATGAGAGCCCATTCCCGGAGTGGAAGGGTATGTGGGCTTGGAAGGAACATTAACATGAGCCTGAGGACCAACTGAGCCAGCAGCACAAGGAGAAGAGGAATGAGGCACATTAAAGTAGCAAGGCCCATTAAGAAAAGAAGAACCTTGAAAGGAATAAGGCCCATTAGGAGAAGAAGACCCATTAAGGTGATTTGTAATCAGTTTCTGGGCCTGGGCCGGGTCCATTTGGCAAACAAGGTATGATAAGTGGGCCATAAGGTTGGCTTGCCCCTCGGATGGGTCAGGGGGGCCACGGGAAGATGGGCACACGTGGGAAGAGGATTCCACGCAAGAATAAGAAGAAAAATGAGAAGAAGAATGATACAAGGTGTTAGAATGATGCTCCATAAGGGTCAATGGAGATTTAATATAAGGAGGGAAGCAAGGGCTTAATGGGCCTGAGAATAAGAGGGGGGCTGACTCGCTAGGACCAATTAAGGAAAAACCTAGGGCAATGGAGACACAAAATGGGCTAACCTAAATGGGCCTACCAACAAAATCTGTGTGGGTGATGAAGGAATGCAACACAAACACCACAAATGGGCTTGGACAAGCCCAAACAACACAAAACAACGTAATGTGAGAGTTTTCACCCAAGTCAAACAAGTTGGTATGATGGGAAATATTTTAGAAGTTTTAATGGACCTTTTAATGATTTGAATTAAGATTAATCTCCTCGAGATAGGAATCCTATGGGAATAAGGTCCAAACTTTGGGTGGACTATGGTTAACTCCCTCACACGTATGCAAATGCAAATCCTAAGGGGTGGAAAGGTACAACCGGCCCGACGTCCATGTGGGAATCCCCGGCTCACGGGGACTTACAGAGGTCCCAGATAAGATCCCCTAGTCGACTCCAAGGAATATGGAGGTGAGAGGATCACTTACCCTGAGGGAAAGCAACTATGGCATGAAGAATGCATGATCCTATGTGCACCGGAGTGCATGCAATTTTTAGCCTAAAATTAGAAAATCAAGACAATATTTAAATATGCAAACACAATGATATGGATGTAAACAATATATGAAAACGAAGATAATACAAAGGACAACAATGCAGGATCAGGAACAAGCACAATCATGCACTAAAAGATATGAAAAATCATGAATAAACGGCGTATCTTTATGTCTGCCGCTGGGACTGCATGTAGATTTTATGCACAAATTGTGAAAATGGAGACAATATTTAACTATGTAAACGTGACCCAAATAATGCAAATAAGATATGGAAATAAAGATAATACAAAGGGGAACAAGATGGAAGCAAGAAGCAAGCAATCAGATCTCAGGAACCCAATCAAATCATCATGAAAAGATGTACCTGTGAATCTACCTCGGGACCTGCCTGCAGACTTTATACAGAAAACTCAAAAATGAAGATACACTTAAACTATGCAAACATGATCCAAATGATGCACATGATATATGGATGGAAAGACAATACAAAGGGTTACAAAATGGGCCCAAGAATAGAGCAATCCGACCTTGGGAGGTCAACAAAATGGCCCAAGAAAGACGCCACCGTGAGCCTGTGCACAGACCTGCCAGAGGGTGGGTAGTGGTGTACCAGATGATCATTTTTATCCCCTTGCGGTCTAGTGGAAGACCGTAAGGCCAGTAGAAAGGCCCTGGCGGCCCAATGATGGCCGCTAGGAGCATCTAGCAGCCCTGGAGAGGACCGAAACCCCCTAATAGACCCGAAAACACGCCGAACAACAGGAAAATGAGGAAAATACTATCTAAACATGCACATACACAAACCCAACTTACAAGAGAGCATAAATAACATGATGGGCACTAGGTGTCCCACCGTGATCGCCAAAAAACAGAGGTTGTTGATGTTTTGTTATCTCTAACCCGCCCCATAAACTATGCTAATAACATATGTGAATCAAGAAAGGCATGAAAGCATGAACAAAGGGATGATAAGATGAAGATACTGACCGTGATCGCCACCAAGGATTAACAACACCAAAAGGATGGAGAAAGGAGAGGAATGGCGCCGTGTACCTTGGAAAAGGATGAAGACTTGATCGCGGTTAAGGAACGGGGTGCAGGGAATTTTGTGGATTCAACATCCTCTCCTTCCAGTCGGCTATAGGAAGAGGGCCTCACGTTCTATTCATGCTCTCCTGTAAAATAAAGCCAAAACACAAGAGAAAAACCCATTAGATCCATGAATTGTAGCATCAATCCCGTAGTGGTAAAATAGGGTTAGAAATTGAGGGAGAACGCACCGGGGGGAGGTTTTTAACCCCTGTGGAAGGGTGGAAATAATAGGTGTGTGTATTGTGATGAGAATAAGACAAAGATATAGAGAAATTACGCAGCACAACTACGGGAATATGCTATGCAAAATGGAAAAAAGTGCAGACAGAGTGTAGAAAAATAGAACTGTGTGATGATTTGTAAAAAGTATAAAGGTATAACTAGAGATAGGATGAATGAAATCAAGTCCTTAAACATGGAATTGAAAGCTAATACTTCCCTCTTTAGGCTAGGGTCGAAGAGACGAGATGGCGGTGTAGCATGGCTTCACCCTGAACTAAGAAAGAGCCCCCCGTCGCGAACTGTGAATTGGGCATCTATTTATAGAGTTGCATGAATCCAGAAGCTTCACATCCGAGATAAACACCCACAATAGGGATTTAAATTGATAAAACTCATAGATAAGAGTGGGAATATATCCCCAAAGTAGATTAGCCTTGATCTAGAGGGATATTCTTGGAGAAAATGGATCAAACATGGTCTCCAAAGAGTCCTCGGGTGAAGAAATCAGAGTTCAGGAAGTTTTCGACTCTCTGTCTGGCAAACGGTCTATCGTAGGGCCGCTAGGGAGCCAAACGGTCATGGGAGGACTGCAAGGGAACCAACAAACGGTCATGGGGATGACCGCAAGGCTTCAGAGGGTGAAACGGGGTAAAATGGGCACTGTTTGGAGGGTAGCGATCTTAGGAATACCGCCACCATCAGGTAGCGGTCTTCCCAAGATTGCTAGGCTGATGGAAAAATAAAATAATTAGGCAGGTCACAGTCGACTCTGGAAATTAGAGAATATCTCGAAAGCGGTGCAGAACTAATGAAAGGTGTATAAGAAGAAATTGTAGCTAACAAAAAATTGAACAACTTTCATGAAGGGAGTAAGATGAGAAGACGACCAGAAGAGGGAGAAATTGGGGGGAGAACAGAGAAAGACGCTGGGTTCGCGAGTGAACAATGCAGCGTGCCGAAAAAATGCAAATAACTTGAAATCGGTAGAGAACTGGCTAATGGCGAAGAAGAAGAAAATCTAGGGCTTTTAAAAAATAAACAACTTTTGTGAAAGGCACCTAATGAATAGAGAAATAGAAGGGGATGAAAAAGGGTCGCGTTCAGGATTGTGTAGCGAAAGGGGCCGAATGCTTGATGGAAGTCGACCAAAATGGGCCGCAAGTCGACTTGGAAGGCCGGAAGTTGATAAAATAAGCCCCAGGGCTCTAAGAAATCATGATCTCCAAAATCTAAAGGCTAGGGAACTATGAAATGGGATCGTAATCTATCTAAGGAAGGCTCCAAAATAATGGTTAATTGGGGACATTAAAAATGATGAATAAGAGAAATGACGCAACTTGTGGGCTAAAAACGGGTGTCAACAGTTGCCCTCATTACTTTCTTGTCATTCGTGAACGTGAAGGGGAAGAGCTTCTTCCTTCGTGTTCTTGCTGCTGTAGTGCGTTGCTTGCTGCACCTACTGCAGCGGTTGCAGTTGTTGCTACTATAGTGCATCGTCTTCATCCTATTTCCATCGTGCGTGAAGGAGAAAGCCTCTACTTCTTCCTTCTGCCTCTTCTTCTGCGTTCCTTGCTACTATCGTCTACTACTGCTGCTTCTGTTCGAGTTATAGTTGCTGCTATTTCTTATTCTATCTTCCCCGTTCATCGTTCCCAATCAACCAACGGGGTAGGTTTTCTCAAGAAATATAGCATAAGATCATAGTAAGAGGTGTTGCATGCGTATAAACCATGATATCCTGCTTGATATCTCGTTTCCATGACTCTGATCATAAGTTTTACGTAGTTTTAATCTCTTGCGAGTTCATATGAAAAATAGCGACCATAGCAGTGGCCGCTTATTAATGAATGGCAGCGTACAAGGTCACAAATTTTGAATTAGCGATAGTCTTTAAGACGTAGATTAATTAGCGACCATCACCCTATCGCAGATTCTATTAATGTAATTAATAAATAATCCATGTTTAAAATTTAACAATTATGGAACCTGACTATGTTAATTCTACATGAATATGTTTTCAAAGTCTCCATATTTTTCTCTAGCTATCCATGTCTTTAGTTTCTTAAAATTCCCTGTAAACAGCAATATGTTACTGTTCATGTGCCATTAAAAGAAATGAATTGTGTTTTGAGCCTGAAACGTTCCTGCCTGATGTGTTTTAATTTGTAGCGGTAAAAGAATGGACGACTGTGCAAGCAGTCGCTATTAAATGAATCAGCGCCTCTACAAGGAGGCGTTATTTCTTAAAATGTTTTAGAAAAATAAAAATAAATGGAAAATCATGAATTTACATCAAGAGAGTGGACGTTGTTTAAAGATTGAGCGTTGTCGTGTATGGTCGCTATTTATAATTAATCTTATTTGTTTTCAGATATTACTGGAATTAGTGGCCGTTCATAGAGTCGCTAATTCTTAGTATTTTTTCGAGAATTCTGTTAAATATGAGATTGGGCGACCTTTCAAAGAGCCGTTATTTCTTGATATAGTGACTTTCTTGATTTGGACGTAGATTCTTGCTATCACAGTTTCTATCGGATTTTTGGCCCATACCGTGGGTCTTTTGGCACTCTCATCTCACGTCCGTAGATGGAGTCCATGTTTCACGATGTTTCACGCTTACACCTCAACTCTTGGTGATGATTGGACCCTCTGCTGGATATTCCTTCCTTTGGACTGGTGCTTTCTTCATTGAGACCTCCGTAAATCTCTGCTAGCCTTGGATTCTCTCAAGGCTGCCAAGTTGGTTGTACCCTTAAAATCCTAGAACCAATGATTGTCACGTCACTCTGAAGAAATGTGGTACCCTAGCCCTCATAGAGCATTGTTTCTAGCCTATTTGAGAAGTCTATTTCTATCTGGAATTTGAGACCAGGGCGTGGACGCCAAAAGGAATTGGCGCCAGGCCAGTGGGCGCAAATAACTGATTTAGCGGCCATGATGTGGATGTTATTTACTCATGCCTGTACTGTTCATAGAATAGGCGACCCAGCGGTTGACGTTCTTTCTGTAAGTGGTGGTGGTCTGGGTGGACGCCAATTACCCAGATTTCCAGCTTGTCACGAGTTTTCATGTGATTTATCGATATGTCATCCTTACTCAAGTTCTGTTATTGACCTCTATTCCGTGAAATCTACCTTATTATCCTACAATGGCTTATTCCTTAGGAACTCTATTAGCTACAAAACTATAATGGGTGTCCAAAATATTTACATGACTCAATGCATGGCAGCTACTTGTGCCCATGGAAGCTATATTGACCACGGTGTGGCATTGCACCGGAGTGCATGACTTTCTAGATTATGGCATTCCACAACTCTCTATAGTGCTTGACTTGACATGACATGACTTGCGTGGCTCAGAATGTGTATGTACTTGCTTGAAATAAAATAGCCAATTCATTACTTGATATTACATGCTTGAAATTCTTGATAGTTTTGTACAAGTATCTTGAAATCTTGCTAGTCCATCTATATTGTGTTTTGATATTCCTCTCGACATTATCATGCGTTCATGCCTAGCTATACTTGCATTACATGTAACATGTTATTTACTCAAAGCAAGCTTGTTCTTGAGATATAATCCCTACTGAACGTTCGCTCATCCTAGTTTTTCCCTTATTTTTCAGGTAATTCCGATGACGAAGATCATTCGGATGGGGATAGACACGAGCGAAGAGTGTAGAGTTGTCCGCTTGTTGAAGCCATTATCTAGTCCTGTCTTTTCAATTTTCTTGAGTCATTATTGTATTTTCCTCTTATTGAGTCTAGCAACTTTACTTTGCCAATAAAGAGTATGTAATTGAATTATCTTTGGTGTTATTGATGAAATAAAGGATTTGGTTTATTATCTCTACTTTTGCGCGCTCTGTCTATGTGTCGAATTCTTTATGCTCTGATTGGCATGATGTTGACATGCATAATATTACTGGGTAATGATTATGTGCCCGAAGGAGCCAAATGAAAGTCAACGACGGGTCCACTCGGACCGTTGAAGCCTCATGTCACCTCACAAAAAGTACCGAGGATTCCATATTTCATTACCTCAGGATTAAATGTCTACAATAGCTCGCTAAGGCCGTATGGCGGTCAAAGCCAATGAATCAGTATTGAAGCAATCATGCCGAATGTACCTCCACACCCCGTCCGATCGGGACAAGAATGAACTAGGAGGTTTCCCACCTGATAAAGAAGCCCTCCTAAGATGAAGAAATGTCCCTGGCCTCTCAGAATAGGGAGTCGAAGGCCAAACCAGCGGAAAACCTGGGTAAGCCGAACAGGACACCCGGAGTGCCGAAGTAGTCCGAAAGTGACTAAAAAGTTGCCCAGTGAAGGTGAAAAACTTTGAGGGATGGCCCACTCGATGAAGAAGCCCCACGTGGCTCTAAAGTAAGCTTGGCAGCACAAATCACGGTGCTGAAGGCCCAATCAGGATAAAACCCGGGAGAACTGGTACGGGTTCGACACGTGCCAGAAATCATTGGGAACTCCAAATCAGGGTCTCAAAACGTACTCTGGGGCCACTACATCAACTCCAAGATTGCTCCAGGCAACATGTTCTCGCTAGGGTCAATTTTGGGGTGAAATGTCAAAATGACGGAAAATGCCCTCCATTGAGTCGGTGGTACCCATACGACCAAGTCGGTGGTGCTTTGTGCCTATTCGGTGGCGCCCTTGAGCATTGAGTCGGTGGCGAGCCATGTGCGGTGATACGGTGGCACCTTTTGATATCATGAAAAGGGTGATTCGGTGGCGGGGCCCCATCCCATCCCCCCACTTATCCCCTGTTTCCCCATTTTGCCTATAAATAGGGTGCTTGCCCTCGATCAAAAAAGAGAGAGGAACAGAGGTGGAACAAAAGAGGAACCAAGGGGGAAAGGGCGAGAGAAGAGAGCAAAAATCATGGAAGCGAAGAAAAGGAGAGCCAGTCGAAGGAGAAGAAGGTGGGTAGAAGGCTAGGGTCTCTTATATTACTCCATTTCTCTTGTTCATTGTATTTTCAGATTTTCGCTTACTGTAACGAGAATGGCTCAATGCATCTTTTGATTTCTGCTCTGTTGCAATAAGAAAGAAAAGGAATTCATCCCTCCTCTCGTCTTTGGCTTTCACTCATTTATCTTGTGTGCGCCTATTGTTCTTTGAATTCTCAGTGTTTCTTCGTTTTCTTCCCATCTCCATCCCCCCGAGCGTGAGCAGGCCCTCGAGGGCTACAACCACGCCAGATCCTAGGACCGCTCGGAGGGAGGGAATGGTAATGGTCTTGCAATAATGGCCAGTGGCCCTGCCCTGAGGGGCAACAGCAAATCCCCTCCCTGGGGTCTTCCCGTCGTTGTCAATCACATGTTTAATTGAACAAGGTGTATGCATCCGCTGTGGCAAGTTAAAATTAAATAAATGATTTGATAACAAGAAATGTCGGATGCCCTTTCACTCCCTTTCCAATGAGTTGTAGGGGCATTGGTCAATTCCTACATGTGCTCTAGTCATCGTATGGTTTATTGTACATGCTAAGGATATACCCCCTGGGGTGTTCGATATAGTGCCTTAAAGGCCTTTGTTTTCCTACTAAATTCCTTTCCATCATTTAAAACTAGGCACAGGCTCACCCTCACGACCTGGGACTGCCTACCCTGTTTCAACGAGAGTTGTGATAATCTATTCATCTCTAAGTTTCCAAGTACTGTGCCTTAGTGAAGGATGGAAGAGGGATTCCTCGTCAGCATTCATGCTTCCTTTAATTAAGCCCGAGTTAGCTACCGGGGAGGGGAACAACCCCTATTTATCAATTTCTGTCCCGTCACACTCTATTCACTCCAAATCCTAGGGGGTCTATCGCCCCATGACATGTTCCCCTGGAAACCACTTACACTGATGGGATATAAAATGCCATCTAACTGGCTGCATGTCCACCCTTCAGCAATCTCTCCCAGGTCTACATGAGTCCTTAGTTGGCTAGCCCTCAGGATTCACAATGTGCTGATCTTGGGTTCTGAGACAGTCCCTCTGGGGCTTCTCACTGGTTTATGGTTTAACACCGGTTTCCCCGTGTGTTGATCCGCTTGATTAGGGGAGCACTCCATGTACCAGGGGAGATGCTGCCCGTTTGTTTTTAGAATTTCTTTGACTGATTTCATGGGAATTAAGGCACTTGCACGCATCAATGCTTATTGTTTGCTTATGGCAGAAGTCCTTTATCTTCATTTGACGAACTCAAGAATGATTTAATCGTGCTTGAGTATGAACCTCGCACAGATGATAAAATCAAAGGGTAACGAGAGCTTAATTCTAATTCTAATAAATTCACGCACTCTTAAAACCCTTAAATCTCCCTAAAACATCTCACCCAATAATTCGAGGGCCCATGGATATGATCTGTCCATAACGCCCTACGCTTCTAGCCTAAAACCCCTGGAAAGCCCCCTCGGGCGAAGCCCTGTGTGAGTCGGTGGCGACGCTACCGACTCCCTCCCTCTCTTTGCTGAATCGGTGGCAACGCCACCGAATTACTTCTCTCTCATGCCCATTGCTGTTGTGTCAACGCATTGGCCATTGCACCGATGCATTGACCCTTGCACCGACTCACTCCCTCTTCCACCGCCGAATTACTTCTCTTTCGTGCCTTGCGTCGAAGCATCAACCACTACACCGATGCACCCTGGTGCCCTATTGCCATTGCGTCAAAGCATCAACCATTGCACCGGCCTCCATTTTCATTGCGCCGACGCATCCTGCTCCTCATTGCCATTGCGTCGATGCATTATCCTTGTCTTGTTACTATTGCTTCGACACCCCATATGCCTCAGGTCGACCTTATTCTTCCAAGGTCTACCTCATTCCTATCTAGGTCTACCTTTTGAACTCAGGTCAACCTCAGTTCTCCCCCCCCCCCCACGTCAACCCTTGCCTTTTGTCAAAAGCCTAATAACTCCATTTGATAAATGACTAATAAGCTCAATCTTAATAAATCATGAATCTAATAAAAGAAAATTAATCAATTAAACTTATACTCTCTCATATCTCCATTTGAATATGCAACTATGTACAAATATATATATATATATCCCTGGTGCTTGCCTTGCATGAATAAACAAATAAACAAATCCTGCACATTATCAGTCTAACCTTGCTTTGCAAGTGTTCTTATTATCTCAGCCCCGGGTGGCATCTTATCTTGGCAATTAATCAAGTGTCTTCCTCCTTCTCAGAGGATGTAATTAATGCCATAACCTTAACGGTACGGCGGACTTCCGGTCCCGACCGGAACCCCACAATCGACTGACCAAGTCAGATTGAGCGCACAATAAAATTGTCACATATGTGACTCGCACGCCTACACATACCAAAATAATTAATTCTACCAAATTGGCATGCCCAGTGGGACTGAGTCTCTCTTCATCTCTTTGCCAAGATAAGGCGCCCCCAGGGCTCTCCCCAAGAATACTGATCATTTGCCCGTTTACTGCAGCAAACGATAATGGCGGTAGGACTTGCTGCTCTCACTTTTGGCCCCGCAATTGTTGCTGGCCATGCTGCACATGGGTACCTGGCGGTGCCCACTATTTTTGGCACATTCCCACCGACGGTCGGCTTCCCCAACTTTTTGGGCCTTGCCTTCACCGATCTGTTACAAGTGGAATCCCCAGAGCTGAGGGGGGAGAAGACTAACAAAAAGGCTGAGGTCCAGAAGGCCCGATGCTATACAGGCCCGATGAGAGGCATAGTTCAAGTTTCCGGCTGCATGGTGCACCACATCACTCACGGGGCTCGCCCTTTCCACAACAAGAAGCCCGGAGGACGCCAGTAGAGGAGCATTCGGAATAATACTACCACTACTATTACTGGGCATCTCTCAGCATCCGAGAAATCCATTCTCATCGAGGGTGTCCGAGTCTTTTTATACGGCCGTGATGCTCAAGCTATTCCAGACCAGGTGGTCCCTACAATCCCTACACACAACTCCTTCCAGGCTTTATCCGGGAGGAGAGCTGAAAGAGAAAAAGAAGGCCACCAAGGCCGGAAGGAATTAGCCCCATGGCCAAAGAAGTTAAAGCAAGTATGGGTCCCTAAGTCAATCCAATCTGCCCGTGAGGAGGCACCTGTCTACCCCTGCGATCCCAAACCGGAGAGAGTCGGGAGAAGAAGTGAGAGGGGCTTGGCCCAAGAAGAAGAACGAACGGTAGTGAATGCTCCACGCCGAGGAACTTTCAACGCCTATGTAAGGCAAGCCAATGTCCCAACTGTTGGGAGAAGATTTAACCAACCGATAGAGAGAGCCAAGGCCCGACAACTGTCTCCCGTCCTTCACCAAGGACGTGATCAAGAAGAGATGACCGGAATGCTCAGGAATTACGTTAGAGGCTTGGGAAACCTCTCTTTAGGCCAACAGCGTTTGCTACATGCGGTTGCGGCTGAAGAAGAAGAATATTTGTCAAGGGGAGTAGAAGATGAAGAAAAAAGGAAAATGGCATCATCCGTGGATGATAATGGGTACGAGGACAGACCACTATAAGGCCGATGAAGCCCCTTACCAGCAAGAGGAGTGGGGAAGAAGAATTTTGGTATTTGAAAGACTGACCTTCCCAGGTCGGATGAGATGAAAGATCTCCAGGCAAAAGAATGGCATGAAGATCGTTGCGTGCAATATGGCCGGTGTGGTCGGAAGACACGGGGGCTTGCCAGAAGAACCATGAGAGTTGGCCCGATTAGCCTCAAGGCCGGGGCTGAACACTAGAATGAGCATAGCCGCCAGGGAGAGGCTGCAAATAGTTGAAGGAAAGCGGGTGGTTCCCGAAGAGATCACTACGTTAGCTGTCAATGTGGTGACGACAAAAGAAGGAGAAGAGGTTCTGCTAACTGTCTCGCCCAAAGGCGCTTCTGGGGAAGCAATTGAAGGCACTTCTAGCACTGTGACCATGGATCCGTCCGTGCTAATGCTGCTGCAAAAGTATCAACAAGAGATAGAACTCCTAAAGAAACAATTACATGAGAAAAATGAACAGGCTTCCACATCCAAGCAGCCAAAGATACAGGCTGAATCCTCACAGGGAGGTGTCAACTCCTGTGATTTCCCACCATTATATACTTTACCTCAGCCAGCTGAACACAGTCAAGCTGCCCCTACACAACGGTCCCCCGAGCAACTGTTGCTGCCAGTGCTACCCTAACAACATCAAGTACCACTGCTGCGTCGGCCACCACAGGCGACTACCCTAACAACTCCATACCTACAACTGGCTCATTTATACCCAGAGCCAGTGGACCCGGCTACAATGAACTGGCTCATGGTCGAGAAGATGATAGAAATGAAGTTGGCAGAGCGAGGCGAAGGTGGATATATGTCTTTTGATGCTTACCGGGTTCCCTGCCCACCTCACCATGCAGCTAAGTGGCTCACGCCCGGGATCTCTAAGCCGCCAAAATTTGATAAATTCAACGGGTAAGGATCCCCGAATGAACATATAGCTTATTACATAACCGTCATGGGCAATTTGGCTTCAGGCGAGTCATACTTGTTGAACTTTTTCGGGTCCTCTCTCACGGGGCTCATGTTTGAATGGTACTCTAGCTTGTCAGCAGGGTCAATTAGTGACTGGGCAGACATGCAGAAGAGGTTTAGAGAACGGTTCCATGTAACCGAAAGGGAAGTCCCCGTGGCTGAATTATATGCAACTAGGTAGCGGCCAGATGAGACAGCTCTAGACTACATTAAGACGTGGAGAGACCTCGGAATGAGATGCAAGCGACCCCCACATCAGGAGGATGCTGTGCAAATTTGTAAACAAAACCTCCGGAGAGAGGTATTAGAGAAAATGATTGGCATGAGATAAGGTTGTTTGACTGTCTCAACAATGTGGTAGCTAAGATTGAAGCCTTTCTGGCAAAGCATTCTTCAGCTGTAACCAGTGCTGCCGCGCAGAAAGCAAAAGCAACAGAGCGGCGCCCGGCACCCAAAGAAGCAAATATTGTTGACCTCAAGGCATTTGAGCGACAGAGAGACAAGGACGGAAAGATATCTGTACCCCCGTCTGACAAAATAGAAGAAAAGAGAGATGGTCCCTCACTCAGGGACAAGATGAAGAAAGCCTACTCCTTCCCCAAGGAAAAGACAAAAGTGCTGTTTGACTGGGTCACCAAGTATGATAAAATCACTTTGCCCAAACCAAAAAGGCCCGAAGACTTAAAGAAGAAAGACAGCCTGAGATTCTATCCTTATCACCAGATGCTGGGACATCTGATTGAAAACTACTACATCTTCAAAGATAACATTGAAGGCACGATGAGAAAGGGTGAGCTAGAATGGGGGAGTATACAGTTAATCCCCCGCAACCTCATGAGACACAGATGAACCGAACAGCTGCCAATATGGTGTCTCTATATCAAGCACTACCAGAGGGAGTGACAGAGTCCAGCACTCAGCATACTTATGAAGCATGTTTCCTGACGCCATTAAAGGAACGACAGGGATGGCACCAGGTCCCTGCTAAAAGAAAGAAGAACCCTCTTCGCCCAGCAGTAGGGGCCCACATCCGTGGTGTGACATCACGACCAGCTCTATCAACTCCAGCACCAGTTTGGTTGGACCAGTTGGTAGTGATCAAAATACCCACCTATAACCGGAGGAAGCAGACTCTGTAAGGATTCGGTGAGCCTGGTTAGGGCAACACAACGGATAATAAATATTTTTAACTTGAACCCAGGCTTTATGGAATCCTAGAACCGAGCTCTAATCGATGTAATAAAACTCCCAACCCCTAACAGTGGGTTGTAGGTCTTTACCTTGCACGGAACGACGCTATCCGCAACGCCCGATGTCGATTTCCACGAACGTAGAGCCGCACAGATGTACGGCCTCTAGAGTTGATTCACACGAATCCTCACACGGTGACGGTAACCTCTTGTCCTTCTGTGGACGCACTAAAATTTGCTTATTCAAGTGGTTCATCTATTGAGTGCGTGCGCATGCCAGTCACAAAGTGATAATTTATTCTGGCCCCGAAGAGCCCATGGTGCGCTCGATCTGACTTCGTCAGACGATTGTGTAGTTCGTGTCGGGGCCAAAACCTACTGCGCCATAAAGGTCACGGCGTCATTTACATCCCCCATATGAGGGAACACCCTTGATTAATCACCGGGATTCAGGGCCTCATGGCCAGGGAAATAATTACATGAAAGGTCTATTACGAGATATTGAAATCCTCGCGCGAGGGCGAGAAGAGAAAAAAATAATTCGAGATCATGTCGGTCGTGTACTGACCATTTAATGTTCGGACGAATGTTCGGCTTGAGAAAAGTGCCATCATCGTGGGAAAACCGGAGCATATGTATGCCAGGATATGGCAAATTTATTGTTCAGAGGAACGGAAGACATTCGGCTAAGCCTCGGTTGGAGCGATCAAAAACCAGTAAATTTGTTGGCCCAGTGCAAGAGCAAGCTGCGACCATACTGCGGTGGGCCCCCCGCGGTCGAAACAAGACTTGCATGAGCGTCATTAATATTTCTGGTGCCAAGGGGCAACGAGGGAATATCCCTTGAATCGGCTGGAAAGCCCTATGTCTAGGGAAGTGGACGTTCGAAACGTGTCGGTCATTCGGGAGACAATTTAATATTCGGACGGGTGTCCGGCTTGAGAATATCGTAATCGTCGCAGAAGGACCTAGAACATATGTATGCCGGGACACGGCAAACATATTATTCCGAGACTCTGAAAACATTCGGTTAAATCTTGGTTAGTGTAGCAGGAAACCAATGAGTTTGTTGGCCCGATGCAAGATCGTGTCAGGACCATGCCGGGGGTGCCTCCCTCGGTCCAAACAGGGCTTGCGTGGGCATCATTAATGTTCTCGGAGCCGGAGGGCAGCGAGGAAGAGTCTCGGGACTAGATTCCAAAACTGAAAACGTGTTCAAAGGGCGCGGGCTATAGGCAGAGGATATGGGTCAGACAGTGACCATAATCGAGACGGACTCGAGGTCCCAGCATAGCCCATGAAGGCCTTATTGATATTCCCATGCAAATAGTCCAGGGATGACGGGAGCCATCTCGTTCTGTTCCGATTTCTGTCGGTCACTTGCGGACCACTTGATATTCGGACAAGGGTCCATATTGAAGGTACGACGTAGATAGAAACAACCCCGTATAAATGTATGCCGAGTTCGCGGCAACTTTGATGAAAGAGCGGGGACAAATCCCATTAGGATGAATCTAATTTGACGGGCTATTGGCCCAGAGCAATGCCGGGTTACGACCATGTCGGGATGGGAGCCGTCGGCCATATCGGTCACTCATGGACCTCTTCATGTTCGGACACAGGTCCGTAATAGAAATGCGACAGAAATCGAGGTGAACCCGTTCAAATGTCTGCCGACGTGCGACAATTTTAGTAGTGGCTCGGAAGGGATCCGGCCCGAGAAACGAGTCCGGTTTAATCAGAAAATCGGCCCGAGGTGAGGTCAGGTCGTGGCTATTTCGGGATAATTCCCAAGACTCAGACCCAACCTAGATGGGGGGCATTGTTGTTCCTTAAGCACCGGGTCACGGGAGAGATGGGGCTGTGGTATGGATCCTCGCATGTTTGTTTTATCTGAGATTTTAATTATATGTTCTTCTCTTTCCTTTTGTTGTTCGTTTCTTCTTTATGCATTCGTTCCGAATGATTTCTCCCCCCCTTTTTTGTTTATTATTATTACAAAAAAAATTTATTATCACTATTCCACATTTTTGTTTGTTTCCTATATAAATTCAGATTTCTTTATTTATCACAATTTTCATTAATTTATTTATTATTATTGTTATTATTATCACCAATATCATTATCATTGTATATTATATGTGTATATTTCCCGGGCCGCCTGAGGGTGTACCGGCGAAGGGAGAAGAGGCTGCACCGGAGAAGGCACCAAGGAGAGTGTGCCGGGGAGGGAGTTGGCGGGCGTGCCGGGCTAACCCGAAGTCTGTACAACGTCTGCTAGCACAGATGCAGAGTTTGTACACTATCCATTTACTGCAACCCAAAGTCTATATATCGACTGGTCGCTGCAACACAAAGTCTACGTTCACTGGCTTAGCAAACCCACGATCCATACATTGGTTGCACAGCTTGCCATGCATAACCGGTGCACTCCTCATTTGCTACAAACCCAAAGTTTGTACATCGTCTGCTAGCACACACTCAGAGTCTGTACATTGTCCATTTGCTGCAACTCGAAGTCTATACATTGGCTGATTGCTGCAACCCAAAGTCTGTACATTGGCTAGTTACCGCAACCCAAAGTCTGTACATTGGCTGGCTACATGCTCACAATGTCTGTACGTTGACTGGTTGCTATAGCACAAGGTCTGTACGATGGCCGACTGTATGCACACAAAGTCTGTACATCGGCTGGTTGCTGCAACACGAAGTCTGTACGTTATTGTCACAAGCACATTAAGTCCATACATTTGTTCACGGCGTGTCTAAACATCCATTTTCAATGTACATACTTTACTATCTGCATTTGTGCAATCCTTCATGCAAAGTCTGTGCATTGCTTGTCGTTGTGTTTGTGCATCAATTCACCAAGTCGGTACATTGTGCTCCACTTCGAGAAAGGCCATTCCACACGAGACGGAGGGAGAGAGAGGGAGACGGAGATTGAGACGGTGAGAGAGAGAGGGTGTACCGGTGAGGGGAAGAGTGAGACGGAGGGAGAGAGAGTGTACCGGTGAGGGGGAGAATGAGACGGTGAGAGAGAGAGAGTGTACCGGTGAGGGGGAGAGTGAGAGACGGAGGGAGAGATGGAGGGAGAAAGAGAGTGAGACGGAGGGAGAAAGAGAGTGAGACGGTGAGAGAGAGAGAGTGTACCGGTGAGGGGGAGAATGAGACGGTGAGAGAGAGAGGGAGAGACGGAGGGAGAAAGAGAGTGAGACGGTGAGAGAGAGAGAGTGTATCGGTGAGGGGGAGAGTGAGACGGTGAGAGAGAGAGTGAGAGACGGAGGGAGAGACGGAGGGAGAAAGAGAGTGAGACGGTGAGAGAGAGAGGGAGAGACGGAGGGAGAAAGAGAGTGAGACGGTGAGAGAGAGAGTGTGTACCGGTGTGGGGGGAGAGTGAGAGACGGAGGGAGAGATAAAGGGAGAAAGAGAGTGAGACGGTGAGAGAGAGAGAGTGTACCAGTGAGGGGGAGAATGAGACGGTGAGAGAGAGAGGGAGAAAGAGAGTGAGATAGTGAGAGAGAGAGGGAGAGACGGAGGGAGAAAGAGAGTGAGACGGTGAGAGAGAGAGGGAGAGACGGGGAGTGAGACAGTGAGGAGGAGTGTGCCACTGAAGGGCTAAAAAGGTGTGTCATTGAAGGGCTGTTAGAGTGTACCGCTGAAGGAAGGGTAGGAGGTGTACCGGCCAACGAGGGTAGAGGGCGTACCGGCGAAGGCCGGGACAGACGTGCCGATGAAGGCCCACTCCTCTTTTACTTATTTTTAGGATTTTCTTTTCTTCTTTTCTCTGATCTTTATGTAGTTTAATACAAATCTTTTCTCCTTCTTGCCCCCAACATTTTCTTTGCAGATTGAGCATTTAATTCACCATGTAGTTATTTCATCCAAATCTTCTCATGTTGTCCGCAGTGCCTCATTTCGGTTAAAGTGTTCGGCATTCCATTCGTTCATTGTTTTATTTGCCTTTTGATGCGTTGTTGTTCCATTTGCTTGTTGCTTCCTTTTGCTTCTTAACATGTTATTATTTCTGATGAAAATTCGGCAGCATCTCCCCATGACCCGAACGGTAAGGGAGATAAAGAGAACGTGCCCACAGGGAGTGGCAGAACCCGACAACTGGAGGTGGGCGCCTGAGGGTGGCAACACCTTAATAAAACCTCAAAAAATGTGGGGAAAGCAACGAGCCGAAGACCTCTAAGACTGGACAGGGTGTACTGGGGGGTTAGCCAAGGCGTGCCGGCCAAGGACGGGCACAGGGCGTTTGAGGGGACACCAAGCTAGAGAGAGACCAGGTGTGCTGCTGGGGCACAAAGGGGAAAATGTACCACTGGGGGCTACTATGGGTGTGTCGGCCAAGGTGCCGTAAGGGTGTGCCGCTGGGGGAAAGTGCAAGCGCACCGAGCAAGGCTCCAAAAGGGTTGGTCTGCTAATGGGGCGGGGTGTTAGACCGATCAAACCCACAGGGTCCCCCGGCAGGGGGGAGAAGGCTCAAACCATTCAGACCATTCAAGAGGAGGAGGTTCGTGACCTCAAACCATTCAAGATGGCGCCGAATCTAGAGGAAATCGTCGGCGTGAGGGATGAAAACAAACACTGGAAAGGGAAGGAAAAGACGATCAAGTGCACTGCGGCCTAAACCAACGAGACGAAGAGAAAGCCCACTGGGAGGGACGATCTTCATTCATGGGGGAATAAAGGGCCATAGCCGTCCATATACATTACAAAGCATCCCCGAGCTAAGGCTACAGGCGAGAAAGAAAACCAAAGCACGAAAGAACAGGGAGGGAAAAAAAGAACAAAAGAAGAGGAGGTGTTGGAGATCGAAGTAGGGACGACCATCCACTGCTCTTTCCCCCACTTTCCCCTACTACATCAAGCCCTCTATCTCTCTTACTCTCTTTTCATTGCCTGGTGGTCGTCGGAGGAGAACGCTACAGCCGAGCTCTTTTCCTCTTCTTCTCTTCTTCTCCTTTCTCTGCCTGTCTATGTGTGTCTCTGTGTTCATTTTTCCTCCTTGCTCTGTTTGCTGCCCCCCCCCCTCTATTCGCGGGAATGGGAGTGGCTTTATACTCCCAGCCACGGGAGCTCTCGAGCAGGGACGGTGAAAGGCGGGAACCAGCTTCGTCATGATGGCGTTTGACTTTTCCCATCTTGGGTGGCGAGGTGGTAGCCTGCGTGGCCCAACCCCTGGTCGACACCTCGGACAGGCCACTGCGCGCCGAAGATCCGTAGGGCATGGGCGCGAGATTCGGTCTGCCAGACGTGCCGTTGAAATGGCTGAACGTCGTGCTGTTGGCGGGCTCAGTAAGTGTGCCGTTGCAAGACACTGCAGGCGTGCCGCCGAAGGGGGCAAAAGGCGTGCCACTGAAGGGCAGCCCGAGCGTGCCGTTGAAGGGGCAAACAGCGTGCCGCTGGAAGCCCAAGGAGGTGTGCCGCTGAGGGCCAAGGGGGCGTGCCGCTGAAGCCCCAAATGGGCATGCCGCTGTAGGACAAATGGGCGTGCCGCTGAAGCCCCAAATGGGTGTGCTGCTGAAGGCCAAATGGGCGTGCCGCTGAAGGTTAGATGGGCGTGCCGCTGAAGGCCACATGGGCGTGCCGCTGAAGCCCCAATGGGCGTGCCGCTGAAGGACACCAGGGTGTGCCGTTGAAGGGTAAGGGTGTGCCGCTGAAGGCCACCCTGGGTGCATTTCTGAGCCCGTTCTGAGCCCGTTGTGAGCACGAATCATGGCCCGTTTGATTTTCTCCGTGGCCCGTGGTTTGTGAGGCCCTTGGGGGCTGATCTCTCTTTGCCATCGTGACTCCGGAGGCGGCCTCACACAGCGTGTGTTGATGTTTAGAGAGTCCGGATGGCCCTCTTTCTTAGCAGTCTCTTCAGTTAAAGTCGTTGCTGATGCCGGGCTAATTGGGACGCATGGGCATGCAATTTTGCATGTCCACAAATGCCCCCCACCCACGGGTAGCGCAGGCGAAGGATGAGCCAGGCGGTGCCCGTGGGTGTACTTGTCTCTTCTTTCCTTTCATCGGTGCCGATGGGGTGTCGAGAGTTGACGTGGCATGCTTGTCTCTTCTTCTCTTCATCGGTGCCGACGGGGTGTCGGGAACTGATGTGGTATGTCGGTCTTTTTCTTCTCTTTGTCAGTGCCGACGGGGTGTCGGGAGTTGGCGTAGCATGTTGGTCTCTTCTTCTCTTCGTCAGTGTCGACAGGGTGTCGGGCGCTGGCGTAGCATGTCGGTCTCTTCTTCTCTTCGTCAGTGTCGATAGGGTGTCAGGCGCTGACGTAGCATGTTGGTCTCTTTTTCTCTTTGTCAGTGCCGACAGGGCGTCGGGCACTGACATGGTACGCTGGTCTCTTTGTCTCTTCGTCAGTTCCGACAGTGTGCCGAGAGCTGATATGGTTTATTGGTCTCCTTGTCTCTTCGTCAGTTCCGGCGGGGTGCCAGGAGCTGACATAGTTTATTGGTCTCTTTGTTTATTTATCAGTGCCGACGGGGTGCCGGGAACTGAAGCAGTATGTTGGTCTCTTTGTCTCTTCATCAGTGCCGAAGGGGTGCCGGGGACTGAAGCAGTATGTTGGTCTCTTTGTCTCTTCATCAGTGCCGACGGGGTGCCGAGAACTGAAGCAGTATGTTGGTCTCTTTGTCTCTTCATTAGTGCCGACGGGGTGCCGGGCACTGACGTGGTCTATTGGTCTCTTTTTCTTTTTGTTAGTGCCGATAGGGCGCCAGGAGATGACATTGTTTGTTGGTCTCTTTGTCTCTTCGTCAGTGCCGACGGGGTGCCGGGCGCTGACATGGTATGTTGGTCTCTTTTTCTCTTCGTCAGTGTCGATAGGGCGCCGGAGCTGACATGGTTTTGTTGGTCTCTTTGTCTCTTTCCTCTTCTTCTCTTCTTTTCCTTCTCTTCTCTTTCTGTTATCCTTTTTTATTTTTCTCTTCTCTCTTTTTGTTGTTTGTTTTTTCTTCTTCTTCTTCCCTTCTTCCCTTCTTTTTTCTTTCTTTCTTTTTTTTGAAGAACTCCGGGTGGCTGCTGGCGTGGATGCCAATGATATAAAAGCTGTCGGCACAGCGGCCGCTAATTGAAAGCTGTTGACATGGGAGCCAATAATTGAAAAGTTGTCGACCCGAAGGCCAATGATTAAAAGCTGTCGGCTGGGGCCGATAATTGAATAGCTGTCGGCTCAGGGGCCGATAAGTGAAAGCTGTCGACTCAAGGGCCGATAAGTGAAAGCTGTCGGCTCGGGGGCCGATAAGTGAAAGCTAAAACAGCCAAGGCTGGCAGCGGGCTTCAAGAGCCGAAGTTGCGAAAGGTGAGCCACGAGGGTAGAGAGAAGGGTTTATTGATGTAAAAGGGATGTTCGTCGCCCGAAGGGACGGAGAGATGAGTTCGTTGATTCAAAAGAAATGTTCGTCACCCGAGGGGATGGAAAGGTGGTTAAGTCATTGACACGGGCTAGTGTCGATGCGAAGAAAGATGGTTGATTCCTCACCCAATCGGCAGGCTCGGACCAGGGTAAAAGGGTGTTTGTTCTTTGATGCACCGGGGGTACCGGCTGTGAAACCCGAACTCGGGAAAGTGGGCCGCAAGGGCCGGAGTTGGTGTTACGGAAGTAGGCCGCGAAGGCTGAAATCGGGAAGGCGGGCTGCAGAAGCTAAAATTGGGGCGCAAGATATGAAAGCCCAAATCGGGGAAGCGGACTATAGAGGCCAGAGTGGGGAGATTAACGGGCCGCGAGGGCAAGAGGTAGGCCATGGGGGGCCAAGATTGGGCTCTACGAGCCGGAGCTAGGAAAGTAAGCTTCGATGGCCAAAATTGAGTTTATTACATACACACATTCTTGTTATTTTATTATTTTTTATGTTTTTTTTTATTTATATATATATTTTGTCATCATTTTTTCCTTTTTTTAAGCATGCAAGCATTCATTAGCAGGCATAACATAGATATAAGTAAGGCAGCTCCCTCTATAGGGGATAGGATAGGGACATCGCCTGTAATTCGTAGATGCGCTGAGGGCCGCGAGACACAATTGAGGGGTGGTGCACCCGTCAAGAGGATATCGCATGACTTGCATGCATAGCCTAAATTCACGCATTTCACCCGAGGTAATTCTCCATGGCGTGGCAGTGCAAATGTATGAACAAAGAGCCCTAACCATAGGGATATGCAGGTTTTCCTAGTGACACTCGAGGATCACTCTAGCGCCTGCACATTAGTTCTAGGCTTTCGACTTTTGGTAGCTTCACACAGCCCCCATCTATTTATTTTGGTAGCGGATTTCACCGTTCGGCACGAGTCTCCTCATATGTCTTAATGGGGATTCCCGGCTACTAAGATTCGTCCTTATTGTGATTCGCTTCACCATTTCGCGCTAGTCTCCTCATTTATTTCAGTGGGGATTCCCGGCTACTCGGATCCGTGTTTCTCTCTCTCTTCCTTTTTTCTCTCTTTTTTTACAGTGGGGGTAGGCAGCTTTTTCCTCACGATCACCTTTCGCGTGAGTGCAGGAATTCAAGTCTCCGTAGAGTGTTAAGAAGAAATTCAGGCAATCCCTATAGTCGAAGGCTATTGAACACATTAAGTGCTAAGTGTGGGAGCGTTGTCTCAGGTTTATTTTTTGAGTTGGGCTTAGCGATTCAGTCATGACTCTTCCCCTTGACATGTGCACCCGCCATAATCGAGTTCCCTTCGAGCGCGTGTCGTGATGCCCGTGCATCCGGAATCGGGCGATATTATTTAGCAAGGAAACACAGTCCTAGAAAATTTCAAGGAGGTGTATTATTCTATATTAAGCAAGCATGCAAACAGGGCAATCAAGCATTCTCTTCTTTCTTTTTTTTTACTTTTGTTTTGTTGTTGTTTTTTTTTTCTTTGTTTTTTTTTTCATAAGAAAATATTGTTGTTACGTATAAGTGTAGTGGTAGTAAAGGTATTAGGGAAGCAGACCACGAACGGTTGAAAGGGTATTAGGGAAGCGGGCTATAGAACCCAAGGGACATTAGGGGAGCGGGCCATGAGGGCCGAAATTGGGAAGCGGGCTGCAGGAGCTGAAGTTATGGGAAGTGAGCCGCGAAGGCCGAACTTGGGGAGCAGGCCACGAAGGCCAAAGGTAAGCAAGCTGCAAGAGTCAAAGTTAGGGAGCAGGCCATAAAAGCCAAAGGGAAGCAGGCTACGAGAGCCAGAATTGGGGAGCAGGCTACAAGAGCCGAGATTGGGAAGTGGGCTGCGGGAATCGAAGGGAAGGGCCTTATTTGTTCTCTGGTCGGGGAAGGGTCCGGACCAAAATGGAAGGTTTATTCTTTGATTCTCCGGCCGGGGAAGGATCCAAACCAAAGCGAGAGGTCTATATTTTTTTTTTAATTGGGAAGCTGTCGGCTGGGGTGCCAATGATGAGGTAGCTGTCGGCTAGGAGCCGATGACGAGGTAGCTGTCGGCTAGGAGTCGATGATGAGGTAGCTGTCAGCTCGGGGGTCGATAGTGGGGTAGCTGTCGGCTAAGAGCCGATGATGAGGTAGCTGTCAGCTCGGGGGCCGATGGTGGGGTAGCTGTCGGCTAGGAGCCGATGATGGGGTAGCTGTCGACCCAAAGGCTGATAATTAAATAGTTGTCGACTCGAAGGCCGATGAAGGGTGGTTGTCTGCTGGAAGGCCCGATGGCTGAATGTTAGTCGGTTTAGCGCCCCGTCGGTGGAAGGTCTAGTCTGTTTAACGCCCCATCGGCGGAAGGTCTAGTCGGTTTAACGCCCCACCGGTGGAAGGTGTAGTCGGTTTAACGCCCCGTCGGCGGAAGGTTTAGTCGGTTTAACGCCCAGTCGACGGAAGGTTTAGTCGGTTTAACGCCCCGTCGGTGGAAGGTCTAGTCGATTTAACGCCCCGTCAGCGGAAGGTCTAGTCGGCTTAAACGCCCCGTCGGCGGAAGGTTTTGTCGGCTTGAAGCCCCGATGGCTGAATATCTATCGGCTTGAAGCCCCGATGGCTGAATATCTGTCGGCTTGAAGCCCCGATGGCTGAATATCTGTCGGATTGAAGCCCCGATGGGTGAATATCTGTCGGCTTGAAGCCCCGATGGCTGAATATCAGTCAGATTGAATCCCTGATGGCTGAATATTTTCTGGTTTGATGCCCCGTCGGTGGAATGCTGATTGGTTTCTATTTGTTGGGTGGCTGGAGGTCAGAGGTCAAAGTTTACCTCATGACTCTTCTTTCTCTTCCTCTGATGTGACACCGAACCTTGGACCTATTTTCAAGCATTCAAGTTGAGCAGCGGACTCACACTAGCGAACTCACCCGTTTGGTGCACACTTGTGCCCGTTGGCAACTAAGCGATGTGGGAGAGGGTCCGAGACGGGACCATGAAGCTCCAATGGTTGGCTAGCTTGTGGAGAACCCCAAATGGGCCTAGGATGCCCAAACCATGGGCGGCCAGCACACCAAGGGTGTGGGTTTAGTGGGTTCACTCTCAACTCGCCCGCGGTGGTCACTCACGGAACTAGCAAGTTGGGCCGAGCTCTCACTCTCCGTCCGACGCAGTACTAGCAATAATACTAAGCTAAGCAAGTGATTAAACCAAGCAAGAGAGGGACTGAGGCTCACCTAGCCGGCGTGAAGACGCCGACTCCGGCCGGAGACGAGGGCGAGCCGGGAGGCGAGGGTATACACCCGATCGCCGCGGCGATGTAGCTTGAACCTGAAATTGAAAGAATTACACAACTACACCTCACGCAGGAGGGATGAACTTGGGGTGGGGATTATTCTTATTACATTCAAAACTACCTCCACGCAGGGAGGGGCCTTCAGCCGGCCAAGCGGGGTGGGGTTTTATGCAAAGGAAAAGCCGATCTTCCGAGTCCGCCGGTTCTGCCAATCTGCAGGTCTGCAGGATAGGGTGTCGCTGTTGACACTGCCACGGGCTCCACGGGGCTCCAAACTTGACGAAACCACTGCCAAAAGTTCCTCAGCTGACAGGGGATGAAGCTTGAATTTTTGGGGAAGCTTTGAGTCTCGGGGCTGACTGCACCGGCGACTGGAACAGGACACCACCGTCTGGTCTCTGGCTGGTATCGGGCTGAAGCAGTAGGTTGCAGAAGTCACTGTGGGCTCTCCCGGACTCCGATTGGAATGAAACTAGCGGTGACGCGAACTTGGTCGGAGTAGCTTCGAGCAGGAGTTGACGGGGATGCAATCCGATGTCAGTGGAGAGAGGAGTGACCGGAGAAATGAAGACTGATCTAACCTGGGACCACAGGGGCAGTCTGCCCTCTCCGACGAAGAAAATTGGAACAGAGGGTTCCAGAGGTCGATTGAGTCCCTTCTTCTTGGAGGTGGCAGCTAGCTGGAAGTAGTTTCTCCCCTCCAAAAATGGCGCTCAGAGCCTTCACGAGCTGGCTGTGGCAGAGTCTGGAACCGGGATGGTTGGTTCTGCCTCTGTCTGGTGCAGAACCATGTGACTGGATGCAGGGGGTGCCACGATTGCTACCGAGCTCTGATTGAGGCGAGACTTGAACCGTTGGAACCGTGGTCACGTCTTCTTTCTTTCGGACTTGACGGCGATGTCGGCAGATGTTGGAGTATACGGGGACGAACAGATGAGCAGAGGGATGTCGGTTCTGGCTCCTGAAAACTGACCTGATGCCTTGGAGTAGAAAATTCGTAACTTCTGATGCCGATATCCAAATGCAGCTCTGCTTCTTGAGGATTAAAGAGGACTTGAGAGGGAAGATTTCTTCTGAAGAACACTTGATCTGAATCCCAAAGGGTTTGCCGTGGTTGAGCTTCCAATCACGTTCTAGTTCCTTGCCTGGGGTCTCCTGCGCAGTCGAGGGAGAATGGATGCTGCGGACTGCTCGGAGCTCGGATGCTGACGAAACCGCCTCGCCTGGAAAGCTCTCTGGAAGACCTTTCCAGAGATGTAGGCCTTGCTACTTGAATCTTCAAGTAACGGTCGTGGCTGCTTCTGCAACTCGTTGTAGTTCTGCTGCCTGAAACAGAGATAGAATGAGGAGATGTGCAAGGGGAGAGCAAGGGAGAGGGGGGGTGAACTTGGTTTGACCAAGGGGAGGTGGGGGACGAATTTGGGAGCTTGGGGGTGGGGAGATGGAGGGGCACAGCCCTAGGGAGAGGGAAATTCGAATTTGGGCTTTGGGAGGGGTTAATTCAGCCTTGGGAAGGTGGTGGGGTGCTTTGGAAAGTGGAAAGGTGCCTAGGAGAAGGGGTTTCCACCTAGGGGTTGGAGGGGGAGTTGAATGAGTGCATGGGGAAGGGGAAGGGGCCTTAATGAGGGGTGAATGGGGAGGAGAGAGAGTGAATTTCGAAATTGGGGTGGGGAGGAGAGAGAGAGAGGGGGTACAACCCACTTAGAGAGAGTGATAGTAAGAGAGAGAGAGAGAGAGGGAGATATTGAGAGGGAGATGGCAAATGCTTTTCAATATTCATCAAAAGTTGTTACAAATGAGAGAGGGGTGGGGTATTTATAGACTCCATAATTTTCCTAAGACCAAACTGACCCTGACAAACTAACTAAAGACCACACAGTCCAAGGGAGGGGCGCCCCTGGGCCTAGCCCAATGGATTGGGCCCATTAACCTATCTAACCAACATAATGACTCAATACTTAGGAAAATGACTCAACTACCTAGGTACATGACTCAAAATAAAGGGAAAATTACATGATAATGACTCAAAGAAAATGTGAAGATTACATGACTAGTCTCAAAAATACATGACAAATATAATGGTGCTTGCCGTCGAACAATCCGAGTCTGGAAAAAGAGTGGAGGGGCAAGGGATGCCCTCATCATACCCCCGGGGTGGGGAAAACTCGACTCCGTCGAGTATGGGTCCACCAGGGAAGTAGTGCATCGAACTGCAGCTCGGGGCGATCCACGATCTCCATACTCAACCCGCGACTCTAGTCGGGGAACGGTGCTTCAGTCGACAAAGTGACTCGGTCATACCCTCATGCTGGTGATGGGATCTTGCTTGCCTAGTATTGCCGCTGTGTGCTCACGTCGGGCTCTCAGGCTATTTGTGGTGGCACTCCGAGGGTGTCTCTCACAAGGGTAGGTGTAAGCTGGAGGCACTCACTAGGATCCACCGCGGTGCCCTTATAGGGTGCTAGATCCGCCACATGAGAAATGGGGAGAATCCCAAAACTCTTTTGAAAGTTCAACCCATAAGCCGGGTTGCCAAAAAGTCACTCAGAACTTGGCAAGGTCCAAGTCCTCGTGCCCTCAATTTGGAGGTGACCCTAGGGTAGAGCCACTCCAAAGTCATCATCGTCAAGTTACCAACTTGGAATTCCAAGTGGCGCTCACGAGTTTTTGCTCGCTTGTTGTGAATCTCACCGCTTGTTGCTTGATACTTGCTTGAATGCATATGCCATGTACTATGACGCGGTGTGAGTTGACAATGTATGGTATGCAAAGGGGGTCCAGGACAACCATATATAGACCTATCATGCATTGATGGTATGAAGACTTTGAAGGATTTGGGAGGACCAGGGCATCCATAGGTGTCCCTCTTGTGAGTGAGTGTGATGAATGTTGGAGGATCCGAACATCCATGAATGCTCCTAACATGCTTGAGATTTATGATGAATGATGGTGGACCATGACAACCAAATATTGACCACTCATATTTTCTTCTTGACATGTGGGTGATATGGATGAATGTACCCGACGGACTAATCATGCCAAGCGATGTGATGTGCCAAGACATATGAACTCCTTTCCCAAAGATGACTTCCTTATGTGGGATGGTGGGGTGGTCTTTGAGCTTCCACTCAAAAGGGTCGAAGGGATCTAGGTAGGTGGATATAGGGTGGGTCATTTCCTCAATCCCGAGGTGTTTGTTGTCTAAGGTCAATGCTCTCATGGTGTAACCCGATTCCAGGAAGGGAGGAGTTTGGGTCAACATGGGTGGTATGGGTAGGGTGAGGTGAGTGGTGAATAGGGGGAGAGGGTCACATGGAGATTTAGGCTCCCATAGAAAAGGGTCAAAGGGATCATGGTAAGGGTCACCTAGGTAGGGGTACTCCGTGTTCTTAAGGACCTCAAATGGTGAGTCATCCTCCTCCAAGATAATTGGGCCAAGGTTGCTAATGGGTTGGCCAATCAAAGCACTTGGGATCTCAATGGTTGGGGAGTAGACTATGATAGGTTCTTCCTCCATGGGAAGAAGGAGGATGATCTCACTAGTAACTTGGCCATTAGTATAGATGGAAGTGATGGAGCCAATTGTGGGATATGCTAGGCTAATGGTGTTAGTTTCGGGCGGCCTCATGGCTAGCATATTGGTCAAGTGCATTTGCCCATGTAGGTAGTTCACTAAGTCTCCCAAATCTTCCACACAATAGGAAGTTTGATAAGTGACATGTGGCTGAATGGGAATGATTTGAGATTGATATCCCATAGGTAGGTGGCATGGTTGTGAACTAGGAATGGTGAGACTTTTCTTGAGCCATTGGAGTATGGACTTATCTATGGTGAGGTTGGGTGTCTCTAGAGGATCTAGGCTAGGGGTGTGTGAGTTGTTTGGCCTTTGGATTTCCTCTATGTTGGGAGGTGGATCCGGAGGGGCATCTTTTTCCACTTGGGTGGGTGTGGGGGTTGCAACTTCTATTGCTAATGGAGTAGGGGGATCTATGGTGGGTGGTTTGGTGATAGCTAGCGTATGACACTCCCGGGGTGGTGAATAAGCATGGGCTTGGGTTGGGCTAGGAAGGGGAAGTAGAGGAGGCCTAGGTTGGGGAAAGATTGGTGTAGGAAGTGGGAGGTGGGTTGGGTGAGGGGTTTTGGGTTTTGGGGTGGTGGCCATTATGGGCCTTGGTGGAGGGGTGGACATGGTGTCCACATGGTTTTTAATGGTGAGGGTTGGATGAGTGGTGGTCACCATGGAGGGAATTGGGTCGGTTAGGGGTCTCTTGCCCTTGGGATCATTTGGGGTGGAAGTGGGGGCTAAAGGGGCTTGACTAGTGTAGGTTAGGGAAGGGGGTTTTGGTTGGGGTGTGGGGGACCTCATGGGGTTAGGTGGGGAGGTGGAGGTCTTAGGTACTTGGGTTTTAGTGATAAGGGTTTGGACGGGTGGGGTGGGAGGAGTGGGAGTGCTCCTTGGGTTTTGGTGATCCGAGTGAGAAGGGGACACATATCTAGCCCTTAGTTGATCCTTCATGTCCTCCCATGTGGTGAGGGGAGCTTCCCGTCTAATTATCCTTAAGCCCTCAATTTTACACCAATGAGTTTGAGCCCTTTTGGTTAGTTGCATTTTGGCAACCCATGCTTTTTCATCCTTGGAAATATGATACCAATTGAAGTATTGGTCCATTGTAGCTTCCCAATCTAAATATTTGCTAGGAGAGGTCCCATCAAAGGTGGGAAGTGGGAAAGGGGCCATCCTATCGTCCGTCCTTGGGGCGGGCCTATTTTTTCCAAGTTGGTCGAGTCGGCCCGATATGTTATCAAGCCGCTCATTGGCATAGGTCAAGGCTTTCATGAAGTAGTTGATATGGCCCGGGAAGTTATGGGTGTTAGTGGTAGGCATCTTTTGGTGACTTGGACTTATGGAGTGGGCCGATTGGTAAGGTCGATATGAGGTGGCCATATTAGGGGACAAGAGTGATGCATTTGAAGACTCTAAATGCTTAGACATGCCCTAGGACCAACTTGATAGAGACAAGTTGTGAACTTGCTCTGATACCACTTGATGTGACACCGAACCTTGGACCTATTTTCAAGCATTCAAGTTGAGCAGCGGACTCACACTAGCGAACTCACCCGTTTGGTGCACACTTGTGCCCGTTGGCAACTAAGCGATGTGGGAGAGGGTCCGAGACGGGACCATGAAGCTCCAATGGTTGGCTAGCTTGTGGAGAACCCCAAATGGGCCTAGGATGCCCAAACCATGGGCGGCCAGCACACCAAGGGTGTGGGTTTAGTGGGTTCACTCTCAACTCGCCCGCGGTGGTCACTCACGGAACTAGCAAGTTGGGCCGAGCTCTCACTCTCCGTCCGACGCAGTACTAGCAATAATACTAAGCTAAGCAAGTGATTAAACCAAGCAAGAGAGGGACTGAGGCTCACCTAGCCGGCGTGAAGACGCCGACTCCGGCCGGAGACGAGGGCGAGCCGGGAGGCGAGGGTATACACCCGATCGCCGCGGCGATGTAGCTTGAACCTGAAATTGAAAGAATTACACCACTACACCTCACGCAGGAGGGATGAACTTGGGGTGGGGATTATTCTTATTACATTCAAAACTACCTCCACGCAGGGAGGGGCCTTCAGCCGGCCAAGCGGGGTGGGGTTTTATGCAAAGGAAAAGCCGATCTTCCGAGTCCGCCGGTTCTGCCAATCTGCAGGTCTGCAGGATAGGGTGTCGCTGTTGACACTGCCACGGGCTCCACGGGGCTCCAAACTTGACGAAACCACTGCCAAAAGTTCCTCAGCTGACAGGGGATGAAGCTTGAATTTTTGGGGAAGCTTTGAGTCTCGGGGCTGACTGCACCGGCGACTGGAACAGGACACCACCGTCTGGTCTCTGGCTGGTATCGGGCTGAAGCAGTAGGTTGCAGAAGTCACTGTGGGCTCTCCCGGACTCCGATTGGAATGAAACTAGCGGTGACGCGAACTTGGTCGGAGTAGCTTCGAGCAGGAGTTGACGGGGATGCAATCCGATGTCAGTGGAGAGAGGAGTGACCGGAGAAATGAAGACTGATCTAACCTGGGACCACAGGGGCAGTCTGCCCTCTCCGACGAAGAAAATTGGAACAGAGGGTTCCAGAGGTCGATTGAGTCCCTTCTTCTTGGAGGTGGCAGCTAGCTGGAAGTAGTTTCTCCCCTCCAAAAATGGCGCTCAGAGCCTTCACGAGCTGGCTGTGGCAGAGTCTGGAACCGGGATGGTTGGTTCTGCCTCTGTCTGGTGCAGAACCATGTGACTGGATGCAGGGGGTGCCACGATTGCTACCGAGCTCTGATTGAGGCGAGACTTGAACCGTTGGAACCGTGGTCACGTCTTCTTTCTTTCGGACTTGACGGCGATGTCGGCAGATGTTGGAGTATACGGGACGAACAGATGAGCAGAGGGATGTCGGTTCTGGCTCCTGAAAACTGACCTGATGCCTTGGAGTAGAAAATTCGTAACTTCTGATGCCGATATCCAAATGCAGCTCTGCTTCTTGAGGATTAAAGAGGACTTGAGAGGGAAGATTTCTTCTGAAGAACACTTGATCTGAATCCCAAAGGGTTTGCCGTGGTTGAGCTTCCAATCACGTTCTAGTTCCTTGCCTGGGGTCTCCTGCGCAGTCGAGGGAGAATGGATGCTGCGGACTGCTCGGAGCTCGGATGCTGACGAAACCGCCTCGCCTGGAAAGCTCTCTGGAAGACCTTTCCAGAGATGTAGGCCTTGCTACTTGAATCTTCAAGTAACGGTCGTGGCTGCTTCTGCAACTCGTTGTAGTTCTGCTGCCTGAAACAGAGATAGAATGAGGAGATGTGCAAGGGGAGAGCAAGGGAGAGGGGGGGTGAACTTGGTTTGACCAAGGGGAGGTGGGGGACGAATTTGGGAGCTTGGGGGTGGGGAGATGGAGGGGCACAGCCCTAGGGAGAGGGAAATTCGAATTTGGGCTTTGGGAGGGGTTAATTCAGCCTTGGGAAGGTGGTGGGGTGCTTTGGAAAGTGGAAAGGTGCCTAGGAGAAGGGGTTTCCACCTAGGGGTTGGAGGGGGAGTTGAATGAGTGCATGGGGAAGGGGAAGGGGCCTTAATGAGGGGTGAATGGGGAGGAGAGAGAGTGAATTTCGAAATTGGGGTGGGGAGGAGAGAGAGAGAGGGGGTACAACCCACTTAGAGAGAGTGATAGTAAGAGAGAGAGAGAGAGAGGGAGATATTGAGAGGGAGATGGCAAATGCTTTTCAATATTCATCAAAAGTTGTTACAAATGAGAGAGGGGTGGGGTATTTATAGACTCCATAATTTTCCTAAGACCAAACTGACCCTGACAAACTAACTAAAGACCACACAGTCCAAGGGAGGGGCGCCCCTGGGCCTAGCCCAATGGATTGGGCCCATTAACCTATCTAACCAACATAATGACTCAATACTTAGGAAAATGACTCAACTACCTAGGTACATGACTCAAAATAAAGGGAAAATTACATGATAATGACTCAAAGAAAATGTGAAGATTACATGACTAGTCTCAAAAATACATGACAAATATAATGGTGCTTGCCGTCGAACAATCCGAGTCTGGAAAAAGAGTGGAGGGGCAAGGGATGCCCTCATCATCCTCTCTTCTTCTTTTATGTGGGGAGGCGGGTACAAAGTCCGCGTCTGCCTCGGGACTCTTTCTTTCTTTTCTTCTCTTCTTCTTTTGTGTGAGGAGGCGGGTGTAAAGACCGCGTCTGTCTCAGGACTCTTTTTTTTCTCTTTTTTTTTATGGAGAGGCAGGTGCAAAGTTCACGTTTGCCTCGTGATCATTTCTTTCTTTTCTTCTCTTCTTCTTTTATGGAGAGGCAGATGCAAGGACCATGTTTGCCTCGTGATCACTTCTTTCTTTTCTTCTCTTCTTCTTTTATGGAGAGGCAGGTGCAAGGACCATGTTCACCTCATGTCTCTTTTTTTTTCTCTTCTCTTCTTCTTTTGTAGAGAGGCAGGTGCAGAGATCCTGTTCGCCTCGTGACTCTTTCTCTTATTTTCTTTTGTGTGGAGAGGCGGGTGCAAACACCACGTCTGCCTCGGGACTCTTTCTTTCTTTTCTTCTCTTCTTTTTTTGTGCGAAGAGACGGGTTCAAGGACCATGTTCGCCTCGTGACTATTCTTTCTTTTCTTCTCTTCTTCTTTTATGGAGAGGCAGGTTCAAGGACCATGTTTGCCTCATGTGCCTTTTCTTTCTTTTCTTCTCTTCTTTTGTGTGATGAGGCGGGCTCGAAGACCACATCTACCCCATGTCTCTTTTCTTTCTTTTCTTCTCTTTTTTTGTGGAGAGGCGGGCTCGAAGACCATGTCTACCTCGTGTGTCCTTCTTTTTTTGTGGAGAGGCAGGTGCAAAGACCATGTTCGCCTCATGACTGCTCTTTCTTTTCTTCTTTTCTTTTGTGTGATGAGGTGGGCTCGAAGACCACGTCTACCTCATGCGTGTCTTTTTCTTTATTCTGCTCTTCTTTTCTCATTAATGCTTCGACGCTGGAGTGTATTTCTCTTAATGTTCCCCCAGGTTGGGGTGTAGTTTCATTTGGTATGCATCCCCCTGAGGGGTGTGTTTTGCCTCTTTGTCTCTGTGCCCCCAGGCGGGGCATATTTTTCAAGGCTTCTATGCCCCCAGACCGGGGCATGTTTTTTTTTTCAAATGCCCCCAAGGCGGGGTGTAGCTCTCTTCAAATGCCCCCAAGTCGGGGTATACTCTTCACTGCTTCTATGCCCCCGGGCGGGGTATGTTTCTTCTTCATATGCCCCTAGCACGGGGCGTGTCTTTTGTTTCTTATACCCCCCCATGGCCGGAGTGAATTTTGCTTTCTCTGCCCCTGAAGGCGGAGGAGTGCTTCTCTTCATATGTCCCCGGCACGAGGGTGTATATTTTGCTTCTTATGCCCCTCCCTGAGGCGGGGGTGTATCTCTTTATGGCTTCTGTGTCCCCGAAGCAGGGTATGTTGTTTCTTTAAATGCCGCTTGGGCGGAGTATATCTTTCTTCTTATGCTCCCAGATCGGGATGTATGTCCCTTCGCTTCTGTGCCCCGGGTCGGGGTAGATGCTTCTGCTTCTTATGCGCCAAGGGCGGAGTGTATTTTTTGTGCCCCCAGGCTGGGGTAGGTGCTTCTGCTTCTTATGCGCCAAGGGCGGAGTGTGTCTCTTCCTGTGCCCCCAGAGCCGGGTAGGTGCCGAGTCATCTTTTCTTTTGGTATCATCAGGTCTCTTTGGATCTGGAAGGACAATCTTGTCAAATTGGGCCGCCCATTCAAACAGGAGCCGAGTCTTTTCCTTAGGAAAGGAATAAGGCTTGCTCATCCTGGCTCGCAGAGCGGGGCCATCCTTCTGATCAGCCGGCCTAGTGGGAGGAGGGCGGGCAACGCCATTTTCTTTATCTTTTTGTTGCTCGAACATCTTGAAGTCTACTGTACTGACTTCTGCAGGCGTGGGCCATTTATCAGCCGATCTAGTTTTCTGGTACACAGCAGTAGCAACTGAAGGACTACTGGAGAGGAAGGCCTCGACCTCCACCGCGGCATTGTTTAGTCGGTCAAATGACCCTATCTCCATCCCGATCATCTTTTCGAGAGTCTCCCGCCAAAGATTCTGCTTGCAAATCTGGACGGCGTCCTCGTGATGTGGAGGCCGCCTGCATCTCATGGCGAGGTTTCTCCATCTTTTTATATAATCTAGAGCGGTCTCATCCTGCTTCTGCCTTGTTGCATATAGCTCAGCTATTGTGATTTCTCTCTCCGTGACATGAAATCTATCGCGGAACTTTCTTTGCATATCAGGCCAATCAGCAACTGACCCAGCTGACAGGCTTGAGTACCATTCAAAGGCCAACCCAGTGAGGGATGAGCCAAAGAACTTGAGCAGATAAGCTTCATCGATTGCTAGGTCGCCCATGATTGTAGTGTAGTAGGCTATATGCTCCCTAGGGGAGCCTTGGCCATTAAATTTCTCAAACTTCGACGGCTTACTGACGCCTGGGGGTAGTTTCTTGGCAGCATACTGGGGAGGATACGGTACCTTGTACACATCATAAGTACCCGCATCACCACCAGTCTTTTCTGATAGCTTCATTTCCACAATTCCTTCAATCATCTGCTTGTGGGCTACAGCTGGATCTATCTCTTCTGGGAAGAAGTGAGCTTGTTGCTGGCTGTGAGGAGTTGTCATCACAGTGGCGCGCAAGATGGGCGCGGTAGGCTGTGTCTGAGACACAGAGGGCTGAGCTGTTGTTTGCTGTGGAACAGGTTGGCTCGGTGTCTTGCCCTTATCAGCTAAGAGAGGGTTAGCTGGGATAGCCGTCTCTGCTGAGCTAGATGTTTGCCCCGCAGGTTCAGCTTGCTTGGAGACTGATGTAGCTTCATGTCTTTCATTGAGCTGTCTTCGGAGAGCACTGATCTCCTGCTGATATCTCCTGTACATCATCTGGATCATGGGATCCAAGGTTGATGGGATTTACATATCTTCAGAAGTCCCTTCAGCATCATCAACAAAGGGATTATCTTCATCCTGTGCCGTCACCACATTGACTGTCATAGTGGTGATCTTGCGGGCTTCATCATATTTCTTCATTTTATCTTTTGCAGCCTGGCCTCTTCTTGTGACAGGACCAGGTCTAGTAGCCAATCTGAGCAGTTCATTTGGCTGAGTTGGTAGTACATCCTGCCCCCTGGCGAGTCCAGCCATGTTGCAGGTGAAGATTTACATTTTTTCCTTCTGCCTGTAGACCTTTCTTTTCACCTGGTCAGGACAACTGAGCCGGTCAAAGACCGATATTCTTTCTTTGGCTTCTTCCCGGTACAGGTCTTCTTTATCATATCCGGGCTCGAGGCCTTCTTCATAGTGATTTGAATCGGAGGAAGAGGCTCCGATCATCATTTCTTGCAGTGTTTCTTCTTTTTCTTCACCTCTGGTTCCCAAGGCACGGGATAGTCTTTGTTGACCGAGGGCAGAGCTTCCCAGGTAGTGGAAGTAGTCTTGGACTATCTGCTTCATCTCTTCAGAGTTGTGCTTTTGTGGCTCAGGTTGGAGTATCAATCTGTCCTGGCTCTTTTGCTGATAAGCCAGTCTTGCCACCCGAGCATTCAAATGCTCAGCTTTGGAGTATCTACAGATATCAGCCTGTCTGGCACAGGCTCTTGGTCTTCTTGCAGTAACCACAGTGACTGGTTCACTCACATCACCAACTTGGCAGCAGTTGGCAGCAGCATCATAGATCCTCCTTTCCCATTTTCTGCCCCCTGCCCTGGAACGGGTGACAGTAAGGTCTTCCTTCTTCTCATCCCTTCTGCCCCTCATCATGGGGCGAGCAGTAGTCAAATCTCTTTCTTCATCATTTCTCTCATCTCTTTTGCCCCAGGCCTTGGGGCGAGCAGCAACAGCATTTCTTATCTCTTTTCCCTCTCTTCTTCGGCCTTCTGCCCTGAAGCGGGCAACAGCATTTTCAGCAGCCTTCTCCTCATCTCGAGCTGGAGCCCAGCTCTGAATCCTCTTCGGTCGCCGGACCTGTTTGTATTTTGCTGGCTTGGGTGCCAGCGGCTTCTTCTCATCAACCTCCCAGTTGGCCTGCCTGGTGGCCAGAGTCTGGAATCTGTTGGTAGTGGGCACCATCGGGACGATCACGTCCGGGTTAACTGCCCTTGGGCAACCATTCATGTTTTCCCGAACACCTCCAATCATCATGGTCTTTCCGGAGTTGGAAAGACGACGGTCAACAGCAACGTACCGGCCCCTCCGGTTGGTCCTTCTCCCCTTCTGAGCAGCAACAGGGACCATGTCCCTTTTTTGGACATGATGGACATAGCAGGTGACGGCCGTGGGGGCCGTGTTCTCTGGTAAGATGTTCTTCTGGTCAGTGATCTTCACCGGGGCACTTGCAGCAGTGCCTTTCTCATTGTCATCGACCTGCAGAAGGTCAGTGAAGACGACGCCCAAGCAGTTGGGCAGCCCAACGGCTGGGGGCAATGATCCAAACGCCAGTGGTACCGCCAGGTATCCCTCTTGAACGTGCATGTCGATCGGTTGCTTATCGAAGCACACAGACGCGATTTCTATTATCATCATAGTTTCTTGAAAATAAGGAAAGCACACGGAATCAGAATTTTGAGGGGGGGCGGCCCTCTGGGCCTCCTATTTTTGGCGTAGAGATGAAGGGAGACTTGGTCCCACCGGGCGTGCCAGACTTGTGGAATGCGGATTTTATTTTATTTATTTTATTTATTTATTTATTATTTATTTATTGATTTATTGGCGTGCCAGTCACCGAAGTGACGATTTCATTGTGCGCTCGATCTGACTTGATCTGTCGATTGTGAGGTCCGAGTCGGGACCAGAAGTCCGTCATACCATAAGGGCTATGACGTTAATTACGTTCTTCCAAGGAAGGACAACCCTTGATTAAACGCCAAAAATAGGAGGCCTCGAGAGGCAAACATATATTCATATGCGCAAATGGAACTTCATACCGAAGCCAGGAAGGCGGGCAAGATAATAACATCAACCATCGAAACAAATGATATCGTTAAGTCAGCGGTTCAAAGACCGGGCTTAAGGGGGGGAGGAGGATCTCAGTCACAGGTAGACTGAGCCGTGACCATGATGGGGTTTAAAGCATCGATCAGTATTTCGACAGCATTTCCCCTTAATCTGGATTATGCCCAGGGGGAAATAGGCTATCACCCACGGAGTGCCGGGATGAAAGCCGAAAGAGAGAAGTGCTGAACTTCCAGAACCGCATATCTGCCATGGGGCAATGTTTGATATTCCCTGTAGAAGCTGGCGGAACTCATGCAGTGGCAGAGCCTTCCCGAGCTAAAGGGGTTATTCATGAACACGATGCGGGACAACGGAAAGTGAGCGAACACTCAATGTTGCGCCCTCGCACGCGGATCGACCTGCGCGGTCAGGTCGCGGGGATCGACCTGCCCGGTCAGGTCGCGGGGGTCAACTGGGAGGCGGAAGGGGACTCCCGGCGCAAGGGGCTACTTAGTGCGAAGAGGAGACAGCCAGGCAGGTTCCCGGTGTGGGCTTCCCGGCGCGCAAAGGAAGTGGCCAGAAGTTCTCGGCGTGGGTTTCCCGGCGCGCAAAGGAAGTGGCCAGGAGGGCTCCCGGCGCCAGCTTCCCGGCGCGCAAAGGAGACGGCCAAGGGGGGATCTCGGCACGGAGGGTTGAGAAGGCCATGGAGGCTCTTGGCCCGGGCCTCCCGGCGCGCTGAGGTTGGGTCTCGACGCGGAGGTGAAGATGCCGGGGAGCGGTTCCCGGCGCCGTGGGGAGGCTTCTCGGCGCGGGAAGTGTCGCGCCGGGAGCCCTTCACCGATTTCACTATTTACGGGGCCGAGACAAAACCAGGGCTTTACGGTACTCTGTTTTTGGGTTTTTTTTTTTTTAAGGTTTCAGAGATGCAGATCAAGGCAGACAGGCTCTGGAAGGAGACCAAACATTAGGTTTCAATGACTTTGATTTGTGTCTTGAAGAAGGCCAGGTGCCTGGAGGGATTGGCAGAGGAATCATCCGACACAGGGAACTCCTTTCACCACTGTCATGCAAAGTCCCAGGGACGGCCTCAATCTTGTCTTCCATCCTCCTGGGAGAATTTTGGCAGCACTTCCCCCTGCGATTAGCATTTGCCAAAGGGGATGATAGACGATTGCCCACGGAGTGCCGGGGTGAAAGCCAAATAGAGGGGTATTGGACCCCTGACCGTGTACGTGCCTGCAGCACCGTTTTGATGTCCCTTTAGAGGTCAACGAAGCTTATGCAGTGGCAGAGCTCCATTGCCTCGTAAGGTTATGTGAGGGGTTCTCCGGCATTAGTCTTTATCCCTCAGGTGTATATGGGATCTGTAGCATCCTTCAACGGAACTAGAGGTTTCATTGGGCAGGCTACAAGGGCTGTCTGTGCATCTTCTCGGCCGGTGGCGGGAAGGTGTCAACGGAGCTCTCGGCGTGGGAAGTTTCGCGCCGGGAGGGTCTATTCGTGTGGCACTGTTCTGGGCGCCGGGAGATTCCGGCCCCCTGTTCTTGATTCTCTGGTTTTTCAAGAGGATTTCAGGCAGGGTTTCAGATAGGGAATCGATCGCAAGGGATTCATGGTTTTATGAATAGGAAGGCCAAAGGTTTAGGAGAAGCTAGTATCTGTCGAAGGGCAGATCATCCATTGTTGAACCCTATTGGGATGTACGGGGGTTTTTCTGATCACCTGCTTCTTAGCCGGTCAAGAGATTGCTGTCTCTGACCCTGAACTAGCTGTGAACTCGACAGAAATCCACGGTACTCGGAAGGGTTCATCGGCTCATGGAAGGAAGGAGAGGGACGGAGCCCAATAGCCCATTGAACGAGGGTTGGGGTTCCGCCTTCGTTCTTCGCAGGAGAACCGACTCCGAGATATGAAGCACGAGCCGGAAACCAGAAGCATCTAAGCAATAGACAAGCGGATGCAAAAGAAATATCGGAGGCAGATAACAGCGATTTCAATCCATCTGTACCCAAATAGGCCACTGCAACATTCCATTTCGATGCATTCTCCCAAACTTACATTGATCATAAGGGGGAAATGAGGAGCAGAGAGATACAAATCGAGGCCGGGATTGTCCGGATACACTCTATCAATCGAGATGAAACTCTAAAGAGATTACATGAAGAAAAAGAAGAAAAGAAAGCATGGGGGAGGGCGGAGCATTGACTCCTCTCCCTCCCCGGATGCCCACCTGAAGACTTCCCTTCTGCTTCTGCTAGTTTCTTCTCTTTTCTCTCAGTGGAGGAGGCTCTCTCTCTCTGTAGGGTTTCTTCTCTTTTTTTTTTTTGATCGATCGCCAGCCCACCTCCCTTCTTTTCAAAGGGGGTTTGTTTATATACATCTCCTTCTTCTGTCCTTTCGGTGGAGGGTATTCGGCGTGGCCAGCTTCTTAGCCACAGCTCCCGGCGCGTCCAGCGGCCCTTCGTTGAGGTTCCCGGCGCCATGGTCAGAAGCCCAATCGGCCGGCCCATTTAGTGCTTTTAGGTCGCATAATTGCCTTGGCTTCTCTTAGTTATTTTGTATTGACTTTTATCAGAACCGAAAGAGGCCCCTTTAGTAGTGACACAGCTTTGTTGAGATCATCTCGAGGTTCCATCAGTGAACAAACTGGGGTTTTATCAGTATTGCCATCTGAATGATGACGATAACACCGGACATCAGCCAGGCCTGAGATGGTCCTAGCCGGGCAATTAGTTGGTGGTGAGGATCCTCCCTCAATCCCGACTTTGTAGGCATCTTCCAGTCTTCGTTGCTGGTCTGGTCCCATCTTTATCTTTGTTCATATTTTAGCTGTCAACAGGCGGGGATGCATTCCGCTTCTAATGCCCCCATGGTGGGGTATGATCTTGGTTTCTTATGTCCCCAAGGTGGGGTGTGTTTTGCTTCTTGTGCCCTCGAGGTGGGGTGAATTTCTTTCTTTGTATGCCCCCAGTCCAGGGTGTGGCTCTTTCTTTGAGTGTCCCCAGGCCGGGGTGAATTCTTTTCTTCTTATGCTCTCATGGCGGAGTACGTCTTTGGCTTCATGTGCCCCCAGGCTGGGATGTATTTTGTTTCTAGTGCCCCCAGAGTGGAGTGTATTGCTTCTTCCGATGCCCCCAAGACGGGGTGTAATTCTTGCTTCTTATGCCCCCAAGGCGGGGTGAACTCTTCTTCTTTGCTTATGTGCTCCCATATCGGGGTGTGTTCCTTTTTTCATATGCTCCCCTAAGACGGGGAATGTTGTTTATTCTGCTTCAGATGCCCCCGGGGGGGATATATATTACTTCACGGACCCCAGGTCCGGGATGTATTCCTTCTTCAAATGCCCCTAAGTTGGGGTGTATTCTTCTCTCCTTACGCTCCCAAGACGGGATGTAGCTTCTTCAAATGCCCCTAAGCCGGGGCGTATTCTTTATGGCTTTTATGCCCCTAGGCGGGGTATGTTTCTTTTTCAATTGTCCCTAGGACAGGGTGTACTCTTCTCTTTCTTATGCTCCCGAAGCGGGATGTAGCTTCTTCAAATGCCCCTAAGCCGGGGCGTGTTCTTTATAGCTTCTAGGCCCTCGAGGCGAGGTATACTTCTTCTTCAAATACCCCTAAGACGGGGGTGTGATTCTCCCGCTTCCTCTGCCCCAGAGTGGGGTATACTTCTCTTTGTATTCCCCTAAGCCAAGGTGTATTCTTTTCGCTTCATATGCCCCCAGGGTGGGATGCACCTTCTGCTTCTCATGACCCCGGGATGGAGTGTATTCTATTCATGTGCCCCCGGCACGAGGGTGTATCTTTGCTTTTTATGCCCCCGAGGGGGATTCTTCTTCTTTTGCCCCGACACGCTGGAGAATGTTTGCTTCTTGTGCCCCGAAAGTGGGGTGTGTTCTTGATGGCTCCTGTGCCCCCGTTGGTGGGGTGTATGCTTCTTCTTGAACTCGAAGTCTATACAAGTGGGGTGTATTCTTTGTCGCTTCATGTACCCCCGAGTCGGGGTGAATTCTCTTCATGTGCCCCCATGGCGGGGTGTACTCTCTTCATGTGTCCCTAGGAGTGGGGTGTGGACTCTTCCTGTGCACCCAAGCAGGGTATATCGCTGCTTGCAATGTCCCCCGAGGCGGGATATCTTTCTTCTTCAAATACCCCTAAGCCGGGGCGTATTCTTTATGGCTTCTATGCCCCCAGGTGGGGTATATTTCTTCTTCAAATACCTCTAAGCCAGGGTGAGTTTCTCTTTTTGTGTGTCCCCAGGCCGGGGTGAATTCTTTTCTTCTTACACCCCCATGGCGGGGTATGTCTTTTGCTTCACGTGCCCCCATATCGGGGTGTATTCTCTTCTTCAAATGCCCCTAAGCCGGGGTGCAACTCTATTTCTTCTTATGTCCCCAGGTCAGGGCGGATTCTTCTTCAAATGCCCCGAAGTCGGGGTGTAGCTTTTGCTTTGTGCCCCTCAGTCGGGGTGGATTCTCTTCGTGTGCCCCTGGGAATGGGATGTATCTCTTTTTTTTGCCTCCTATGCCCCCGTAGCAGGGTATATATCTTCTTCTTATCCCCCATGGCGGGGTATATGCATGCTCTCTTCGGGAGTAGTGGTCGTGCTTGGCCTCATTGCTATAAAGCATTCCCCACAGCGGGCAACCATTCACCAAGCTACAATTGTGGCTCGCTGGGTCTTTTCACAGCCACTCGAGGGGCCGTCTTATGCCGATGGAGGCAGTAGGAAGGAGGAACAAGCGGGGTCATTGCACCGCAGACTCGGAGCCTCCTAGAGTCGGGCGGGATGTCGGGTTTCTTCTTGCTCTTTTAGTCGGCGATGTTGGCCAACTTTTCTTCCTTTCTTCTTTCTTTCTCTCTTTTTTTTCCTCTTTTTTTTTCTTTTTTTTTCTCTTCTCTTCTTCTTGTATGATTGACCAGGGTGGAGGTGCAGGAGAGCGCTCACCCCCTTAGGGAGGGGATGAGTGGTTCGCTTCACCGCATCAACCCCACAATGGTAATCTTTGTTCAGCACGGGTCTCGACGGACGTGGCCGTACAACCCTCTCTTGCCAATTCTTTCTCTCTTTTTTGCTTCTTTCTTTTCTCTTTTTCTTCTTTTCTTCTTTTCTTCTCTTCTTCTTTTCTTCTTTTCTTCTTTTCTTCTCTTTCTTTTTGAGGAAAAGGGGGGTTTGATTTCCCCTCCCTTCTCTTCCCTTTCTCTTCTCCCTTTTTTTAACAGCCCCCATGATTCTTCGAAGCTGCATATGCTTCGAAGCAGTGTCCTCGAGGCCACGAAGGCAGCTGCACCGAGTTTGGATTTTCTCCCCATAGGACTGGCGAAGACAGCACCTACCATTCATCAAAGCAGGCAAACATCGTTAATTAGGAGGCCATGAGGCCCTAAATTCCGGCGAAGAGATGAAGGGTGGTTTAGGTCCCACCGGGGTTGCCAGAATTGTGAACGCACTAAAATTCGCTTATTCAAGTGGTTCATCTACTGAGTGCGTGGGCGTGCTAGTCACAAAGTGACAATTTATTCGGGCCCCGAAGAGCCCATGTTGCGCTCGATCTGACTTCGTCAGACGATTGTGTAGTTTGTGTCGGGACCAAAACCCGCCGCGCCATAAAGGTCACAGCGTCATTTACATCCCCCATACGAGGAACACCCTTGATTAATTGTCGGGATTCAGGGCCTCATGGCCAGGGAATTAATTGCATGAAAGGTCTATTACGAGATATTGAAATCCTCGCGCGATGGCGAGAAGAAAAAAAAACCATTCGAGATCATGTCGGTCGTGTACTGACCATTTAATGTTCGGACGAATGTCCGGCTCGAGAAAAGCGCGATCGTCGCGGGAAAACCGGAGCATATGTATGCCAGGATATGGCAAATTTATTGTTTAGAGGAACAGAAGACATTCGGCTAAGCCTCGGTTGGAGCGGTCAAAAACCAGTAAATCTGTTGGCTCGGTGCAAGAGCAAGCTGCGACCATACTGCGGTGGGCCCCCCGCGGTCGAAATAAGACTTGCATGAGCGTCATTAATATTTCCAGTGCTAAGGGGCAACGAGGGAATATCCCTTGAATCGGCTGGAAAGCCCTATGTCTAGGGAAGCGGACGTTCGAAACGTGTCGATCATTCGGGAGACCGTTTAATATTCGGACGGGTGTCCGGCTTGAGAATATCGTAATCGTCACAGAAGGACCTGGAGCATATGTATGCCGGGACACGGCAAACATATTATTCTGAGACTCTGAAAACATTCGGTTAAATCTCGGTTAGTGTAGCAGGAAACCAATGAGTTTGTTTGCCCGGTGCAAGATCGAGTCGGGACCATGCCGGGGGCGCCTCCCGCGGTCCAAACGGGGCTTGCGTGGGCATCATTAATGTTCTCGGTGCCGGAGGGCAACGAGGAAGAGTCTCGGGACTAGATTCCAAAACCGAAAACGTGTCTAAAGGGAGCGGGCTATAGGCCGAGGATATGGGTCAGACAGTGACTATAATCGGGACGGACCCGAGGTCCCAGCATAGCCCACGAAGGCCTTATTGATATTCCCATGCAAAGAGTCCAGGGATGACGAGAGCCATCTCGTTCTGTTCCGATTTCTGTCGGTCACTTGCGGACCACTTGATATTCGGACAAGGGTCCATATTGAAGGTACGACGTAGATAGAAACAACCCCATACAAATGTATGCCGAGTTCGCGGCAACTTCGATGAAAGAGCGGGGATAAATCCCATTAGGATGAATCTAATTCGACGGGCTATTGGCCCAGAGAAATGCCGGGTTACGACCATGTCGGGATGGGAGCCGTCGGCCATATCGGTCACTCATGGACCTCTTCATGTTCGGACACAGGTCCGTAATAGAAACGCGGCAGAAATCGAGGTGAACCCGTTCAAATGTCTACCGGACGTGCGGCAATTTTAGTAGTGGCTCGAAAGGGATCCGGCCCGAGAAACAAGTCCGGTTTAATCAGAAAATCGGCCCGAGGTGAGGTCAGGTCGTGGCTATTTCGGGATAATTCTCAAGACTCAGACCCAACCTAGAAGGGTGGCATTGTTGTTCCTTAAGCACCGAGTCATGGGAGAGACGGGGCTGCGATATGATCCTAGCATTTTTTTTATCTGAGATTTTAATTATATGTTCCTCTCTTTCCTCTTGCTGTTCGTTTCTTCTTTATGCATTTGTTCTGAATGATTTCATCCCCCCTTTTTTTGTTTATCATTATTGCTATTTTTTTATTATCACTATTCCACATTTTTGTTTGTTTCCTGTATATATTCGGATTTCTTTATTTATCATAATTTTCATTGATTTATTTATTATTTCTGTTATTAATATCACCAATATCATTATCATTGTATATTATATGTGTATATTTCCCGGGCCGCCTCAGGGTGTACCGGTGAAGGGTATAGAGAACGTGCCGCTGAGGGCATTCCAAGGCGTGTCAGCGAAAGGAGAAGAGGGTGCACCGGAGAAGGCACCAAGGAGAGTGTGCCGGGGAGGGAGTTGGCGGGCGTGCCGGGCTAACCCGAAGTCTATACAACGTCTGCTAGCACATATGCAGAGTCTGTACACTATCCATTTGCTGCAACCCAAAGTCTATACATCGGCTGGTCGCTGCAACACAAAGTCTATGTTCACTGGCTTAGCAAACCCACGAGTCCGTACATTGGTTGCACAGCTTGCCATGCATAACCGGTGCACTCCTCATTTGCTACAAACCCAAAGTCTGTACATCGTCTACTAGCACACACTCAGAGTCTGTACATTGTCCATTTGCTGCAACTCGAAGTCTATACAATTGCTGATTGCTGCAACCCAAAGTCTGTACATTGGCTGGTTGATGCAACCCAAAGTCTGTACATTGGCTGGCTACATGCTCACAAAGTCTGTACGTTGACTGGTTGCTGCAGCACAAGGTCTGTGTTGTGCCTCTTAGGCACAAGCATATGCTATGTTGTTTTGATGATAGCAACACAGTGAGAGTATCACAGGTGCATTCATAACAGTGAGTCAGTATAGATGCATTGCATTCTGTTAGTTAGCTTCAGTTCAATATCTGCTTTGTGCATACATTGCATCAGTGCACTTAGATGGGTCGACCCCCCAGATTCGCATGTCTATACATCGTGCTTTCTAAAGTGTGTACCGTCAGTGCATCAAGTCTACACAATGCACACACACAAGTCTACACACTCAATGTCTATACATTGGCAAGTCTGTACAGCCAGTGCATATGTAAAGTCTATACATTGCACTGTTTGTAGACTATTCATGCTCTCACTTCAGCAAGTCGGTACATTGCTCACCGTCTCACTAAGCGTCTCAAGTGGACACCAAGTGTGTACACTGCCATCTTGCAGCACAGCATAAGTACATACACTGGACCGTCTCAATTAGCGTCTTATGCATAGGCGAAGTCTTCACATTGAAGCATGCATTGTCTTCAAGTATGTACAGCGTCCAGTGTCTCACTGTTAAAGTCTGTACAGACTTCATCGTCTCATTCACCGTCTCATGCAAGTCTATACATTGGTATATTTTACCTACGTTGCAACTAGCAAGTCTGTACACTGGTGATTTTACCTACATTGCACTTGCAAGTCTACACATCGTGAAGTCTATACATTCAATTGCTTTGCTTTGCTCTGCTCAAGTCTGTATAGTCTTTCCCTTGGCAAGTCTATACATTGTTCGTCTGCAGTTAGAAGTCTATACAGTCTTGGCTGTTTAGCGTCTCATGCATCGTCTTGGTGGAAAGTCTGTACAGCCGTCCGTCTCATCTTCCGTCTCAGTTGAACATTGCAAAGTCAATACATCCGTTACATGCATCATTCTTCATGTCCATACACTGCACTGTAGCTGGAGCTGTGCAAGTCTGTACATCGTTGCATTGGCCAAGTATATACAATGCCTTTTGTTCATGCATGTTAGCAAGACTGTCTAAGTCTATATATTGGTTCATTTATCAAGTCTGTACATCTCTTACGGCAAGTATATACATTCGTTGTGCATAGTCTTGAGCATATAGGAAGTATGTACATCGAGTATGTCTGTACATCGTGCAACTATTGATTCGAAGTCTGTACAGCATATGTTCTTCAAAGTCTTCGCATTGCATCGTGTGCTTCATCATTCAAGTCTATACAGGGTCTGCTTGGAATGCATTGGTCATCAAGTCTACACACTCTGTGTGTCTGCATCGCATTCATCAGTCTATCCACTCTTGTGTCTGCATTGCATTCACACTAAGTCCATGCACTGCATTTGGGCATTGTTCTTCACAGCAAGTATGTACATTGTTCAGAACGCCAAGTCCATACAGCCATTGTGCATACTTCATCTTGTGCATCACTGCACACGCTGCAAAGTCTATACACTGTCTTCGCATTATCAAGTCTACACATTGCTTGATGCATCGAACGAAGTCTATACAATGTGTCGACATTAAACTAATAACTCTCTGTCTGACAGGCTCTATTCGTGAAGCTTAATGAAGGGGCACATGATCCGAGGCTGGAAGGGCTAACAGGATGACACGTGACCAAAACACTTGGGCGGGAAATGTGGAAGACACGTGCCTAGTGCTGCTCCTACTGTGACTGCTTATAAAAGGAAACCTTCGTCCACAGATGAAGACTGATCGAAGCAGAAGAGCAGAAGCAGAGAGAAAGAATAGAGAGCTGTTCGATCCAGTGAAAAGAGAAGAAGAAGAAAAGAAAGAGAGAAGAAGCAGAAGAGAAAAAGTGAGAGATAGAGAGCTCGAGCAGAGTGTGAAGAGAAGAAGAAGAGAGAGAGAGAGAAGGAGTTTGTTCCTCAGATCTTTGGTTCAAAACCAGATCTGAGGTTGCTCACTTGTTTGAGCGATATTCCTTGCAGGGATACATTTCTTTTTTTATTTTGTCTTCCGAAACTCTTGTGTTCAAGCTGTGTGGCAGCACTTGCAGTGGTGGATTCCACTGGACGGCTAAGCTGTATTGCCCAGCGGGTTTTGCAGAGGAGGATTCCTCTGGATAGCAAGCTGTGAGGCTCATCGGGCGAGGAGGAATCCTCGGATAGCAAGCTGTGAGACTCAGCGGATTGTAGGCAAGCTGTGAGGCCCAGCGGTTCAAGCTGTGAGTCAGCAGTAAGCCACACTCGGGTTGAGTGTGGGGTGGATGTAGGTCTGGAGGACCGAACCACCTAAAAACCTTTGGCTTTTGTTTTGTGGTTTGCTTAGAGTCTATATTTCTATCTTTGTGCAGTAGATGGTTGCTTAGGACGGTTCTTCATCTGTTCTGGGTGATTTTCACATTGTGCCCACTATCTATTTAGTAGAAGTTTTCATTCCGCATTTGATTCTGTTGCAGTAAATTGTTAACGGGTGATTGATCTATTCACCCCCCTCTAGATCACCCTTTAGCGTCCCAACAATTGGTATCAGAGTCTAGCTCTTTGTGCAGGACTAACATCCTAAAGAGGATCAGCCATGGATGCCAGAGGGCTAACAGCAGAGGGTCAGTCCACTACGAAGCCACCTTTCTTCGATGGTTCCAGCTTCCCATATTGGAAGAACCGAATGCAGGTCTTCCTCAGAGCCAAAGATTATGTGGTATGGAAAATTGTGAGCAAAGGTCCTTATGAGCTACATGAGAATGAGGAATTATGGACCAGAGAAGAAGTCCAGAAATCTACTCTGAATTGGAGCGCTATCAACGCCATTCAGTGTGCACTCCATCCCACTGAATTTGACAGAGTGTCATCTTGCAAGAAAGCGAAGGAGATGTGGGATACCCTCGAAGTTATCTATGAGGGAACATCTGAAGTGAGAGAGACAAGGGCAAATATGCTAGTGTCAAAGTATGAAGCATTTCGGATGAAGCCTGGTGAGACAGTGACCGAAATGTATGCTCATCTGACCATCATCACAAATGGTCTAAGAAATCTGGGAAAGAGTTATACTGATCATGAAGTTGTAAGGAAGATCCTTCGATCATTGACTCCTATATGGCATACCAAAGCAACTGTGGTTGAGAAGTCAAAAGATCTACAAAAGATGAAACCCAATGAGCTGATAGGTTCCTTGATGGCGTACGAGATGAATTTACTACAAGCTGAAGAGCTCGAAAACAGGGAGCCTATTGCTCTGAAGGCCAAGCATAGCTGCTCAAAACAGTCCAACAGCATTGGATCATCCAGTGATCGGAGTTCATCTGGATCAGATCTTGAAAAGGATGAAATAGCTATGATCACAAAAGAGTTCAGTAGATTTCTTAAAAGAGAAGGGAAGAATCTCTACAGAAAATACCACAGCATGAAGCAAAACAGGTATAAATTTAACCCTGTTGAAAAATCTGATGTTAATGATTGTTATCATTGCAGGAAGACAGGTCATATGAAGGCTGATTGTCCAGAGTTACAGAAAATGAAAGGAAGACCATGGAAGAAGGCGCCAAAGGGAAAGGCCATAGTCAGTACATGGAGTGATGAGGAAGAAGGCAGGCTGAGCACTTCCTCAGATAGTGGAAAATCAGAAAAGGACATCTGCTTGATGGCCAGAAATGGAGATGAAGAAGAAGAGTCCGATCAGGTATCATCCCTTTTCGAACATTACACTATTTCTGATTGGGCAGATGCTTATAGAGATCTGTTAGATAAAGCTAATGATATTAGGAAGGAAAACAGACTCTTGAAGAAGAAAATGAACTCTCTGGTTAATGATAAAACTCTTTCTGATATGGTTGCATGCTTACAATCAGAGAATGACAAATTGAAAAATACATGTTCTGATTTTGATGAATTAAAGCATGTTGTGATTGATTGTAGGAAAGAAAAAGAATTGCTGAAAAATGTTGTTGATGAATTAAAATTGAAAATTCAGAAGTCTGAAAAAGAAATAAAGATTTCAAATGAAAAATATGAAGCTATCTTGTCAGTGAATGTTGAATTAAAGAGAACTATTGAAAAACTGAAAAATGAAAATTCTGACAGAATGAAAATCATTGAAAGCATGACCCAAGTAACAGAAAATCTAAATGCCTTGCTAGGGTCAAGAGTTAATTTCAGAAAGGAGGGTCTCGGCTTTAATCCCTCAGCTAAAAAGAGCTTTGAATTGAAAACTATTTCATGTGTGGGAGAAAAGAATAGCGGACCACTCATCAAAATGGTCAATGAAAAATTTACCTTCAATAATGTTAAATCAAAAGTGTCCAGTGCTAAGGACAAGGGAAAGTAGAAAGTTGTAGAGCCTAGAGTTGCATGCTCTTCTTCCAAGGATACGTCCAAGGCTAGGGGTCAGCCAGCTAGCACATCAAAACCCCAGCCCAAGGCTGCTAAGTCTCCATCACCATCAACTGCTCAGAAAAAGACCCAATATAAGTCAGTTCAGAAACCTAGAGGGTCAAAGGTGGCAGGGAGACCAAGTGCAACTAGGAACCCATTTGCTCATCCCTATTTCCCTAGAGCCCAAGTCTATCATAACATTCATCCTCAACCACTTAATAGGTTTGGGTGGAACCCTGGATACATGAGGTCTAGGTATCAGAATTTCCCCACTTGGTATCAGCCCTATAGACCTTAGCCAGCTAGGAGATTGGATAGTCATTTTAGGACATGGAGTCCTAGTCACCATGGGTTTTTTGGTCATCCTAGGATCAATTTGGGCCACAACTTCCAGTACATTCATTGGCCAAGGCACTGGCAGAAAAACAAAAATGTTTTTAATAAAATGAATGCCAGGACTACACAACAACCATCAAAGCACCAGAAAAAGAAAACTAAACATGTTGGTGCTGAGAAAAATAAAAATAATAAAAAGAACTCTCAAGTTGTAGAATCCACCAAACCTTCCACCTTTACACAAATGTGGATCCCTAAACAGCTGTTGTCATGTTTTCACTCTTAAGTGTCTGGTTCTGTCTTGGGGCCCAAAATATCTTGGGTTCCAAAACCTGCTCCCTAAGTGTGTTTGCAGGTATGTCTGGTAGCCGGGAACAAACTGATGAAACAGAAAAAGCTACTTCAGGCATATGACAAGAGGCAGGGTGATGAGGACATCCCACGACACTCGCTATGGCTCGGGTCGCCTGCACACCCTTGATTTGGTCGACTCATTCTCATCTTATGTATCTTCCTTTTATTGAGTCTTATCATATGTAATTTTCCTTTTATTGGGTCATGTCGCATGTATTTCCTTTTATTATGTCATGTTGTACTAGTCCATTTCCCCTATTTGGTCTAATTGGGCCCTAATACCTTAGTTTGGGTCTATTGGACTGAGTCTAGGACATGTTTGGTCTTTTGCCTTAAATGGCAGGGTTATTTTTATTTTGTAAAGATGGGTTGCCTATAAATAGCCCCCATCTCCCTCCATGTACTCACTTTTGATGAAATATTGAAAACTACTTCATTCCACCTCTCAAGATCTCTCTCTTTTACTCTCTCTCTCTCTCACTCTCTCTCTCATTCTCTCTCTCCCCAAGGGGAGTTCGACCCTCTCTCTCTCTCCTCCTTCCCCCTCACTTACTCCAACCCCCAACCACCTCCACTACCTCACTCACCTCCATTAAGGCCCTCCACTTCCCCATAGCCCCTCATTTACTCCCCCTCCTTATCCCAAAGCAACTCTTCCACCTCCCAACAAAATCCCCCCACTTCCCCACGTAAATCCCACCCCTCCCAAGGCCAATTTCGAATTTGAACCTTCCCTCCATTGCCTTGGCCGCCCCATACCCCTCCCCCTCAAGCCAAGTTCGCCCCCACCCTTCATTCACACTCCCCCTCTCTCTTGTGCACACCCACCTCTCCACCTCCACCTCCAGCAGCTCCAGCAGCTCCAGCCAGGTTCGCCATCACCCCTGCTCCCCTCAGCCCTCCAGCAACCTTCCTCCATATCCCACAGCCCACAGCCACCCTCCCCTTGCTAAGTTACCCCATCCCAACACCATTTGACTCCATAAGTTTCCGGCTACATCAACAATTCATTGGCAGCAGAGTTGAGTCCTGAAAGTCACAACATCTTTGTCCGATCCCTGATCTTCCTGGTGTCAAGGCCTACATCTCTGGAAAGGTCTTCCAGAGAGCTTTCCAGGCGAGGTGGTTTCGTCGGCATCCGAGCTCCGAGCTGTCCGCGGCAACCATTCTCCCTCGACTGCGCAGGGCTTCTCAGGCCAGGAACCAGAACGACAGAGCAGGCTCTCCCACGATGAACCTTGAAGGAACCAGCCTTCAAGGTCTTCTACAAAGATCTTCCTCCCCCTGTCAGCGTCCAGGAATAGAAGGTAGAACCCCGTTCAGCGTCCGACAACCAGAGATCTCAATTTTCGACCACAACCACGCCGATCTGCCTCCTCACAGTCTGCACCGACCACCGTCCACTCCTCTGGACACCCAGCTCATCTCCGACATCAGAATTCCTCCCCGTTTGTTTTGATGCAAAGTAGACTCGTCCACGGTTCCAACGAGTCTGGCAGTGCTAGCTTTGGAGCTCAGGAGCGGTCGTGGCAACTTCTGCAACCTGCTATTTCAGATCGTGCTCGGCCAGAGACCAGAACTGCAACCACCTTCCAGTCGCCGTAGCAGCCAGCCCCCATATCGGAACGTCGCCCAAAAATTCAAGCCTTTTCCCTCTCTAGTTAGGAAGCTTTTGGCGTAAGTCTCGTCAGATTCTGAGCTCGGTGGAATTATTGGCAGCATCGACATCGATCCTCTGTCCCAAAATATAGAAGCTAGGCAGAATCGGCGAAGCTCGAAAAGTCGAGTCTATCTCGCTCATTCCCCTCCCCGCTTGGCCGGCTGAAGGCCCCTCCCTGCGTGGAGGTAATTTTTGGTTGTAATACATTAACCCCCACCCCAAGATCCCCCCCTTGCACGGGGTGTAGTGCTGTACCTCTTCGCATTTTCAGGTCAAGATCCATCGCCGCGGCGATCGGGTGTATACCCTCGCCTCCCGGCGCGCCCTCGTCTCCGAACGGGATCGGTGTCTTCACACCGATCAGGTGAGCTTCTGATCACACCCTTGTAGCTTCATTTCTGCAAATGTAGTATTGCCTTGAATGCCCGTCGGACGGTAAGAGAGCGCTCGGACTTAATTTTAAGCGATTTCGTGCCCACCGCGGCCCGTGAGTGAGTGCCACCCAACACCCCGCCTTGCGGGCCAGCCACTCACAAAGCTGGGTCTCCCAGGCCCATTGGGGGTCAGCCATAGCATTGTAAGTCCATTAGGACAATTGGGTCCCGCCTCGGACCCTCACCATCATCTCCCGGACCCATCGGGTGAACGTGTGAGCCGAGTGAGCAAAAATCGTCATTGTGAGAATCATTGAGCGCTTGTATGCTTGCGGGTCTAAGTCCTAGGGTCATCTCATCATACTTAGTGGTCTTTGGGCTGTGCCACATCAAGTGGTATCAGAGCGGTCATAGGCTTGTCCTTACAAGTCTAGTCTTGGGTCACACTAAGTTTTTCTTAGGTGCACTCGCACACCCTTGCATAGCCCACCCAACTTTGCATGACCACTCGTAGTGGAACTCATTATCAAGACAATTCATCTTCTTCCAATAACACCATGAATCCCAATTCCCACGGTGACCAGTTCACCATGTCCTTTAGCTTCAAAGTAGTCCTACCCCACAACAAAATCACCACTGTGTTCCTTGATGAGTACCAATCGGGAAATTATGTCTCCCAAACTCTTGTGAACTCCTTATCATAAGAAGGGAAAATTGTCATCCATGGGGAATGGGTTTTCGTAGAGTTCTACGTACCTTGTGTAAGCCGCATTCCCTCCAAATCCATTACGTGGGGTAGTGGAGCATGGTGCAAAATTCGGCCCCTTGGGTCACATATTATTTTGGGAAAAGAATGGATGGAAGAACAACAAGCAATCATAGACCCTGAAGGAAAAGGGTGTCACTTGCAATCCCCGTGAGACAAGAAAAGGTTCCACTTCCCAAATTCTTATAACCAAGCCCTCTCCAAGTTTAAGCAAACCATTCAAAAGCGATCAGTTAAAGTGGAAAATGAGCCTCAAATCTCCATTGCACAAAACCAACCCGAACCCCAACATGAGCAACTCATCCCACCCACTGGTGAGCTAACCATAGAGGAGAGCCTAGCTACCTGGCTCAAGAAAGGTCCCATCTTGTACCCTTCAACCCCATGCAACCTCCCCATGGAGCAAGTTCAACTAGTGCCATGTCATTCTCGTCACACAACATATCAATCCTTTTGCTTTGTGGAAACCCTTGAAGACCTACTTAGGAGTTTGAGTTATCAAATGGGGTTGACTAGCATGTTGGACATGGAACCCATTAAGCCCAAGTACCTTGCCTTTGCCTACTCATCCATTGGCTCCATTACATCTATTTGCACTATAGGCCAATGCACTAGTGAGCTTCTAATCTTCCTGCCAACCCCTAGGGAACTTGACCCAATGAGCCCCACAAAAAAATCCTCTCCTCTCCTCAAGGTCACACTTCCTAGTGAGTCCACACTCTTGTTGTTGCCCCTTGTCGATGAAGGTTCAACATGCATCGGGGAACGTCCTACTTGGGCCAACCTATCCAAGGACATAGAGGAATCCCTCCATAAGAGTTTCAATTTCTATGATCCTTTTGACCCCACTCAATGGAAATCCCCTCCTTCCACAAGGAAAGGGATTTCAATTCCCGATGGGTTTTACACCACTCCCCTACCACAAGGAGAGGGCAATCAACCTAAGGAATCCACTTTGGTGCTTACCCCATTAGGAGACGAGTGCCCAGCCCACACTAGGGAGTGTATGCTTTGGAATGCTCAAGGTCCAGGATGGGAAGAAGCCTCATTCCCCTCAACCCAAGTCCTCCTAGATCCACATGTTCCCTTCCCACTAGCCCCTCATTACCAACCCACCTCCTGGCCCTCCTACATCTCTCCCTACCCCTCGCCCCTTTGCAAGGAGCATTATGATAAGCCCCACTGGGTTCATGATTTCCACTTCCCTATGTGTGCTAGGGACCCTAGGGCGACCACTTGGATTGAAACCCACCTCCACATCACCCACCCCTTAACCCATCTTGATCTGTTTGGCCACTCCCTATGGGCTTCCAAGTACTCCTCACCCACCACCCACTCCCTCCTACCCTCACCCACCATGTCAGGCCTAACCCACCCATTCCGAAATTCCGCCCACACTATGAGAGTCAATGCCAAGGGTGGCATCAACCTTGGAAATAAGGGAGTGACCCATCCCAAGATGTCCACCCCTTGGAACCGCTTCGATCCCCATGAGTGGAAACCCCCAAATCTCACAGATGGGACCATCTTGATAGGAATCCATGTATCAAAACTTTTGCATCATGTGGTCAGGCTAGTCACATCATTTGTGTCATTCACACACTAGGTCCAGTGCATGATAGGCTTACATTTGGACAAGTTGGTCTTCCCCCACTCTTCATCCGTCTCATGCATGATAGGGCCACTTGTGGCTGCCCCGGTCCACCTAAGTGCATCAAGGTCCACATGGTTTCTAAGCATGATAGGTCAATTCATGGATGCCCTGGTCCTCCTAAGTCTGTCAAAACCAATCTAACACTTGATAGGGCTGAATTTGGCTGTCCAGGCCCTCCCTTCATCCCTATAGGATCATCATTCATGACAGTGCATGGTTTTAAGCCTAGAAAGCCCTCGGATCTCATTCCCCTTCCCCCACATGCTAGGGTGTCAGTCTCAGCTGAGTCCTTTGCACAGCATATCAAAGAGTTGCATGATGACATCCGCAAGCATATAGGGAAAAGTAATGAGGCTTACAAAAGACGGGCAGATGCTCACCGGCGCCAGTGTGAGTTCCAAGTGGGAGACCTAGTGATGGTGAGGACGGAGCGGCTCCTTCCCGGGCCTGCCTCCAAGTTGAGGGCACGAGGGTCGGGACCCTTTCGAGTTCTACGATGACTTGGCAGCAATGCTTATGAGCTTGACCTGCCAGAGAGCTATGGGGTGCACCCTACTTTCAATGTGGCGGATATGGTACCCTACAAAGGCCCCGCGGTGGAACCCAGTGAGGAGCTTGAGCTTTTACCCCACCTTGAGAGGGACACTTCCGGAGGCACTCCACCTTCTAGCCTGAGAGACCGACAAGAGCAGATAGAGGCAATACTGGATGAGCAGAGCAACATTACGAGGCATAAGGTGTATCAGCGCTACTTGGTTAGGTGGAAGAACCGTCCCCCGACGGAGGATACTTGGGTGAGTCGGGAGGACCTGCTGCGGTTGGATCCCGACATTCTGGAGCACTATGACAGCCAGGTAGACCCGCACTCGACAGGGTCGAGTTCTCCCCACCCCGGGGGATTTGATGAGGACATCCCACGACACTCGCTATGGCTCGGGTCGCCTGCACACCCTTGATTTGGTCGACTCATTCTCATCTTATGTATCTTCCTTTTATTGAGTCTTATCATATGTAATTTTCCTTTTATTGGGTCATGTCGCATGTATTTCCTTTTATTATGTCATGTTGTACTAGTCCATTTCCCCTATTTGGTCTAATTGGGCCCTAATACCTTAGTTTGGGCCTATTGGACTGAGTCTAGGACATGTTTGGTCTTTTGCCTTAAATGGCAGGGTTATTTTTGTCTTGTAAAGATGGGTTACCTATAAATAGCCCCCATCTCCCTCCATGTACTCACTTTTGATGAAATATTGAAAACTACTTCATTCCACCTCTCAAGATCTCTCTCTTTTACTCTCTCTCTCTCACTCTCTCTCTCATTCTCTCTCTCCCCAAGGGGAGTTCGACCCTCTCTCTCTCTCCTCCTTCCCCCTCACTTACTCCAACCCCCAACCACCTCCACTACCTCACCCACCTCCATTAAGGCCCTCCACTTCCCCATAGCCCCTCATTTACTCCCCCTCCTTGTCCCAAAGCAACTCTTCCACCTCCCAACACAATCCCCCCACTTCCCCACACAAATCCCACCCCTCCCAAGGTCAATTTCGAATTTGAACCTTCCCTCCATTGCCTTGGCCGCCCCATACCCCTCCCCCTCAAGCCAAGTTCGCCCCCACCCTCCATTCACACTCCCCCTCTCTCTTGTGCACACCCACCTCTCCACCTCCACCTCCAGCAGCTCCAGCCAGGTTCGCCATCACCCCTGCTCCCCTCAGCCCTCCAACAACCTTCCTCCATATCCCACAGCCCACAGCCACCCTCCCCTTGCTAAGTTACCCCATCCCAACACCATTTGACTCCATAAGATTGCGGCTACATCAACAGTTCGTTGGCAGCAGAGTTGAGTCCTGAAAGTCGCAACATCTTTGGCCGATCCCTGATCTTCCTGGTGTCAAGGCCTATATCTCTGGAAAGGTCATCCAGAGAGCTTTCCAGGCGAGGCAGTTTCGTCGGCATCCGAGCTCCGAGCTGTCCGCGGCAACCATTCTCCCTCGACTGCGCAGGGCTTCTCAGGCCAGGAACCAGAACGACAGAGCAGGCTCTCCCACGACGAACCTTGAAGGAACCAGCCTTCAAGGTATTCTACAAAGATCTTCCTCCCCCTGTCAGCGTCCAGGAACAGAAGGCGGAACCCTGTTCGGCATTCGACAACCAGAGATCTCAATTTTCTACCACAACCATGCCGATCTGCCTCCTCACAGTCTGCACCGACCACCGTCCACTCCTCTGTACACCCAGCTCATCTCCGACATCAGAATTCTTCCCCGTTTGTTTTGATGAAAAGTAGACTCGTCCACGGTTCCAACAAGTCTGGAAGTGCTAGATTTGGAGCTCAGGAGCGGTCGTGGCAACTTCTGCAACCTGCTGTTTCAGATCGTGCTCGGCCAGAGACCAGAACTGCAACCACCTTCCAGTCGCCGTAGCAGCCAGCCCCCAGACCGGAACGTCGCCCAAAAATTCAAGCCTTTCCCCTCTCCAGTTAGGAAGCTTTTGGCACAAGTCTCGTCAGATTCTGAGCTCGGTGGAATTATTGGAAGCATCGACATCGATCCTCTGTCCCAAAATACAGAAGCTAGGCAGAATCGGCGAAGCTCGGAAAGTCGACTCTATCTCGCTCATTCCCCTCCCCGCTTGGCCGGCTGAAGGCCCCTCCCTGCGTGGAGGTAATTTTTGGTTGTAATACATTAACCCCCACCCCAAGATCCCCCCCGTGCACGGGGTGTAGTGATGTACCTCTTCGCATTTTCAGGTCAAGCTGCATCGCCGCGGCGATCGGGTGTATACCCTCGCCTCCCGGCGCGCCCTCGTCTCCGAACGGGATCGGTTTCTTCACACCGATCAGGTGAGCTTCTGATCACACCCTTGTAGCTTCATTTCTGCAAATGTAGTATTGCCTTGAATGCCCGTCGGACGGTAAGAGAGCGCTCGGACTTAATTTTAAGCGATTTCGTGCCCACCGCGGCCCGTGAGTGAGTGCCACCCAACACCCCGCCTTGCGGGCCAGCCACCCACAAAGCTGGGTCTCCCAAGCCCATTGGGGGTCAGCCATAGCATTGTAAGTCCATTAGGACAATTGGGTCCCGCCTCGGACCCTCACCATCATCTCCCGGACCCATCGGGTGAACGTGTGAGCCGAGTGAGCAAAAATCGTCATTATGAGAATCATTGAGCGCTTGTATGCTTGCGGGTCTAAGTCCTAGGGTCATCTCATCATACTTAGTGGTCTTTGGGCTGTGCCACATCACAAGGCCAAAATCCTAAAAGCTGAAAGAAATTGGAGGCCTTGTCAAAAATCTGATGCAACACCAAGGGTAAAAATAAATCAATCTGGTAAAGCAGATAAGTGATTTACCTTCAGAACTGAATTGAGAAAGTCATGTTGATTTGATTGTTTGATGTCTGATATTCTATTCTTGTCTAGCTGATCTGTCTGTATTCCAGACTCAGCTATTGAATTTAATTCTGCTCAAATTCAATGCTATTCTCTTGCCAGTTATTGCATGTGTACATAAGATGCTAGATGCACTACACAACCATGTTCATAGTCAATGCATGTGTCTAATGCTTACATATATCATTTGCATGACTATCATTTGCTTATTGTTGTAGTCTGCATGTCGTGTAATGCATATCATCATATGTTAAAAAATCTGAAAAGGATAAAAATGTTCATGACTTGGGTGCATAAACTTGAAATGATTGCATATCATCATTGTCAGGTTTGGATTTTCTGAACTCTCCTCATACATGATTTGCATATAAATGATTGTCTGAAATTGCATATGCATACACGTTGATTTGTTGGTGCTAAACTGAAGCTTCTGAAATATGAATTGAACAATAATGCTAATGGTAATTCTCTTCTATCTAATTTGCATGAATCATATCCGAATGCAAATTTTGATATCATGTGATGTGATTTCAATACATTTCATGCATATAGATAGGCGGAGCTTGTATGCTGTCGCTTGGTCATCATTATCAGATTTGTTGCATAGTCTGCATGTAGAACAGTGTATTGCATATCATATCTTTTGCATCTTGGTGTCAGGAGGAGCTAAGAGTTCTGTTCAATTCTTTGAATCTTTTCACTTCTCATTGTCCCCATTCAATTCATTCACATTCTTTAACATCAGATGCCATTGGACCTTATTACCTATTGCTATCACTGTTTATCAATTGCCATCATTTCCCTAACATTCACTAAACAATAGTATTGCTTCGGTTTATACATTGAGCTGTGATTATTACAATTGTTCACTTATAAGAATCACACGTACAAATTGAAAGGAACTGAAGGTTTAACTTTTATAAATTGAAGAGTTTACTGTCTGCACTTCAGAAATTGAGATAAAAGAAAATTTTTATAGCTCTTAATCTTTGTCTCGTGGTTAAAATAGTATAAGTTTTTTTTTAATGCCTGAAAGTGTTAGACTGGAAATGACTAGAAAAGGTAAATGAGAGTGTGTACTGATTTTTTAAACAATCACTCTAAAAGAAATAAGGGCAGCAGTAAATAAGATCATCAATGAAAAGAGCTGAACATAGTGACAGAGCAATGGCTGAATTGAACTGAGAAACTGTGATCTCCTCCAATGAAGCAGGAGAATTCATAAGTCATGAAGTGCTTCAGATTACCTCTGTTCATAGGGTGAAATCTATAGGAGGAGTTTTTCACCAAGTAATTGGGGGTACTGGCCTCTTATCAAGGTGTGCCCTTAATGTCAAAGGTAAAAATTGTTCCTTGTAGGTCTTGATCTGAAATAGATCTAGTAGTTTATGCCTAGTAACTGGGGGTACCTGCCTCTGATCAAGGTGTACACCTAATGTCAAAAGCATAAATGCCATTGGTCTATTCACTTAGCTCAGTTTCTGAAAATTAAAAAGTGAAAAATAAACTGATGTAACCCTTTGAATTCAAAAGTCAATGAGTGAAAATTATTTTTCTCAATACATATTTACGTTGCCTTTCTTGAACTTCCATGTTCATTCACAAAGGGTATTATTTCTGACTTCTCTATTAAAAACATGTGCCTTAGATTCATTGCTATAAATGGAGTCTAAAACTCTTTTTCAGTGGTCAGCTATTTTACTCTATTTTTCTCACTATTAAACCTGAATTCTTTCAAGACTGTATATTGCTAAATCTTATACTTTAACAATCGTTTATAATCATACTCATTTTTCTGAACCACTGCTTCAGCTGTTGTGTAATGACCCCTTATTCTCTTCATGTTCCTTCCCTACCTTTGATCATTTGTTTCATCGGTCCACATTCCTTCTCAAAGGTGGAGCCATAATTCAGGGGGAGTCAGTACTTCAGGGGGAGAATATATGAGCATGTATTCTGCATGTTGCACTCATGTGTTTCTTTCAGTTTGATCATGTCAAAGGGGGAGAATATATGACTCACTGTCACTTTGTTGCCATCATCAAAAAGGGGGAGAATGTTGTGCCTCTTAGGCACAAGAATATGCTATGTTGTTTTGATGATAGCAACACAGTGAGAGTATCACAGGTGCATTCATAACAGTGAGTCAGTATAGATGCATTGCATTCTGTCAGTTAGCTTCAGTTCAATATCTACTTTGTGCATACATTGCATCAGTGCACTTAGATGGGTCGACCCCCCAGATTCGCATGTCTATACATCGCGCTTTCTGAAGTGTGTACATTCAGTGCATCATGTCTACACAATGCACACACACAAGTCTACACACTCAATGTCTATACATTGGCAAGTCTGTACAGCCAGTGCATATGTAAAGTCTATACATTGCACTATTTGCAGACTGTTCATGCTCTCACTTCAGCAAGTATGTACATTGCTCACCGTCTCACTGAGTGTCTCAAGTGGACACCAAGTGTGTACACTGCCATCTTGCAGCACAACATAAGTATATACACTGGACCGTCTCAATTAGCGTCTTATGCATAGGCGAAGTCTTTACATTGAAGCATGCATTGTCTTCAAGTATGTACAATGTCCAATGTCTCACTGTTAAAGTCTGTACAGACTTCATCGTCTCATTCACCGTCTCATTCAAGTCTATACATTGGTATATTTTACCTACGTTGCAACTAGCAAGTCTGTACACTGGTGATTTTACCTACGTTGCACTTGCAAGTCTACACATCGTGAAGTCTATACATTCAATTGCTTTGCTTTGCTCAAGTCTGTACAGTCTTTCCCTTGGCAAGTCTATACATCGTTCGTCTGCAGTTAGAAGTCTATACAGTCTTGGCTGTTTAGCGTCTCACGCATCGTCTTGGTGGAAAGTCTGTACAGCCGTCCGTCTCATCTTCCGTCTCAGTTGAACATTGCAAAGTCTATACATCCGTTACATGCATCATTCTTCATGTCCATACACTGCACTGTAGCTGGAGCTGTGCAAGTCTGTACATCGTTGCATTGGCCAAGTATATACAATGCCTTTTGTTCATGCATGTTAGCAAGACTGTCTAAGTCTATACATTGGTTCATTTATCAAGTCTGCACATCCATTATAGCAAGTATATACATTTGTTGTGCATAGTCTTGAGCATATAGGAAGTATGTACATCGAGTATGTCTGCACATCGTGCAACTATTGATTCGAAGTCTGTACAGCATATGTTCTTCAAAGTCTTCACATTGCATCGTGTGCTTCATCATTCAAGTCTGTACAGGGTCTGCTTGGAATGCATTGGTCATCAAGTCTACACACTCTGTGTGTCTACATCGCATTCATCAGTCTATACACTCTTGTGTCTGCATTGCATTCACGCTAAGTCCATGCACTGCATTTGGGCATTGTTCTTCACAGCAAGTATGTACATTGTTCAGAACGCCAAGTCCATACAGCCATTGTGCATACTTCATCTTGAGCATCACTGCACACATTGTAAAGTTTATACATTGTCTTCGCATTATCAAGTCTACACATTGCTTGATGCATCGGTGAGGGGAAGAGTGAGATGGAGGGAGAGAGAGTGTACCGGTGAGGGGGAGAATGAGATGGTGAGAGAGAGAGAGAGTGTACCGGTGAGGGGGAGAGTGAGAGACGGAGGGAGAAAGAGAGTGAGACGGAGGGAGAAAGAGAGTGAGACGGTGAGAGAGAGAGAGTGTACCGGTGAAGGGGAGAGTGAGACGGTGAGAGAGAGAGTGAGAGACGGAGGGAGAGACGGAGGGAGAAAGAGAGTGAGACGGTGAGAGAGAGAGGGAGAGACGGAGGGAGAAAGAGAGTGAGACGGTGAGAGAGAGTGTGTGTACCGGTGAGGGGGAGAGTGAGATGGTGAGAGAGAGAGTGTACCGGTGAGGGGGGAGAGTGAGAGACGGAGGGAGAGACGGAGGGAGAAAGAGAGTGAGACGGAGGGAGAGACGGAGGGAGAAAGAGAGTGAGACGGTGAGAGAGAGAGGGAGAGATGGAGGGAGAAAGAGAGTGAGACGGTGAGAGAGAGAGGGAGAGACGGAGGGAGAGACGGGGAGCGAGACGGTGAGGAGGAGTGTGCCGCAGAAGGGCCAAAAAGGTGTGTCGTTAAATGGCTGTTAGAGTGTACCGCTGAAGGAAGGGTAGGAGGTGTACCGGCCAACAAGGGTAGAGGGCGTACCGGTAAAGGCCGGGACAGACGTGCCGATGAAGGCCCACTCCTCTTTTACTTATTTTAAGGCTTTTCTTTTCTTCTTTTCTCTGATCTTTATGTAATTTTATACAAATCTGTTCTCCTTCTTCCCCCCAACATTTTCTTTGCAGATTGAGAATTTAATTCACCATGTAGTCATTTCATCCAATTCTTCTCATGTTGTCCGCAGTGCCTCATTTCGGTTAAAGTGTTCATCGTTCCATTCGTTCGTTGTTTTCTTTGCCTTTTGATGCGTTCTTGTTCCATTTGCTTGTTGCTTCCTTTTGCCTCTTAACATGTTATTATTTCTAATGAAAATTCGGCAGCATCTCCCCATGACCCAAACAGTAAGGAAGATAAAGGGAACGCACCCACAGGGAGTGGCAAAACCCGACAACTGGAGGTGGGCACCCGAGGGCGGCAACACCTTAATAAAACCTCGAAAAATGCGGGGAAAACAACGAGCCGAAGACCTCTAAGACTGGACAGGGTGTATTGGGGGGTTAGCCAAGGCGTGCCGGCCAAGGACGGGCACATGGCGTTTGAGGGGACACCAAGCTAGAGAGAGACCAGGTGTGCCGCTGGGGCACAAAGGTGAAAATGTACCACTGTGGGCTACTATGGGTGTGTCGGCCAAGGTGCCGTAAGGGTGTGCCGCTGGGGGAAAGTGCAAGCGCACCGAGCAAGGCTCCAAAAGGGTTGGTCTGCTAATGGGGCGGGGTGTTAGACCGACCAAACCCACAGGGACCCCCGGCAGGGGGGAGAAGGCTCAAACCATTCATACCATTCAAGAGGAGGAGGTTCGTGACCTCAAACGATTCAAGATGGCGCCGAATCCGGAGGAAACCGTCGGCGTGAGGGATGAAAACAAACACTGGAAAGGGAAGGAAAAGATGATCAAGCGCACTGCGGCCTAAACCAATGAGACGAAGAGAAAGCCCACTGGGAGGGACGATCTTCATTCATGGGGGAATAAAGGGCTGTAGCCGTCCATATACATTACAAAGCATGCCCGAGCTAAGGCTACAGGCGAGAAAGAAAACCAAAGCACGAAAGAATGGGGACGGAAAAAATTAGAACAAAAGAAGAGGAGGTGTTGGGGATCGAAGCAGGGACGACTGTCCACTGCTCTTTCCCCCACTTTCCCCTACTACATTAGGCCCTCTCTCTCTTACTCTCTTTTCTTTGCCTGGTGGTCATCGGAGGAGAACGCTACAGTCGAGCTCTCTTCCTCTTCTTCTCTTCTTCTCCTTTCTCTGCCTGTCTATGTGTGTCTCTGTGTTCATTTTTCCTCCTTGCTCTGTCTGCTGCCCCCCCTCTATTCACTGGAATGGGAGTGGCTTTATACTCCCGACCGCGGGAGCTCTCGAGCAGGGACGACGAGGGCGGGAAGCAGCTTCGTCATGATGGCGTTTGACTTTTCCCGTCTTGGGTGGCGAGGTGGTAGCCTGCGTGGCCCAACCCCTGGTCGACACCTCGGAAAGGCCACTACGCACCGAAGATCCGTAGGGCATGGGCGCGAGATTCGGTCTGCCGGACGTGCCGTTGAAACGGCTGAACATCGTGCCGTTGGTGGGCTCAGCAAGTGTGCCGTTGCAAGACACTGCAGGCGTGTCACCGAAGGGGGCAAAAGGTGTGCCACTGAAGGGCTACCCAAGCGTACCGTTGAAGGGGCAAACAGCGTGCCACTGGAAGCCCAAGGAGGTGTGCCACTGAGGGCCAAGGGGGCGTGCCGCTGAAGCCGCAAATGGGCGTGCCGCTGAAGCCCCAAATGGGCATGCCGCTGAAGGCCAAATGGGCGTGCCGCTGAAGGCCACATGGGCGTGCCGCTAAAGGCCACATGGGCGTGCCGCTGAAGGCCACATGGGCGTGCCGCTGAAGCCCCAATGGGCGTGCCGCTGAGGGCCAGGGGCTTAGCCACTGAAGGACACCAGGGTGTGCCGTTGAAGGGCAAGGGTGTGCCGTTGAAGGCCACCCTGGGTGCATTTCTGAGCCCGTTCTGAGCCCGTTGTGAGCACAAGTCATGGCCCGTTTGATTTTCTCCGTGGCCCGTGATTTGTGAGGCCCTTGGGGGCTGATCTCTCTTTGCCATCGTGACTCCGGAGGCGGCCTCACACAGCGTGTGTTGATGTTCAGAGAGTCCGGATGGCCCTCTTTCTTAGCAGTCTCTTCAGTTGAAGTCGTTGCTGATGCTGGGCTAATTGCGACGCATGGGCATGTAATTTTGCATGTCCACACCTTCCCCCGCGCACACAAGCCACGGATCCTCCTAAATCTCTTCTCTTCTTCCCTAAGCTTTTCCTCCTTGAGAGAGAGAGAGAGAGAGCAAGTAGGGAGAGAGAGAGAGAGCAAGAGGGAGGAGAGAAGGGGACTTTTCTCCTCTTGGAAGCGCTTGGCATCAAGAAGAGAAGCCTTTACGTAGGATGCATATATATAAGGGTTGGGCTCTTTCTAAAAGAGCCCCTAAGAACCAATATTACATATGTATCCTTTCCTATTATTGTATATATATATTAAGCCCTTCATATATTCCTTTCCAAAAAGAATTGAAGGCTTTTAATATATAACTCTATAGAATAATATCCCGTCACCCGAGAATCCATTGTGTGAGATCCTCTAGGCCCATAGTCACTCTAGTTTAAGGTCCATTAACTTCTAATTCCCAATTAGAAGTAAATTAAACTCATTATTCGCTTCTACTAGAGCCGAATAATAGTTTAATTTATTTCGAACCTTTGATCACGTTGGGTCAAGCAAATCCGCGTGATCCTAGAGGACGTCGGGTTCAAACAACCTTGTCTTGTACCTATATGTCTACAGTTGCCGCATCGCTATAATCCCTCGCTCATTCTATGAGTCTGGTTCGATCGAGGGTATGGTAACTGTCAAATTCCATGATCGTGCCATTCGACCATGACCTCCTTGAAGTGTATGACGTCCGTTCTAAAGGAACTCACACGGCCCTGGCCAGGGATTTAGTGGAGCGTCAGAGTCATGACTCATTAACTGTCTGATATATACTCGACAGTGAGCGATCCCCTCTTGATCATTGATGATCTTCACACGTATCCTGAAATAGTTAATGACTTGGCAATTCATGACTTGTCGTTAAAGTCACTTATCCAACTCATTAAACCATTCTAGTCCTTGTGTAAGATCCGATTAATGTCTCTAGTCAAAGGACCAATGATGCTACTGAGACAATTGGATCTTTAGTTGACATTAGGTATAATCAACCATATGAAGATCCAATAGTAGATCAGTTCAGTGTACATCTTCCGAGAACGTACACCTACACACATGTATCGGTGCCCCGCACCAGTGACCATGAGACTGCTCACCCATACCTCATGTATACTGGTTTAATAGGTAATCAAAGTCCCCGAGTGATTACCCTCCAACCAGGAACACTTTAAGGTATGTGTCCATGTAAAGTCAGTCTCATGATCGAGATCCCATCTCGAGTTGACTTTACAACCACATATCCTAGGGACAACATAGAGTAATATACAATTACAAATTTACGCTCGAATACCACTTTATTAATGATGAACAAGATTGTACAACTATCGGGGCTATCAGACCCGAAATTGTCATGCAGCACACCCAATACTAACAATCTCCCCCTTGAACTACAGCGAATTGCCCACAAATTTAAGGCCCATCTTATCCTGATGGCGCTCAAACACAATCTGTGTCAAAGGCTTAGTCAGTGGATCTTCTATGTTGTCTTCTGACGGTACACGCTCTACCGCCACATCTCCATGATCTACAATCTTCCAAATAAGGTGGAAGCGCCTCAGAATGTGCTTCGACCTTTGGTGAGATCTTGGTTCCTTCGCCTGGGAGATGGCCCCATTATTATCACAAAATAATGCGATGGGAGCTGATATCTCGAGAACTACGCCGAGTTCCAAGATGAATTTCTTCATCCAGATGGCTTCCTTAGCAGCTTCAGCCGCAGCTATATATTCTGCCCCCGTCGTCGAGTCTGTAGTCGTATCTTGCTTCGAGCTTCTCCAACTGACTGCCGCTTCATTCAACATGAATACAAATCCAGACATGGATTTGTAGTCATCTGGATCTGACTGAAAACTAGAGTCTGTGTAAGCTCCAAGCTGTAGGTCCTCTCCTCTATAAAGCAGAAAGAGATCCTTAGCCCTTCACAAGTACTTAAGGATGCCCTTTACTGCCTTCCAGTGCTCCTCGCCTGGATTTGCCTGATGTCTACTGACAATACTCAAAGCATTGGCAACATCAGGCCGTGTACATAGCATTGCATACATGATTGACCCTATGGCCGATGCATAGGGTACCTTATTCATGTGTGCCACCTCCTCAGGTGTTTTAGGGCTCATCCCCTTAGATAGGCAAATTCCATGTCTCATAGGAATGAGACCTCTCTTGGAATTTTCCATCCTAAACCTTTTGAGGATAGTATCTATGTACATGGATTGGGATAATCCTAGCATCCTTTTAGATCTATCTCTGTAGATCCTTATGCCCAACACATAGGATGCTTCTCCCAAATCCTTCATGGAGAAGGTCTTGGACAACCAAGACTTAGTTGATGTCAAGATCTCTACATCATTCCCAATGAGTAAGATGTCATCAACATAAAGGACCATAAAGGTCATAGAGCTCCGACTGACCTTCTTGTAAACATAGGGTTCATGTTCATTTCGAATGAAGTTGAAAGATTTGACAACCTCATCAAATCTTAAGTTCCAGCTCTGAGATGCTTGCTTCAATCCATAAATGGACCTCTAAAGTTTGCATACCTTATTAGGATGAAGCTTGGAAGTGAATCCTTCAGGTTCTACCATGTACACCTCTTCTGATAGATTTCCATTAAGAAAAGTTATCTTCACATCCATTTGCCAAATCTCATAATTCAGGTATGCAGCAATGGCAAGGAGGATTCTGATTGACTTAACCATGGCCACAGGTAAAAATGTCTCGTCATAGTCAATACATTGTCTTTGGCGATACCCTTTCGCCACTAATCTGGCCTTGTATGTGTCCATCTGCACCGATCTTCCTTTTGAAAATTCACTTACAATCGATAGGGACTTTCCCTTCGGGTACATCAACCAAGTTCCAAATTTTGTTGGTGTACATGGACTGAATCTCTGAATCCATTACCTCTTGTCATTTCTCGGAGTCTGCACTACGGATCACCTCCTGGTAGGATTGAGGATCTTTGTAGCAACCCTAGTAAATCAAAGAATAAAATCTTAAATAAATTAAAAGATTAAACTAAAGATAAAGGTCCAACTCATATACACTTAAAACATATAAGCCAAAAGTGATTAACGCCTCCGATCAAGTCGCTATTTAATTGAAGACTGTTCAAACAGGTGCTAGTTCAATAATTGACGCCCCTTTGACAGGCGTCATATGAAGAATTGAAGACTGTGACAGAGGCGTCATTTTTAAATAATGCCCCAACCTATGGCGTCATTTCCAAACAGAACCCGTTGGTGTTTGGTTCGAACAAGGATGTTATCTGGGTAAGTGTTGATAAGGGAAAGGTTGAACACGTGGATGTCTAAGTTTAAGCAGGAGTCTGCGTAGGAAGTTTCAATTCTAATCAAACTCCTAGAAGCCAGTAGTATTCCTTCCCTATAAATACCCCTTCCCACCGAGCCAACCTGCTAGGCTCTTTTCTTCAACAAACTGTTGTTACTCCGTGCGTTAAAGAACACAAGAACGTTCTTCAACTTCTTCCCTTTTTCATACTGTTACGTTCGAAGGGCAGACGGCACCTACCGTGGATACGAGAGGAACGTGGGTGTACTTCATCGACCTCTTCCTCTTCTTCCTGCTCCAAGAAGGGGCCGCGACTGCTGCGTTGTTGCTCTTCACCCTTCTGCAAGGGTTGCTGTTGTTGCATTTAATAAGAGTTGCTGCTCTTGTTATATTCCAGTAACTCTGTTTGAAACAGAGTATCGTTCTTGATTCTTCATCCTCTTCACGTTTCAATCGTCTACAACTCCAAAAAGGTAGGTTTTCTAAAAACTTAGCAAAATCCTATAATTACTGAGTGATTACATGTATATAGGTCTAAAGGAGTTATAGATTTTATTTTCCAGAATGAATTTTCTCCGTTTACTGCATGAATGAAACGGACGACCCAAGATAGGGCGTCATTTAAAAATCAACGACCGTGCAAATAGTCATCTTTTCCTAGATAGTTAATAATTGTACAAAGTTTAAATTTTAATAACTATGAACTCTTACATGTACACTAATGCATGACTGTGTCCATAAATTCCTGCTATTTTTCCCTCTTTGTTCATGTCATTTGTTTCTTGATCGGTCATATTTTATAAAGCATGTGTCTGTTATGGTACCTATTAGGTACAAATCAGATGACAGGAATTAGCGACCCTGACTAAGTTGTTATTTGAATGGACGCCCCTATACATAGGCGTCAAATTCGTGATAGATACTGAAAATGGAAACGTACATAAATTCCTGGACTTGATAATTGACGACGTGTATACTGCCCTTAAATTTCATATATGACGCCCCTGACTAGGGCGCTGTTTACGAAATTGAAGCCTTAATGCAAGACGTCATTTATATAATATCTGAAATTTTAGAATGTTTATAGATTTTAATATTAACAAGACTTGGATATAACGACTGCGTGAACAGTCGTCATTTACTGAACTGATGACCCTAACAAGGGCGGCAATTCATAAAATGAAGACTTAAGCCCAGACGCCAATTGACTGATTTCTTGATTTCGGGGCTTTTGTAACCCTTTTACAGTGGGTTAGTTATTAGGCACTATATTCCATTCCGTGAATATAGTTCCATGTTTCACGTTGATTTATCGATTACCCACTATTTCTCGATGATAGACGAACTCTCCATAGGACATTCTGTTCCTTTAGACCAGTGACTTTATCATAGAGACCTCCGTAAGACTCTGCTAGCCTTAGATTCCCTCGAGGCCGCCAAGCTGATTGTACCCTTAAAACCTATGTCACTATTTGATTACCATGTCACTCTAAAGAAACATGGTATACCGGCCCTCATGACTTACTAAAAGGATGTCATGAGAATACTCTAAATTAATGGAATGTGAAACCATGCCATTAGTGTTCTTATGAATTAGGTGCCATACTTGTGGACCTCAATTCTATCTAGCTTATCATGTCCAAGAATGAGCGACCATCGCTATATGAGCGCTTATTCTTATTATCATGTCACCCAATTATGGAGCCGATTCCACCTAGTTTTATCGATAATCGTGATTGTACCGTTATTGTTATCTTTATATGATGTGGCACAGCCCAAGGTTGACTAAGTATGAATTGAAGATCCTAGGACCTAGACCCGCAAGCATACAAGCACTCCAATGATTCTCACAATAGCGGCTTACTCTCACGGCACACGCGATCACCCGGAGGGGCCGGGGGATGATGGCGAGGGTCCGAGGTGAGACCCAATGACTCTAAGTGACTTAGTGGGCTTTGGCTGACCCCTAAGGATCTGGGTTACCCAACTTCGTGGGCGGCTGGCCCGCAGGGCGGGGTTTGGGTGGCAATCTCTCCTGGTCCGCAGTGGTCACACCCAAAGTAGCTTACAAGATCGGGCTCTCTTCTCACCATCCGACGGGCATACAAAGCAATACTAAATTTGCAGAAATGAGGCAATCAAGGATGGTATCAGATGCTCACCTGATCGGTGTGTAAACACCGATCCCGCTCGGAGACGAGGGCGCGTCGGGAGGCGAGGGTATACACCCGATCGCCGCGGCGGTGTCGCTTGACCTGAAAGTGAAAGGAGTACAGCACTACGCCTCTCACAGGAGGGGTGATCTTGGGGTGGGGATTAGGCTTATAACATTCAAAACTACCTCCACGCAGGGAGGGGCCTTCAGCCGGCCAAGCGGGGTGGGGAATTATGCAAAGGAAACCTGACTTTCCGAACTCTGCCGGTTCTGCCAACCTTCAGGTTCGCTGGACAGGGTGTTGATGATGACGCTGCCACAGACTCCACGGAACTCCAAACTTGACGAAACTGGTGCCAAAAGTTTCCCAACTGACAGATGATGATATCTAAATTTTGGGGAAGCTCTGAAACTCGGGGCTGACCGGATCGGCGACTAGAGCAGGACAGCAACGTTCTGCCTCTGACTGGTGCAGGACTGGTGCAGCAAATTGCAGAAAGCACTACGGACGCTCCCGAACTCCAATTGGAACGAAACTGGTGGTGACGCGATTGTGGTCGGGGTAGCTTTGAGAAGAAATTGACGGGGCCATAATCCGAGGTTAGGGAAGAGAGTGGTGACCGGCAAAAGTGGGGACTGGTCGAACCTGGAACCACAGAGAGCAGTCTGCACACTCCGGCGAAGAAAATCAGAACTGATAGCTCTGGTGGCCGATTGAGGTCCTTCATCTTGGAGATGAAAGCTAACTGGACGTAGTTCCTGCCCTCCGAAAATGGCACTCAGATCGTTCCCGTACGGATTGTGGTGGCTTCTGCTTTCAGCTTCAGGTCTTCAGACAGGGACAACAAACGCAGTCGAACGAGATCTGCTCCTACGAACAGCTCCGACCTCGGAAGCCGGCGAGACCACCACCGTTGGAAAGCTAACTCGCAGATGATTCCAACAATATAGGCCTTGCCACCTGAATCTTTGAGACCCGGTCGTGGTTGCCTCTGCAAGTCACTGCAACCCTGCTGCCTGATATAGGGACAGAATGAGGAGAAGATGAGGGTGTGGGGAAGGGGATGGCCAAGAGTGTAAGAGGTGGGAGGTGTGTCTAATGGCTATGGGAGGAAGCTGTGGGGTGTTAGGGGCTGTGAAGGCTAGGGAGAAGAAGGTGGGGAGGGCGAAAATGGGCTGGAGAGAGGGCTGGAGCTGCAAGAGGTGGTGGTGGGAATATGGGGGCACAAGAGAGAAGGTGAGTGGGAGAGGAGGTGGGGGGCGAACTTGGCTGTTGGGAGGGAGATGGAGTTCGACCTAGGGTGGTTTGGGGGAAGGGAGATGGGAGGGAAGTTCAAAATGGGCCTAGGGAGGAGGGCCTTCAGCCTTGGGGAGGTGGGGAGGTGCTTAGGGAAGTGGAGAGGGTAGGTGGTGGTTGGGAAGTAGGGCTTAGATTGGTGGAGGGTTATTGGGACTAGATGTGGAGTAAAGAGGGGTTATGGGAAGTTGTGGGGAGTTAATGGAGGTAGATGGGGGTTGGAAGTGGTTGGGAGGGGGAGGAGAGAGAGAGGGGTTTGCCCCCTTCTTGAAGAAAGAGAGAGAGAGAGATGATGAGAGAGATAATGAGAGGGAGGTGGCAAATGCTATTGCAATATTCATCAAAAGTTGAGTACATGAGGAGAGATGGGCCTATATATAGGCAACCATTCTTTACATGACCAAAATGTCCCATACAATAAGACAAAAGACCGAGCATATCCTAGACTCAATCCTATGGGCCCATAACTAAGGTAATAAGGCCCAATTAAGCATAACAAGGGAAATGGATTAGAACCACATGACTCAATAAAGGGAAATACAAAAGATAGGACTCAATGAAAGGAAAATACATAAAATGAAACTAAGGAAATGAAGATAACAAGTGTAGATCATAGTCAGTCCACATCAAGAGTGTGCAGGCGACCCGAGCTAGAGGGAGTGTCGTGAGATGCCCTCATCATTATACATCATGTTCAATCCTTGAAATTCTATTCCACAAGATCTACCTTAAAACCCCTACAAGCTTATTCCATTGAAACTCTATATTGGCTATAACTATAGTGGATGTCAAAAAATACACGATCAATGCCTGCGCATATAAGGGCCCGATCTTGTCCTGGGAGGAGCACCCGAAAGTACTAGTGCCCATGAGACTTGTAATGATCACGGTGTGACATTGCACCAAAGTGCATGACTAGCTTGATTAGACATTCCACAATCTCATCCTCAACTTGACATGATATGACTTGTGTGACCCGGAAAGGGTATTTATATACTTGCTTGAAACGCGATGGCCAATTCCCGACATGACATGATGAATATACTTGCTTGAATGTCTTGACATTTGTTGATATAAATTCTTGAAAGACATGCTAGTTCACTTAATTGTCTCTTGTTATACTCTCTCTCTTGTCGTTTTACGTAAACATGCATAGCTTTATTGCATTCATGTAACATGTAATTTACTTAAAGCAAGCTAGCTCTTGAGATATAATTCCTACTGAGCGTTCGCTCATCTAGTGTTTTCCCCTATATTTCAGGTAAGTCCGATGACGAGACTCAATCAGATGGGAAAGGTCAAGAGTGAAGAGATTAGAGCTCTCCGTCTATCCAAGCGTCTACTAGTCTTATCTTTCTATATTTTTGAGTCAATCGTTGTACTTTTCCCTTTATTGAGTCTTAGCACTTTCATTAAGTGGATTGTAATAGAAGTACTTTTGAGGTTGTGATTGAATAAAGGATTGGGTAATCTTTATTTTTGCACACTCTGTCTTTGTGTTGAATACACTAACGCTCTGATTAACATGATTGATATAAACTCGTCACGCGTCTCTGAGTTCCTTCCGCGCTCGGGGCGTGACAGTTTTTGTGGTATCAGATCCTAGAATATTCAATTCCTAGAAAACTCAAGTCCAAGGATAGGTTTAAACTTTTAACCGGTGAGATTGGGTAGAACCAAGGGTTAAGTTAACTTAGAATCAAAACCTTTGAACATAATCACATATTAATATAGTTTTTGTAATTGTAGGACAATTGCTGCAGAACGTGCCCAATGGCGCAACATGCAACGCACTCTGCAAGGCATGACCCAGGCACTTCAACAGGTGGCACAAGGAGGTGCACATCGTGGAGCAGGAAATCTCCACCAAAGCTTCAAGAACATGAACCCTCCTAAGTTCATGGGACCCACTGATCCAGATGACGCTGAGCATTGGATCCGGGAGACCGAACGTATCTTTTGGGTTATGCAATGCACGGACCAAGAGAAGGTCTTGTTAGCAACATTTCAATTGGAAAGGGACGCCCGCTGTTGGTGGGAGTCAGTAGAAGCCACATTAGATCAAGGACAGGTTACTTGGGAGGAGTTTGTTGAACATTTCAATAATAAATATTTTTCAGACCGAGTCTAGGAGAAGAAGGACGCCGAGTTCGTCGCACTTAAACAATGATCTTTGTCGGTGGCTGAGTATGAGGCACAATTTTCTAGGTTGTCTCGATATGCTAAACATCTAATTAGTACCGAGAAGATGAAAGCTAGGAGATTCCTAAATGGGCTCATATCCCAATATATCACACAGCTGGCGCCGATGGACATACAGGTCTATTCGGAGATAGTAAGTCGAGCTCAGTTACTAGAAGATGCCACGGAGCTATCTGATAGGATCCGTGGGAAGGATAAGAAGGAACAAGTCACTAGTTCGGGTTCCTTCAAACCCAATTTCAAGAAGAGGCCGAGTAATGGAGGTACTCTCTCCCAAGAGCAAAAGTTCAAGAAGACCAACCCTTTCTCCATCACCACTACGCCTTCTAAGGTGGTATGTAAGCATTGTGATAAGGCCGGACATAAGGCCGAAGAATGTTGGAGGAAGCTTGGAGCGTGTCCCCGTTGTGGGAGCCGTGATCATCGAATTCCCGACTGTCCCCTACTCAATGATCAAGCCGGTGACGGAAAGCGCCCGGTGACAAAGAATCCACGTCTCCAAGCTATTAAGGAGACAGAACAAGACGAAAGCGGACTAGTGGGAGGTACATTGAAAGTTTATTCCAAGTTTGCATATGTCTTATTTGATACTGGTGCCTCGCATTCTTTTATTTCTAATAAGTTTGCTAATCCATTACCCATGGAACCGGCATGGATGAAATTAGTTCTTTCAACTCCTCTCGGAAGCGAAGTTGACCTTACTCACCATTATCAAAACTGTGAAGTATTGGTAAAGGGAAGAAATCTTCCTATCGACCTCATATGTTTAGACCTAAAGGAATATGATGTCATATTAGGAGCCAATTGGTTATCCAAATACCAGGCAACTGTTGATTGCCGTAACAGCAAAGTTACTTTCAAGGAATTCTCGGAATTGATCTACACTAGCCCTAAGAGTCGGAGCAAGTCATCTCTCATTTCGGCTCTCTGAGCTAGCAAGCTAATAAGGAAAGGATGTGTATCCTTCCTTGCGTTTGTCACTATTAAGGAGACTAAGGAGACTAAGATAGAAGACATCCCTTTTGTGCAAGAATTTTTGGAAGTGTTTCCGGAAGATTTGCTTGGATTACCTCCACAAAGAGAAGTGGCCTTCACCATCGACTTGGTCCCTGGTGCTGGTCCCGTTTCTAAGGCACCATATAGGATGTCCCCTGCCGAACTCAAGGAACTAAAGGAGCAATTGATGGAACTTCTTAAGAAGAGTTTTATCAGACCAAGCACTTCCCCATGGGGAGCACCTGTGCTATTTGTAAAGAAGAAGGATGGATCCATGAGGTTATGCATCGACTATCGACAGTTGAATCACCTTACTATCAAGAACAAATATCCACTGCCGAGAATCGATGAACTATTCGATCAAATATCTGGATCCAAGTATTTCTCAAAGATCGATCTAAGGTCGGGATATCACCAACTAAGGATCAAAGACGAGGACATTTATAAGACCGCGTTCAGAAGCAAGTATGGGCACTATGAATTTATTGTTATGCCTTTTGGACTAACAAATGCCCCTGCTGCCTTTATGCAGTTAATGAATAGTATATTCAGGCCTCATCTAGATCAATTCATAGTGGTTTTCATTGATGATATACTGATCTATTCAAAGACCAAGGAAGAGCATGATGAGCATTTGAGGATTGCATTACAGATATTAAGGAAAAATCAGTTATATGCAAAGCTCAGTAAATGTGAATTCTAGTTGGAAGAAGTATCTTTCTTGGGGCATGTTATATCAAATGACGGTTTATCCGTAGATCCATCAAAGGTTGAAGCTGTAAAGAATTGGGAAAGACCGACCAATGCTAGCGAGATCCGTAGTTTCTTGGGTCTCGCGGGTTATTACCGGCGATTCATCAAGGATTTCTCCAAGATTTCCGTACCACTCACTAGACTAACACGCAAGGAGATACATTATGAATGGAGTGAGGAATGTGAAAGAAGCTTCCAAGCCCTCAAAGATCACCTAACTACTGCCCCGGTCTTAGCTTTACCAATTGAAGGCGTGAAATTTGAAGTATACACCGATGCATCTGGCATTGGCCTCAGATGTGTTTTAATGCAATAAGGGAGAGTTATAGCTTACTCTTCCTGACAGTTGAAGAAGCACGAAGAAAACTACCCAGTCCATGACTTAGAATTGGTTGCGGTAGTGTTTGCGCTAAAGATATGGAGACATTATCTATACGGAGTGCAGTTTACAGTATACTCTGACCATAAAAGTCTTAAGTATCTCTTCTCTCAGAAGGAATTAAATATGAGGCAAAGACGTTGGCTAGAATATCTCAAGGACTTCGACTTCACTATATAATATCATCCTGGAAAGGGTAATTATGTAGCCGATGCCCTCAGTCGAAAGCTGAGAGCACTATTAGCCAACTGTATGATTCAGGAGTGGAAGTTACTAGAACAATTCTCTACACTTAATATAAGCATAGACAAGGACAATAGGTGTGTCACATTATCTCATATGAGCATACAACCAGACTTGCTATCCGAAATACAAGGACTTCAAGATAGTGACCCCGTACTAGTGGAAATCAAGGGTAAAATGGAAGAACAACCTGATTTCAAGATATCCTCGGATGGAAGATTGATGTTTAGGAATAGAACATGTATACCGGATTGTCAGAGCTAAAGAAGAAAATCTTAGATGAAGCTCACAGATCAAGGTACATGATTCATCCAGGGTCTACCAAAATGTACCATGATTTGAAAAGGACCTTCTGGTGGCCCAATATGAAAAGAGAAGTAGCAGACTTTGTATCTCGCTGTCTCACATGCCAACAAGTCAAGGTAGAACACCAAAAGCCTGTCGGTAAGCTACATCCTCTAGATATTCCCAAATGGAAGTGAGAGGATATCGGTATGGACTTCATTATGGGTCTGTCTAAATCAAAAGGAGGACATGATGGAATATGGGTTATCATCGACCGATTGACCAAATCGGCACACTTCTTGTCAATCAAGAGTCGATGGTCAGTAGATGTCCTTGCTGCATTATACATTAAGAAGATAGTCAGGTTACATGGAGTACCTGTCTCAATCGTGTCCGACAGAGACCCTCGTTTTACTTCTCACTTTTGGAAGGGTCTACAACATTCGCTGGGGATGAGACTTAACTTTAGTACAGCTTTTCATCCTCAAACGGATGGTCAGACCGAGAGAACCAATCAGGTAGTTGAAGATATGCTCAGAGCTTGCATCATTGATTTTGGTGGAAGCTGGCATGATCACTTGCCTTTGGTTGAATTTGCATACAATAATAGCTACCAAGCAAGTATACAAATGGCACCTTTCGAAGCTTTATACAGAAGGAGTTGCCGATCGCCTTTGTGCTGGGACAAAGTTGGCGATAAATAGCTATTAGGTACAGACATGGTAAGGGATACCACTGAAAAGATTCAGTTGATTAGAGAAATACTTCAAGTTGCTTAGTCTAGATAGAAGGCTTATGCTGACAAAAGAAGAAGAGATCTCAAATTCCAAGTCGGAGATCACGTATTTCTCAAGATATCACCTGGACGTGGAATAAGAAGATTTGGTGTTAAGGGCAAGCTTACACCAAGGTTTATCGAACCTTTTGAGATACTAGAAAGAGTTGGGGAGGTTGCTTACCGCGTCGCTTTACCTCCTCAATTGTCTGAAGTTCATAATGTATTCCGCGTATCTATGTTGAAGAAGTATGTGAACGATCCGGCACATATCATCGATCATGGTGACCTGGTGATTCAAAAGGATCTCACCCTTGAACAAAAGCCCATGAAGATCCTCGATTGCAAGATTCGTACTCTAAGGAATAAAACAATTCCCATGCGAAAAGTGCAATGGAGTAAATGCTCAGAGCACGAAGCCACATGGGAGACTGAGGAGTCCATAAGGAAGCGATTCCCAGATTTATTCTAAAAAGGTATATGTCTTGCACCCTCCGTAAATTTGTGCAATTGAATTTGGGGACCAAATTCTTCTAAGTGGAGGAGGGTGTAGCAACCCTAGTAAATCAAAGAATAAAATCTTAAATAGATTAAAAGATTAAACTATAGATAAAGGCCCAACTCATATACACTTAAAACATATAAGCCAAAAGTGATTAACGCCTCCGATCAAGTCGCTATTTAATTGAAGATTGTTCAAATAGGCGCTAATTCAATAATTGACGCCCCTTTGACAGGCGTCATATGAAGAATTGAAGACTATGACAAAGGCATCATTTTTAAATAACGCCCCAACCTGTGGCGTCATTTCCAAACAGAACCCGTTGGTGTTTGGTTCGAACAAGGATGTTATCTGGGTAAGTGTTGATTAGGGAAAGGTTGAACACGTGGATGTCTAAGTTTAATCAGGAGTCTACGTAGGAAGTTTCAATTCTAATCAAACTCCTAGAACCCAGTAGTATTCCTTCCCTATAAATACCCCTTCCCATCGAGACAACCTGCTAGGCTCTTTTCTTCAACAAATTGTCGTTACTCCGTGCGTGAAGAACACAAGAAGGTTCTTCAACTTCTTCCCTTTTTCATACTGCTGCGTTCGAAGGGCAGACGGCACCTGCCGTGGATACGAGAGGAACATGGGTGTTCTTCATCAACCTCTTCCTCTTCTTCCTGCGCCAAGAAGGGGCCGCGACTGCTGCGTTGTCGCTCTTCACCCTTTTGCAACTTCATACAAGGGTTGTTGTTGTTGCATTTAATAAGAGCTGCTGCTCTTGTTATATTCCAGTAACTCTGTTTGAAACAGAGTATCGTTCTTGATTCTTCATCCTCTTCATGTTTCTATTGTCTACAACTCCGAAAAGGTAGGTTTTCTCAAGACTTAGCAAAATCTTATAATTACTAAGTGATTACATACATATAGGTCTAAAGGAGTTACAGATTTCATTTTCCAGAATGAATTTTCTCCGTTTACTGCATGAATGAAACTGACGACCCAAGATAGGGCGTCATTGAAAAATCAACGACCGTGCAAATAGTCATCTTTTCCTAGATAGTTAATAATTGTACAAAGTTTAAAATTTAATAACTATGAACTCTTACATGTACACTAATGCATGACTATGTCCATAAATTCCTACTATTTTTCCCTCTCTGTTCATGTCATTTGTTTCTTGATCGGCCATATTTTATAAAGTCTGTGTCTGTGATGGTACCTATTAGGTACAAATCAGATGATAGGAATTAGCGACCCTGACTAAGTCGTTATTTGAATGGACGCCCCTACACATAGGCGTCAGATTTGTGATAAATAATGAAAATGGAAATGTACATAAATTCCTGGATTTGATAATTGACGACGTGTATACTTCCCTTAAATTTGATATATGACGCCCCTGACTAGGGCGCTGTTTACGAAATTGAAGCCTTAATGTAAGACGTCATTTATATAATATCTGAAATTTTAGAATGTTTATAGATTTCAATATTAACAAGACTTGGATATAACGACTGCGTGAACAGTCGTCATTTACTGAACTGACGACCCTGACAAGGGCGCCAATTCATAAAATGAAGACTTAAGCCTAGACGCCAAATGACTGATTTCCTGATTTTGTGGCTTTTGTAACCCTTTTACAGTGGGTTAGTTATTAGGCACTATATTTCATTCCGTGAATATAGTCCCATGTTTCACGTTGATTTATCGATTACCAACTATTTCTTGGTGATAGACGAACTCTCCATAGGACATCCCGTTCCTTTGGACTAGTGACTATATTATAGAGACCTCCGTAAGACTCCGCTAGCCTTGGATTCCCTCGAGGCAGCCGAGCTGGTTGTACCCTTAAAACCTATGTCACTATTTGATTACCATACTAAAGAAACATGGTATATCGGCCCTCATGACTTGCTAAGAGGATGTCATGAGAATACTCTAAATTAATGGAATGGGCAACCATGCCATTAGTGTTCTTATGAATTAGGTGCCATACTTGTGGACCTCAATTCTATCTAGCTTATCATGTCCAAGAACGAGCGACCATCGCTATATGAGCGCTTATTCTTCTTATCATGGCACCCAATTAGGGAGCCGATTCCACCTAGTTTTATCGATAATCGTGATTGTACCGTTATTGTTATCTTTATACATCATGTTCAATCCTTGAAATTCTATTCCACAAGATCTACCTTAAAACCCCTACAAGCTTATTCCATTGAAACTCTATATTGGCTATAACTATAGTGGATGTCAAAAAATACACGATCAATGCCTGCGCATATAAGGGCCCGATCTGATCCTGGGAGGAGCACCCGAAAGTACTAGTGCCCATGGGAGTTGTAATGATCACGGTGTGACATTGCACCGAAGTGCATGACTAGCTTGATTAGACATTCCGTAATCTCATCCTCGACTTGACATGATATGACTTACGTGATCCGGAAAGGGTATTTATATACTTGCTTGAAACGTGATGGCCAATTCCCGACATGACATGATGAATATACTTGCTTGAATGTCTTGACATTTGTTGATATAAATTCTTGAAAGATATGCTAGTTCACTCAATTGTCTCTTGTTATACTCTCTCTCTTGTCGTTTTACGTAAACATGCATAGCTTTATTGCATTCATGTAACATGTAATTTACTTAAAGCAATCTAGCTCTTGAGATATAATTCCTACTGAGCGTTCGCTCATCTAGTGTTTTCCCCTATTTTTCAGGTAAGTCCGATGACGAGACTCAATCGGATGGGGAAGGTCAAGAGTGAAGAGATTAGAGCTCTCCGTCTTTCCAAGCGTCTACTAGTCTTATCTTTCTATATTTTTGAGTCAATCGTTGTACTTTTCCCTTTATTGAGTCTTAGCACTTTCATTAAGTGGGTTGTAATAGAAGTACTTTTGAGGTTGTGATTGAATAAAGGATTAGGTTATCTTTATTTTTGTGCACTCTGTCTTTGTGTTGAATACACTAACGCTCTGATTGACATGATTGATATAAATTCGTCACGCGTCTCTGAGTTCCTTCCGCGCTCGGGGCGTGACAATCTTCATCCTCATCGATGCATACCTTAGAGGACCTCTATGAGACATGTCCAACATATCTCTCAGGTTCTCTTGGTAGTCTACCAGATCTCCATAGTGTCTGTGTTTCACTCTGAGTAGGATTAACCGACACAGTCTCATCTAATGAGATTGTGCCTATAGGTTGTAGTTCTTGGACCTCGTCCAATTCTATCTGACTCCCACTATTTTTCTGGAGTAGATATTCTCTTTCTAGAAATACAGCTCTCTTAGCCACTAAGACCCTTTGCTCGGAAGGGTGATAGAAATAATATCCAAAAGTCTCCTTTGGATATCCCACAAACCTACACTTATCGGTTCTAGATTTAAGTTTATCACAATCGTTCCTCTTCACATGGGTAGGACACCTCCAAATTTTAATGTGATTAAAATTTGATTTCCTACCCTTCCAGATCTCATATGGTATAGAAGGAAAAGATTTACTTGAGATCCTATTCAGCAAATAGGCTGCAGTCTCTAAGGCATAGCCCCAGAGAGACAAAGGTAGTCCTGACACAGACATCATAGATTGGACCATGTCTAACAAGGTCCTGTTTCTCTTCTCAAATACAACATTGTGCTGTGGTGTATACGGTGGAGTCCACTGAGAAACAATTCCATTGTCCTTAAGATAAGAAGTGAATTCATGGCTCAGGTATTCTCCTCCTCGATCTGATCGAAGAGCCTTAATACTCTTGGCAGTATGTTTCTCTACTTCATTTTTGTATTCCTTAAACTTCTCAAAGGCTTGTGATTTATGCCTCATTAAATACACATAGCCATATCTCGAGAAGTCATGAATAAAAGAGATGAAATAGAGGTGACCCCCTTTAGCTTCTATAGACATGGACCCACACACATCCGAGTGTATGAGCTCGAGAAGGTCAGCAGCCCTCTAACCATGTCCACTAAAGGGAGCCTTGGTCATCTTCCCCATGAGATAAGACTCACAGGTATCAAATGGCTTGTATTTGAATGAATTCAAATACCCATTTGAGTGTAGGTGAGATACTATCTTTTCACCTACATGACCAAGCCTGCAATGCCAAAGGTATGCAGAATTCACTTCATTAGCATTCGAAACTTGCATAACATTAGAGTATGTATCTAATACATAAACACCATTGACTAATGAACCATTGCCTATCACCAAACCATTATTCATTATAGAGCACCCAATGCTATTAAAAGCTAATGTATATATAGTGTTATACAAGCTAGAGATTGAAATAATGTTCTTAATGATATTAGGAACATAATAATAGTCATTCAACTCCAGAATGACCCCTTAAGGTAAAAGGAGGCGTGCAGTCCCGATAGCTTTGGCAGCAACTAAAGCTCCATTGCCCATCCTCGGCTCAATCTCCTTTTTGCCCAACTGCCTTCTATTTGCCAGCACCTGCAAAGAGTTACAGATATGAGATGCACATCCAGTATCTAATACCCATGATGTGGATTTCATATATGACAAATTAAGGTCTATGACAAAAATACCTTCATTTAGAATTGCCTTGTAATTCCTTTTCCAATGCCATATTCCCCGCATCGAAAATACTTATCTTCCTTTTCATTCTTCTTGCCCTTTCCTTTGTCAACTTTGACGATTTCCTTACCCTTGCCTTTGTTGGATATCTTCCCTTCCCTTTGTTGGATATCTGGGTGACCTTCCTTTTCTTGTTGGCCCGGCCAACAATCATTACAGAAGATGGTTTATCTTTCGGCATAGTCCCTTCAGCCCTTTTCAACATGTTGAGCAGCTCCGGGAGAGCAGCTTCATTCCTATTCTTGTTGAAGTTTATGATGAAGGGAGAAAAGGAATCAGGCAATGACTGAAGAATAAGATCAATGCACAGTTCAAGATCCAACTTGAACCCAAGTGCATTGAGTCTCTCAATCCACTTCATCATTTTAAGTACATGAGCCTGTACTGAAGCACCATCTGACATTCGTGTCCTGAAAAGCTTCTTGGAGATATCATACCTCTCAATCGTGCCCTGCTCCCCAAAGAGCTGGCGTAGGTTAAGAAGTATGCTTCTACAATCAGTCTTTTCAAATTGCCTCTGCAGCTCAGGAGCCATAGAGGCCAGCATGTAACATTGGGCAAGGGAAAGGTCTTCTGACCATTTGGCATAAGTCATTAAATCACCCTCATCGGCATCAGGAGCTGGTTCAGAATGAACCATTTCCAACACGTAGGCTATTTTTTCGACGGTGAGGACTATGCGTAAATTACGCAGCCAATCCGAGAAGTTGGGTCTTGTCAGCCTGTTGGCATCGAAGATGCCGCAGAGGGGGTTGGACGATGACATTGTAATCTGGATAAGAAATAAAAGATAACTTAGCATATGTTCAAATTTTAACTTAGATATGGTTTTCTATCTTAGTTAGTCCCACTATTTTTCGATCGAACTATACAACCCTCAGTATATAGAATGGGAGATCAACGAGATCAACATAGTGGGTCAGAATCCCAACGAGACTGAGGTGAGACCTTGTGAAAAGCACAACATGCCATACCCCATCTCAAGGGCAGTCAACAGGCACTTGCATCTAATGCAATATCCGATTTCGGCCCCCGAGAAGTCATCCCCTTGTGGAAAGCACAACAAAGGATACTTTCGGTTAGATCTAACCACCATTACTACATAGCAATGAGTTCATGACCCGACCCTTGTGGAAAGCACAACAAGGTCAAGTTCAATTCCTCACCCCATTGAGGCCTAGCCTTGGAGTTACATCCTGCCCCCAAACTCATGGACCTTGTGGAAAGTACAACAAATCCATGATATGAAGACATTCATTCACCCCATAATGATGGAGGGCCACGACAACTACTAGAGCCACGCTTACCAGATCTAAAATTAAATTGCGAGAGAATTATTTTTATCTTGATCTCACCTTAGGTGGTAATATAAATATATCCAATATGTTTACCGTACCTAGTTGTTTGCACAAAGTAAATGCATCCAATGCATAAATTAAATCACAAGTGATCATGGACCCTAGTCCTAATGCTACTAAGACATCTGACTCGCTTCCGAAGCAGCTGGATCATCCTCGTCGGGTGTGCTCCACGCTTTCATACTCCGACATCGCATGAATTATAACTTTTACACGGTACGTAGGCCGGCAAAATTTAAATTACATGTCAATAAAATTCCAGAAGCCCTCAGGGCGAGTACAACTGTGAAGGGAGATAGAAGTACATAGAAATTTCAACAGAGAGAGAAAGGAGGCTCGCAGACCCCAAATAATTACATTAGCTATGTCCATGATCACTTGCCAACCCACATATATCAGATCAATCAAAGGTTATTTTTAAAAAATAATCCTTATATTTGGATTGAAAAGTGGGATGTGCAAACAAAAATAGGCTGGCCTTATTTAATTTTAAAAATCAAAGTTTGATTAACTAAAATTAAAACATATAAGCAAGCCAAATCAAGATAACATTAAGCAAAGGATACCTAGAACCATCATTTATAGCAGGGGCATACATATTTGAATCTAATTCAAATAATACAGATAATTGAGATAATTATTTAAAATTTAAATTTGAATTTAATTATCCAATAATCAAATTTAAAAATAAATTTAAATAAGCTTAATATTCAAATTCAAATTCAAATTAATTATCCAATAATTTCATTTGAAAGTAAATTTAAATAATGTAATTATCCTCAATTATCATTTTCTTATAAAATTCAAAAGTTGAATTTAATAATTATCTAAAAATTCAAAATTCAAAATTTTGAATTTTCTATAATTATCTTCAATGAAATTTAAAATTTGAATATAACAATTATCTAATAATTAAATATTCAAAATATTGAACTTCTCATGACCATCTTCAATTATTACAGTTTTATCTCAAATTAAGTAATAATTATCCCAACTCAATAAATTCAAAAGTTAAATAAAATTCAACAAGATTTGAATTTTTCATTGAGAAAAGATAATTAACATTTGAGATAAAATAGATTAATTAACATGCCCACCCGGGGAAGCCCGCGTCCACGTGGCGGGCTCGCGCGCACGCCACGTGGTGCTCGCTTGTGGCGCTCGGCTGCGCACGCTGGCGGCGCCCGCGATGGCGGGGGGGAGCACAGAGGGCCCTGCCCCCTGTGCGCCCAGCGACCGCCATTTTTTTTTTTTTCACGGGAACTGAAGATGCCCAGCATCCCATTCCCTTCAGATAGTCGTAAACACAGATGCCCATCACCCCGTTCTCATTATAATAATTAAAGATCATGAAAATTATCCCTTGTTGCATTCCTACGGTTTTGATGATGTCTCACACTATAAATCAATTTGTTTTATCACATACTTGCAATAAAGGTCCGTGCATTTTCCTATTCATAAGCCTGCTCGGTGCAAGTTTCTTTTAATAAGTTCAACATTTGTGTTTGTCTCAGTAGAGCTCGGTGCATCTCGCATAAAGTCCGTGCATATTTTGTCGCGGTGCATTTCTTTGTTTCTAAGCATGAAGGAGGTCTGTGCTTCTTGCATGATTTAGGTCCGTGCATTATTTGTCATTCGCCTTTTTGCTTAATACATATTAAGTCAGTACATGCATTGTCTCATTCATAAGCCTGCTCGATGCAAGTTTCTCAAAGTTTTGCATTTCACGCATAAAGTGCCTGCCTCGGTGCAAGTCCTTGTTCATGCACAGGTTATGTCGTTCTTACTCTGTATCAGTGCTTTTTACTAGGTCGTGTGCACCATGGTCCGTGTATATCATGTCTCTACATCTCACCTCTCGAGGTTGGTGCAATATTTGGGTCGGTGCAATTCTTGACTAGAATGCATTGTTTAGTCTGCTCATTTTTTATCTCAGTGCAAATCCAACTCGGTGCAAGCTCTGTCTTGCATCTCTCTTTGTTCTACGCATTTCTCTCTGCCATCTCGGTGCAGCTCTTGCTTGGACTGCATATCCCGACTCGGTGCATTATTTCTCTTTCTGAATAACATGAAGTCGGTGCATCTTTAATTGCATTAACATACTCGGTGTAAAGTTTGGTCTGCACCTAGTTGGTGCAACTTTCGGTTAGACGTAGGTATAGGAACACAACTCGGTGCATACTTTGCTTAAGATAAAAACATGATCGGTGCTTAGCCAGGTCTATACAACTCACTGTAGCTGTCTGTGCACGTTTTGCCCCATGCACACCAATTCTATACAAATCCCTGTAGCAACGAGGTCGGTGCAGTTTTTGTTTCAGGGCTATTAGACTCGGTGCAAATCTTGTAGGTAGCTAAAGTAGATTGGTGCATCTTCTGCTTCATTCCGCATCGGTGCTTTTCCTGCCAGTCTTAGTCGGTGCTTGTTTCCGACTCGGTGCAAACTTTCCTTTCTGGCAAGAATAAAGTCAGTGCAATGGTTGACTTGGAAACCCCTACTCAGTGCAGTTTTTGCTTACTTACTCGCTACATCGGTACGACTTGTGCTAAGTGTGTGACAAAACGTTTATTCCTTTTCGGACAGTTTGTCTGATGGCACGTGATCTGAGGAAGATAGACGTCCAGAACATTCCGACACGTGCCCCAACCTTTCAGGTGGGAAACATGGTATCCATACGCCTAAGTTTCTAGAACAAACATATATATATACTAAAGAAAAGGGTTCGTAAAGAATATGATGGAATAGTGAAAAAGAAGAGAAGCGTGAGAGCAGTGTTGTGGATCAAGAGAGAAAACCAGAGACAAACCACTCCATCAAGAGTAGAGAGAAGATTCTGAGAGAAAGCTGTCTGTGAATCTGAAGATCTGCTTCTACGGAAGCTACATTGTTTTGACTTAGAGATAATTGTTTTCCATCGGTCTTTTATCATCGAGTTTCCTTCATTTTCTATTCCATTTTGTTACCTTCCAAGCTTGCTCGGAGGAAGGGAGAAGTTCTCTGGTTTCCCTCCATTGTTCTTGGAGGAAGAGAGGTTTGATCATCTAGTTTTGTGAGTTGCTTGGGAGCAATTTCACAGGGTTCTCTTTGATGCGTGTAAAGGAATGGAGATTCGTTCTCTAGTGGTTCTTCTGGTTGATCAGAAGGCTGAGGAGGGTGTTCCTCAGGGCAAGCTATTTGGCAACGGTTGTCGCAGAATGAGTCTGCTTTGTGCGATTAATCATTGCAAGAAAATCTTATTCTTCTGAGTGAGGGGTGGACGTAGATTGCGGGTAGCAATCGAACCACCTAAAAAATTCTCTGTCTCTTGTGGATTTGCCTGTCTACTTTGTGCTTGCTCTCCGTCTACTTGATATATTGCTTCATCGTGAATTCCTTTCTCGATCTCAATCCATAGTCTAGATATCTCTATTACCTATCTCCGAAGTTTTTATCACTGCATTTTGAGGGGTTGAGTAATTGTTTCTGAGCTTATCGAATTTGGGAGTGATCTATTCATCCCCCCCTTCTATCTCACTTTTCGCTGTGCGTATCAATTGGTATCAGAGCAGGTTTTTCACTATGTAGTCCAATGGCCAGGGTAACTACGGATCTAATGTTCCTCGGAGCTTCATGGCTGAGGGACAATCTATCAGCCGCCCTCCGTTCTTTGATGGTAACAATTATTTTTCTGGAAAAATAGGTGAAGGTATTCATAAGGGCGTAGAGCCATAAACTTTGAACGGTGATCACCACTGGGCCATATGATCTGCCACCGAACGAAGACGCATGGACAGATGATCAAATCAAGCTTTCGTCACTCAACTGGACGGCCCTGAACATCATCCAATGTGCAGTTCATCCAGACGAATACGCCCGCATCTCAGCATGCAAAACGGCCAAGAAAATGTGAGATGAGTTGGAGTTAATCTACGAAGGTACATCCCAAGTGAAAGCAATGAAGGTAAATCTTCTCACCTCTGAATATGAGCTGTTTAAGATGAAATCAGAGGAGACCATAACTGAGATGTATGCCAGACTGTCTTTGATTACGAATAGTCTTAAGGGATTTGGGAAAGAAATATCTGAGGGAGATATAGTAAGGAAGATACTTAGATCTCTAACCCCTACATGGCACACTAAGGCCATTGTGATAGAGGAGTCTAGGGATCTGTCGAGAATGATAGTCACCGAACTTATAGGATCCCTAATGACGTATGAGATGAATTTCAAGAGGAACGGTGAAGGAAGTGACAAGAAGGGCAAGAATATTGCCCTCAAGGTGTCCCACAACAAAGGCAGTAGCAGCAGCGGGAGTAGTAGTTACGAGTCTGACGGGCTGTCAGACCTCGACCAGGAGGAGCAAGTAATGCTCACTCGTCAATTCAGGAAATTCTTGAGGACTAAGGGAAAGACCTTTAGAAGGAAGATGGCATATCCCTCTGGTAAGAACTTTGATTCCAGCAATGATAAGAATAGGAATGCCAAGAAAATCACATGTTTTCATTGCAGGAAATCTGAACACATGAAAGGGGATTGCCCTGATCTTCAGAAGAAGGGTCCAGACTTTCAAAAGAAGAGCTCCAAGGTGCATAAGAAGAAACCACAAGCAATGGTCTGCACGTGGAGCGATGAGGAAGAAGATCCAGAAGCCAACTCCTCAGAGGAGGACGAAGAAGGAATTTACCTGATGGCAAATGGCGATGAGGAGGTAACAAATATTTTCGAGAATTTTTATATTGATGATTGGGAAGACGCCTATGCTGAACTGTTGGATAAGTTCAATTCACTGAGTAAAGAGCATAGGGTTCTGAGAAGAAAATTCAATGCTAATATTGAAGAACAAACACAAATCAATAAGGAAAATCAAAAATTAAAGGAACAATTAGAAGAAATGATTTCTCTGAGGAAGGAAAATGAAAAGCACAAATCAGAGAATCAGGAAGTTCACACACAGCTCAACGAACTCAAGATACAACTTGAAGAAAGTTTGAATGGAAACAGCGTGATCACTGAGAAGTATGAAGCTGTTAAGAAAGTGGACACTGAACTTCTAAAAAATTGTGTGTCTATGCAAAGAGAGCTGGAAGACAAACAAAAAATCTTAGAAAAATTTGTTCAAGGGAAAACAAATCTGGACTCTATACTAGGAACAAGGGTAAACTTCAACAAAGAGGGTTTAAGCTATAACCTGACAAATAAGAGACCCTTCGAGTTCAAGATCACTACCTTCTGCCCAGAGAAGGGAAAGAAAAGCTGGACACACCATCTAGCTCAAACAGTAATCAAAATATTCAGCATCCAAAGGAGAAAGCAACAAACCATGCTGAACAACATCTTAAAACAGGGAAGAACTTCACTAAGCCCATTCACCAGAACAGAAATGGTAGTTGGACCAGGCAAATGTACCAGAATAGAAGCTGGAATTACTATAAAAGAATGGGCCCGAACAGAAGTTACTAGGGAAATAACATACACCCTCAAAAATTTGGTAATCAACATATGTACAAAAGATACCCCAGGGATGAAAGGTCTAATAACTGGAATAGATTCCATTTCTCCAGACTAGTTGGACATAATTCTGGTCACAATTTCAATAGACCTGAAAATAAGATGTAAGAGGAAAATAAGTTGAAACAATTTTGGATTCCCAAACACCTGTTGAAAGATTTAAATGATGTCTTTGGACCCAACTTATCTTGGGTTCCAAACCGCCTTGCTTGATTTCTTTTGTGTAGATTTGCCTGGCAACTAAGAAAAACAAATGGTGCCTTAACAACGGCTGCTCCAGGCACATGACAGGAGACTGATCCAAGTTCAGTAGGCTAGAAATGAAGGTAGGGGGTCTAGTCAAATTCAGAGGAAAGAATAGAGGTAAGATCATTGGGGTTGGCACATTTGGTATGTCCCCCACTAACTCAATTGAGAAAGTTTTACTTGTGGAAGGTCTTCAACACAATCTGATTAGCATCAGTCAATTATGTGACAAGGGTCACAGGGTTATGTTTGATAATAACTCATGCAAAATCTTCGAAATAAATTCTGATCTTGTTAAATTTGTAGCCAACAGGACCAATAATGTCTACATCGTAGACTTAGATGTTGAGTCTGAATCTAATCTCTGTTTATCTGCTAATTCTGAAAATAATGCTTTTGATTGGCATAGACGTTTTGGCCATGCTAGTTTTTCTACTTTGAATAAATTAATCAAGCATGATTTAGCTAGAGGCATGGCTAAAATCAAGTTTAATTCAATCTCAAAATTATGTGATGCCTATGCTCTAGGCAAGCAAACTCGCAAGTCATTTAAGCTCAGGTCTGAGCCTTTATCAACCAAACCAATGGAACTCTTGCATATGGACCTTTTTGGTCCAGCCAGAACTTTGAGCTTGAATGGGAAATGGTTTGGGTTCGTCATTGTAGATGATTTCATGAGGTTTTCATGGCTATTTTTCTTAGCAAATAAAAATGATGCATTTCAAAAGTTTGAACATTTCTTCAATAAAATCAAACAAGGAGGTTCTCATTGTATTTCAATAATTCAAACTGACCATGGAGGTGAGTTTGAGAATTCTTTATTTTCTGACTTTTGCAATAAAGAGGGACTGACTCACAAATTTTCTTCTCCCAGGACTCCATAGCAGAACGGAATTGTTGAGAGAAGAAATCGGACAATCATCGAAATGGCCAGAACTATGCTGGTCGAAAGTCAGCTTCCCAAGAGATTTTGGGCAGAGGCAGCCAACATAGCCTGCTACACAATTAACCGAGCAATGGTAAGACCTGTCCATAAGAAAACTCCGTATGAACTCCTTAAAGGTAAAAAGCCAAATGTCTCATAATTCAAAATTTTTGGTTCAAAATGCTTCATCCATAACAATAATAAAAGGGACTTAGATAAATTTGATGCTAGAAGTACTCCAGGAATCTTTCTGGGATACTCTAAAACAACTAGGGCCTATAGGGTTTTCAATGTATTAGACCAAACTGTAGAGGAAACTCCTCATGTGATAATTGGTGAATCAACAGATGCTAACAACCTTGATGATGCTGACAGGTCTTCAAAGCATGATGGAGAATTTCTTGAGGAGAAATTGAAGGATGAAAATGAACAACCCGAAGGACAAACCGATCAGAATCAAGTAAGCTCAACCGAACCAGGTGAGTCCTCAACCAATGTTAGATTCTTGAAAGACCACCCTGAGAATAATATCATAGGAAATTTAAGGGATCCCCCTAGGACCAGGTCCCATTTCAAAAGTGTTCAAAATCAAGATTTAATTGCTTTAGTTTCTCAAATTGAACCAAAATTAGTAGATGAAGCTTTAAACGATGCATCTTAGGTCAATGACATGTCTAAAGAGTTAGGTAAGTTTGATAGAAACAATGTCTGGGAACTTGTTCCAAGACTTGAGAACACTAATGTGATAGGAACCAAATGGGTGTTCAAGAATAAAATGAATGAAGATGGAATTGTTTCTAGAAATAAAGCCAGACTAGTAGCCAAGGGCTACTGTCAAGAATTTGGAGTTGACTTCGATGAGTCCTACGCACCTGTTGCTTGGATGGAAGCTATAAGAATATTGTTAGCATTTGCATGCTCCAAAAATATAAAACTTCAACAAATGGATGTGAAGAGTGCGTTCTTAAATGGAATTATCAAGGAAGAAATTTTGGTTGAACAGCCCCCCGATTTTCTATTCTCCACTAAACCTGACCAAGTTTTCAGATTGAATAAAGCCCTGTATGGTTTAAAGTAGGCCCCTCGAGCATGGTATGAGAGATTAACGGAATTTCTGATCAGTAAGGGCTACAAAAGAGGTAAGGTAGATCAAACTCTTTTTACAAAAGGCTTTAATGAAGATCTCATCATAGTCCAGGTATACGTAGATGACATTGTCTTCGGCTCAACAAGTACTGATCTATGTAATGAATTTTCAAAATTGATGTCAGCAGAATTTGAAATGAGTTTGGTAAGCGAATTGAAGTACTTTCTTGGCTTGCAGATACAACAGCTAGAGGAAGGATGCTTCATCAACCAGACCAAGTATACATTGGACATTCTCAAGAGGTTTGGCATGAACAACTTGAAGTACATTACAACACCAATGGGTACCAATACCTCATTGGATGCAGATGAGACAGGTAAAGAAGTAGATGCCAAGCTCTACCGAGGTATGATTAGATCTCTACTCTATTTGATAGCTTCAAGACCTGATATACAGTTCAGTGTAGGAATGTGTGCAAGGTATCAATCTAGACCCACTGAATTGCATCTAGTTGCAGTAAAAAGAATTTTCAGATATCTGTCTGCTACACACACCATTGGTTTATGGTTTCCTACATCACACACTCTAGACTTAATCGCATACACAGATGCAGACTATGTCGGGTGTAAACTAGATAGAAAAAGTACTAGTGATCATTGTGAATTTTTAGGTGGGTGTTTAGTTTCTTGGGGTGCCAAGAAACAACATTCTGTGGCCCTCTCCACTACAGAGGATGAGTACGTGGCTGTAGAGAGTTGTGGTACACAAGTCATTAGGATTAAGCACCAGCTTCAGGACTATCAAGTAGACCTGGGGTGCACACCCATTTACTGTGATAATACTAGTGCCATCAATCTAGCCAAGAATCTTGTCTTGCATTCCCGCACCAAACACATAGAAATAAGGCATCATTTCATAAGAGATGAGGTTTCTAAGAACACCTTTGAACTGATTCATTTAGGCATTGCTAATCAAATTGCTGATATCTTCACCAAGCCTCTAGACAATGACAAATTCACCACATTAAGGAGAGAATTAGGCTTATTTAAATTATCTTAATTTCTAATCTCCTGATATTGAAATTTTTTTCAAAAAAAATCTTGGCAAGAGGTTGTGTGAGAAGCCTGTCCTAACCGTGAGGGGGAGCTCTGTGTGTCTGCTGATTAGTTTCCTTCTGTGCATCGATTGAGGGGGAGTTGGGCAGTTAGTGAAGTTTGACCGATTCAAAAGTTTGACCAGATGTGTGTCATTACTGGTTCTCATGATTGAATGAGTGCGGTTCTCTCTCAGACAGTAGAATCTCATTCATCTCTTAAGTCTATAAGTTTGTGTAACTAAAGTACAGCTAGAATCATTTCTCTAGTAGACTATCAGAGACTTGGATTAAGTATCCGAAGTATATCTTCCTACATTGTTCATGATTCTGGTTCAGGATAAAACTTGTATGTCTTGATATCTGTCCAGAACAACTTGAAATCTAGACTTCAAGATTCATTTCAAAGAAACAGTTCTTCTGGTATTGTCTTCAAACACTTCATCTCCACAATATAAGGGATCAACTAAATGAACAAAGGTCTATGGTTTAATCACTGAGAAACTGAGAGCTTCATCAATGAAATGAAGTCTTTCCTATGTCATGAGGTGTCAAATTCAAATTTTTTTTTTACAAAATAAACTTAATGTTTCTAACCATCACAGAGCAATGGTGACAAGGTGGTGAGAAACTAGGGACTTTGGCCTCTGATCAAGGTGTCTCCTCACGTAAAAAACCATAGTTACTAACTTTGTTCTCTAAAAAGAAGAGGTAATGGGGTTCTCACATTGAGTAACTTGGGATTCTGGCCTCTGTTCAAGGTGTCTCCCTAATGTCAAAGATGTGATTTACCCACTTACTTACTGGTCTTCTTAAAAATCTCTATAATATCCTTTATATTTGTGCAAATTATTGGAATGCTTGTCCTCAATACCTTGAGCACACCTTCTCTGCTTTTGTCTCTTGTCGTCTACTTAGTATAGTTTTTTGATAAGCTATGGCTTGTCATACTTGTTCATCCCTGCTCTACATCATATACCCTGTATGTGGATAAACTTCCCTCTCATTCTAATCCTCTATTGCTTACCCGAGTTCAAGAATCCTCTCTTGAGTTTAGCGCCTCACTTATTCTCTTAAGATATGCTCATGAGTCTTTCTACACTAAGAAGCCACTGTACTTCTTCCTCATGTCTCTAGCAACTGTATATATCTTTCATTTCCTTTTGATGATGTGAAAGGGGGAGAGAGGTCATCTGAGAGGTTCAGGGCACCTGAGGCATCTGAGAGCGAGTTGTAGGGGAGCGGATTTAGAGAGAGAAGAGGTTCAGAAGATGGTGTTTCAGGGAGAGGCTTTCTGGTTTGTCAGTATGCACATTTTGGTTTGCTCCTAATTATTTTTGATCTATTTTTAATGCCCTGACATTGCTTGATTCATAGTGTTGCCATCATCAAAAAGGGGGAGATTGTTGCATCGCTACGGTTTTGATGATGTCTCACACTATAAATCAATTTATTTTATTGCATTCTTGCAATAAAGGTCTGTGCATTTTCTTATTCATAAGCCTGCTCAGTGCAAGTTTCTTTTAATAAGCTCAACACTTGTGTTCGTCTCAGTAGAGCTCGGTGCATCTCGCATAAAGTCCGTGCATATTTTGCCGCGGTGCATTTCTTTGTTTCTAAGCATGAATGAGGTCTGTGCTTGTTGCATGATTTAGGTCTATGCATTATTTGTCATTTGTCTTTTTGCTTAATGCATATTAAGTTAGTACATGCATTATCTCATTCATAAGCCTACTCGGTGCAAGTTTCTCAAAGTTTGCATTTCTCGCATAAAGTACCTGCCTCGGTACAAGTCCGTGTTCATGCACAGGTTCTGTCGTTCTTACTCTATATCAGTGCTTTTTACTAGGTCGTGTGCACCAAGGTCCATGTATATCATGTCTCTGCATCCCACCTCTCGAGGTTGGTGCAATATTTGGGTCGGTGCAATTCTTGACTAGAATGCATTGTTTAGTCTACTCATTTTTTATCTCAGTGCAAATCCAACTCGGTGCAAGCTCTGTCTTGCATCTCTCTTTGTTCTGCGCATTTCTCTCTGCCATCTCGCTGCAGCACTTGCTTGGACTGCATATCCTGACTTGGTGCATTATTTCTCTTTCTGAATAACATGAAGTCGGTGCATCTTTTATTGCATTAACATACTCGGTGCAAGGTTTGGTCTGCACCTAGTTGGTGCAACTTTCGGTTAGACGTAGGTATAGGAACACAACTCGGTGCATACTTTGCTTAAGATAAAAACATGATCGGTGCTTAGCCAAGTCTATACAACTCATTATAGTTGTCTGTGCACGTTTTGCTCCATGCACACCAAGTCTATACAAATTGATGCGGGACGGACACGGGGACCGACTCGAAGTGATGCGGACCTCGGACTCTAAATGTGGACGTGACCAGCAACATACAACAATGGAGACACTTTGGCCCAACACTAAGAGTTCCTATGGGCTATACGTCGCTAACAGAAACGCAAGCTCACTCGTCGTCCCAAGCGCGGGGAAACGTGGATCCGCGCGGTTGAGAAACTAGCAGAGTCAAGGGTGGTCGACTCACTTACGTGCTCGGATCGAGCCACGGGACGGGTCACTCTCTCGCTCACAGCGGTGACATGAACTCACGGGATAGAATCCTAATGCACTCACAGCGGCATATGACCATATACTAAACTAGAAAATGAACGCCAAGAAGTTACGACCGTACCTCCATGCTCCTGGCGTGGGGAAGACAACCCCGGCCAAATCCGTACTCCCGGTTAAAAAATATACAACGGTACAAATATTTCGACCCACTCCACGCAAGGAGGTAACAGGTCACATGTGGGGCCTGGCAGTATCGGGAAGTGGGTTGACGGGCAGCATCTTGATGTCGCTCCGACGGTGCCGAAATCCGCATTTTAGTGCTGTCTGGACGACGCGATCTGCGGGTTCATGGGGACCACGTGGTGCTTAGTCCTCCGAACCTGATAGGGTGGGTCCGCTGTGATGGTGACACCTGGGGCGTGCTTCCTTGTACGGCGGTCGGACTGGAACACCGGTCGGAGGCCGGGTGGCTCCGATCTCCACTTGTCGGAAGTGCTGGCCACGGATCTACAACCTGTATTTTGTAGGGTGCGACCCGGTGAGATTTGTTACTGCGATCAGCACCGATGTCGGATCGGCACAAAACCAGCGCTGTTGGAACGCTGACTCAAAATCCTTCGACCCTCTATTACTCCAGAAAATTCGTTGTGACTGTGCATCTGATGGGGAATTTTAGAACCGGACCGATCTCTATTTCAGATCTGGTCAGACAGAAATGAACTTTCCTGAGAGTTGGCGTTGACCGAGATGTACATCTCCGAATCAGAATATGAGCACTTGATAGAAGTTGTAGAGGTGAGAGAGAGGAAAATGAGGATAATTTTTATGAAGGGTTTGGCGGAGGTTTGGATGGAGAAAGGTTTTTTATACTACTGGGTGGTCGGATTTGGACAGTGGCAGGCAGAACTAAGCTGGGATCTGAAGTGAGTTTTTAGAAAATAGGAATGAGATTATAAATTCACAAGCAAATTTGGGGATGGTGTATTAGGTCGAAAGAACCTCCCATAAAAATATCAAGTCATTTGGATCATGAGAAGGTGGGTTCATGAATGACCTATTAGGGTTCTGGAAATCTGGGCAGACTGCTGGTAGATCTGAGAGATGGTGGAGAACAAAAATGGAAAAATGGAAAATAAAAACTGGAAGCTCCACCAATTTTTCTAGGACGTGGTGATGACCCTGGAACTCACCCTGAAAATTTGGGCTCCAGATGAACTCGTGTCTGAGAGCAAGGAATCCGAGATCAAGGGGCTATCCTGAGTGGACAGAACTCCGGTGACGATGGCGGTGGTGCGATGGCGGCACGAAGGCGGCGGCGGCGGCGACGATGATCTACACACCTGATAGATGAGGCTTCACACCTCTGATTCATAGCCTTCCCAGCTGCAGAAGGGGGAGAGAGGAGAGAGATAGGGGGCGGCCCTTGCTCCTTTGGAGGAAATTCCAGATTTTTCTTTCATTAATTCCACTCAAAATGAAAATACAAGGTTCTTATAGAAAATACAAAAAGACTAGTTCTATCCCTAGATCTAGGATTGGTGGGGGGTAAAAGAGGGAGTCCACAATTTATTTCTTCCATGTGGTTTGGAACAAATAAAGTTAGGTTTTAATCCTAATAAACTATATTATACATGGGGCACTCCCTTGACTTATGTGTTCGAAATTTTGAATTTTGTTACCCTTTGTCCCCCCTTGGTCCAACCCTTCTAGAAGCCCACCTTGGAGGGTTGACTTACCCAACATGGGCCCAAGAGCTGAGGTGGATCAATGGGAGAAGGGATGGGGGGCCCGCGGGACCCATGTGATCCCAAATTACAAATAAACCTCTTTTACAATCTGAATTACAATCCAAATAAAGCCAAATAAACACACATTACACACAAATAAAATCCCAATAAATATGATAAATACTAAGACTCAAGGGGGAGTCTCCAGACTGTCTCCGAGCCAGATGGAAGCCGATGTAGCTCGAGTGGTGCTCCGCGTACGGTACCGACGTCTCACCGATTCATGCTTCTTGATCGCTCTGGTGTCCCCACCAATTCTCCCCGGGTGGGAGAAACTTGACCCTGTCGAGTAAGGGTCTGCATCGCTTTGGTAGCGCTCCAGTAGATCTGGATCTAGCCTCTGCAACTCTCCACAGGTGATCCAAGAATCATCGATGGCGGGTCACCCTCTCCCTCACACTAGGTAGCCCGGGTAGGATCCACTCCTGGTAACAATCACCTGCTCATCCATTATATGATCCATATGCTCTCGCTGCTGTGGAAATGGGGCTGGTGGTGGACACTCAGGTGTGGGATCACTCTCAATGGGAGGAGATGGCTCGAAAGGCTCACTAGGGATCACCGCTAGGTCCCTATATGCAACTAGATCGGACACATTGAAAGTTGAGCTTATACCATATTTCTCAGGCAGGTCCATAACATATGCATTGGATCCAACGCGTTTCAACACTCTAAGTGGACCGGCTCCGCGAGCTTGCAATTTATTTATAGTTCCAGAGGGAAACCGTTCAGGTCTTACCCTGATCATGACATATTCACCCTCTTGGAACTCACGGTGGTGTCTATGGGCATCGGCTAGCTCCTTATACCGTGCATTGCTGGCCTCAATGTGACAATGGACGTCGTCATGCAGACTCCTAACATGCTTAGCAAAAATAAAAATAGACGGATGCACACACGACCCTAAACAACCCTATGGTTAGTCCGACCCAATCATATGCAAGGTGGTCCAGGACATCCGAATGTGTTCCATGCATGCATTTGACGTAACCGGAGGTTAACGTCTTGGTGGACTCCATGACATCCTACGATGCACTAATCATGGACATTGGGCTTGGATGTGGGAAGTCCGGGAGGTTCGGGTTGTTTAGGTGGGCCGGGGGAACCAAAGTTTTCATTACCCCCAAATGACTGTTCGGACCTATTGCCATGTGAAGGTTGCCAGGCCCGAGTGGGAGGGGTGTGGTAGTGGACTCCCTCGAAGAAGTGAAGTATATATGGTGGGTCTAGGGGTCCACTATGGAATGAGTCAAAGGGATCAAAGAAGGTATGACCCCTGGTGGTGGGTTCCCACAAGTCACGGTCCCATGTGTGATAGTCGTGAAGGTGTGGATGATCACCTTCATGCATTGTGGTAGGTGGGACGGTGATCATGTGTAGAAAATAAGATTCCTCCCTTGGGCAAAAGGGAATGAAGTCGGGCTCGGACGGCATAGGGAGGAATAGAAGAATCTCCATGGTGACACAACCCATGGTGCACACTGAGGTAATCGACCCTAAGGCCCGATGGGTGAAGCTAAGACTAGTGGGTTGGTCGAAGCCTCGGGCCAATGAGTGCGTCAACGTCCATTGCCGGTGTAGACCCATAATAAGGTCACCCAAGGTATCAACGTGGTGACTAGACCGGAATGTCGTGTGGTAGGAGTTCACGGGAACTATAGGTAAGGTGGGGTCCATGGGTGGATAGCAAGGTGGGGTAGAGACCAAGCCATCCTTGAGCCAGCTAAGAAGCGGCTCGGCTATGAAAAGTGTTCCCGTTAGAAACACGGGTGACTCGGGATAAGGTGGGTCCAAATGAGATGGCTCCAAATAAATATGTGAAGGTGACGGCAAAGGAGCTCTCATGGGTGAGGAAGGCATGTCCTCCCGGAGGGGAAGTGGTCCTTGGGACCCTGTAGGTGGGGCCGGGTTGGGGCTATGGGCTATGGCCTCCCTAGGCTCGAGTATGGCTACCTCCTGCCTCGGAGGTGGGCAAGGGTAGAGCATCGACTCAAAATAAGTGCACCTCCTATCCACCCGTTCCGAAATCATTTGCACAAGTTCGGTAATGGTATGGGTTGGAGAAGGGGTATCGCGGTGGACTCACCCGTAATCAATCGACCAAGGCTTGGGTCGGGGCTCATCTAAGAGCGGGGCTCCTTGCCTCCGATTATGACCCACTTGGTTGGAAGTGAGTTGGTGGGGTCGGCTGGAGGTGTGACCCACGGGGTTGGAAGTGAATGGGTTGAACGGGTTGGAAGGGACCGGATGGGGAAGTTAGACCCTCATAAGCTCTCTCTTCATGTCCCACCATGATTCAATGGCCCATTGCCTCCTAACCTCTCTCAAGCTTTCGATGTCTCTCCACTTTTCGGCCGCCTCGTGGAGGAGCCTCTCCTTGGCAAAATAGAATTGCCCAGCTTTGGACACAGTATAACATTCAAAGTATGTGTCCATGGCGGCCTCCCACTTGAGGTAGTCGCCCAGGGTCATTGAAGCCATAGAAATCCGAGGCTTCGGGCCTACGGAAGTGGATAGGGTGGTTGCCAAGTCCATAGGTGTGCCAACGGTCATATCGCCTGTGCGATCGAGATTCCATTGGAAATGGGGAACTACAAGACGAACATGCTGACACTTGGACAAGACACTAGATACGACTATGCAAGGTTGGAATGCACTAACTAATGCACACTAAGGACCGTAGACTTAAACCAAGATCCGGTACGTTGGCGGAGTTATGGGATCCGAAGATCCTCTCGCGCAAGTGTGCGGTCTTCCCGATAGGCGTAGCCTAACGTTCAGACAACACCTTTTAATATACCGAATAAAGGTATGCGATGTAACCTTGGACCGACTTAAACTTAGACTCAACTTAAATGACTCTTTTTTTGTATTTTTGTTAAGCAATGATGAATGACTACCCTATACTCAACTCGCTCTAATACCAAACTGATGCGGGACGGACACGGGGACCGACTCTAAGTGATGCGAACCTCGGACTCTAAATGCGGACGCGACCAGCAACATACTACAATGGAGACACTTTGGCCCGACACTAAGAGTTCCTATGGGCTATACGTCGCTAACAGAAACGCAAGCTCACTCGTCGTCCCAAGCGAGGGGAAACGTGGATCCGTGTGGTTGAGAAATCGGCAGAGTCAAGTGTGGTCGACTCACTTTCGTGCTCGGATCAAGCCACAGGACGGGTCACTCTCTTGCTCACAGCGGTGACATGAAATCACGGGCTACAATCCTAACGCACTCACAGCGGCATATGACCATATACTAAACTAGCAAATGAATGCCAAGAAGTTACGACCGTACCTCCACGCTCCCGGCGTGGGGAAGATAACCCCGGCCAAATCCGTACTCCCGGTTAAAAAATATACAGCGGTACAAATATTTCGACCCACTCCACGCAGGGAGGTAACAGGTCACATGTGGGGCCTGGGAGTATCGGGAAGTTGGTTGACGGGCAGCATCTTGATGTCGCTCCTATGGTGCCAAAATCCGCGTTAGTGCTGTCCGGACGGCGCGATCTGCGGGTTCGTGGGGCCCACGTGCTGCTTAGTCCTTCAGACCTGATGGGGTGGGTCCCACTGTGATGGTGACACCTGGGGCGTGCTTCCCTGTACGGCAGTCGGACTGGAACACCGGTCGGAGGCCGGGTGGCTCCGATCTCCACTTGTCGGAAGTGCTGGCCACGGATCTGCAACCTCTATCTTACATGGCGCGACCCAGTGAGATTTGTTGCTGCGATCAGCACCGATGTCGGATCGGCACGAAACCAGCGCCGTTGGAACGCTGACTCAAAATCTTTCGACCCTCTATCACTCCAGAAAATTTGTTGTGACTGTGCATCTGATGGGGAATTTTAGAACCGGACTGATCTCTATTTCAGATCTGGTCAGATAGAAATGAACTTTCCTTAGAGTTGGGGTTGACCATGATGTAGATCTCTGAATCAGAAGATGAGCACTTCATGAAAGATGTAGAGGTGAGAGAGAGGAAAATGAGGATAAATTTTATGAAGGGTTTGGTGGAGGTTTGGATGGGGAAAGGTATTTTATACTGCTGGGTGGTCGGATCTGGACAGTGGCAGGCAGAACTGAGCTGGGATCTGAAGTGAATTTTTAGAAAATAGGAATGAGATTATAAATTCACAAGAAAATTTGGGGATGGTGTATTAGATGGAAAGAACCTCCCATAAAAATATGAAGTCATTTGGATCACGAGAAGGTGGGTTCATGAACGACCTATTAGGGTTATAGAAATCTGGGTAGACTGCTAGCAGATCTGAAAGGAGGTGGATAACGAATATGGAAAAATGGAAAATAAAAACTGGAAGCTCCACCAATTTTTATAGGACGTGGTGATGACACCTGGAACTCACCCTGAAAGTTTGGGCTCCAGATGAACTCGTGGCTGAGAGCAAGAAATCCGAGATCAAGGGGTTGTCCTGAGTGGACAGAACTCCGGTGACGATGGCGGTGGTGCGACGGCGGCACGAAGGCGGCGGCGGCTGATAAGTCTCCATTTCTTATGATAATACATCGCATAAATACCATTTTATGTGCATATAATTAGGTAATTATGCATATTTCATAGTTAACCTCAACTCCACATTTAAATTGGAGCTTTCACGTAAATTGATTAATTCAATTATCTTATTTAATAATAAATTAAAGTTGAGGGCCATGATCATTAATTCTCCATTGCATAATCATGAGCATTTGAGATTTATGTGCACATTGTGGTAATTTGTATGGACTAAAGTGCAATTATGTGTGTGTAGGACACCGAAGGTAATTACAAAAGAAGTTGGGGGCAAAAGGGTCATCACCATTTTGACCAAGTCAAATAAAGAATTCAAATTATTTTGATTGGAGGGAAAGGAAAGTTCAAAATTTCGAATTCAAAGTTTGAAAAGGAGGAATCCAAACTTTAAGTTTGGAAAGGAGGAAAAGGACATCCAAAATTTGAATTAAAGGAGAGACATGATGAGCCTTGGGAAATGGGGTGCCTAAAGTCCAAGAAAGGGGGTGCCCACCTACTTTTACTCTTCCCCATGCATCATATTCCATTTGAATCTTAGCCATCCATCTCCTTTTGATATAATCTCCACCCTCTATCTACCAAACTTTCCCTATAAATAGCCCATGGTAAGGAGGAGAAGGAGAGTTTTTTCTTTGAGCAATCTTTCACTCTCCCTCTTTCTCTCCCAACCTTAGGCCTCCGGTTGCTCCCATTTTGTCCTTCACAACTCCCCTTTCATGGCGGCGTGCACATCAAGACGGGCGACGTTCCAAGGCTCGTGACGTGGACGGCGACGGCTTCTTCATCCACCTCTTCCCACGGTGATCTCTTTCAAGGCGGAGTGATCCTCTCCAAGGCTCGGCGAGGAGGAGACGACGGCGTCATCACCATTGCTACTACCATCTTCACACCTTAGGCTCCTCTTTTTGTTATTACTTTAGTTTTATTTCACTTCATTGTAATCTCATTGTGCCATTAGTGTAAACTTATTTCACATTTCATGTACTCTTCCTTTTAAGTTAATAAAAGTTGCTCTCTTGATCTAGTTCTTGCTCTTCTTCCCTCTCTATCTCTTTCTTCTATATTTTCTTTCCACTTCATACAATTATTTTCTATAGCATAAGCGCATAGTCATGGTGTTTTCAATTAAGTGTTAGAATCATTCTTTGTTTCCTCACTTTTCTTCAAACAATCAAATCACAAATATTTTCCAAAGGAGTCCAAAGTTTTTAACTCTAAAAATCTATTCTTCCTTGTGGATTCGACCCGTGCTTGTCCGAATACTACATTCTCTTTTGATCATTTTGTGCGAGTGCGGTTTTAAGATTGTTATACGCATGGTTTAAACGACGAACTTTCGCGTTATCAATTTTTGGCGCCGTTGCCGGGGAGGAATGGTGATTTTTGACTTAAGAACTTTATTTTCCTTATGTATATAGTGTACTAATAAAGTTCTCTTTTCTTATTTTTACAGGAAAAAAGAAAAAAAAAGAAGCAACTTGAAAATTCAAAAAAAAAATTAGAGGTAAGTCTCCAACTTTTCCTTAGTCTTTTTGTCATTCATTGTGAAAAAAAAAAGAACGGGGGAACACTTTTCAAGTAAGTATCCAAACTTATCCTCCTTCATTTTAATTTCATTTCTCTACATTTTATATCTTGTGGTTAGATAGGTTCACTAAATAAAAACATAAAAAAGGACATCACTTGAACTTCAATAAAAATCTTCATTGCAAGAGTAGAAATCACACCTTCATGTTCTAAGTCATGCATCATTTAGGATAGAAGCTCTTTTTCTTTATTGTCTAATTATTGTTAATTACATTGTTGAAGATTGCGAGAGGCAAGGTGAGTACTTTAACTTTTCCAAAAGCATGCTCATGCATTTTCATGCTTGCATAGAACCCCTTATTTGAACTTACTTTGTTGCATATCATTTCAAAATATCTTAAGGGCAACACCCATAAGCAAGATAAGGTAGGGATTTCATCACCCTTCCTTAGCCCACAAATCATAATTCTCTTGCATCTTTGCATCACCTAGACCTCAAATAAAATTCAGTAGACATTGGCCCTAGGTTCACACTGTGGTTCTTGTGTTATTTGGGCTTACCCTCTTATGAAAACCGGTGCCTAAGGCAAGACGGTCGGATGGCAAACGTCTTAAGCGGGCTAGTGGTTTGGCATAATTAGGTCCCTACGAAAGTAGGGGGAACCTCCCACTACCCCACCCCTTACCTGGCCGGTGGAAATATTGAGGGTGAACTTAAGTTTCACTTTAACCATTTTGCGAAACCCAATTTGTAGGTCTAGGTCACATCTAGGGCATTAAGTAATTTGTGTGACAACTTGTTTGTGTTCGCATAAAAAAATAAAAACAAAAACAAAAACAAAATATCATCTTCTCTCTCTTCATCTTAATTTGAGTAACAAAAAAATAAAAAAAAATAAAAATAAAAATCATCATAAAAAAATTTTCTCCCATCTCTCATCTTTAACCTTGGTTTATGCAAGGGAGAAGATCTCAACACCGTGACTTAGTTGAGCCCATTAGTGAGATTGAGCGATTCATTTTTAATCCGGCTCAAAATCAAACCCAACATATGGCTAAACAACACCAATTAGGGGTGCCCAAACAGATGAAGGAATATTTCATTCCTTCGAATTATCAGCCATCCACTTGTATCCAACTGCCTAATGTCCCTGCTTTGCACTATGAGATCAAATCTAGCACCATCCAGATGCTCCCATCCTTTTATGGGAAGACCAATGAAGATCCCTATAAACATCTGGATGAATTTCTAAAAATTTGTTCCACTGTGAAAATTCAAAATTTCACAGATGATGCTCTCCGCTTGACCTTATTTTCTTTCTCACTTAAGGACAAAGCCAAATACTGGCTAGGGACCTTAGGGAAACCTATTGGCACATGGGTAGATATACAGCATGAGTTCCTTAAGAAGTTTTACCCCATCGGTAGAACCAACACCATGAGACGTGCAATCACAGGATTCGCCCAACTCCCAAATGAACAAATACATGAATCATGGGAGAGATTAAAGGAACTCCTCAGAAAATGCCCACATCATGGGCTTTCCAAATGGCAAATAGTGCAAGCTTTCTATGAGGGCTTAGATGGTCAAGTTAGGCAGATTGTGGATGCATCATGTGGTGGAGCCTTTATGAGTAAAAGTGAAGATGAGGCATATGCCTTATTTGAAATGTTGAGTGATAATTCAATCAACCATGCTTCCTTATCCTCATATGAGAGAACCATTGGGCCTTCTAAACGGGCCGGGATGTATCGGGTAGAACCTGATGCTAGAGTGGATGTGAATTTTATCCATCAAAAATTGGACAAGGTCGACATCATGGCCGAAAAGCTAGAACATGTTGATATGCTGGCCCATAAGTTAGACCAGCTCCTGGCCCAAAACAAATAAGAAACCACCATCTCAACTACATCCAACCCATACCTGGACCCAACACATCATGAGACGTGTGCTTTATGTGCTAGCTCGGACCATCATGTGTCTGATTGCCCAACAGCAGCCCAATTGCCATCTTTTATACAGGAGCAAGTCCAAGCAGCCCAGGGGTTCTCTAAACCCAACTATGACCCATTTTCTAACACCTATAATCCGGGCTGGAGGAATCACCCCAATTTCAATTGGAGAAATCAACAAGCTCCTAATCAACCGACAATCTCCTCCGCATCTCAAGCTTACAAACCACCGATCCAACACCAATTCCAAGCTCAACCACCATTTCAAGGAAATGCTTATGGTCGAGGACCGCAAGCCCAACAACCACTTCCTCGATTCAACCAGGGTCAGGCCCCATACCAACCTCCTCAGCTTAATTACGGGCAGCCTTCCAATTCTCAACAAACCTATCAACCTCCTCTGCAACACCACCAAGACTCCCAAACTGATGATAGATTCCATCAGTTACAACAACTAATTCTGGCCCAAAATCAATCCTTCCAACAAACTATTCAAGCCCAAAGTCAATCTTTCCAATAGACCCTCCAAGCCCACCAGCAAACCATCTCTAAGTTGGAGACTCAATTGGGCCAATTGGCTGAAGCCACCATGAGAAGGGAAGTGGGCCAATTGCTAAGTCAGCCCATTGCCAACCCACGAAATAATCCTCCGGGCTTCCCACAACCAAACTTCCCCATTAACTAGCCAATTCCTCCTCTCCTCCAGCACCCATCAGGTCAAATACCACAAAAAGGCCCACAACTCGAAAATGCAAAAGCAATTTCGACCTTAAGAAGTGGTAAAGTCCTGAAAGATCCTCAAGGGTCCACTCCTAGTTCATCAGTCCAGGCCCCTGACATATCTTCTAATAGTGAGGAGGAGCCCAGCCAGGAAGAGGATGTCAAGGAAAAGAGGAAAATAGAGGAAGGGCCTAGCACTTACCAACCTACAGTGCCATTTCCTAATGCCTTAAAGCCCAAAAAGAAACAACCAACCCATAATGAGGAGATGATGGAGCTCTTCAAACAAGTACATATCAACATCCCTCTCCTCGATGCCATCAAACATGTCCCGGCCTATGCTAGATTCTTAAAAGAAATGTGCACTCCTAGGCGGGAGCCACGAGTGACCCCGGAAAAGGTTCGGCTTCCTGAGAACGTTAGTGCCGTAGTCCTCAACCAACTTCCAAGGAAGTTAAAGGACCCTGGAGCACCCCTTATCTCTTGCAACATTGGGGGTGTGACCTTTGATAAGGCTCTCCTTGATTTAGGAGCCAGTGTGAATTTACTTCCCACCTCCATCTATGAGCAGTTTGACATCGGTGAGCTCAAGCCTACACCCATTATTCTCCAGCTCGCCGATAGATCAATCAAGACTCCAAAGGGCCTTATTGAGGATGTCATTATTAAAGTGAATGAGTGCTACTTTCCTGTCGACTTTCTTATTTTGGACATGGTTTCTCCCCAAGAAATCAAGCATACTCCTATCATTTTGGGTAGACCATTTTTAGCCACGGCTAGGGCTAATATAGATTGTGCTTCAGGAGTTATGGAAATATCTTTTGGGGATCAGAAAGTCAGCATCAACATTTTCAAGGCATCTAAATTTTATGATCAAGAAGAAGATTGCTATGTTGTTGACACCATTGAGGAGTTATTGGAGATTGAAGGGGACAGTAGGACCAGAATAAGAGAAGAAGTTGACATCCTGTCAACTCAACTTAGGACATGGCCCCCAGTTGAACCTTTACCTCAACTTAAATCTGAACCAGCTCTTCCCTCTTTGCAATCCCCTCCTCAGGTTGAACTAAAACCATTGCCGGCCTCCCTTAAGTATGCATTCCTAGGCCCAGACCAAACCTTGCCCATCATCATAGCAAGTGACCTTGAACCTAAGCATGAGGAGAAACTAGTTGAGGTCCTTAAATCTCATAAGGGGGCTATAGGTTGGTCTGTCGCTGATCTTAAAGGGATTAGTCCATCCATTTGTCAGCACCATATTTATATGGAGGAGAATGCAAAATCGAGCAGAGACATGCAAAGGAGATTAAATCCACACATGAAGGAGGTGGTCAAAAATGAGGTGGTTAAGTGGTTAGATGCCGGAATCATCTACCCAATTTCTAATAGTCAGTGGGTCAGTGCAACACAAATAGTCCCCAAGAAATCAGGACTGACTGTGATCACCAATGATCAAGAGGAGTTGATACCTACTAGGTTGACCACGGGATGGAGGGTCTGCATTGATTATAGGAAGCTCAACTCTATGACAAAGAAGGACCATTTTCCCCTCCCATTCATTGACCAAATTTTAGAAAAATTAGCAGGGCAAAAATACTTCTGTTTTCTAGATGGGTATTCTGGGTACAATCAGGTGGCTATCTACCCAGAAGATCAAGAAAAAATCACATTTACATGTCCCTACGGAACATTTGCTTTTCGGAGAATGCCCTTTGGATTATGTAATGCGCCTGCCACATTTCAAAGATGCATGTTAGCAATTTTTTCTGACATGGTGGGTAACTTTTTAGAAGTTTTCATGGATGATTTCTCCATTTTTGGGGATACATTTGATTCCTGCCTTGATCACTTAGCCAAAGTAATGAAGAGATGCATTGACACTAATCTTGTCCTCAGTTGGGAAAAGAGCCATTTCATGGTTAAAGAAGGTATTGTTCTAGGGCACATAGTGTCGGCAAGAGGAATTGAGGTAGATAAAGCCAAAGTTGATCTCATTGCCAAACTGCCACCACCCACCTCAGTAAAACAAATCCGATCATTCCTGGGTCATGCCGGCTTCTATCGCCGGTTCATCCAAGACTTCTCCAAAGTCGCTAGACCTCTCACTAATCTGCTGGCTAAGGAAGTCCCATTCCATCTTGACCAATCATGTCTTGAGGCTTTCGAATCATTAAAAATGGTATTGACCAATGCCCCAATCTTACAAACTCCTAATTGGTCATTACCTTTTGAAATTATGTGTGATGCCTCGGATTATGCTTTAGGTGCTGTTTTAGGGCAAAGGGTAGACAAAAAGCCTGTGGTTATTTACTATGCGAGTCGCACACTCGCTGATGCCCAACTTAGGTACACCACAACAGAAAAGGAGTTACTTGCTGTTGTCTTTGCCCTTGAAAAGTTTCGGTCCTATCTGCTAGGGGCCAAAGTCATTGTGTTCTCTGACCACTCAGCTCTCAGACACCTGCTGTCTAAAAAAGATGCCAAACCAAGGTTGATTAGATGGATCCTTTTATTACAAGAATTTGATTTCGAAATTCAGGATAAAAAAGGAAGTGAAAATGTTGTTGCAGATCACTTGTCCCGAATTATCACATCAGACACCACACCCTTACAAGACTCATTTCCAGATGAGCACCTCCTTAGTGTATCTCACATTCCACCCCCATGGTATGCACACATTGTCAATTACTTAGCCGTGAAAAAAATTCCTGAAGGTTGGTCTAAACATAAAAAAGACCGCTTCTTTGCTAAGCTCAAATACTTCTTTTGGGAAGACCCTGAGCTATTCCATTTAGGACCAGACCAAATCATTCGGAGGTGTGCCCCTGAAGGTGAGCAACAAAGCATTTTGACATTTTGCCACACCTTAGCTTGTGGGGGGCATTTTTCAAGTAAGAAAACGGCAGCGAAAGTTTTACAGAGTGGGTTCTACTGGCCCACAATATTTAAAGATGCATTCGAATTTTGCAAATCTTGTGAGCGCTGTCAGGCTATGGGAAACATGTCACGCAGGGACATGATGCCTTTAAACCCTATCCTGGTTGTGGAAATTTTTGATGTATGGGGAATTGACTTCATGGGACCGTTTCCACCATCTTTTGGTCATGAGTACATTTTGGTGGCAGTGGATTACGTGTCTAAGTGGATAGAAGCTATAGCCACAAGGACTAATGATCACAAAATTGTCATGAAATTTGTTCGCAAGAACATTTTCTCTCGATTTGGATGTCCGAGGGCTATCATTAGTGATGGGGGTTCACATTTCATCCATTCTCAATTCCGGGCTTTGTTTCGGAAGTATGGGATAACACATAAGATTGCTACCCCCTATCATCCCCAGACTAGTGGCCAGGTGGAGGTTTCTAATAGGGAGATCAAGAACATTTTGTAAAAGTCTGTCCGGCCCGATAGGAAAGATTGGTCAGAAAGATTAGATGATGCTTTATGGGCCTATCGGACCGCCTATAAAACTCCTATTGGCATGTCCCCTTATAGGCTTATTTTTGGAAAGCCATGTCATTTGCCAGTCGAATTGGAACATAGGGCCTATTGGGCAATCAAACAATTCAATCTTGATTTAGCACAGGCTAGTTCCCATAGAGCCCTTCAACTAAATGAGTTAGAAGAACTTCGCAATGAAGCCTATGAGAACTCTAGGATTTATAAAGCCCAGACGAAAGCATTCCATGATAAGCACATTTCACGCAAAACTTTTCAAATCAACCAAAAGGTCTGGCTTTTTAACTCTAGGCTGCGATTATTCCCAGGCAAATTAAAATCTCGATGGGATGGACCATATGTAGTAATTAAAATATTTGACCATGGTGCAGTAACAATTCTTGATCCTAACACTGGTCAAACTTTCACTGTCAATGGTCAACGTTTGAAACCTTACATTGAAAATCTTCCAATGTTGCAGGAGGACTCTCTCAGGCTGAGTGACCCATTGTGAGCTATATTGTGTCTGGCTGAAGACGTTAAACTTAGCGCTTCTTGGGAGGCAACCCAATTATCCTGTCTCTTTTCAAAAAAAAAAAAAAAATTTGATTGATTTTCTTATTTGTCTAAGGCGCATGGAGCATGGAGCAATATTTCTTTGATGACGACATCTCTCTCTCAGGTCGTATCTATCATTCCCTCTACTTTTTATGGCTTTATTTCATTTCTATATCTTACTCATGCCATTAGGGACAATGTCACCTAAGTTGGGGGGTAACTTGAGCTTGAATTTCCTCAAAATAATTATAACCTTTCATCACACCTCTAACAAGTGTTTCATGTTCATATTTTATGATGAGAAACTTTTCTTAGAATGATATGACTTAGAGTCTTACATGTGAAAGTTGCACATTAAAGGGATGAATTAATTGGTTATGTCTTTAGCCTGTTCCTCAGAATACACCTGAAAATTCTATTGAACTTGCACACAATTGCACAATAACAAGATCGGTGGATGACAAACATTAGGATGATGGGAATTTTACTTGACACTTAGGTGGTGATGAATATTATGCCCATTCGTTGAACATAATCGTGAGGAAAAAGCTACCTGCCAAAAAAAAAAAAAACATATGGAAAATGCCCCTGAACTTAGTAACCGGGCATGCTTCTCCTAAGGCAAGAGTTGAGGTTCGCGTCAAACGGCGAAGGGATGTGCAGCACCGTGTGTCAAAAAAAAAAAAAGATATAAAAAAAAAGAAGTATAAACTGGCAGAGTGAAGCTACCTGTAATTCGAGAAGCTCAATTCAAGAGGTGGGCAGAATTGAAAATCATCTTTAAGTGAAAGGTAGAAGACTCATTCATCTAGATTGTTTGGAAGTCACTAGTCAAGTTATATCACTCATACACAAAGAGATATTTAATTTTGAGTGTATCCTGAGGAAAGGTCTAAACACATGGACTGATGAAATTTATACCAAATGCATTCTACTTGAACTTGTAATACTCCAAAGTCTAAATCATTATGCATAATGTTCTTGCCATGATCTATGACACATGAGTATTTGCTAGTCCTAATTTTATAATTGTTTACATTGCTAAGGGACTAGCAATGTTCAAGTTGGGGGGTGTGATAAGTCTCCATTTCTTATGATAATACATCGCATAAATACCATTTTATGTGCATATAATTAGGTAATTATGCATATTTCATAGTTAACCTCAACTCCACATTTAAATTGGAGCTTTCACGTAAATTGATTAATTCAATTATCTTATTTAATAATAAATTAAAGTTGAGGGGCATGATCATTAATTCTCCATTGCATAATCATGAGCATTTGAGATTTATGTGCACATTGTGGTAATTTGTATGGACTAAAGTGTAATTATGTGTGTGTAGGACACCGAAGGCAATTACAAAAGAAGTTGGGGGCAAAAGGGTCATCACCATTTTGACCAAGTCAAATAAAGAATTCAAATTATTTTGATTGGAGGGAAAGGAAAGTTCAAAATTTCGAATTCAAAGTTTGAAAAGGAGGAATCCAAACTTTAAGTTTGGAAAGGAGGAAAAGGATATCCAAAATTTGAATTAAATTAGAGACATGATGAGCCTTGGGAAATGGGGTGCCTAAAGTCCAAGAAAGGGGGTGCCCACCTACTTTTACTCTTCCCCATGCATCATATTCCATTTGAATCTTAGCCATCCATCTCCTTTTGATATAATCTCCACCCTCTATCTACCAAACTTTCCCTATAAATAGCCCATGGTAAGGAGGAGAAGGAGAGTTTTTTCTTTGAGCAATCTTTCACTCTCCCTCTTTCTCTCCCAACCTTAGGCCTCCGGTTGCTCCCATTTTGTCCTCCACAACTCCCCTTTCATGGCGACGTGCACATCAAGACGGGCGACGTTTCAAGGCTCGTGACGTGGACGGCGACGGCTTCTTCATCCACCTCTTTCCACAGTGATCTCTTTCAAGGCGGAGTGATCCTCTCCAAGGCTCGGCGAGGAGGAGACGACGGCGTCATCACCATTGCTACTACCATCTTCACACCTTAGGCTCCTCTTTTTGTTATTACTTTAGTTTTATTTCACTTCATTGTAATCTCATTGTGCCATTAGTGTAAACTTATTTCACATTTCATGTACTCTTCCTTTTAAGTTAATAAAAGTTACTCTCTTGATCTAGTTCTTGCTCTTCTTCCCTCTCTATCTCTTTCTTCTATATTTTCTTTCCACTTCATACAATTATTTTCTATAGCATAAGCGCATAGTCATGGTGTTTTCAATTAAGTGTTAGAATCATTCTTTGTTTCCTCACTTTTCTTCAAACAATCAAATCACAAATATTTTCCAAAGGAGTCTAAAGTTTTTAACTCTAAAAATCTATTCTTCCTTGTGGATTCGACCCGTGCTTGTCCGAATACTACATTCTCTTTTGATCATTTTGTGCGAGTGCGATTTTAAGATTGTTATATGCATGGTTTAAACGACGAACTTTCGCGTTATCAGCGGCGACGGCGACGATCTACACACTGGATAGATGAGGCTTCACACCTCTGATTCACAGCCTTCCCAGCTACAGAAGGGGGAGAGAGGAGAGAGATAGGGGGCGGCCCTTGCTCCTTTGGAGGAAATTCCAGATTTTTCTTTCATTAATTCCACTCAAAATGAAAATACAAGGTTCTTATAGAAAATACAAAAAGACTAGTTTTATCCCTAGATCTAGGATTGGTGGGGGGTAAAAGAGGGAGTCCACAATTTATTTCTTCCATGTGGTTTGGAACAAATAAAATAAGATTTCAATGCTAATAAACTATATTATACATGGGGCACCCCGTTGACTTATGTGTTCCAAATTTTGAATTTTGTTACCCTTTGTCCCCCCTTGGTCCAACCCTGCTAGAAGCCAACCTTTGAGGGTTCACTTACCCCACATGGGCCAAAGAGCTGAGGTGGATCAATGGGAGAAAGGATGGGGGGGGCCGCGGGACCCGGTGATCCCAAATTACAAATAAACCCCTTTTACAATCCGAATTAGAATCCGAATAAAGCCAAATAAACACACATTACACATAAATAAAATACCAGTAAATATGACAAATACTAAGACTCAAGGGGGAGTCTCCAGACTGTCTCCAAGCCAGATGGAAGTCGATGTAGCTCGAGTGGTGCTCCGCGTACGGTACCGACGGCTCGCCGGTTCGTGCTTCTCGATCGCTCTAGTGTCCGCACCACAAATTCCTGTAGCAACGAGGTCGGTGCAGTTCTTGTTTCAGGCCTATTAGACTCGGTGCTGTTGTGACTCCCTCTGTGTTGATGGTGTTGACATGTAACTTTACTTCATATGGCAACACATTGTTTTGATTGATTGGCAACACTGTTTATCTTTTGATGAAATTCCTTTTATCAGATTGCCTGTGTGTTCTATGCATTTTATCTTGTTTTCACACTGAACACACACTCAAAGTCTCAAAGTCTATACATCGCTGTTGGGCATCAAAGTCTACACATTAGCATCAGGCAGCAAGTGTGTACAACGCCCTGTGTAGGCACGACAAGTCCATACACTGGTTGCACATTGCACAGCTGCAGACATTTCAAAGTCTACACACTGCACTGCATGTGAAACTTCAAGCCTGCACATTGCACAACATGCGAAGTCACAAAGTGTGTACATTGCATAGCATGCAGGCGTCAAAGTTCATACATTGTTATGGGTCGACCCCCTGTTCTCATGAGTCGACTCATCTGGTTGTGCATAGTTTACACATTGCCCATCGTTGCAAAGTCCATACATCCACAGTGCATTGCATAGTCTATACACTGTCCGTCTCATTTAGTGTCTAAGGCAAAGTCTGTACATTGGACGGTGTCAGGCGAAGTCTGTACATTGAGCGTCTCAATGAGCGTCTCATGTAAGTCCACACATTGGACTGTAGCATGCATTTGTCAATGGCATCTAAGTCTGTATAATGACCGTCTTCCTTAGCGTCTTGATCTTCCAAGTCTATACAGGCTTCTGTTTTACAAAGTCTGTACATTGGTCTCAGACTCCAAAGTCTATACATCGCCTGTTGACTGCAAAGTCTATGCAGAGCTCAAGAGTTCGAAGTCGATACATTCATTCACTGTAGCTTGCACGAGGTAAAGTTTGTACATTGGCCTCCATGCCTCAAGTCTATACATTGGACTGTTTGGCCAAGTCTGTACATCGCTGTTTGCCAAAGTCTGTACATTGGCATCTGTTCCTTCGTTACGATTCAAAGTCTGCACATTGGGTTATTTACCTACGTTCAGCTTCGAAGTCTATACATCGATGCCTTTACCTACGTTGCAGTTCAAAGTCTATACAGTCGATGTCTTCCATTGCTTCAAGTCTATACAGCCGTTCTTTTACAAAGTCTATACATAGGTCTTCACCTCAAGTCTGTACAGTCACTTGTTGACAAGTCTTCACATAGTGAAGTCTATACACTCAACTCCTTCACATCTTGCAAAGTCTGTACATTGCATTCATCAGTTTTGAAGTCTATACATTGTTTGTCTTCATTTGAGTCTCACTGAAGTCTACACATTGCATCTTCTTACTGAAGTCTGCACATTACATCTTCATTCATGAAGTCTACACATTGCATCTTCATTTGTGAAGTCTACACATTGCATCTTCATTTGCGAAGTCTGTACATTGCATTGATCTTCACTTAGTCTATACATTGACAGTCTTCATATCACCTAAGTCTGTATAGCGGTTGCTTCATACAGCAAGTCTGTACATAGCTTTCACTTATATAAAGTCTATACAACGCAGTTCTTCTGATAAGTCTATACAGAGTTGTTATTTAATCTGATCATCCGATACTCTGTCTGACAGGGATTCTCTACTGAGATTACTGACATGGCTAATGATCCCAGGAGGACGAGGTGTGCAGATGCTGACACGTGGATGGAATTGCCTCGGATCTGGCGAATTCACTTGGGCGGGAACTGTGGAAGCCACGCGCCGTTATCCACCTGCTGCTGTTATATATAGCAGTCTTCATCTTCTATAAAGGCTGATCGAAGTTGGCAAAGTCTATACATCCAGCCTGAAGTAGTAGCCACCGAGATCCACTGTGAGAGGAAGAACAAACAGAGAAGAAGAAAAAGAGAGATGAGTTGAGAGAGTTATTGTGAGAGCTTGAGAATCAGTCTCTTGGTCCAGTTACCAGAGCTGATATTGCTCAACTTTGAGCTACAGTCGTTTTGGTTTTCTTCCATTCGATTGTGTGTTTTGTTTGTTTTCAGTCTTGCTATTTTCTCTTTGAAAACTCTTGTTCTATGAAGCTGTTAGTCAGCGGTTTCAAGCTGTGAGGCAGCGGGTTGCAGAGGTGTTCCCATGGTCGGCTGAGCTGTAGTGCCCAGCAGAGCAAGCTGTGAAGCTCAGCTGTTGCAGAGGGTGTTCCTCTGGTCGGGATAAGTTGTAAGCCCCAGCCGTTGTTGGCAAGCTGTAGAGCCCAGCTGATTGAAGCTGTGTATCAGCAGTAATCCACATTCGAGTTGAATGTGGGGTGGACGTAGGTCGGATTGACCGAACCACCTAAAATCCTCGTGCCTCTCGTGTGTTTGATTGCTTGTTCAGTAGATCTTGTGTGTTTCATTCGGTGCATTGGCTGTGTTCGTTTAGTGTTCTTCTAATTCCGCATTTGATTCTAGGCCTAATTTTTAAATAGCCAGTTGATCTATTCACCCCCCCTCTAGATCCACACCCTATGGTGATAGAGCCTTCCATCTAACTTCAACACTTGGTATCAGAGCTAGACTCTTCTACAGGGACTTACCACCCGAAGAGGATAAGCACAGATGGACGGAAGAGGGATGATAGCTGAAGGACACTCCACATCCAAGACCCCGTACTTCGATGGAACCAACTACGCATACTGGAAGCACCGTATGCAGGTATTCTTGAGGGCTAAAGATTATGAAATTTGGAAGGTGGTTAGCAAGGGACCTTTCGAGCTGTCCCCAAATGAAGATGTATGGACCAAGGAGGAAATTAGAAGGTCCACGCTCAACTGGAGTGCAATCAATGCAATCCAGTGCTCTCTGCATCCCATCGAGTTCTCACGAATATCTGCCTGCTCCTCATCGAAGGAAATGTGGGATGCACTTGAAGTCATCTATGAGGGGACTTCACAAGTCAGAGAGACTAAGACTAATCTACTGGTTTCAGAATACGAAGCTTTCAAGATGAAGCCTAATGAGACGATCAAAGAAATGTATGCTCGGCTGACTATTATCACAAATGGTCTCAGAGGCTTCGGGAAAAAATATTCTGAGTATGATGTAGTCAAGAAGATCTTACGATCCTTGACTCCAATTTGGCACACCAAGGCCACAGTTATGGAAGAGTCAAGAGATCTGCACAATACTAAGGCAGATGAGCTGATCGGATCTCTAATGGCTTATGAGATGAATCTGCCGAAGATAGAGGAGGCTGACAGAAAGAGGAAGCCTATAGCTCTGAAGGCTAGTGCTAGCAGATCTAGTCGATCCAGCCCCAACGGATCATCAACTGAAGAGAGCTTGTCTGAAGAAGAAGTGGCAAATGCTGATATTGCCATGATTACTAGGGAATTCCGGAGATTTCTCAAGAAAGAAGGAAGAAGATTCAGCCGAAGAAATCCCAACAGTGGCCGCCGAGACACAAGGTATAAATCAAACCCTCTAAAGAAAGCTGAAACTAATGTTTGCTATCAATGCAGGAAGGCGGGTCACTTTAAAGCTGAATGTCCGACAAATCAGAACCTCAAGGATAAGTCCAAGAAGAAGAACACAAAAGGGAAAGCTATGGTGAGTACCTGGAGTGATGAGGACGAGGGATCATTGAGCGTCACTTCGGACAGTGAAGTTGAAGATGAGAAGCCAATCTGTCTCATGGCAACCAGCTCAGAAGATAGAGAGGAAGAATCTGATGAGGTATCCTCTAGCTATGAAAATTTTACTATTACTGATTGGATGGTTGCTTATGATGAACTTACTGATAGAGTAGATGAGGTCAGAAAAGAAAACAGGCATCTACAAAGAAAAATTAAAATCATGCAAAATGATACTTCATTGTCTGATAAAATTGCCTACTTAGAAACTGAGAACAGTAAGCTGAAACTCACATGTTCTGAATTTGAAGAAATCAATAAAGAACTGAAAATTTCTAAGGAAGAAAATGTGAGATTAGACAATGAAATTGATGCATGGACACTGAAAATTCAGAATTATGAAAATGAGATAAAAATTGTTTCTGGAAAATATTAAGCTGTCCTCAATGTGAATAATGAGTTGAAAAAATCTATTGATGAAGTTCAGAAAGATAATGAGGATAAGCTAAAAACAATTGAGAAAATGACCCAAGGATCTGAAAATTTAGATGCATTATTGGGGTCAAAGGTAAATTTCAGAAGAGAGGGCCTAGGATTCAACTCTAGTGCAACTAAAAGCTTTGGAATGAAAACTATTTCCTTTGTTGCACAAAAGGAGAAAGGACCTCTGATCAACATGAATTCTAATAATGTTGTAAAGACAAATTTGAATCTGAAAAGGCTACATGCAGAGGAGAAGGGCAAACAGAAAGTAGGTGAGCCTAGTAGAATTGGGGCTTCCAAACCCAGCTCTAGTGCTCAACCCAAGGTTAGGGGTCAGCATGTTCAGGTAAACAAACCCCATGTCAATGCCAAAAAGTCTTCACCACCATCATCACAGAAAAGGACCCAACCAAAACCTATGAATAGGTCAGCAGGGTCAAGGGTGCAGGGAAGACAAAATATTTTCAGAAGTCAGCCCAACAAATTCAATCCACCTAGAGTTCAGTCCTACTACCCCACACAGCCAATCTATCCTAATGGGTGTGGGTGGACTAGAACTCAAGGGATGCATACAGGGTATGTTCATCAACCTACACACTTTTACAGACCCTATGTCAGAAATTGGGAAAATGGGTATGGTAGTCGGATGCCTAGGAATTATCAACATTTCCACAGCCAGCCCAGGAACTACTATGGCCAAAACTTTATGAATGCAACATGGCCGAGGCATTGGCACAATAACAACAATTCTGTGAATAACTCTGTTGGTGCAAATAAGAAGAAAGTTAAAAAGAAAAAGTAAAACAAAAAGAAATCTGGAAAATCCACTGAACAGAACTGCTTCAAACAAATGTGGATTCCCAAAACCATGCTCTCTTTCTTTACTTGCACTTCATCTGCATTGGAGCCCAATCAGACTTGGGTTCCAAACTCTTTGCCCTAATTGTGTTTGCAGGTATGCTTGGCAGCCAAGAGCAACTTGTGGTACTTGGACAGTGGCTGCTCCAGGCATATGACAGAAGATAAGGCCAAGTTTTGTATGCTAACTGAAAAGCTTGGAGGCCTTGTCACCTTTGGAAGCAACACAAAGGGTAGGATCATTGGATCAGGTAAGGTAGGTAAGTGTTCTACCTGCTGCATTGATGATGTTATGCTGGTTGAAGGTTAGCTTACAATTTACTTAGTATCAGCCAGTTGTGTGATAAGGGTCATAAGGTTTTATTTGATTCTCAATGCTGCAAGGTTTTTGAACCTGATTCAGAAATTATAAAATTCTCTGGAAAAAGAATAAATAACACATACATGATAGATCTAGATGATATTCAGCATTCTAACCTATGTCTTACTGCCAATAGAGAAGATTTAGCATTTTTATGGCATCGTAGGTTAGGCCATGCTAGTTATACCATTTTGCATAAACTAAACAAGCATAGCATAGTTAGAGGACTTCCTGAAGTTTCCTTCAAGAAAGAAAATAAAATCTGTGATGCATGCACTCAATCAAAGATAACTAGAAAGTCATTTAAGTCTAGAACTAAAAATCTATCTTCCCAACCCTATGAGCTGATACACATGGACCTTTTTGGGCCAACCAGATCTGTCAGCTTATCAGGGAGGAGGTATGGGTTTGTCATGGTAGATGACTTTTCTAGGTATACTTGGGTTTATTTCTTATCTAATAAGAGTGATGCCTTCTCAGAATTTCAGGAGTTCTGTATAAGAATAAATCAGAAAATTGAAAATATTTTGATTGATCATGGAGGTGAGTTTGAAAACTCACACTTTGAAGAATTTTGCAGGTCAAGTGGGATTCATCATAAGTTCTCCTCACCCAGGACACCTGAGCAGAATGGTGTTGTCGAGAGGAGGAACAGAACTCTAGTGGAAATGGGCCGAACTCTCTTAGTTGAAGGTCAACTGCCAAGAAAATTCTGGGCTGAAGCAGTCAACACAGCCTGCTATGTAATTAATAGAGCAATGGTAAGACCTTCCACCCAGAAAACCCCGTATGAGATTTTGAGATGTAAGAAACCTTAAATCGCCCACTTCATGGCCTTTGGTTGTAAATGTGTTATCCATATAAATGACAAGAGGGACCTGTTGGCACTCAAAATACGATCCTTCGGCAATCAAGCTGCAAAGATGAATGATACGGCCCACTGAAGCACAGAAGCCGATGAAGACTAGCTTACTAAAGGCCCTTCAAGCTGCCAGAGCCTCGAGCCACCTTGAAGGGAGCACCGGGGACTTCACCTTAGGAGAGTCGGAACGAACCCACAACCAACCGGCAACGCGATCAAGCCTGCCCAATGATCCGGCATCGACCTCGTCATGCCGCTATCCCACATCCGTTGCCCGACCAAGGATGATGGTCTACCCAATGACTCTCCTAAGGAGGAAAAACATCCTCGGCCGCCCACAACAAGAGGCCAAGGGTTCTGCCAACAGAGGGTCCCGATTACCAGACACGGGTTCGGCTTCTCGCCATAGTGGGCCCATTGGCGGCCGATTGAGCGCCGTTCAAGGCGGAATTATCCAGGATGCAACACCATCCTGCAAAGAAGCTTTGAGCACGAGTCCGTCTCAACCAGGAGCACAAGTCACAGTGCCGAAGGCTGTACCAGCAGGACGTCCGTGTGCTCGGACCAGACACACGCGAAGGTCTGATCAAGGCCACTCGTCGTACCAAGAGCTATGTCAACACCTCGTCAAGGTTTTCCAAGGGCCAGGGTGAGAGGAATAGTCAACGGGGGCTTCTGGAATCATCTCCAGACCCACCGGACCCAGCACGCCAAGAACAAGCTGAAACGGCGCCGTCAAATCGGCGCGGCAAGAGCAACAGAGGCGTGTTCCCCGACGCCGTCAAACCGGCGCGCAAAAGCCCAATCCGGGACTTCTTCCCGGCGCCACCAAATTCGGCGCGCCCCCCTTCCCGGGGCGCCGGATTAACAGAAGCTATATATATAGCCTGCCTTCGGCCAGAGGAAGAGGAGAGAGATCAGAGAAAAAAAAAGGGAAGCGGAATTGAAAGAGAAAAAAAATAGAGAATTGAAAAAAAAAGAGGACAGGTCCAGGGAAAAGGGTGAAAGGGTTCTTTGATCTAAAAAAACCCCGTCTGAGTCTCTCGGCGGTGGCCGCTCTGCTCCACTCGAGCTCCTCAGAATCGGAGAAGGAAAGCATCTATCTCTCATCTGTCTAGGTGGGTCTCCGTGTTTCTCTCGGTCGAACCCCTTTATTCCGCTTGGATTTTCTTCCCTGTTTCAATGTAAGTGAGGAAGGGGAGAGGCGATGATATGAGCCTACTCCCCCCCCTTTCACCATCTCTATCATTCACTACCTCTTCCTTCATTCAATGTTAACGACGATCGGGCGACAACGCCGACGTCGGAATATGCTTGTATGCATTTTATCTGTTTACCGTGGAATGAATGAATATGTATATCAATGGGTTAAAGAGTTTAATGGCCTTACTCTACCTCTGCATCGCTGCATCTTCTTCCTCCTTGAGTTTTCTTTCTGTGGCCGTTGATACGTCGCCGCACAACAGTGCCGGCGCCGTGGAGGGTGATGTGCACATGTGCACATCTCTCCGATGATCTGTGCAACGAATGGATGGATGTGAGTATGCCCGGCGCCGTGGTTATCTCTCCCATCTGCCTCCTTTGCCTTCTGTTTGCATGTTTACTTGTTTCATGGTGCGAACGAGCTTCGTACCCGCCTTCTCCGATGTCGGATATGCCCTGGTACACCATGGGCTACAGTAATTTCCCCTCTCCCTGGGGCTCTTCCTTTCATGGAATGTCGAAGGCTTCTCCGTCAGAGATATGCGCATGTATGTCTTACTGGTCGACCCTGGGCCTGTCCGCTTGCCCCTCCCTCCTATTTCTGATTATAAACAAGAGGAGATAAGGCTGTCCCTATAAGCTTGAGGTTTGGTTTCTTCGCATCATTGTTCTCCGAGCGTTAGCTCGGTGATCGCTCTGTTAACTTACTAATCCCTCTATGCATATATAGATATATATATATATATATATATATAGCTGTATATATCATGATCAGTTTGCCGACTGAGTATGAGTTGCATCCGCGTCGTGTTACCGTCCTTTTAAGGAGATTTGGTGACCGGGGAGAGGGGAACATCCCCCACTGTTCCATTGTGATAACACTCTGTCCACCGGGGACCGTCCAGTAGTGACGAATCTCCTATGGATTAATGAGTGAATAGTAAACGGGTTAATTCCGACATCTCAAATCCACAGTCCCTAATGGACTTTGTGGTGGCCGTGAGATGCGTGTGCCCCTCGTAGGCTGGCCCTCGGGGTTTCCTTCTCTAATCGGTCGTCCCGTCTTGAGTGTTGAGTCGACTTGGGTCGCATACCCCTCGTAGGCCAGCCCTCGGGGTTTTTCGCTCCCACAATGAGTCGTCTCATCCGCCCACCCTCACCCACGGACTTGGTGCCCCTAGTAGGCTAGCCCTCGGGGTCTTCCTATCCGTTTGGGTCTGCCGGCCGCCGTTGCGCCACCCGACTTTTAGGGGTTTACTCCGCCACGTGAGTACTCCCCACTTCTCCCCGATAATCCTTTGGGATGGGGAGATGCTGCCGAAATTTTGGCTCGAACGAGTTTAAACTCGGAACAATCGCCGCGCTCGAGTCTGAACCTCACGCGAGCCCGTGATTCGACCGTTGGATGCCTTGGGACCGATTCGATGAATGATAAACTCAATAAATTCTCAAAATCTTCCAATTTTTTTTAATATATCCATAAATAAACCAACGAAACTCCCGTTTCCGTGAAATCGGGCTAAATCGGCGCAGTTCGTACACGATAACGCCTTAAAACGGCGCGCCCTTCCCGGCGCGCCCTTCCCGGCGCGCCTTAATCAGGCCGCGCCGTTTTAACAGGCTATTTCCCATTTACCTACGGTTCTGGCATCGTTTTAAGCCTTTTACCGACGTTTCAGGGCGCCGTTTCAAGCGTTTTAGCCCCTTTCTTCGCATGCACTGCACCAGTTTCGTTCCAAATCGTGTCATCGCGTCATTCCAACCCTTTTCCCACTCATGGGATGATTTCTTATGCTAATCATAGAAGGACACAAGCTCCTCGACCAAATAAACTGAATAAAATTAGCATGTCCAAGCATTCATATCACATTAATGTATGCCTAAATATGTGCATCTTTGGTATATCAAATAATATTGCCAGAAGGTCAGGTTACGCCTGATTGGAAGCCTTGCTACGCGTGAAGGTGGCCTTCGAGCCTAAGTCCTCCGCCATGTACCAGGGTCCACCCCAATAAATCGTGTGTAGTCAATCGCAGCATCTTGCATGATCACTCGCATGCTCTGTATCCTTTATTCTGGCTTTGACAGCCCGCTATCTCGGTAATTAATCAAAGGTGTTCCCTCCTCGTGGGGGATGTAATTAACGCCATAACCTTTATGGTATGGCGGACTGCTGGTCCCGACTGAACCTCACATTCGCCCGACATGGGTCAGAATGAGCGCACAATAAAATAGTGACTCATGTGACTGGCACGCCCGCGTCGTCAATCGGTCAGTTGACTACCAGTTAGTCAAATGGCTGATCGATACGTGAAATAAGATGCGTATATATGTATATATACACATATATACACGAAATAAGGTAAGAACGACAAGAGGGTCGGATAAAAAAAATGTCGCAAACAAGTCTGGCACGCCCGGTGGGACCAGTGTCACCTTTCATCTCTTTGCCGAGATATTCGGGTTTTGTAGCCCTCTCCATGGCTACTGATTATTTCCCTGTGTGTCTTTGCAGGCAGATCAATGACGATCCATGGGATAACTGGCGTCGATTTCGATCATTCGATCGTTGGGGGACACGCGTAAGGGTACCTGGCGGTACCCATGGAATTTGGCATCTTCCCTGCCGCTGTAGGCTTCCCCAACTTTTTGGGGTTAGCCTTCGTCGATATCCTGGAGGTCGAAGCCCCAGAACCTGCTGAGGAAGTCGCGGAGAAGATGGAGCCTCTGAAGGTTCCCTGCTGCGAAGACTTGCCTGAAAGCCCGGCCCCGGCCGCTAGCTGCTTGGTGCACCACGTCATACATGGGACCCACCCCAGTGTCATCAACAAGCACCCTGGAGGACGCCAGCGTCGCCAGGTCCGCCAGAAGGCTGTTGCAATCACCGGAACCCTATCGCAGTCCGGGAAATCTATGCTTGTTGGAGGCATGCGCGTCTTCCTTGACGGACGCACGGCCCGGGTGACCCCAGACCGAGTCATCCCCAACATCCCTGTCCGCAATATCTATCAAGCCCTCACTGGAAGGAGGGCAGAAAGAGAAGAAGCCAGCCCCTATGGCCAAGGAAGCTCGGCACTCAAGCCGAAAAAGTTCAAACAGGTGTGGGTTCCCAAGCGGACCCGACCTGCCTACCATCTAACCCCCATCCGCCGCCGTCCTATGAACGACGAGGCGGGAGTGAGAAGAGAAAGGGGCTTGCCCCCGAAGAATGAAGAAGAAGTGGTTGTGGATCCTCCGCGCCGCTGAAGTTTCCGGGCTGCTGCCCGCCAAGCCAACGTCCCAGTCACGGGATGAAGATTCAAACATCCGGCCGACAGAGCTCGGCTGGCCTATATCCCTCCTGCTGGAGGTCGACAACTATCCCCCGTACTCTATCAAGAGCGGGGTCAAGAGGAGGTAACCTGTCTGATCAGGAACTACTTTCGAGGGCTGGGCAACCCCTCGCTGGGTCAGCAGCGACTAATGCAGATAGTCGCCACTGACGAAGACTACTTCCCGTCCGTGGCGGATGTAGAAGATATGGAAGATTGGATGATGGTGTCGTCAGTCGATGATAATGGGTACAACGACGGTTTCGAGATCGAAGCCGATGAAGCCTTCCCCGAGCGGGAAGAAGAAAGAAGAGTTTCTGTGTTCAAGAGGCTGACCTTTCCGCAACAAGCCAGACGGAGGGTCCATCGACAGAGAAGAAGGATGCAGGTCTTTGCTTGCAACATGGCTGGTATATCCAGCCGATATGGGGAGCTTCCTGAAGACTCCCAAGAACTGGCTCAATTGGCCGTACGGCCCGGGCCAGCTACCCGCAGAACAGAAGCGACAAGAGAGCTTCGGGCGACCATGAGAGGGAAACAACCCCAAGTCTATCCCCGCTGGGATGATAAGGCCCCCGTCTTAACCGCTAATGTGGTGACGACGGAAGAAGAAGACGACGTCCTCCTCGACATCCTGCCTGAGGGTACGTCCGGGGAAACGACAGAGGGTATCCCCACCACTATAGATCCATCAGTTCTGATGCTGCTGCAAAAATATCAATGGGAGATAGATTCTCTGAAGAAACAGCTGATAGAAAAGACTGAGCATTCATCAGCTTCTAAACCACCCGAAGTCCAGGGTGAATCATCCCAGGGAGCGGTTCGTCGTGATGACCCTCCACCGCTCTATACATTGTCCCAGCCATCAGAGCCAAGCATGGCGATAGCGCAACAGTGGCAGCCACAGCCTCAGCCGTTGCTACCTCCGGTGCTCCCCCAGGCGCATCCGACACCCCCGCTGCTGCATCCTCCACAGGCGACCACCCTGGTCACCCCATACCATCAGCCAGCGCACTTCTATCCGGAGCCAGTCGACCCCACGGTCGTGAACCGAATGATGGTGGAAAGGATGATCGAGCTGAAGCTTGCAGAGAAGAGTGAAGGCGACTACGTCGCATTCGATGCCTATCGGGTGCCCTACCCACAACACCATGCGGCTAAACGGCTTCCCCCAGGGGTCAACAAGCCGCCCAAATTCAACAAATTCAACGGGAAGGGGTCCCCTAAAGAGCATATTGCATATTATATGACCGTTATGGGTGATCTGGCCACCGACGAGTCATATCTGCTGAGGTTCTTCGGGTCCTCGCTGACGGGGCTCACATTTGAATGGTACTCCAACCTCTCGGCCGGGTCAATTAATGATTGGTCGGATATGCAGAGAAAATTCAGAGAAAGATTCCTTGTCACAGAGAGGGAGGTCACAGTGGCCGAACTCTACTCAATAAAACAAAGGGCGGATGAGACAGCCCTTGATTACATCAAGAGGTGGAGGAACCTCGGAATGAGGTGCAAGCGGCCCCCGCATCAGGAGGACGCTGTGCAAATATGTAAACAAAACCTCAGGAGGGAGGTCCTGGAAAAGATGATTGGTATGGAAATACGGTCGTTCGACCGGCTGAATAATGTGGTGGCTGAGGTGGAGGCTTTTCTAGCCAAGCCTATCCCGGCGTCCGCCGCCAGCACAGCCCAGAAAGGCAAGGCCGCGGAACGGCGCCCCACACCTAAAGAAGCGAATGCGCTTGATATCAAGGCGTTCGAACAACAAAAGGAGAAAGGCAAGAAAGTGGCTCCCCCGCAACCTGCGAAAGCTCCAGATAATAAAGAAGGTCCTTCACTGAGGGACAAAATGAAGAAAGCTTATTCCTTTCCAAAAGACAAGACCCGAGTCCTGTTCGACTGGGTAACAGAATACAACATGGTCACTCTGCCCGAGCCAAGGAGGCCGGAGGACCTGAAAAGAAAAGACAGTCCAAGATTCTGCCCCTACCACCAGATGTTGGGACATCCAATCGAAGACTGTTACGTTTTCAAAGACGTCATCGAAGGGATGGTGAAGAAGAATGAGATAGAGCTGGGAGAGTACAAAGTAGACCCTCCTCAGCCACATGAAGCCCCTTTCAGGAGGGCAGCAGTCAACATGGTCTCCCTCTACCAGGCACTGCCTGAGGAGATCTCTGAAGCAAGCACACGGAGCACCTATGAAATCCATTCCCTGGAACCCGTGAAAGAACAACAGGGGTGGCAGTGGATCCCTGTGAAGCACAAGAAGAAGAGGGCACCCTGCCCGAAAGAGGGGGCACATATCCGTGGCATTACACCCCGGCCTGCTCCGCCAGTGGTAGCACCCGTATGGGTCACTCCACCTACAGCTGTCAGAATACATACACCTAACAGGAGGAGACAAACTCCGCTGCCAGTAATCAAGGAAACCAATCCTGGAGTCCTTCGACTGCAACACTTAATTGAAGGGCTAGATGAATATGTGCAGCCCGAACTGAAACCTCTACTTATACGGGACCACGTCCCATGGCAAGAGCTGGAGCAACTCTCACTCAAGCAAGGGGAGGAAGCTGAAGCAGCACCACCTCAAGAGAGCAACATGTTCTGGGGGCAAGCACCTGCAGAAACGAAAAAGAAGAAAAAGCAAAAGAAGAAAAAAAGAAAGGCCGCTGGGGCCCATAAAACACAGGTCGTCTCCTGCAATACCCTGTCATAACTCTTCAACCTACCCGGAGAAGAGGAAGAAGAAGAAATTTGCTTCACACCCCATGCTGGGGGAGGCAAGGGCGAGGCCGTAATTGCTGCGCATGCCACTCGGTCAGGCCGAAAATAGGGGCGCCAGCCACCACCCAATCACAACATTATGTTCAGAGGGGAGCAACCCTACAAGACGCCTCCGCCGGAGGTTAAGGGTGTCCAAATCCCTCCTCCGCTGGGCCTATATGACAAGAGTGGGGGCAAGGCAGTCCCTTCATTCCTTGAATTTATGAAGATGTCAAAAGGGAAGCAGCCCTGCCAAGATGCTAACCCTACACCCGGGGCCGCTCACCCGCAGCCAGAACAATCTACTAAGGATGCGAATGCAGATGGAGCTTGCCCTACAGTAGCTAATAAAGAAGACCCGACAGCCGGTGCCAGTCAAGAGGGTGCCGAGTCCGAGGAAGATGAAGCAGGCCCGTCAGGACCCACAAATCAAAACCTCCCCAAGCCCAGATGGGCTGAAGAGATGAAGCTCTCCAATGTCCAGGCTGGGAGCCGAATAATGAAGTTGCTCAAGAAACTCCCCGCTCGATTTATGATCTGGGAAATTCTCTCTTTGAGTGAAGAAACTCGACAGGCGATCATCACTACTCTGCAGATGCCTGCTCATTTTGAAGCCTGCATAGTTGAGGCTATACCAGAAGCCAATATGACCTTCTCTCCAGAAGACATGCTACTGTCTACTGCCAGCCACAACAGGCCGCTATATATGAAAGGGCACCTGAACGGAAGAGAACTGAACTGGATTCTGGTCGATCCTGGTGCAGCAGTCAACATCCTGCCATATAGAATATACGAGAGGTACCACTTTAATGTGCATCTCGAGAAAGTCGGGGATATGCGTATCGCTGGCTTCAACCAAAAATGTGAAGTATCTATGGGAGTGGCAGAGTTCACACTGACCCTCGCAGATTTCACTACAACGGTGCAGTTTCATGTCATTGACTCCCGCACTCCCTACAAAGCACTGCTCGGCCGCCCATGGCTGCATGAAAATATGGTGGTGCCCTCCACGCTCCACCAGTGCATCAAATACAGCCTCCAGGGGAAGGAGGAGAGGATATTTGCTGATATCCACCCATTCGAGGTGTTTGAATGTCACTTGGCGGACGCCAACCTATATACGGGGTCTCCCCGGAAGGTTTCTGAACCTGAAGCCCCCGTAGGGGCGTCGAAGAATAGATCGGGTGACGGTTGGTATCCACCACCGCCGCGCGGATATGTCAAGCCGAAGGTGGTCTCCCACATCATGGCTTCTAGAAATGTCGGTAGGGTGACACCCCCAGCATTATACCCCAAAGCTAAGGAAGTACAGGTCGATTGACAGCACGACCGCATCGGAGTCCCGGCCGGCCTCACCAAGCCAGTCTCCGGCCTCAACGATCCCACTGTCGAACCTTTCAAAGCCTGGGAGGTGACACAGGAAGATGGGTCCAGCAGCTTGTTCTATACAGCTGAGGAGCATCCCACTCAGGAAGACACAGACTGCAGCCTCCCTGAGGATCTAGCCAACCCGCGGGTTCCTGTTCAGGGCCTGGCATTTACAACTGATCGAACGGTCAGGATGTTTCAAAAGTAACACATCCCTCCCGATCAGTCTCAAAAATGCAAGGAAGCTTTCCAGAAGATGTGGTATCCTGCAAATCTGGATAAGGAAATGAGACGTGTCTCTCAACATCCAGGGTTGGGCTTCACCCTGGAAGAATATTATTACAGTGGGCGGTACGAGGTGAATACTATCTCCGCCTTCTATCCTACTGAAGATAGCCCTCTGAGGGCAACCTTTGATGAGTATCCAGCGGAAGCCGAATATCTTGAACTCGCTCAGTCCCGAAATCAAGAAGCAGAAACCTCGGCCCCTTGCCGATGCTGGGAGCAAGTTCATCCTGAAGAAGCGGCCTTTGAAGCCGAATTTGATATGGCTAGCAGCAGCGAAGCCGAAGACATTCAAGAAGTAGGAGTCTCTCCCTCTACAGGGGTCCTACTAATGACAACTTCAGCACCCTTTCTACCAATCAGGTAGGCTTTGGTCAACTCCAATCAAGGGGAGCCAACTACCAGAGAAGAAAAAGCCACTTCTGTGGAAGATACAACTGTCCCAGAAGGTGAAACTTCCTCAACTTCTGCTGCAAAATCAACATGCTGTCTGGGCCTGGCAGTGAACGGTTACCAGCCTGTCATGGCTGTAATCTCATCTGCAAACACCAAGGCTGCCCTTTCATCCTTGGAAGCTGCAACGGTAATGGATCTGCTAATAGAACAATCCACCCAGCCGCTAGCACAAGAGATCAAGAAACCTCAGGAAGCTCTGGCGGTGTCTAACGAGGAAGTCGAAGTACTCGACCCTCAAGATGGTATTCCAGACTTCGTTGACCTCCAATCGGCACCTCAAGAGATAGAAGACGGAGGCCAAGCCATAGTCGATGAACTGATAGAAGTCAACCTGGGAAATGAGAAGGACCCTAGGCCTACCTTCCTCAGTGCCAAACTGTCCCCAGAAGAACGGGAGCTGTACATTCAACTACTGCTAGAATACCGGGATTGCTTCACCTGGACTTATAAAGAGATGCCAGGTCTAAGCCCCGCTGTCTCACAACATGAGCTGCAATCAACCCTGAAGCCGAGCCGGTGAAGCAACCACCGCGGCGCATGAGGCCAGAGCTCATCACCCAAATTTGTGCTGAAGTCGACAAGCTCATTGACGTGGGATTTGTTGAAGAAAACCAGTACACCACATGGCTGGCGAATATCATCCTCGTGAAAAAGAAGAATAGACAGATCCGGATATGTGTCGACTTTCGAGATCTAAAAAAAGCCTGCCCCAAAGATGACTTCCCGGTGCCAATAACCGAGGTCATGATCGATGCTACAACCGGCCATGAAGCCCTGTCATTCATGGATGGGTCTTCCGGCTACAATCAGATTTGGATTACGGAGCATGACCGAGTCCATACTGCTTTCCGAACTCCTAAAGGCATTTATCATTACAAGAGAATGTCGTTCGGACTAAAGAATGCTGGAGCAACCTATCAGCGCGCAATGACCAAAATCTTTGATGAATTACTCTACCACAAGGTAGAGTGCTACATAGATGACCTGGTGGTCAAAACCAGAAGAAAAGAAGATCATCTGCAAGACCTCCGGATTGTTTTTCAGAGGCTGAGGCAGCACGAGCTAAAAATGAATCCCATGAAATGTGCGTTCGGAGTGTCGAGCGGAAAATTCTTGGGCTTCATCATCCGATACTGGGGAATCGAGATAGACCCCGTAAAGATCAAGGCGATTCAGGGGTTACCTCCCCCAAGAAACATCTCCGAGCTGAGATCACTATAGGGCCGTTTGGCTTATATCCGACGCTTCATTTCCAATTTGTCAGGGCGATGCCAGCCTTTTCACAAGTTGATGATGAAAGATGTCCCTTTTTATTGGGATGCAGATTGCCAGGCAGCCTTCGACAAGCTAAAAGACTACCTGAAAACTCCTCCAGTGTTGGGCGCACCGGTGAAAGGACGACCACTGATACTGTATATAGCAGCGACACATAATTCTCTGGGGGCAATGCTGGCCCAGAATAATGAAGAAGGGAAAGAACAAGCCCTCTATTACCTCAGTCGGAGACTGGTCAGAACTGAAGAGAAATATACTTATATTGAGAAGATCTATCTGGCGCTGGTCTTCGCAGTTAAAAAGCTCCGACACTATATGTTGTCGCATGAAATCAGCTTGGTATCCAAAGAGGATCCCTTGAAGTACGTTATGTCTCAACCGGCACTCAAAGGCCGCCTGGGCAAATGGGCGGTAATCCTTATGGAATTTGATATCTCCTACGTGCCGCGCAAGGCCGTCAAGGGCCAAGCTATTGCAGAATTCTTTGCTGAGCACCCAGTGCCCGGGGATTGCCCGGTGGAGCCACAACTTCCTGAAGATGAAACCCTAGAAGCCGTGCAAGTACAGCCCTCCTTATGGCAACTATACTTTGATGGCGCGTCCAGAATTGATGCCTCTGCCGTCGGGTCAGCCAGGGTCAGAGCAGGAGCAGGCATAGTCCTGAAATCCCCAGAAGGAGAAGTGGTACATACATCCTGTTCCATAAACAAGCAATGCACAAACAATGAAGCAGAATATGAAGCCCTGATAATCGGGTTGCAAATTGCTCTGTCCATGGGAATTCAGATGCTGGAAGCATTCGGAGACTCCATGCTAGTTATAAGACAGCTGGAAGGAGAGTTCGAGGTGCGAAAGCAAGAGTTCCTCCCCTATCACCAGTTGGCAACTCGCCTGATGTCAAGATTTTACTTCATCAGCATCAAGCACATCAACCGAGGCCGGAATGCTCAGGCGGATGCCCTCGCTAAGCTGGCTAGTTCATTGGCAGTCCCGCCAGACACAAGCCTGAATGTAACAATGATCAACCGCCGATAGGTCCCCTGCGTGACAGAGGTCCTGACCGACGAACAAGAAATGGAAGTAGCAGTCATCGAAGGGGTTCAGCAGCCCGATTGGCGAGAGCATCTCCTGCGCTGGTTTCAACACCAGCAACTTCCAAAAGAAAAGGAACAGAGAATGAAGCTCCTGAGGATCAAGGATTCTTACGAGATGAGAAGCGGGACCTTGTTCCGAATTATGGCAGATGCCCGGAGGAAAGTCCTACTCGGTTGCTTGTCTTCAGCAGAAGCAGGATAGGTGATGCAGGAAGTCCATGCAGGATCAGCAGGAGCACACCAGGCTGGCCCGAAAATGAAAATTGATATAAAGAAGCTGGGTTACTATTGGCCCACTATATTTGATGATTGCTGCAAGTTCACCAAATCTTGTCAGAAATGTCAAGAACATGCTAATGTGGCAAGGAGACCTCCAGTGCCACTGCATCCCACCCTGCCGAGCTGGCCATTTGCTCAGTGGGGCGCGGACGTGGTAGGGCCACTGCTAGCATCTTCATCAGGGTGCAAATACATCTTAGCGGCTACAGACTACTTCTCCAGATGGGCAGAAGCAGTAGCACTAAGAGATGTGACGGGAGAACTAGTTGCAAGATTCTTCCGGCAGAATGTAATATTTCTTTTCGGGATCCCCAGCCGAATCATCTCTGACAATGGCAGCCATTTTATAAATCAGAAGATTTATCGGCTGGCCGATAAATACAAAATCGACTGGAGGACATCTTCCCCCTACAACCCTCAGGCCAACGGACTCGCAGAAGCCTTTAACAAGACACTGTGCACGTTGCTGGCAAAGACTGTCAAGTCTAATAAAAAAGATTGGGAGGAAAGGATGTACGAAGCACTTTGGGCCTATCGTACTGTCTACAAGACCCCAACTGGCTGTTCCCCCTTCTCCCTTGTCTACGGGTCAGAAGCTGTGGTGCCAATCGAGCTTGAGGTTCCTTCATTGCGAGTTGCCATCCAGCACGGACTAGTCAATGGTGAACAGACCAATGCAGAAAGAAGATTGGAAGAGCTCATTGAGCTCGAAGGAAAACGCCTCCGGGTGCAGCAAAACATCCAGCTCTACCAAGCTCCCATGGCCCGTGCTTTTGACAAGCTAGTCAAGGGTCGAGAATTCAAGAAAGGAGACCTGGTAATGGTCAAAAGAAAAGAAGTGATGGCCTCCAACCCCAAAGGGAAGCTGGTCGAAAACTGGGTCGGGCCGTATATTGTCCGCCGAGTATATGAAGGGGGCGCCTACGTCCTGGTACACCACAAAGGGGTTATCCAGTTCTCCCCCCTCAACGGAAAACATATGAAGCTGTATCATGCAGCACAACCAATAATCCCCGAGTGATCGGTCGGGATACCTTCCTTGGTTAGCGGCATTCCGCCCTAATCAAGCTACCGTCTCCTTGGTTAGCGGCATTCCGCCCTAATCAAGCCACCTTTCCTTGGTTAGCGGCATTCCGCCCTAATCAAGCTACCTTTCCTTGGTTAGCAGCATTCCGCCCTAATCAAGCTACCTTTCCTTGGTTAGCAGCATTTCGCCCTAATCAAGCCACCTTTCCTTGGTTAGCGGCATTCCGCCCTAATCAAGCTACCGTCTCCTTGGTTAGCGGCATTCTGCCCTAACCGAGCTACCTTTCCTTGATTAGCGGCATTCCGCCCTAATCGAGCTACCTTCCCTTGGTTAGCGGCATTCCACCCTGATCAAGCTACTTTTCATCGGTTAGTGGCACTCTGCCCTGATCGAGCTACCCTCTCCTTGGCTAGCGGCATTCCGCCCTAATCAAGCTACCTCTCCTTGGTTAGCGGCATTTCGCCCTGATCAAGCTACCCTCCCTCGGCTCGCATTCCGAATAAAAAGAAAAGTAAGAAGGAAAAAGGAAAAATGGGGTTAAAAATAGAGATACCCCGCCAGACTTGCTCCTATATCAGGTCAAGTGCAAAAATGGCTATAACCCAGCTGTGACGAAAACCCGGAAGGGCGCTGCGGGCAAAATCGGGTACCCCACCACGTGAAAACCCGAAAGGGCGCGTGGGCAAAAGCAAGAGGGGGCTGGCTTTGGCGAAAATCCGAAAGGGCGCTTAAGTCAGTAATGTGTTAACTTCCAAATTCCTCTCCTATTCTCCACCTAATAAACTCCGAAAGGGACAATTATCAAAGTCCCACTGGTAATCCTTTAACAAACCCTTTTCGACCCTCGTCATCATCGGCGAGATCGGTCGATCTCTACCCCCAACCCGGGCCTTACGTCCCTGTTGACAATCCCATCCTTGTTTCGGCAGTAACCCATGCCGGTAAATAAACCCACATTCGACCCCCGCCATCATCGGCGAGACCGGTCGATCTTTACCCATAACTCGGATCTTACATCCTTGTTAATAAACCATATCCCTTGCTTCGACATCTAGCCGGTGTCGACAAACTTAAACAGGATTCGAGCCTTGTCATCATCGACAAGGCCAGCCAACATTCTCGCGGTCGAGTTCTTCCGCATCCCGAATTCAAAAAAAAGAGAGAAAAGAAAGGAAAAAGAAAAAATGGGGTTAAAAATAGAGATACCCCGCCGGACTTGTTCCTATATCAGGTCAGGTGCAAAAATGGCTATAACCCAGCTGTGGTGAAAACCCGAAAGGGCGTCGCAGGTAAAATCGGGTACCCCGCCGTGTGAAAACCCGAAAGGGCGCGCTGGCAAAAGCAAGAGGGGGCTGGCCTCGGTGAAAACCCGAAAGGGCGCTTAGGTCAGTAATGTGAATAAAAAATGAATGATGAATAGTGATGAACCATCTTCCGTCCTGAAGGCCATTTACGAGGTCGGGGCGAGGGTCTCCATCCGATATCCCACTTATACACGTCTAGTGTCTACCCTTTTCGACCCTTGTCATCATCGGCAAGATCGGTCGCTAACCTTTTTCGACCCTTGTCATCATCGGCAAGATCGGTCGCTACCCTTTCCGGTTTTTGTCATCATCGGCAAGACCGTCTACCATTTCGTCCCTTGTCATCATCGGCAAGATCGGTCGCTACCCTTTCCGGTTTTATCACCATCGGCAAGACCGTCTACCTTTTCGACCCTTGTCATCATCGGCAAGATCGGTCGCTACCCTTTCCGGTTTTTATCACCATCGGTAAGACCGGCTACCTTTTCGACCCTTGTCATCATCGGCAAGATCGGTCGCTACCCTACCCGATTTTTGTCATCATCGGCAAGACCGCCTACCCTTTCGACCCTTGTCATCATCGGCAAGATCGATCGCTACCCTTTCCGGTTTTTGTCACCATCGGCAAGACCGTCTACCTTTTCGACCCTTGTCATCATCGGCAAGATCGGTCGCTACCCTATCCAGTTTTTGTCATCATCGGCAAGACCGTCTACCTTTTCGACCCTTGTCATCATCGGCAAGATCGGTCGCTACCCTATCCGGTTTTTGTCATCATCGGCAAGACCATCTACCTTTCGACCCTTGTCATCATCGGCAAGATCGGTCGCTACCCTATCCAGTTTCTGTCATCATCAGCAAGATCATCTACCCTTTTCGACCCTTGTCATCATCGGCAAGACCGATCGCTGCCCCCTAACCTAGGCCTTCCACGCTCATCGAGCAGCAAAATGATTTTGCTACGATATTCGACCCAGGTCGATGGTTATAACACACCTCTCGTCACCAGCAGCAAGGTTCGCTAGGTGCGTCTGCCTACGCTACCTATGTCCCACCATGGCAAAGTTCCTGTTCTGGGGACGGCCGCACCGCGGTGGAGCGAACACCTCACCCCTTCCCTGAAGGCGTGAGCGCTCTCCTTCGTCATTGGCACGCATCCCTAGGTTTGGGTGATCAGCCAGAAGAGAGAAGGGAGGAAAAGAAGTCGTGACCAAGATGACGAAAAGAGATGCTTTCATTTAATAAGAATTGGAGGAACACATTCTTTTGCCCGGGACATTCCCCAGGGGTACACAAGCTCTAAAGACAAAAAGGAGCAGAACTTCCAAAAGGAAAGGAAACAAAAAGCAAAAGTGAAGTTACGGCAAGGGACGCCGGAAGATATCTGCCAACTCCAAGAGGCCCAGTGAAGAGTGTCGGGTCAATTCTTGCAGTCGGGCCTCAGTAGCTGTCAGCTCTGATAAACTTTCGCCCAATGAGGCAAGTTGTCCTTCGGCCAGATCGGCTTCTTCTCTTGACCGGGTTTTGAGACGTTCGCCTTCCTGAAGTTCGGCTTCGACCTCGGTAAGCTCAGCACACAGCTCCGCCTCCCGTGCCCTGAGGAGCAGCTGGCGTTCTGAAATGTCTGCGGCAGCGTTTCTCAGCTGTTCCGCGGTAGCCCTCAAAGAAGAAGCAGCAGTGTGGCAATCTGCCCTCTCCAGCTTCACGACCGTCAGCTGATCAGAGACCTCGCGGCTCAGGAACTCCCGCCTGTTGGCGTGCTTTAACAGCATTACGACCCGCGGAGTCCAATCATCCATGGGGCAACCAAATGCTAATAGCGACTGGGAGAGGTGGTCCACCAAGCTTCTCAGCTGCACATAAGTCAGATCCGGAGAAGCTGACATGGCTCACTAGAGATTATCTAGAGACTGCCACACCATGTCTCCAGAGAATTGTAGGCCCAATGGCGAAGTCTCGGGAAGCTGAAAGTCCACTCTGCTATCTACATCGGCCCAGACATCGTCGGCCACCCCGAGGGACGTCGACGGCATAGTCTGCACAACGCTCACACCCGGCCCGACTATTGCGGCTACAGCAACTGCAGGGCCCCCCATAATGGCAACTTCCTTGCCCGCCTTTTGGGGTGAGGCTACAGCAGCCGTATCGGCAATGGAAGGCGCTTGCTCCTCTTGAGTAGTCTCACCGGCCGCCAAAGGAGGAGAGCCCTCTATGACCGACAAGGTCTGAATGACATCGGCCTCGTCTGTAATAATTTCTCCTGCTTCTATATCCGGAAGACCACTTGGCAACAGTAATGATTCTACACTGGTCGCCAAGGCTTGAACCCTTGCAACCTCGGTCGGAGTGCTAACTTCGGCAGTCACGCCAGGCTCCTTTGAGACCGCTGCAGCAGCATAGGTCCGTGGAAGCCGCAGGGCAATGGGCCATACAACAGGCGGGAAGGCTGACTGACCCACATCCGCGGTAGGAAGGGGTATGCGGATCATTATAGCTGGCGGTACCACCTCAGCCTGCATTGCATATGTGTACATCAGCCAGTTGGCTTGGAAATAAAAGAAGTGTTGCAGGCGGGAATCAAAATGCTTCCTACCTCAACCGGCACTATATTCAGGCCTCCAAGAGTCGCCCCTGAAGATTCTGGCCCTTCTCCTGCAGTCGGGTAGGATGGCCCGTGCTCGGCTCCCAATAGCCTCGGAGGGCTAAACGTTGGCAGGTCGCTCTCATAAGCTGAAGAAGCCCCGGCGTCCTCAGCCTCGGTGTCCGCCATCAGGAACCCCTTGTCATCGCCGGAGCCGCCACCGTAATCAACTTGTTCAGAAGAGGATGACTCTTCTGCTTGTTCTCGAACCTCCACTACCTGAGCGGGAACTAGGTTGCTAGGAGGAGGCCCTCTATCCAGAGCCTGCTCAGCGATCTTCGCCTCGGGAGCATCCGTTGGCAGAATATCTAAGGGCTGGTCCCTCGGAAGCCCTCGCTCTCCGATGACAACCCCTGCCGAGGCACCGACCTCAGGGAGCAGCGTGGGTCGAACATCGACTGGAATGGAAAGACAATAAATAGTCAAGACCCGACTGAAACCACAACATGCCGTTAAGCTCTATAGGCATGCTGCAAATTACCTTCCATGTCTCGATGAGGTGTCGGTGAAGTCAAGTCACCCTCAGCCGAGGCCGAGGGGGCTTCCTCCTCCCTCTCCCCAGCAACAGCTCCGGTTGCCGCCTCCAGCCCAACAGCGGTGGAGGTAGTGCCAGCAGCCACTAAAAGGAAGGATGATCAGCCAGGGCGGGGGGAAATAAACAAACAAGCCATGCAAGAATAAGAAGTCACCTTCGCCCTCGGGCCCTTGCGTCCAGGCGACCTCAAATTCGGAGAATGATGGAACCCGAGGAAGGGGAACCGTAGACTCCTCTTCAGTAGCCTTCCTCCGACGTGCCCGAGTAGCACGGGACTCTGCCCTCTTGGCTTTCTTGGCCCTACTGATGGCCTCCCTGACCTGGGACCTGGTCCGCTTCCGCGAGTCCCCAGGGGGTAATGGTGTCGTGGTCGGAGCCGGCTTTGGAATTTTAAAATATGAAGGCTTCTGCGCCTTAGATATCAACTCCCTACAGTGTCAGGTCGCTTCCATAGAAAGGCGAGCTGCAAAAACACATAAGTAAGAAGATGCACACTGAATATAGAAGAAGCAGCTGCAGGGCTGAAGAAGAAGTCACACATTACCTGGCAACCCGGTGTATCAGGGACTAAGCGGCCAGTAAAGCAGTGCTGGCGTCATATCCCGAGAAGCCGCCTCGTGGATGAGCCAGCACACATCACCGATTGTTTCACTTTTCTCCTTCAGTTGAGCCAAATCCTCATGGCCACGGGATGACAAGTGATGATATAAGCTCAAGTGGTCGAAGCCCCAGCCGTCGACATACTTAAAAGATATGAGGAGCTAATGGACCCGGATGGCTTCTAGTGGATCGGAAATTGAAAGCCCATGGGAATGAAGCAGGGCGAATATCCAGGGGGTGTCGGAATATAAGTCGGCCCGCCTGTCTTCCCTCCCGATGAAGGTCCGATAGGGATGAAAATGGTCGATTTCTGGGCGCCAGCTCGCCACACTAGGAAGGGCTTCTTCCACCGGAAGTGGGATTGTCTGAAGAGCAATCCGGTCACTGCTAACCCGGCACAGCCCCCAGAGAGTCTTGATATAATCATCCCTCTGGATCTCTGGCATCTTCGGGTCGGCTCGGGATGACTTGCCCTTCGCAGCTTTCCTGGCTTCTACATATGCCATCACCTCGGTGTTGGACCAGGATTTCAACCTCTTCAAGTAGGCTGGATCAACATCCAAAACAGGCTCCCGCTGCGAATCTAGGAAACGACGCTCGGCGCTATGCCAGCAGTCTTTCCGAAAGTTCCGATAGAAGCCCGTTCGCGCATTCCACCACTTGATGAAGACTGGAGTCACTCGGGGCAGACGGGCCAGGGTTGGCACCCTGAATGACACATCCTCCCGACGATGGAAGTAGTCCCACCATCCACGGGCTTCATCCATAGCCGTTTGACCAGCCCGATGTCTATTCGGCAGATTGAATCGGGCTGAAGAAGAAGGAATTTGCTGGTCGTACCCAAAATTCCGACTGAAACGAAAGGGATAGTACAGCTCCAGCCACAGTAAGCCGCTCTTCCTGAAGACAAGAACACTGGGAAGAATAGACAACACCCACTCAACCAGTTCCGGCTCCAAGATGGGCCTTGTGCTCTTCGACCCGGTCAGCTAATGAATAAATTCCTCTGTCTCAAATAATCGGCATTGCCGCATCCTGTTGACAAGAGGGCTAGAGCTGGCAGCCAAGCTACAAAAGTGCAGAACGCCAGGGGAATCAGTTGGAACTGTAGTCAACTTCCCCCAAATGGCGAAAAGCTGATCCGCCAGTGAGGACGGTTCGGCACTGGCAAATTCGATCATCCGCGGCAAAGGACGATCTGATTGCATTGACTGGGGAGCTGCTTCACGAAATAGGGTGCAGACCCAGGCATTAAAAAAGTGGATGGGACCAATTGCCCGCGAATTTCTGGGAATGCGCGACTTGTGCAAATCCCCCAACATTTTATATATGAGGCACAGAGCCACAGGGCACAGGGACAACTTCGTCCCCCAGGCCATTAAGCAGGCAGGGTAAATAGCCTCCGGTCTGATCACTGTCTCGTCTCCTTGAGGAAGGGCGAATGAACAAAGCCAATATGTCAAGTACGCAGCACAGTGTGTAACTGCGTCAACTCCCGTGGGATTCGGGCCGGCCTGCCGCCCTCTCCCTGAGACAGCAGGATATGTTGCTTGGCGTCGAGCCCTCTTCTTCCGCGCCACCGCTGTCGGAACCACTGTGGGGAAGTCCTCATAGTGCTGCTCCCCACCAAAGAAATATTGAAGCCACATGCCCATCCGCACGTGTCTCTTCTCGCCAGGTTTTCGCGCTTCCCGCGAGTCAAGTGTCAGGCGCAGCAGGGTGCGGTACTCCTTCATCAGATAACGGTAGACGAAGCCCGTGAAGTATCTACCTTCACCATCCGTCTGGTCCTTCAGCCAGTTTGGGAAGTAAACTTCTTCATACGGCTCTCCATCTATCGGCAGGCCGCTCAGCTGAGAAAGGCTCCATAGATCCAATGAAGTCTCACCTTCTGCAGTGCAGAAAGTGTTGTACTCTGGGTAGAAGACTTCAATCATCCCGCAACATAGACCTCGGGAGATCGGGTATCTATACCGAGAAGCGTATACGCTCTGATAAACTCCGGCGTGCACCAGGATGGGGGCGTATTGCCGCAACACAAAGTCTGTAAATTCAACCGCTCCCGGTCTGAAGGCGTGAGCATCGGTGGCTTTGAGCTCTCCAAACCACCCCACTGAAATCTGATGTTTGAACCGGACCGCCAAGCAGTCCAAAAGAAAAGGCTCGTCCCGGTATCCCCAATGGAGCGGTGCGAGGAATAGACCATATACGGGCTTCTCCCTGTGCGGCCGGTGGTTTCATTCCAGCGAGCTGGTGTATACTGCGGCGCACTCGTCAGCATCCTGGCCTCGGGGGGTAATTCCTGCACTCCGAGCACTGCCCCCCATTTCCTGGGCTCCCCGGGGATGTACATGGGCATACCATAGGTGACTGACTCAGTCAGGTTGTCTCGCTCCACAATAGGGCTCCTTCTGCTCGGCGGACCAGAATTAAATAATGCTTCCCGCCAAGGTTGAAGCGCTCTAGGAATGTCATCAGTTGCTTATCTTTGGGATGGCCCCGTTTGATGTCGTCCCCTCGATCATACCTGAACTGGTTACCGTCAAGAATCAGTAGGCGGCAAGTGTCGACAGTGTCAGTCTCCGAGTCCGAGGACTCAGCCACCACAGCTACATGTCGAAGCCCCCGATCAAGGGAATGCACATTCCCCCAGGTCACAGCAACCCGGGATGCAGAGGAAGATGATCCAGCTGCCATATTGTCTGCAAAGCAACGCCTAGAAAGGAACAAAACAAAAGTCAGAAATCAGTGGATCAAAACAATATTTCTGACAAAATTTCGACAGCATCTCCTCAGCTCGAGGGTTTGCCAAAAAGAAAGCGGAAGCCGTACACAAAGGGAGCAGCCCCTAAAAGCAGCCATAAGCACTAAGCCGAGCCGAATGGGACACCTGAGGGATCTAGCTCCGAGGACAAGTCCTACGAGAAGCCTCCCGGGGCCCGGAAGATGGGTTTAAAACACAAATGAAACACTGCTCAACTCACCCGCTCACTCACACGGTGAAATCACCCGAACCCAATCGCCACTCGGCACCGCGGGAAGAGGAGAAAGGGAGGAGAGAGAAAATCTTTTTGCAAATGAGAGCTTGTGAAGAAAAAACGAAGAGGAAGATAATATATAGGGAGTTCCACCCCTGTTAAAACGGCGCGCCCCGGGGCGCGCCGTTTTAATCAATTGGCGCGCCGTGAAGACGGCGCCGTATTAACCTCCGAAACTCAAGGGCGCGACGTGAAGCTCGCGCCGTTTTAACCCCTAAACAGACGCCGCACCGTTTTAGGTGGTGCCGTTCAAGCTTCCTGCGACGCCGGATTAACATCCGAAGCCGGAATTAAGTGCCGTCCGAGCGTCTGTCGGCCAAATGAAGCTCATCCGTAGGCCTTGCAACATTCCTGCCTCACTTGCACCGCCTACGTCTGGGGGGCATTTGTTGGCACTCAAAATATGATCCTTCGGCGATCAAGCTGTAAAGATGAATGATACGGCCCACTGAAGCACAGAAGCCGATGAAGACTAGCTTACTAAAGGCCCTTCAAGCTGCCAGAGCCTCGAGCCACCTTGAAGGGAGCACCGGGGACTTCACCTTAGGAGAGTCGGAACGAACCCACAACCAACCGGCAACGCGATCAAGCCTGCCCAATGATCCGGCATCGACCTCGTCATGCCGCTATCCCACATCCGTTGCCCGACCAAGGATGACGGTCTACCCAATGACTCTCCTAAGGAGGAAAAACATCCTCGGCCGCCCACAACAAGAGGCCAAGGGTTCTGCCAACAGAGGGTCCCGATTACCCGACACGGGTTCGGCTTCTCGCCATAGTGGGCCCATTGGCGGCCGATTGAGCGCCGTTCAAGGCGGAATTATCCAGGATGCAACACCATCCTGCAAAGAAGCTTTGAGCACGAGTCCGTCTCAACCAGGAGCACAAGTCACAGTGCCGAAGGCTGTACCAGCAGGACGTCCGTGTGCTCGGACCAGACACACGCGAAGGTCTGATCAAGGCCACTCGTCGTACCAAGAGCTGTGTCAACACCTCGTCAAGGTTTTCCAAGGGCCAGGGTGAGAGGAATAGTCAACGGGGGCTTCTGGAATCATCTCCAGACCCACCGGACCCAGCACGCCAAGAACAAGCTGAAACGGCGCCGTCAAATCGGCGCGGCAAGAGCAACAGAGGCGTGTTCCCCGACGCCGTCAAACCGGCGCGCAAAAGCCCAATCCGGGACTTCTTCCCGGCGCCACCAAATCGGCGCGCCCCCCTTCCCGGGGCGCCGGATTAACAGAAGCTATATATATAGCCTGCCTTCGGCCAGAGGAAAGAGGAGAGATCAGAGAAAAAAAAAGGGAAGCGGAATTGAAAGAGAAAAAAATAGAGAATTGAAAAAAAGAGGACAGGTCCAGGGAAAAGGGTGAAAGGGTTCTTCGATCTAAAAAAACCCCGTCTGAGTCTCTCGGCGGTGGCCGCTCTGCTCCACTCGAGCTCCTCAGAATCGGAGAAGGAGAAGCATCTATCTCTCATCTGTCTAGGTGGGTCTCCGTGTTTCTCTCGGTCGAACCCCTTATTCCGCTTGGATTTTCTTCCCTGTTTCAATGTAAGTGAGGAAGGGGAGAGGCGATGATATGAGCCTACTCCCCCCCCTTTCACCATCTCTGTCATTCACTACCTCTTCCTTCAACCTCTTCTTCATTCAATGTTAACGACGATCGGGCGACAACGCCGACGTCGGAATATGCTTGTATGCATTTTATCTGTTTACCGTGGAATGAATGAATATGTATATCAATGGGTTAAAGAGTTTAATGGCCTTACTCTACCTCTGCATCGCTGCATCCTCTTCCTCCTTGAGTTTTCTTTCTGTGGCCGTTGATACGGTCGCCGCACAACAGTGCCGGCGCCGTGGAGGGTGATGTGCACATGTGCACATCTCTCCGATGATCTGTGCAACGAATGGATGGATGTGAGCATGCCCGGCGCCGTGGTTATCTCTCCCATCTGCTTCCTTTGCTTCTGTTTGCATGTTTACTTGTTTCATGGTGCGAACGAGCTTCGTACCCGCCTTCTCCGATGTCGGATATGCCCTGGTACACCATGGGCTACAGTAATTTCCCCTCTCCCTGGGGCTCTTCCTTTCATGGAATGTCGAAGGCTTCTCCGTCAGAGATATGCGCATGTATGTCTTACTGGTCGACCCTGGGCCTGTCCGCTTGCCCCTCCCTCCTATTTCTGATTATAAACAAGAGGAGATAAGGCTGTCCCTATAAGCTTGAGGTTTGGTTTCTTCGCATCATTGTTCTCCGAGCGTTAGCTCGGTGATCGCTCTGTTAACTTACTAATCCCTCTATGCATATATAGATATATATATATATATATATATATATATAGCTGTATATATCATGATCAGTTTGCCGACTGAGTATGAGTTGCATCCGCGTCGTGTTACCGTCCTTTTAAGGAGATTTGGTGACCGGGGAGAGGGGAACATCCCCCACTGTTCCATTGTGATAACACTCTGTCCACCGGGGACCGTCCAGTAGTGACGAATCTCCTATGGATTAATGAGTGAATAGTAAACGGGTTAATTCCGACATCTCAAATCCACAGTCCCTAATGGACTTTGTGGTGGCCGTGAGATGCGTGTGCCCCTCGTAGGCTGGCCCTCGGGGTTTCCTTCTCTAATCGGTCGTCCCGTCTTGAGTGTTGAGTCGACTTGGGTCGCATACCCCTCGTAGGCCAGCCCTCGGGGTTTTTCGCTCCCACAATGAGTCGTCTCATCCGCCCACCCTCACCCACGGACTTGGTGCCCCTAGTAGGCTAGCCCTCGGGGTCTTCCTATCCGTTTGGGTCTGCCGGCCGCCGTTGCGCCACCCGACTTTTAGGGGTTTACTCCGCCACGTGAGTACTCCCCACTTCTCCCCGATAATCCTTTGGGATGGGGAGATGCTGCCGAAATTCTGGCTCGAACGAGTTTAAACTCGGAACAATCGCCGCGCTCGAGTCTGAACCTCACGCGAGCCCGTGATTCGACCGTTGGATGCCTTGGGACCGATTCGATGAATGATAAACTCAATAAATTCTCAAAATCTTCCAATTTTTTTTTAATATATCCATAAATAAACCAACGAAACTCCCGTTTCCGTGAAATCGGGCTAAATCGGCGCAGTTCGTACACGATAACGCCTTAAAACGGCGCGCCCTTCCCGGCGCGCCCTTCCCGGCGCGCCTTAATCAGGCCGCGCCGTTTTAACAGGCTATTTCCCATTTACCTACGGTTCTGGCATCGTTTTAAGCCTTTTACCGACGTTTCAGGGCGCCGTTTCAAGCGTTTTAGCCCCTTTCTTCGCATGCACTGCACCAGTTTCGTTCCAAATCGTGTCATCGCGTCATTCCAACCCTTTTCCCACTCATGGGATGATTTCTTATGCTAATCATAGAAGGACACAAGCTCCTCGACCAAATAAACTGAATAAAATTAGCATGTCCAAGCATTCATATCACATTAATGTATGCCTAAATATGTGCATCTTTGGTATATCAAATAATATTGCCAGAAGGTCAGGTTACGCCTGATTGGAAGCCTTGTTACGCGTGAAGGTGGCCTTCGAGCCTAAGTCCTCCGCCATGTACCAGGGTCCACCCCAATAAATCGTGTGTAGTCAATCGCATCATCTTGCATGATCACTCGCATGCTCTGTATCCTTTATTCTGGCTTTGACAGCCCGCTATCTCGGTAATTAATCAAAGGTGTTCCCTCCTCGTGGGGGATGTAATTAACGCCATAACCTTTATGGTATGGCGGACTGCTGGTCCCGACCGAACCTCACATTCGCCCGACATGGGTCAGAATGAGCGCACAATAAAATCGTCACTCATGTGACTGGCACGCCCGCGTCGTCAATCGGTCAGTTGACTACCAGTTAGTCAAATGGCTGATCGATACGTGAAATAAGATGCGTATATATGTACATATACACATATATACACGAAATAAGGTAAGAACGACAAGACGGTCGGATAAAAAAAAATGTCGCAAACAAGTCTGGCACGCCCGGTGGGACCAGTGTCACCTTTCATCTCTTTGCCGAGATATTCGGGCTTTGAAGCCCTCTCCAAGGCTACTGATTATTTCCCTGTGTGTCTTTGCAGGCAGATCAATGACGATCCACGGGATAACTGGCGTCGATTTCGATCATTCGATCGTTGCGGGACACGCGCAAGGGTACCTGGCGGTACCCATGGAATTCGGCAGCTTCCCTGCCGCTGTAGGCTTCCCCAACTTTTTGGGGTTAGCCTTCGTCGATATCCTGGAGGTCGAAGCCCCAGAACCTGCCGAGGAAGTCGCGGAGAAGATGGAGCCTCTGAAGGTTCCCTGCTGCGAAGACTTGCCTGAAAGCCCGGCCCCGGCCGCTAGCTGCTTGGTGCACCACGTCATACATGGGACCCACCCCAGTGTCATCAACAAGCACCCTGGAGGACGCCAGCGTCGCCAGGTCCGCCAGAATGCTGTTGCAATCACCGGAACCCTATCGCAGTCCGGGAAATCTATGCTTGTTGGAGGCATGCGCGTCTTCCTCGACGGACGCACGGCCCGGGTGACCCCAGACCGAGTCATCCCCAACATCCCTGTCCGCAATACCTATCAAGCCCTCGCTGGAAGGAGGGCAGAAAGAGAAGAAGCCGGCCCCTATGGCCAAGGAAGCTCGGCACTCAAGCCGAAAAAGTTCAAACAGGTGTGGGTTCCCAAGCGGACCCGACCTGCCTACCATCTAACCCCCATCCGCCGCCGTCCTATGAACGACGAGGCGGGAGTGAGAAGAGAAAGGGGCTTGCCCCCGAAGAATGAAGAAGAAGTGGTTGCGGATCCTCCGCGCCGCAGAAGTTTCCGGGCTGCTGCCCACCAAGCCAACGTCCGAGCCACGGGACGAAGATTCCAACATCCGGCCGACAGAGCTCGGCTGGCCTATATCCCTCCTGCTGGAGGTCGACAACTATCCCCCGTACTCTATCAAGAGCGGGGTCAAGAGGAGGTAACCTGTCTGATCAGGAACTACTTTCGAGGGCTGGGCAACCCCTCGCTGGGTCAGCAGCGACTAATGCAGACAGTCGCCACTGACGAAGACTACTTCCCGTCAGTGGCGGATGAAGAAGATATGGAAGATAGAATGATGGTGTCGTCAGTCGATGACAATGGGTACAACGACGGTTTCGAGATCGAAGCCGATGAAGCCTTCCCCGAGCGGGAAGAAGAAAGAAGAGTTTCTGTGTTCAAGAGGCTGACCTTTCCGCAACAAGCCAGACGGAGGGTCCATCGACAGAGAAGAAGGATGCAGGTCTTTGCTTGCAACATGGCTGGTATATCCAGCCGATATGGGGAGCTTCCTGAAGACTCCCAAGAACTGGCTCAATTGGCCGTACGGCCCGGGCCAGCTACCCGCAGAACAGAAGCGGCAAGAGAGCTTCTGGTGACCATGAGAGGGAAACAACCCCAGGTCTATCCCCGCTGGGATGACAAGGCCCCCGTCTTGACCGCTAATGTGGTGACGACGGAAGAAGAAGACGACGTCCTCCTCGACATCCTGCCTGAGGGTACGTCCGGGGAAACCACAGAGGGTATCCCAACCACTATAGATCCATCAGTTCTGATGTTGCTGCAAAAATATCAACGGGAGATAGATTCTCTAAAAAAACAACTGATAGAAAAGACTGAGCATTCATCAGCTTCTAAACCACCCGAAGTCCAGGGTGAATCATCCCAGGGAGCGGTTCGTCGTGATGACCCTCCACCGCTCTATACACTGTCCCAGCCATCAGAGCCAAGCATGGCGACAGCGCAACAGTGGCAGCCACAGCCTCAGCCGTTGCTACCTCCGGTGCTCCCCCAGGCGCATCCGACACCCCCGCTGCTGCATCCTCCACAGGCGACCACCCTGGTCACCCCATACCTTCAGCCAGCGCACTTCTATCCGGAGCCAGTCGACCCCACGGTCGTGAACCGATGATGGTGGAAAGGATGATCGAGCTGAAGCTTGCAGAGAAGAGTGAAGGCGACTACGTCGCATTCGATGCCTATCGGGTGCCCTACCCACAACACCATGCGGCTAAACGGCTTCCCCCAGGGGTCAACAAGCCGCCCAAATTCGACAAATTCAACGGGAAGGGGTCCCCTAAAGAGCATATTGCATATTATATGACCGTTATGGGTGATCTGGCCACCGACGAGTCATATCTGCTGAGGTTCTTCGGGTCCTCGCTGACGGGGCTCGCATTTGAATGGTACTCCAACCTCTCGGCCGGGTCAATTAATGATTGGTCGGATATGCAGAGAAAATTCAGAGAAAGATTCCATGTCACAGAGAGGGAGGTCACAGTGGCCGAACTCTACTCAACAAAACAAAGGGCGGATGAGACAGCCCTTGATTACATCAAGAGGTGGAGGAACCTCGGAATGAGGTGCAAGCGGCCCCCGCATCAGGAGGACGCTGTGCAAATATGTAAACAAAACCTCAGGAGGGAGGTCCTGGAAAAGATGATTGGTATGGAAATACGGTCGTTCGACCGGCTGAATAATGTGGTGGCTGAGGTGGAGGCTTTTCTAGCCAAGCCTATCCCGGCGTCCGCCGCCAGCACAGCCCAGAAAGGCAAGGCCGCGGAACGGCGCCCCACACCTAAAGAAGCGAATGCGCTTGATATCAAGGCGTTCGAACAACAAAAGGAGAAAGGCAAGAAAGTGGCTCCCCCGCAACCTGCGAAAGCTCCAGATGATAAAGAAGGTCCTTCGCTGAGGGACAAAATGAAGAAAGCTTATTCCTTTCCAAAAGACAAGACCCGAGTCCTGTTCGACTGGGTAACAGAATACAACATGGTCACTCTGCCCGAGCCAAGGAGGCCGGAGGACCTGAAAAGAAAAGACAGTCCAAGATTCTGCCCCTACCACCAGATGTTGGGACATCCAATCGAAGACTGTTACGTTTTCAAAGACGTCATCGAAGGGATGGTGAAGAAGAATGAGATAGAGCTGGGAGAGTACAAAGTAGACCCTCCTCAGCCACATGAAGCCCCTTTCAGGAGGGCAGCAGTCAACATGGTCTCCCTCTACCAGGCACTGCCTGAGGAGATCTCTGAAGCAAGCACACGGAGCACCTATGAAATCCATTCCTGGAACCCGTGAAAGAACAACAGGGGTGGCAGTGGATCCCTGTGAAGCACAAGAAGAAGAGGGCACCCTGCCCGAAAGAGGGGGCACATATCCGTGGCATTACACCCCGGCCTGCTCCGCCAGTGGTAGCACCCGTATGGGTCACTCCACCTACAGCTGTCAGAATACATACACCTAACAGGAGGAGACAAACTCCGCTGCCAGTAATCAAGGAAACCAATCCTGGAGTCCTTCGACTGCAACACTTAATTGAAGGGCTAGATGAATATGTGCAGCCCGAACTGAAACCTCTACTGTACGGGACCACGTCCCATGGCAAGAGCTGGAGCAACTCTCACTCAAGCAAGGGGAGGAAGCTGAAGCAGCACCACCTCAAGAGAGCAACATGTTCTGGGGGCAAGCACCTGCAGAAACGAAAAAGAAGAAAAAGCAAAAGAAGAAAAAAGAAAGGCCGCTGGGGCCCATAAAACACAGGTCGTCTCCTGCAATACCCTGTCATAACTCTTCAACCTACCCGGAGAAGAGGAAGAAGAAGAAATTTGCTTCACACCCCATGCTGGGGGAGGCAAGGGCGAGGCCGTAATTGCTGCGCATGCCACTCGGTCAGGCCGAAAATAGGGGCGCCAGCCACCACCCAATCACAACATTATGTTCAGAGGGGAGCAACCCTACAAGACGCCTCCGCCGGAGGTTAAGGGTGTCCAAATCCCTCCTCCGCTGGGCCTATATGACAAGAGTGGGGGCAAGGCAGTCCCTTCATTCCTTGAATTTATGAAGATGTCAAAAGGGAAGCAGCCCTGCCAAGATGCTAACCCTACACCCGGGGCCGCTCACCCGCAGCCAGAACAATCTACTAAGGATGCGAATGCAGATGGAGCTTGCCCTACAGTAGCTAATAAAGAAGACCCGACAGCCGGTGCCAGTCAAGAGGGTGCCGAGTCCGAGGAAGATGAAGCAGGCCCGTCAGGACCCACAAATCAAAACCTCCCCAAGCCCAGATGGGCTGAAGAGATGAAGCTCTCCAATGTCCAGGCTGGGAGCCGAATAATGAAGTTGCTCAAGAAACTCCCCGCTCGATTTATGATCTGGGAAATTCTCTCTTTGAGTGAAGAAACTCGACAGGCGATCATCACTACTCTGCAGATGCCTGCTCATTTTGAAGCCTGCATAGTTGAGGCTATACCAGAAGCCAATATGACCTTCTCTCCAGAAGACATGCTACTGTCTACTGCCAGCCACAACAGGCCGCTATATATGAAAGGGCACCTGAACGGAAGAGAACTGAACTGGATTCTGGTCGATCCTGGTGCAGCAGTCAACATCCTGCCATATAGAATATACGAGAGGTACCACTTTAATGTGCATCTCGAGAAAGTCGGGGATATGCGTATCGCTGGCTTCAACCAAAAATGTGAAGTATCTATGGGAGTGGCAGAGTTCACACTGACCCTCGCAGATTTCACTACAACGGTGCAGTTTCATGTCATTGACTCCCGCACCCCCTACAAAGCACTGCTCGGCCGCCCATGGCTGCATGAAAATATGGTGGTGCCCTCCACGCTCCACCAGTGCATCAAATACAGCCTCCAGGGGAAGGAGGAGAGGATATTTGCTGATATCCACCCATTCGAGGTGTTTGAATGTCACTTGGCGGACGCCAACCTATATACGGGGTCTCCCCGGAAGGTTTCTGAACCTGAAGCCCCCGTAGGGGCGTCGAAGAATAGATCGGGTGACGGTTGGTATCCACCACCGCCGCGCGGATATGTCAAGCCGAAGGTGGTCTCCCACATCACGGCTTCTAGAAATGTCGGTAGGGTGACACCCCCAGCATTATACCCCAAAGCTAAGGAAGTACAGGTCGATTGACAGCACGACCGCATCGGAGTCCCGGCCGGCCTCACCAAGCCAGTCTCCGGCCTCAACGATCCCACTGTCGAACCTTTCAAAGCCTGGGAGGTGACACAGGAAGATGGGTCCAGCAGCTTGTTCTATACAGCTGAGGAGCATCCCACTCAGGAAGACACAGACTGCAGCCTCCCTGAGGATCTAGCCAACCCGCGGGTTCCTGTTCAGGGCCTGGCATTTACAACTGATCGAACGGTCAGGATGTTTCAAAAGTAACACATCCCTCCCGATCAGTCTCAAAAATGCAAGGAAGCTTTCCAGAAGATGTGGTATCCTGCAAATCTGGATAAGGAAATGAGACGTGTCTCTCAACATCCAGGGTTGGGCTTCACCCTGGAAGAATATTATTACAGTGGGCGGTACGAGGTGAATACTATCTCCGCCTTCTATCCTACTGAAGATAGCCCTCTGAGGGCAACCTTTGATGAGTATCCAGCGGAAGCCGAATATCTTGAACTCGCTCAGTCCCGAAATCAAGAAGCAGAAACCTCGGCCCCTTGCCGATGCTGGGAGCAAGTTCATCCTGAAGAAGCGGCCTTTGAAGCCGAATTTGATATGGCTAGCAGCAGCGAAGCCGAAGACATTCAAGAAGTAGGAGTCTCTCCCTCTACAGGGGTCCTACTAATGACAACTTCAGCACCCTTTCTACCAATCAGGTAGGCTTTGGTCAACTCCAATCAAGGGGAGCCAACTACCAGAGAAGAAAAAGCCACTTCTGTGGAAGATACAACTGTCCCAGAAGGTGAAACTTCCTCAACTTCTGCTGCAAAATCAACATGCTGTCTGGGCCTGGCAGTGAACGGTTACCAGCCTGTCATGGCTGTAATCTCATCTGCAAACACCAAGGCTGCCCTTTCATCCTTGGAAGCTGCAACGGTAATGGATCTGCTAATAGAACAATCCACCCAGCCGCTAGCACAAGAGATCAAGAAACCTCAGGAAGCTCTGGCGGTGTCTAACGAGGAAGTCGAAGTACTCGACCCTCAAGATGGTATTCCAGACTTCGTTGACCTCCAATCGGCACCTCAAGAGATAGAAGACGGAGGCCAAGCCATAGTCGATGAACTGATAGAAGTCAACCTGGGAAATGAGAAGGACCCTAGGCCTACCTTCCTCAGTGCCAAACTGTCCCCAGAAGAACGGGAGCTGTACATTCAACTACTGCTAGAATACCGGGATTGCTTCACCTGGACTTATAAAGAGATGCCAGGTCTAAGCCCCGCTGTCTCACAACATGAGCTGCAATCAACCCTGAAGCCGAGCCGGTGAAGCAACCACCGCGGCGCATGAGGCCAGAGCTCATCACCCAAATTTGTGCTGAAGTCGACAAGCTCATTGACGTGGGATTTGTTGAAGAAAACCAGTACACCACATGGCTGGCGAATATCATCCTCGTGAAAAAGAAGAATAGACAGATCCGGATATGTGTCGACTTCGAGATCTAAAAAAAGCCTGCCCCAAAGATGACTTCCCGGTGCCAATAACCGAGGTCATGATCGATGCTACAACCGGCCATGAAGCCCTGTCATTCATGGATGGGTCTTCCGGCTACAATCAGATTTGGATTACGGAGCATGACCGAGTCCATACTGCTTTCCGAACTCCTAAAGGCATTTATCATTACAAGAGAATGTCGTTCGGACTAAAGAATGCTGGAGCAACCTATCAGCGCGCAATGACCAAAATCTTTGATGAATTACTCTACCACAAGGTAGAGTGCTACATAGATGACCTGGTGGTCAAAACCAGAAGAAAAGAAGATCATCTGCAAGACCTCCGGATTGTTTTTCAGAGGCTGAGGCAGCACGAGCTAAAAATGAATCCCATGAAATGTGCGTTCGGAGTGTCGAGCGGAAAATTCTTGGGCTTCATCATCCGATACTGGGGAATCGAGATAGACCCCGTAAAGATCAAGGCGATTCAGGGGTTACCTCCCCAAGAACATCTCCGAGCTGAGATCACTATAGGGCCGTTTGGCTTATATCCGACGCTTCATTTCCAATTTGTCAGGGCGATGCCAGCCTTTTCACAAGTTGATGATGAAAGATGTCCCTTTTATTGGGATGCAGATTGCCAGGCAGCCTTCGACAAGCTAAAAGACTACCTGAAAACTCCTCCAGTGTTGGGCGCACCGGTGAAAGGACGACCACTGATACTGTATATAGCAGCGACACATAATTCTCTGGGGGCAATGCTGGCCCAGAATAATGAAGAAGGGAAAGAACAAGCCCTCTATTACCTCAGTCGGAGACTGGTCAGAACTGAAGAGAAATATACTTATATTGAGAAGATCTATCTGGCGCTGGTCTTCGCAGTTAAAAAGCTCCGACACTATATGTTGTCGCATGAAATCAGCTTGGTATCCAAAGAGGATCCCTGAAGTACGTTATGTCTCAACCGGCACTCAAAGGCCGCCTGGGCAAATGGGCGGTAATCCTTATGGAATTTGATATCTCCTACGTGCCGCGCAAGGCCGTCAAGGGCCAAGCTATTGCAGAATTCTTTGCTGAGCACCCAGTGCCCGGGGATTGCCCGGTGGAGCCACAACTTCCTGAAGATGAAACCCTAGAAGCCGTGCAAGTACAGCCCTCCTTATGGCAACTATACTTTGATGGCGCGTCCAGAATTGATGCCTCTGCCGTCGGGTCAGCCAGGGTCAGAGCAGGAGCAGGCATAGTCCTGAAATCCCCAGAAGGAGAAGTGGTACATACATCCTGTTCCATAAACAAGCAATGCACAAACAATGAAGCAGAATATGAAGCCCTGATAATCGGGTTGCAAATTGCTCTGTCCATGGGAATTCAGATGCTGGAAGCATTCGGAGACTCCATGCTAGTTATAAGACAGCTGGAAGGAGAGTTTGAGGTGCGAAAGCAAGAGTTCCTCCCCTATCACCAGTTGGCAACTCGCCTGATGTCAAGATTTTACTTCATCAGCATCAAGCACATCAACCGAGGCCGGAATGCTCAGGCGGATGCCCTCGCTAAGCTGGCTAGTTCATTGGCAGTCCCGCCAGACACAAGCCTGAATGTAACAATGATCAACCGCCGATAGGTCCCCTGCGTGACAGAGGTCCTGACCGACGAACAAGAAATGGAAGTAGCAGTCATCGAAGGGGTTCAGCAGCCCGATTGGCGAGAGCATCTCCTGCGCTGGTTTCAACACCAGCAACTTCCAAAAGAAAAGGAACAGAGAATGAAGCTCCTGAGGATCAAGGATTCTTACGAGATGAGAAGCGGGACCTTGTTCCGAATTATGGCAGATGCCCGGAGGAAAGTCCTACTCGGTTGCTTGTCTTCAGCAGAAGCAGGATAGGTGATGCAGGAAGTCCATGCAGGATCAGCAGGAGCACACCAGGCTGGCCCGAAAATGAAAATTGATATAAAGAAGCTGGGTTACTATTGGCCCACTATATTTGATGATTGCTGCAAGTTCACCAAATCTTGTCAGAAATGTCAAGAACATGCTAATGTGGCAAGGAGACCTCCAGTGCCACTGCATCCCACCCTGCCGAGCTGGCCATTTGCTCAGTGGGGCGCGGACGTGGTAGGGCCACTGCTAGCATCTTCATCAGGGTGCAAATACATCTTAGCGGCTACAGACTACTTCTCCAGATGGGCAGAAGCAGTAGCACTAAGAGATGTGACGGGAGAACTAGTTGCAAGATTCTTCCGGCAGAATGTAATATTTCTTTTCGGGATCCCCAGCCGAATCATCTCTGACAATGGCAGCCATTTTATAAATCAGAAGATTTATCGGCTGGCCGATAAATACAAAATCGACTGGAGGACATCTTCCCCCTACAACCCTCAGGCCAACGGACTCGCAGAAGCCTTTAACAAGACACTGTGCACGTTGCTGGCAAAGACTGTCAAGTCTAATAAAAAAGATTGGGAGGAAAGGATGTACGAAGCACTTTGGGCCTATCGTACTGTCTACAAGACCCCAACTGGCTGTTCCCCCTTCTCCCTTGTCTACGGGTCAGAAGCTGTGGTGCCAATCGAGCTTGAGGTTCCTTCATTGCGAGTTGCCATCCAGCACGGACTAGTCAATGGTGAACAGACCAATGCAGAAAGAAGATTGGAAGAGCTCATTGAGCTCGAAGGAAAACGCCTCCGGGTGCAGCAAAACATCCAGCTCTACCAAGCTCCCATGGCCCGTGCTTTTGACAAGCTAGTCAAGGGTCGAGAATTCAAGAAAGGAGACCTGGTAATGGTCAAAAGAAAAGAAGTGATGGCCTCCAACCCCAAAGGGAAGCTGGTCGAAAACTGGGTCGGGCCGTATATTGTCCGCCGAGTATATGAAGGGGGCGCCTACGTCCTGGTACACCACAAAGGGGTTATCCAGTTCTCCCCCCTCAACGGAAAACATATGAAGCTGTATCATGCAGCACAACCAATAATCCCCGAGTGATCGGTCGGGATACCTTCCTTGGTTAGCGGCATTCCGCCCTAATCAAGCTACCGTCTCCTTGGTTAGCGGCATTCCGCCCTAATCAAGCCACCTTTCCTTGGTTAGCGGCATTCCGCCCTAATCAAGCTACCTTTCCTTGGTTAGCAGCATTCCGCCCTAATCAAGCTACCTTTCCTTGGTTAGCAGCATTTCGCCCTAATCAAGCCACCTTTCCTTGGTTAGCGGCATTCCGCCCTAATCAAGCTACCGTCTCCTTGGTTAGCGGCATTCTGCCCTAACCGAGCTACCTTTCCTTGATTAGCGGCATTCCGCCCTAATCGAGCTACCTTCCCTTGGTTAGCGGCATTCCACCCTGATCAAGCTACTTTTCATCGGTTAGTGGCACTCTGCCCTGATCGAGCTACCCTCTCCTTGGCTAGCGGCATTCCGCCCTAATCAAGCTACCTCTCCTTGGTTAGCGGCATTTCGCCCTGATCAAGCTACCCTCCCTCGGCTCGCATTCCGAATAAAAAGAAAAGTAAGAAGGAAAAAGGAAAAATGGGGTTAAAAATAGAGATACCCCGCCAGACTTGCTCCTATATCAGGTCAAGTGCAAAAATGGCTATAACCCAGCTGTGACGAAAACCCGGAAGGGCGCTGCGGGCAAAATCGGGTACCCCACCACGTGAAAACCCGAAAGGGCGCGTGGGCAAAAGCAAGAGGGGGCTGGCTTTGGCGAAAATCCGAAAGGGCGCTTAAGTCAGTAATGTGTTAACTTCCAAATTCCTCTCCTATTCTCCACCTAATAAACTCCGAAAGGGACAATTATCAAAGTCCCACTGGTAATCCTTTAACAAACCCTTTTCGACCCTCGTCATCATAGGCGAGATCGGTCGATCTCTACCCCCAACCCGGGCCTTACGTCCCTGTTGACAATCCCATCTTTGTTTCGGCAGTAACCCATGCCGGTAAATAAACCCACATTCGACCCCCGCCATCATCGGCGAGACCGGTCGATCTTTACCCATAACTCGGATCTTACATCCTTGTTAATAAACCATATCCCTTGCTTCGACATCTAGCCGGTGTCGATAAACTTAAACAGGATTCGAGCCTTGTCATCATCGACAAGGCCAGCCAACATTCTCGCGGTCGAGTTCTTCCGCATCCCGAATTCAAAAAAAAGAGAGAAAAGAAAGGAAAAAGAAAAAATGGGGTTAAAAATAGAGATACCCCGCCGGACTTGTTCCTATATCAGGTCAGGTGCAAAAATGGCTATAACCCAGCTGTGGTGAAAACCTGAAAGGGCGTCGCAGGTAAAATCGGGTACCCCGCCATGTGAAAACCCGAAAGGGCGCGCTGGCAAAAGCAAGAGGGGGCTGGCCTCGGTGAAAACCCGAAAGGGCGCTTAGGTCAGTAATGTGAATAAAAAATGAATGATGAATAGTGATGAACCATCTTCCGTCCTGAAGGCCATTTACGAGGTCGGGGCGAGGGTCTCCATCCGATATCCCACTTATACACGTCTAGTGTCTACCCTTTTCGACCCTTGTCATCATCGGCAAGATCGGTCGCTAACCTTTTTCGACCCTTGTCATCATCGGCAAGATCGGTCGCTACCCTTTCCGGTTTTTGTCATCATCGGCAATACCGTCTACCATTTCGTCCCTTGTCATCATCGGCAAGATCGGTCGCTACCCTTTCCGGTTTTATCACCATCGGCAAGACCGTCTACCTTTTCGACCCTTGTCATCATCGGCAAGATCGGTCGCTACCCTTTCCGGTTTTTATCACCATCGGTAAGACCGGCTACCTTTTCGACCCTTGTCATCATCGGCAAGATCGGTCGCTACCCTACCCGATTTTTGTCATCATCGGCAAGACCGCCTACCCTTTCGACCCTTGTCATCATCGGCAAGATCGATCGCTACCCTTTCCGGTTTTTGTCACCATCGGCAAGACCGTCTACCTTTTCGACCCTTGTCATCATCGGCAAGATCGGTCGCTACCCTATCCAGTTTTTGTCATCATCGGCAAGACCGTCTACCTTTTCGACCCTTGTCATCATCGGCAAGATCGGTCGCTACCCTATCCGGTTTTTGTCATCATCGGCAAGACCATCTACCTTTCGACCCTTGTCATCATCGGCAAGATCGGTCGCTACCCTATCCAGTTTCTGTCATCATCAGCAAGATCATCTACCCTTTTCGACCCTTGTCATCATCGGCAAGACCGATCGCTGCCCCCTAACCTAGGCCTTCCACGCTCATCGAGCAGCAAAATGATTTTGCTACGATATTCGACCCAGGTCGATGGTTATAACACACCTCTCGTCACCAGCAGCAAGGTTCGCTAGGTGCGTCTGCCTACGCTACCTATGTCCCACCATGGCAAAGTTCCTGTTCTGGGGACGGCCGCACCGCGGTGGAGCGAACACCTCACCCCTTCCCTGAAGGCGTGAGCGCTCTCCTTCGTCATTGGCACGCATCCCTAGGTTTGGGTGATCAGCCAGAAGAGAGAAGGGAGGAAAAGAAGTCGTGACCAAGATGACGAAAAGAGATGCTTTCATTTAATAAGAATTGGAGGAACACATTCTTTTGCCCGGGACATTCCCCAGGGGTACACAAGCTCTAAAGACAAAAAGGAGCAGAACTTCCAAAAGGAAAGGAAACAAAAAGCAAAAGTGAAGTTACGGCAAGGGACGCCGGAAGATATCTGCCAACTCCAAGAGGCCCAGTGAAGAGTGTCGGGTCAATTCTTGCAGTCGGGCCTCAGTAGCTGTCAGCTCTGATAAACTTTCGCCCAATGAGGCAAGTTGTCCTTCGGCCAGATCGGCTTCTTCTCTTGACCGGGTTTTGAGACGTTCGCCTTCCTGAAGTTCGGCTTCGACCTCGGTAAGCTCAGCACACAGCTCCGCCTCCCGTGCCCTGAGGAGCAGCTGGCGTTCTGAAATGTCTGCGGCAGCGTTTCTCAGCTGTTCCGCGGTAGCCCTCAAAGAAGAAGCAGCAGTGTGGCAATCTGCCCTCTCCAGCTTCACGACCGTCAGCTGATCAGAGACCTCGCGGCTCAGGAACTCCCGCCTGTTGGCGTGCTTTAACAGCATTACGACCCGCGGAGTCCAATCATCCATGGGGCAACCAAATGCTAATAGCGACTGGGAGAGGTGGTCCACCAAGCTTCTCAGCTGCACATAAGTCAGATCCGGAGAAGCTGACATGGCTCACTAGAGATTATCTAGAGACTGCCACACCATGTCTCCAGAGAATTGTAGGCCCAATGGCGAAGTCTCGGGAAGCTGAAAGTCCACTCTGCTATCTACATCGGCCCAGACATCGTCGGCCACCCCGAGGGACGTCGACGGCATAGTCTGCACAACGCTCACACCCGGCCCGACTATTGCGGCTACAGCAACTGCAGGGCCCCCCATAATGGCAACTTCCTTGCCCGCCTTTTGGGGTGAGGCTACAGCAGCCGTATCGGCAATGGAAGGCGCTTGCTCCTCTTGAGTAGTCTCACCGGCCGCCAAAGGAGGAGAGCCCTCTATGACCGACAAGGTCTGAATGACATCGGCCTCGTCTGTAATAATTTCTCCTGCTTCTATATCCGGAAGACCACTTGGCAACAGTAATGATTCTACACTGGTCGCCAAGGCTTGAACCCTTGCAACCTCGGTCGGAGTGCTAACTTCGGCAGTCACGCCAGGCTCCTTTGAGACCGCTGCAGCAGCATAGGTCCGTGGAAGCCGCAGGGCAATGGGCCATACAACAGGCGGGAAGGCTGACTGACCCACATCCGCGGTAGGAAGGGGTATGCGGATCATTATAGCTGGCGGTACCACCTCAGCCTGCATTGCATATGTGTACATCAGCCAGTTGGCTTGGAAATAAAAGAAGTGTTGCAGGCGGGAATCAAAATGCTTCCTACCTCAACCGGCACTATATTCAGGCCTCCAAGAGTCGCCCCTGAAGATTCTGGCCCTTCTCCTGCAGTCGGGTAGGATGGCCCGTGCTCGGCTCCCAATAGCCTCGGAGGGCTAAACGTTGGCAGGTCGCTCTCATAAGCTGAAGAAGCCCCGGCGTCCTCAGCCTCGGTGTCCGCCATCAGGAACCCCTTGTCATCGCCGGAGCCGCCACCGTAATCAACTTGTTCAGAAGAGGATGACTCTTCTGCTTGTTCTCGAACCTCCACTACCTGAGCGGGAACTAGGTTGCTAGGAGGAGGCCCTCTATCCAGAGCCTGCTCAGCGATCTTCGCCTCGGGAGCATCCGTTGGCAGAATATCTAAGGGCTGGTCCCTCGGAAGCCCTCGCTCTCCGATGACAACCCCTGCCGAGGCACCGACCTCAGGGAGCAGCGTGGGTCGAACATCGACTGGAATGGAAAGACAATAAATAGTCAAGACCCGACTGAAACCACAACATGCCGTTAAGCTCTATAGGCATGCTGCAAATTACCTTCCATGTCTCGATGAGGTGTCGGTGAAGTCAAGTCACCCTCAGCCGAGGCCGAGGGGGCTTCCTCCTCCCTCTCCCCAGCAACAGCTCCGGTTGCCGCCTCCAGCCCAACAGCGGTGGAGGTAGTGCCAGCAGCCACTAAAAGGAAGGATGATCAGCCAGGGCGGGGGGAAATAAACAAACAAGCCATGCAAGAATAAGAAGTCACCTTCGCCCTCGGGCCCTTGCGTCCAGGCGACCTCAAATTCGGAGAATGATGGAACCCGAGGAAGGGGAACCGTAGACTCCTCTTCAGTAGCCTTCCTCCGACGTGCCCGAGTAGCACGGGACTCTGCCCTCTTGGCTTTCTTGGCCCTACTGATGGCCTCCCTGACCTGGGACCTGGTCCGCTTCCGCGAGTCCCCAGGGGGTAATGGTGTCGTGGTCGGAGCCGGCTTTGGAATTTTAAAATATGAAGGCTTCTGCGCCTTAGATATCAACTCCCTACAGTGTCAGGTCGCTTCCATAGAAAGGCGAGCTGCAAAAACACATAAGTAAGAAGATGCACACTGAATATAGAAGAAGCAGCTGCAGGGCTGAAGAAGAAGTCACACATTACCTGGCAACCCGGTGTATCAGGGACTAAGCGGCCAGTAAAGCAGTGCTGGCGTCATATCCCGAGAAGCCGCCTCGTGGATGAGCCAGCACACATCACCGATTGTTTCACTTTTCTCCTTCAGTTGAGCCAAATCCTCATGGCCACGGGATGACAAGTGATGATATAAGCTCAAGTGGTCGAAGCCCCAGCCGTCGACATACTTAAAAGATATGAGGAGCTAATGGACCCGGATGGCTTCTAGTGGATCGGAAATTGAAAGCCCATGGGAATGAAGCAGGGCGAATATCCAGGGGGTGTCGGAATATAAGTCGGCCCGCCTGTCTTCCCTCCCGATGAAGGTCCGATAGGGATGAAAATGGTCGATTTCTGGGCGCCAGCTCGCCACACTAGGAAGGGCTTCTTCCACCGGAAGTGGGATTGTCTGAAGAGCAATCCGGTCACTGCTAACCCGGCACAGCCCCCAGAGAGTCTTGATATAATCATCCCTCTGGATCTCTGGCATCTTCGGGTCGGCTCGGGATGACTTGCCCTTCGCAGCTTTCCTGGCTTCTACATATGCCATCACCTCGGTGTTGGACCAGGATTTCAACCTCTTCAAGTAGGCTGGATCAACATCCAAAACAGGCTCCCGCTGCGAATCTAGGAAACGACGCTCGGCGCTATGCCAGCAGTCTTTCCGAAAGTTCCGATAGAAGCCCGTTCGCGCATTCCACCACTTGATGAAGACTGGAGTCACTCGGGGCAGACGGGCCAGGGTTGGCACCCTGAATGACACATCCTCCCGACGATGGAAGTAGTCCCACCATCCACGGGCTTCATCCATAGCCGTTTGACCAGCCCGATGTCTATTCGGCAGATTGAATCGGGCTGAAGAAGAAGGAATTTGCTGGTCGTACCCAAAATTCCGACTGAAACGAAAGGGATAGTACAGCTCCAGCCACAGTAAGCCGCTCTTCCTGAAGACAAGAACACTGGGAAGAATAGACAACACCCACTCAACCAGTTCCGGCTCCAAGATGGGCCTTGTGCTCTTCGACCCGGTCAGCTAATGAATAAATTCCTCTGTCTCAAATAATCGGCATTGCCGCATCCTGTTGACAAGAGGGCTAGAGCTGGCAGCCAAGCTACAAAAGTGCAGAACGCCAGGGGAATCAGTTGGAACTGTAGTCAACTTCCCCCAAATGGCGAAAAGCTGATCCGCCAGTGAGGACGGTTCGGCACTGGCAAATTCGATCATCCGCGGCAAAGGACGATCTGATTGCATTGACTGGGGAGCTGCTTCACGAAATAGGGTGCAGACCCAGGCATTAAAAAAGTGGATGGGACCAATTGCCCGCGAATTTCTGGGAATGCGCGACTTGTGCAAATCCCCCAACATTTTATATATGAGGCACAGAGCCACAGGGCACAGGGACAACTTCGTCCCCCAGGCCATTAAGCAGGCAGGGTAAATAGCCTCCGGTCTGATCACTGTCTCGTCTCCTTGAGGAAGGGCGAATGAACAAAGCCAATATGTCAAGTACGCAGCACAGTGTGTAACTGCGTCAACTCCCGTGGGATTCGGGCCGGCCTGCCGCCCTCTCCCTGAGACAGCAGGATATGTTGCTTGGCGTCGAGCCCTCTTCTTCCGCGCCACCGCTGTCGGAACCACTGTGGGGAAGTCCTCATAGTGCTGCTCCCCACCAAAGAAATATTGAAGCCACATGCCCATCCGCACGTGTCTCTTCTCGCCAGGTTTTCGCGCTTCCCGCGAGTCAAGTGTCAGGCGCAGCAGGGTGCGGTACTCCTTCATCAGATAACGGTAGACGAAGCCCGTGAAGTATCTACCTTCACCATCCGTCTGGTCCTTCAGCCAGTTTGGGAAGTAAACTTCTTCATACGGCTCTCCATCTATCGGCAGGCCGCTCAGCTGAGAAAGGCTCCATAGATCCAATGAAGTCTCACCTTCTGCAGTGCAGAAAGTGTTGTACTCTGGGTAGAAGACTTCAATCATCCCGCAACATAGACCTCGGGAGATCGGGTATCTATACCGAGAAGCGTATACGCTCTGATAAACTCCGGCGTGCACCAGGATGGGGGCGTATTGCCACAACACAAAGTCTGTAAATTCAACCGCTCCCGGTCTGAAGGCGTGAGCATCGGTGGCTTTGAGCTCTCCAAACCACCCCACTGAAATCTGATGTTTGAACCGGACCGCCAAGCAGTCCAAAAGAAAAGGCTCGTCCCGGTATCCCCAATGGAGCGGTGCGAGGAATAGACCATATACGGGCTTCTCCCTGTGCGGCCGGTGGTTTCATTCCAGCGAGCTGGTGTATACTGCGGCGCACTCGTCAGCATCCTGGCCTCGGGGGGTAATTCCTGCACTCCGAGCACTGCCCCCCATTTCCTGGGCTCCCCGGGGATGTACATGGGCATACCATAGGTGACTGACTCAGTCAGGTTGTCTCGCTCCACAATAGGGCTCCTTCTGCTCGGCGGACCAGAATTAAATAATGCTTCCCGCCAAGGTTGAAGCGCTCTAGGAATGTCATCAGTTGCTTATCTTTGGGATGGCCCCGTTTGATGTCGTCCCCTCGATCATACCTGAACTGGTTACCGTCAAGAATCAGTAGGCGGCAAGTGTCGACAGTGTCAGTCTCCGAGTCCGAGGACTCAGCCACCACAGCTACATGTCGAAGCCCCCGATCAAGGGAATGCACATTCCCCCAGGTCACAGCAACCCGGGATGCAGAGGAAGATGATCCAGCTGCCATATTGTCTGCAAAGCAACGCCTAGAAAGGAACAAAACAAAAGTCAGAAATCAGTGGATCAAAACAATATTTCTGACAAAATTTCGACAGCATCTCCTCAGCTCGAGGGTTTGCCAAAAAGAAAGCGGAAGCCGTACACAAAGGGAGCAGCCCCTAAAAGCAGCCATAAGCACTAAGCCGAGCCGAATGGGACACCTGAGGGATCTAGCTCCGAGGACAAGTCCTACGAGAAGCCTCCCGGGGCCCGGAAGATGGGTTTAAAACACAAATGAAACACTGCTCAACTCACCCGCTCACTCACACGGTGAAATCACCCGAACCCAATCGCCACTCGGCACCGCGGGAAGAGGAGAAAGGGAGGAGAGAGAAAATCTTTTTGCAAATGAGAGCTTGTGAAGAAAAAACGAAGAGGAAGATAATATATAGGGAGTTCCACCCCTGTTAAAACGGCGCGCCCAGGGGCGCGCCGTTTTAATCAATTGGCGCGCCGTGAAGACGGCGCCGTATTAACCTCCGAAACTCAAGGGCGCGACGTGAAGCTCGCGCCGTTTTAACCCCTAAACAGACGCCGCACCGTTTTAGGTGGTGCCGTTCAAGCTTCCTGCGACGCCGGATTAACATCCGAAGCCGGAATTAAGTGCCGTCCGAGCGTCTGTCGGCCAAATGAAGCTCATCCGTAGGCCTTGCAACATTCCTGCCTCACTTGCACCGCCTACGTCTGGGGGGCATTTGTTGGCACTCAAAATATGATCCTTCGGCGATCAAGCTGCAAAGATGAATGATACGGCCCACTGAAGCACAGAAGCCGATGAAGACTAGCTTACTAAAGGCCCTTCAAGCTGCCAGAGCCTCGAGCCACCTTGAAGGGAGCATTGGGGACTTCACCTTAGGAGAGTCGGAACGAACCCACAACCAACCGGCAACGCGATCAAGCCTGCCCAATGATCCGGCATCGACCTCGTCATGCCGCTATCCCACATCCGTCGCCCGACCAAGGACGACGGTCTACCCAATGACTCTCCTAAGGAGGAAAAACATCCTCGGCCGCCTACAACAAGAGGCCAAGGGTTCTGCCAACAGAGGGTCCCGATTACCCGACACGGGTTCGGCTTCTCGCCATAGTGGGCCCATTAGCGGCCGATTGAGCGCCGTTCAAGGCAGAATTATCCAGGATGCAACACCATCCTGCAAAGAAGCTTTGAGCACGAGTCCGTCTCAACCAGGAGCACAAGTCACAGTGCCGAAGGCTGTACCAGCAGGACGTCCGTGTGCCCGGACCAGACACACACGAAGGTCTGATCAAGGCCACTCATCGTACCAAGAGCTGTGTCAACACCTCGTCAAGGTTTTCCAAGGGCCAGGGCGAGAGGAATAGTCAACGGGGGCTTCTGGAATCATCTCCGGACCCACCGGACCCAGCACGCCAAGAACAAGCTGAAACGGCGCCGTCAAACCGGCGCGGCAAGAGCAACAGGGGCGTGTTCCCCGGCGCCGTCAAACTGGCTCGCAAAAGCCCAATTCGGGACTTATTCTCGGCGCCACCAAATCCGGCGCGCCCCCCTTCCCGGGGCGCCGGATTAACAGAAGCTATATATATAGCCTGCCTTCGGCTAGAGGAAGAGGAGAGAGATCAGAGAAAAAAAAATGGAAGCGGAATTGAAAGAGAAAAAAAATAGAGAATTGAAAAAAAAGAGGAGAGGTCCAGGGAAAAGGGTGAAAGGGTTCTTCGATCTAAAAAAAACCCCGTCTGAGCCTCTCGGCGGCGGCCGCTCTGCTCCACTCGAGCTCCCCGGAATCGGAGAAGGAGAGCATCTATCTCTCACATGTCTAGGTGGGTCTCCGTGTTTCTCTCGGTCGAACCCCCTTATTCCGCTTGGATTTTCTTCCCTGTTTCAATGTAAGTGAGGAAGGGCAGAGGCGATGATATGAGCCTACTCCCCCCCCTTTCACCATCTCTGTCATTCACTACCTCTTCCTTCATTCAATGTTAACGATGATCGGGCGACAACGCCGGCGTCGGAATATGCTTGTATGCATTTTATCTGTTTACCGTGGAATGAATGAATATGTATATCAATGGGTTAAAGAGTTTAATGGCCTTACTCTACCTCTGCATCGCTGCCTCCTCTTCCTCCTTGAGTTTTCTTTCTGTGGCCGTTGATACGGCGCCGCACAACAGTGCCGGCGCCGTGGAGGGTGATGTGCACATGTGCACATGTGCACATCTCTCCGATGATCTGTGCAACGAATGGATGGATGTGAGTATGCCCGACGCCGTGGTTATCTCTCCCATCTGCTTCCTTTGCCTTCTGTTTGCATGTTTACTTGTTTCATGGTGCGAACGATCTCCGTACTCACCTTCTCCGATGCCGGATATGCCCTGGTACACCATGGGCTACAGTAATTTCCCCTCTCCCTGGGGCTCTTCCTTTCATGGAATGTCGAAGGCTTCTCCGTCAGAGATATGTGCATGTATGTCTTACTGGTCGACCCTAGGCCTGTCCGCTTGCCCCTCCCTCCTGTTTCTGATTATAAATAGGAGGAGATAAGGCTGTCCCTATAAGCTTGAGGTTTGGTTTCTCCGCATCATTGTTCTCCGAGCGTTAGCTCGGTGATCGCTCTGTTAACTTACTAATCCCTCTATGCATATATATATATATATATATATATATATATATATATATATATATAGCTGTATATATCATGATCAGTTTGCCGACTGAGTATGAGTTGCATCCGCGTCGTGTTACCGTCCTTTTAAGGAGATTTGGTGACCGGGGAGAGGGGAACATCCCCCACTTGGTGAGGACACGCGCCACATTACTCGACGGAGCACACGGAGCACGCCGGCATCCCTTTGGCTCGGCGATCACTTGGTAGACTAGCCGAGTTACCTTCACTTATTCTATACTTTAGGCCATGTTGGGCCTTGGATTAGTCCCTGCGTGGACACTTTTATTATTTGTGTGGACCTTTGTAGGCCAATTAGGCTTTCGTTGGGTCATTTTTATGCTTATTAGGTAGGAGATAGGGCTATTGGGCCACTCTCTTGGTTCAAGCCTTGGCCCATTTGGCAGGAGATAGGGGCTGGCCAACCAAGGCTTGGCCCACCTAGGGATTTGCCCCCCCCTCCCTAGGGTTAGGGTTTCGGGCGCCCACCCCCTTTTTCTCTCCTCTTGGAAGGTGGCAGCCGCCCCTCTCCTAGATTATAGGAAGAAGGGTGCGGCCTCCCCCCTTTCCCTTCCCCATCCGACCACCCCTCCCTCCTTTGGTCGCCCCCATCCCCCAATCTCCTCCTAGAATCTAGGAGTGGTGCGCACCCCCTTCCCCCCCTAGCACCTTGCGCACCCCCCTTTCCCCCTTGGCTAGGGTTTCAACCCTAGCATTCCCCCTCCCCCATATATAAGGTTTGTATTTTTCTTTGGAGCATAATTATGAATGAAAGAAAAAAAATTGCTGATTCTCCTTGAAGGTGGCTGTGCCCTCCTCCCTGTTCCTCCTTGCTCCTGCGACGGGAGCAAGCCCGGGGTGTGACTCCCCACCCCTCGGTGCGACGCCGAGGTTCCCCCTCTCTTCCTCTTTGATCCTGCGATTGGATCAACCCCGGGGTGCGACTCCCCATCCCCTTGGTGCGACGCCAAGGCATCCATCCTCCTTGTTCCTGCGACGGGATCAATCCGGGTGTGACTCCCCTTCCCCTTCGTGCGACGCCAAGCATCTATCCTCCGCGTTCATCCACGTCTCCATCGCCATCCTTCGTCGCCATCTCCATCATCAAGTGTGAAGAACAAGCAATCTGCACCCCTGCAGATCCGAGGCAGAATTGAAGCCCTAATTGCGGAGTCGACCCCGATGTCCACAGTGCGAATCAGGCCGAGTGTTCTTCTGTGAGTTTGTTCCTCTCTGAGTCCTCTTCGATCCAGAGGTGGTCTTGTCTCGTTTCGACTTCGGCACTGTTTGTGGCATCCATTCTCCCACGACTGCGCAGAATCCATTCGATTCAACCCATCCAGAGGGTGCAGTTGGGTGCTGTTCCTGTCACGATTTCTCCATCCGGTTTCTGCCCAAGTCTTCTTCTTCAAAGTTATAGCCCTCGGCGTCCCGGAACCAAGCGAGGTGGTTTCGTTGGATTCTGACCTCGTTTCAGAAAATTTCACCATGGCCGTCGTACCTCTGCCCGACTGCTCGCCCAGAGGACAGAAGCTTACCACTATTGCGACTGCGCCCATCTGGTGACGTGATGAGGCTCAGCTTCTGATGGCTCGAACAACTTTTTGTCCTCTTTCCAACGCCGCAAGCCTCGCCTCGTTTTGACGATCGTGCTGTGCGTGGCGTTCATTCTCGTGGGACCGCGCATACTGATCCTGTGCAGTCCGACCCCAGTACCAGCGACAAGATGCAGAAGCCACCACGGCTTACCTTGACGTAATCTGGTCAAACCCTTTCATCAGAAGTTTCTGCTACGAGTCCCCGTCGTCCTCCCTCAAGCGGCGTCCCGTTCACCCACCGGAACAACGAGTTCTCAATTTTCCCGCTCGAGTGCGCTGTTCTGTGTGCAGGAAACCAGTCACGACTTGCAGATGACCTCACGGCCACCTCGGTGTGAATCTGAGCGCCCCCTTTGGCCGAGGCTTCCTCCCGTGACCTAGCTATGCGCCCTCACTGACGGTGCCTCAATCGGACACCGGACCAGGCCGTGGGAGCGTTCACCGCCGAGTCGCGCATTGCTGCGAACCTGCCAACTGCCCCCCGGGTCCTCCTCGCGGCCACCCCTTCACCGAGTGCCGCCCGTCAGCCCGTGCATTGGCAGCCCCGAATCTATATGTTGTAGCCTGTTATCTCCCTGCGAGGAGTGGGTATTTTTGGTTGGAGTTGTATTATTATTCACCTTGTGTATCGGGGTTGTTGATCTCGGCCGGGGTTTCTTCCCCACGCCTAGGCGTGGAGGTACGTGTGACGCTCCCCTTGTTGGCATCTGCTTTACTAGTATGCTTTCTAGTATGCCACGTGAGTGTTTAGGATCCTAGCTAGTCTTTTAGTCACAGCGTGACTGTGAGTTGAGAGCACCCGTCCCATGGCCCTAGTCGAGCGCCGAGCTCGGACTAGACTCCCCTAGTCGTACGGCGGTTCCTTAGCCGCTGAGATCCCCACGCTTCCCTCATAGGGACGGTCGTTGGGCTTGAGTTTCTTGTTGAGAGACGCCACCACCCGGAGGAACACTACGGAGGTCAGCCGCCCGGCTTGCCTTTGGCGTGCGAGTGCTGGCCGCACTTTGTTGTAGTCGTAGGTCTTAGCCCATTCAGTCCCGTCCCGCATCAATTTGGTATCAGAGCATATCGTCCCGCATCAAATTGGTATCAGAGCTTAGGGAACCAGTTTGTTCTAACAAATTGGGGTCTTAGGTCATTTGAGTCTTTAGGTTGTCTAGGGTGCATTGAGTCTCTTAGTTCATCTAGGTAACCTACCATTGCATTGTCATTTTAGGTTTGTGTCTAGTTAGAGTTTTATCCTTGTCTCGTTGAGTCTTGCATGTCCAGCTCACCGCCAGCCCCATGGTGGTTCCTCGAGCCCACGTGTCAGATTGGTCATCCCTGGTGTCCCAATTCGAGGCTCTTATGGCACGACCCCTAGGTGTCGCCCCTACCACTCAGTGGTCGGGAGACTCGATCCCTATACCGATGACTGAGTCGTTCCAGTGCCCTGTCATGTCCATGGCGGTCCTACCTAATGGGTTACATACGGAGATCGACTTCATCAGTAGGGTTCCATCTAATTGGGTCTCACAGGACATTGTTGAGTCTCTCTCTAAGACTGGGGAGATTGTTCTCCACGGTGGCTTAGCTTTTATCGAGTTTCAACGGTGGTTCGGCCCCATTCTATATCACGATGGTGCATGGTGTAAGATCGACACACTTGCTGGTCCATGCATCATTTTAGGGCAAACTTGGTTGGAGGAGAGAAGAGCGACCATCGACCTGGATAGGAGGACCTGCACCTTACACCCATCTCACCTTCCAGGCGAGTTTGTCTTCCACGACGGCGCTGTGCCGACCACCTCCGTGTCGCTAGCCACCCACCCCCAGCGATCCACTCTGCCACCGGGCTCATGTCCCCCACCTGGGCTGGTTCCGGTGACTTACGAGGCTGAACAGGGGTTGGCTGAGGAGTACCTAACTGAGGTTGAGGAGTTAGGGAATGATCCCATGGAGCACCCAGTCGTGCCTAAACCTATGGAGGTTGGGACCGGCACTCTCGTCCCGAGACACTCGATGGAGAGTCAAGGTGCCACCCACATCATAGAGGACCCCTTTTCCCCACCTGAGGGAGAGGCTCCCTTCGACCCTCATCTGGAGCCATTCTTGCCTCCCCAGGGTGAACCTGTCATTGAAGGGCCTTTAGCTAGCTGGTTAAGGAAGGGCCAAATTCTAGATGCTCCGATCCCTTGCTACCCCTCCATGGAGACAGCCGTCCCAATTATACCCCTTGACTCATTTCACACCACTTTTCGGTCCTTCTACTTTCTTGAAAATGTAAAGGACTTCCTTAGGAGTTTAGATTGTCAATGGGAGTTGACATATATGTTGACCTTAGGGTCTGACCAACCCTATAGTCACAGCTTCACGCTCCCTTCTTTGGGGTCTATTACCTCGGTCTACACCATAGGACATATCACCTCCGAGGTCCTTTTATTCGTTCCCATGCCCGTGGAGGTTGATTTTGTCCCCTCTTATGGTGTCACGGTCCCAAGGGAGGAACCTAGCTTTCCTTGCCTCCCTCATGAGCCCCTTGCCCCATACATTAGAGCGCCTGAAGGTGATCATCTGCACCTGGGCGAATGTCAGACATGGGCAAGTATAGTAAAGGCACCTGTCGGGAGGGGTCATCATTTCTTTGACCCATTCGATCCCCTCCCTAGTGAGCCTCTCGACTCGTATTCTTTTCCCCACCTTGTCGAGAAGGTCCATTATCACACCCCATCCAGACCTGCTAGTCAACACCTCACATTGCATACATCCAGACGCCAGAGTTTAGGAGGCCAGGGACACATGTCTCTCTCTCATGTTTCTCCATGTCCCTCATCATATAGGGGTAATGTCATGAGTGAGTTTGGGGTTATTTGTCCTCCTGAGTCTACCATATTTAGTAGGACATATGTGCATGATAGATCATACTTTGGTTGTCCAGGTCCTCCCCATGTTGTCAAGTCTGGTAGATGTCATAGGCATATTAGATCCATATTTGGATGTCCAGGACCACCCCTGCATTCACGTAGGTATGAGTCTACCCATCTTATTCGGAGTCTGCATCATCACCACCTTGAGGCCAGCAACGCACGTTATAAGGAGTTAGCTGACGCACATCGACACACCCGTGAGTTTCGTAAGGGAGAGTACGTCATGATCAGGGTCAGACCTGAACGGTTTCCTTCGGGGGCCGTGAAGAAACTCCAGGCCCGCGGTGCTAGACCCTTTCGAGTCTTGAAGCGAATTGGGTCGAATGCGTATGAGATTGAGCTGCCAGAAGGCTATGGGATCTGTTCGACGTTCAATGTCTCAGATTTGGTGGCATATCGGGACCCCGCGGTGATCCCAGTGAGCCTTTTGAGCCCTCCCCTCCTATTGAGAGTGTTACACCTTCTGAGCGTCAACCTCCTCCAGCCCCATTACAGAAACGCGAGCATATAGATTGCATACTGGATGAGCAGGTGACCACTACCAGGAGCGGAGCCTACCAACGCTTCCTAGTGCGTTGGAGAGGGCGCCCTACGACAGACGACACCTGGATCACACGAGGAGAGCTAGAGAGGATCGACCCCGACTTGCTGGAGCGCCACTTGAGCGACCGTGACCCTTACTCGATAGGGTCGAGTTCTTCCCACCCGGGGAGAATTGGTGAGGACACGTGCCGCATTACTCGACGGAGCACACGGAGCATGCCGGCATCCCTTTGGCTCGACGATCACTTGGCAGACTAGCGGAGTTACCTTCACATATTCTATACTTTAGGCCATGTTGGGCCTTGGATTAGTCCCTGCGTGGACACTTTTATTATTTGTGTGGACCTTTGTAGGCCAATTGGGGCCAATTAGGCTTTCGTTGGGTCATTTTTATGCTTATTAGGTAGGAGATAGGGCTATTGGGCCACTCTCTTGGTTCAAGCCTTGGCCCATTTGGCATGGCTGGCCAACCAAGGCTTGGCCCACCTAGGGATTTGCGCCCCCCCTCCCTAGGGTTAGGGTTTTGTGTGCCCACCCCCTTTTTCTCTCCTCTTGGAAGGTGGCAGCCGCCCCTCTCCTAGATTATAGGAAGAAGGGTGCGACCTCCCCCCTTTCCCTTCCCCATCCGACCACCCCTCCCTCCTTTGGCCGCCCCCATCCCCAAATCTCGTCCTAGAATCTAGGAGTGGTGCACACCCCCTTCCCCCCCTAGCACCTTGCACACCCCCCTTTCCCCCTTGGCTAGGGTTTCAACCCTAGCATTCCCCCTCCCCCATATATAAGGTTTGTATTTTTCTTTGGAGCATAATTTTGAATGAAAGAAAAAAAATTGCTGATTCTCCTTGAAGGTGGCTGCGCCCTCCTCCCTGTTCCTCCTTGCTCCTGCGACGGGAGCAAGCCCGGGGTGTGACTCCCCACCCCTCGGTGCGACGCCGAGGTTCCCCCTCTCTTCCTCTTAAATCCTGCGACGGGATCAACCCCGGGGTGCGACTCCCCATCCCCTTGGTGTGACGCCAAGGCATCCATCCTCCTTGTTCCTGCGACAGGATCAATCCGGGTGTGACTCCCCTTCCCCTTGGTGCGACGCCAAGCATCTATCCTCCGCGTTCATCCACGTCTCCATCGCCATTCTTCGTCGCCATCTCCATCATCAAGTGTGAAGAACAAGCAATCTGCACCCCTACAGATCCGCGGCAGAATTGAAGCCCTAATTGCAGAGTCGACCCCGACGTCCATAGTGCTAATCAGGCCGAGATTTCTTCTGTGAGTTTGTTCCTCTCTGCGTCCTCTTCGATCCAGAGGTGGTCTCGCCTCGTTTTGACTTCGGCATTGTTCGTGGCATACATTCTCCCACAACTGCGCAGAATCCATTCGAATCAACCCATCCAGAGGGTGCAGTTGGGTGCTGTTCCCGTCATGATTTCTCCATCCATTTTCTGCCCAAGTCTTATTCTTCAAAGTTATAGCCGTTGGCGTCCCGGAACCAAGCCAGGTGGTTTCGTTGGATTCTGACCTCGTTTCAGAAAATTTCACCACGGCCGTCGTACCTCTGCCCGACTGCTCACCCAGAGGACAGAAGCTTACCACTATTGCGACTGCGCCCATCCTGGTGACGTGATGAGGCTCATCTTCTGCTGGCTCGAACAACTTTTTGTCCTCTTTCCAACGCCACAAGCCTCGCCTCGTTTCGACGATCGTGCTGTGCATGGCGTTCATTCTCGTGGGACCGCGCATACTGATCCTGTGCAGTCCGACCCCAGTACCAGCGACAAGTTGCAGAAGCCACCACGGCTTACCTCGACGCAATCTGGTCAAACCCTTTCATCAGAAGTTTCTGCTACGAGTCCCCGTCGTCCTCCCTCAAGCGGCGTCCCGTTCGCCTACCGGAACAATGAGTTCTCAATTTTCCTGCTCGAGTGCCCTGTTCTATGTGCAGGAAACCAGTCACGACTTGCAGATGACCTCACGGCCACCTCGGTGCGAATCTGAGCGCCCCCTTCGGCCGAGGCTTCCTCCCTTGACCTAGCTACGTGCCCTCACTGACGGTACATCAATCGGACACCGGACCAGGCCGTGGGAGCGTTCACCGCCGAGTCGCGCATTGCTGCGAACCTGCCACTGCCCCCCGGGTCCTCCTCGCGGCCACCCCTTCACCGAGTGCCGCCCGTCAGCCCGTGCATTGGCAGCCCCGAATCTATATGTTGTAGCCTGTTATCTCCCTGCGAGGAGTGGGCATTTTTGGTTGGAGTTGTATTATTATCCATCTTGTGTATCGGGGTTGTTGATCTTGGCCGGGGTTTCTTCCCTACGCCTAGGCGTGGAGGTACGTGCGACGCTCCCCTTGTTGGCATCTGCTTTACTAGTATGCTTTCTAGTATGCCGCGTGAGTGTTTAGGATCCTAGCTAGTCTTTTAGTCACCGCGTGACTGTGAGTTGAGAGCACCCGTCCCATGGCCCTAGTCGAGCGCCGAGCTCGGACTAGACTCCCCTAGTCGTACGGCGGTTCCTTAGCCGCTGAGATCCCCGCGCTTCCCTCATAGGGACGGTCGTTGAGCTTGAGTTTCTTGTTCAGAGACGCCTCCACCCGGAGGAACGCTACGGAGGTCAGCCGGCCGGCTTGCCTTTGGCGTGCGAGTGCTGGCCGCACTTTGTTGTAGTCGTAGGTCTTAGCCCATTCAGTCCCGTCCCGCATCAAATTGGTATCAGAGCATATCGTCCCGCATCACCACTGTTCCATTGTGATAACACTCTGTCTACCAGGGACCGTCCAGTAGTGACGAATCTCCTATTGATTAATGAGTAAATAGTAAATAGGTTAATTCCGACATCTCAAATCCACAATCCCTAATGGACTTTGTGGTGGCCGTGAGATGCGTGTGCCCCTCGTAGGCTAACCCTCGGGGTTTCCTTCTCTAATCGGTCGTCCCATCTTGAGCGTTGAGTCGACTCGTGTCGCATACCCCTCGTAGGCCAGCCCTCGGGGTTTTTCGCTCCCATAATGAGTCGTCTCATCCGCCCACCCTCACCCACGGACTTGGTGCCCCTAGTAGGCTAGCCCTCGGGGTCTTCCTATCCGTTTGGGTCTGTCGGCCGCCGTTGCGCCACCCGGCTTTTAGGGGTTTACACCGCCACGTGAGTACTCCCCGCTTCTCCCCGATAATCCTTTGGGATGGGGAGATGCTGCCGAAATTCTGGCTCGAACGAGTTTAAACTCGGAACAATCGCCGCGCTCGAGTCTGAACCTCACGCGAGCCCGTGATTCGACCGTTGGATGGCTTGGGACCGATTCGATGAATGATAAACTCAATAAATTCTTAAATTCTTCCAAAACATTTTTTAATATATCCATAAATAAACCAACGAAACTCCCGTTTCCGCGAAATCGGGCTAAATCGGCGTAGTTCGTACACGATAACGCCTTAAAACGGCGCGCCCTTCCCGGCGCACCCTTTCCGGCGCGCCCTTACCGACGCGCCCTTCCCGACGCGCCTTAATCAGGCCGCGCCGTTTTAACAGGCTATTTCCCATTTACCTACGGTTCTGGCATCGTTTTAACCCTTTTACCTATGTTTCAGGGCGCCGTTTCAAGCGTTTTAGCCCCTTTCTTCGCATGCACTGCACCAGTTTCGTTCCGAATCGTGTCGTCGCGTCATTCCAACCCTTTTCCCACTCATGGGATGATTTCTTATGCTAATCATAGAAGGACACAAGCTCCTCGACCAAATAAACTGAATAAAATTAGCATGTCCAAGCATTCATATCACATTAATGTATGCCTAAATATGTGCATCTTTGGTATATCAAATAATATTGCCAGAAGGTTAGGTTACGCCTGATTGGAAGCCTTGCTACGCGTGAAGGTGGCCTTCGAGCCTAAGTCCTCCGCCATGTACCAGGGTCAACCCCAATAAATCGTGTGTAGTCAATCGCAGCATCTTGCATGATCACTCGCATGCTCTGTATCCTTTATTCTGGCTTTGACAGCCCGCTATCTCGGCAATTAATCAAAGGTGTTCCCTCCTCGTGGGGGATGTAATTAACGCCATAACCTTTATGGTATGGCGGACTGTTGGTCCCGACCGAACCTCACATTCGCCCGACATGGGTCAGAATGAGCGCACAATAAAATCGTCACTCATGTGACTGGCACGCCCGCGTCGTTAATCGGTCAGTTGACTACCAGTTAGTCAAATGGCTGATCGATATGTGAAATAAGACACGTATATATGTACATATACACATATATACACGAAATAAGGTAAGAACGACAAGACAGTCGGATAAAAAAAAATGTCGCAAACAAGACCTTGATAAATTTGAGCCAAAAGGTGAACCAGGAATCTTCCTCGGTTATTCTGAAAACACCCGGGCTTATAGAGTATTCATTTTAAACTCAAAAATTGTTGAAGAATCTCCACACATTATCTTTGATGAAACCTTGATGGAAACTAACCATGGTTATTGTAGGAACGAAGATGGGAACATTTTGAAAGATGAAAACTCTGCAGACCAGTCTGATTGTGAGGAAGATAAAGAAGAGCAAAATGAAGAAGAACCTGAAGTTCACGGGGAGGTAAGTGAAATTCCTGAAACTCAGATTGTTAATATTAGATATCTTAAAGATCACCCTGTGAATAATGTCATTGGCAATCTGAATGATCCCCCTAGAACTAGAGGTCATTTTAGAATTCAGGATGAATTAAATGCATATACTCTTGTTTCTCAAATAGAACCCAAGTCCATTGACTGTGCCCTCAAGGATATGCATTGGATTAATGCCATGCATGAGGAGCTTAATCAGTTCGACAGGAACAAGGTGTGGCACTTGGTCCCACCTCCTGATCATGGAACAGTCATAGGGACTAGGTGGGTTTTCAGGAATAAATCTGATGAATTAGGGAATATTATTAAAAATAAAGCCAGACTTGTTGCTCAGGGGTACAACTAGGAGTTTGGTATTGACTTTGAAGAGTCATTTGCCTCTATAGCCAGATTAGAAGCTGTTATAATTTTATTAGCTTATACATGTTCCCAAGGTATAATCCTCCAGCAGATGGATGTAAAATCTGCATTCTTGAATGGGGAAATTAATGAGGATGTCTATGTTAGACAGCCCCCTGGGTTTGAATGTCTAGATTTCCCTAATCATGTTTACAAATTAAATAAAGCTCTCTATGGTCTTAAGCAAGCTCCCAGAGCTTGGTACGACAGGTTGAGCAAGTTCCTCACTGATCAAAATTTCACTAGAGGAGTAGTTGATCAGACCTTGTTTACAAAGGTGAGTCATTCTGAAATTATTATTGTACAGATTTATGTGGATGATATCATTTTTGGGTCAACTAACCCCAAACTGTGTGAGGAATTTTCTAAAACAATGACTAATGAGTTTGAAATGAGTTTAATGGGTGAGCTCAAATTGTTTCTTGGACTGCAGGTTACACAAACAAAGGATGGAATGTTTATAGCTCAGTCCAAGTACACAAGGGATCTACTCAAGAAATACAAGATGGATAACCTTAAAGAGATAGCTTCTCCAATGGGTACCTCTACAAGCTTGGATGAAGACACTAAATGTAACCCATTTGGCCAGAAGTTATACAGAGGTATGATCGGATCCCTTCTCTACTTAACAGCATCTAGGCCTGATATTCAATTCGCTATAGGATTATGTGCTAGGTTTCAGGCCAGTCCTAAAGAAAATCATTTTAAAGTAGTGAAAAGGATTTTTAGATATCTGCTAGGCACCCAAGAGCTAGGATTATGGTATCTTGCTAGGTGTGAGTTAGAGCTTCTAGCTTACACTGATGCTGATTATGCTGGGTGTCGAGTAGATAGAAAAAGCACTAGTGGCTATTGTCAATTCCTTGGTGGCTGTTGTCACGCCCCGAGAGCGGAAGATACCCGGAGACGCGTGACGAGTTTATATCAATCATGTCAATCAGAGTATTAGTGTATTCGACACCAAAACAGAGATGCGCAAAATAGAAAGATAACCTAATCCTTTATTTCATAATGGATAGACTATTACAAATCTAATACTCTATTCAATTAAAAAGGAAAAGTACATAGTTGTCTCAAGAAAATAGGAAAAAGACTAGATGACACTTGGAAAAGCTCTAGCTCTTTCACTCTTGACTTTCCCCATCAGTTTGACCTTCTTCGTCGGACTTACCTGACAAGTAAGGGACAAACACGGAGTGAGCGAACGCTCAGTAGGAAATTATATCTCAAGCGCTAGCAAGGGGTTTAAATAATTACATCTTTCATGTATGTACTATAGCTATACATGCTTGTATAAAACGACAAGGTAGAAAAAGAGTATATCAATAAGATAGCAACTTGAACAAGCCATGAACTTTCAAGAAAAGCTAACAAGATATTCAAGCAAGAACTTTTAACAAGTCATGTCAAGAATTTGGCTATCATGTTTTCAAGCAAGCAAGTAATTACCCTTTCTCGGGTCACGCAATTCATGTCATGTCAAGCATGAGTCAAGTACAAGATTTGTGTGGAATGTCCAATCAAGCTAGTCATGCACTCGGTATAATGCCAGATACCTTATCATTCAACTCCCATGGGCACAAGTACTTTCGGGTGCTCCTCCTAGGACCAGATCGGGCCCTATATGCGCAGGCATTTATCATGTATTTTTGACATCCACTCTTGTATATATATGTAGCCAATATGAAATTTCAACATTTTAAGCTTGTAGATACGTAGGATAACTTTGAGAGAATGGAGTCCAAAATATAACATTGGACATAGAGAGGCGATAATAACGGTATAAACATGATTTATCGATGAAACTAGGTGGAATTAGGTTCCCTTAACTCGGGTACCATGACAAACAAGTATGAACATTCTTTTTATAGAATTGAGGTCCACATGAACAGTATATCAAAGGCAAGATACCCTCTTTCTTATTATAGAATTGAGGTCCACAAGAACAAATGGCATGATATCATCATCTCATTAAGAATTCTCATGATATACTCTTTGCATATCATAAGGGCCGGTATACCATGTTTCTTTAGAGTGACATGGAAATCATTAGTGTAATTGGGTTTTTAAGGTACAACCAGCTCAGTCGGCCTTGAGGGAATCCAAGGCGGCGAGGAGTCTTACGGAGGTCTCTATGACTAACTCGCTAGTCCAAAGGAACGGAATGTCCAATGGAGAGCTCATATGTCAATGAGAGTTGAGGGTGATCGATAAAACATCATGAAACGTGGGACTATACTCACGGATTGGAATATAGTGCCAATATAATATATATATGTATATATAATAAAACCCTCGGTTACAGAAACAGGGTAAAAAAATAGTTTTTATAGAAAATAATGACTTTAACTAAGTCATTAATCACATAATTAACGCCTTCAGTAAGGGCGTTTATCTATTTTCCATTTTTACAAAATTTCAATATTTCAGTATTTTACCAAAAACGCGCCCTGGTGAGGGGCGTTTCTTTACAAGTTGACGGCGTATACAGTGGTCGTCCATTCTTTACTTCTATTTTTGCAGCATATATATTCAGAAATTTATCAAAAACACGCCCTGGATAGGGGCGTTACTGTTCAATTCACGCCCTGAACAGGGGCGTTAGTCAAGTGAGAGACGACCTATACAGGGTCGTGAATTCAAGAATTTTTTTGATTTCAAGTATTATAATTTCCAGAAACAAGAGACATGGTCATGACAGGAAAAATATCAGGATTCAAGTAAATATGATCGTACACTGATTTATAATCATGTTTAAGTGAATATTGGATAATTAACATGGGTAATTAACAATTGAGAAAATTGACGTCCGTGTACAGGGCGTCGAATCTGGAATTGACGACCTGGTCATGGTCGTTTCTTTCAAAGTAGCGCCCTTGTCTGAGTCACGTATAAAGGTAGCGCCCTTGGAAAGGGCGTTTCTTTCCAATAATAGAAACATTTAAAACTCGCGAAAACTATTTGCATGAACTAATATATATGATTTAACATAGTTATTATGGTGATTTGGGCTACAGTGCTTGAGAAAACCTACATTAATAATAAAAATCTCAAGATGAACGTGACAGGTTCTGAACTTCTACGAACTTAACAGCAGCACCAAGCAAAGATGATGCAGATGAAGAGATCGTTTGATTGAAGAATCCTTGTTCTTCACTGATCAACTTGCTGTAAGTCTTACAGAAAAAAAAGAAACTGATATTAGTTTCTTCACCTTACACATCCAGAACTAAAGGTAAAGAGAATAACTTTACCCGGATGAAGAACTCTTGTTCTTCAGAACATCAGGGCTTCTTAACCTGTAAGGAGAGATGAAGAATCAATAATTCTTCATGCAACCGAAAGTAATGATAAAAAGAGATAAGAAGAACTGTTGTTCTTTACATACCGTAGCAGCAGCAGATCGACCAAATAGCTTTAGGGTTTGATAGTCAAGGGTTTTTATAGGATTCTGAAAATCCTAATAAGGTTAGTGTTTGATTGGAAGTAACACTTCCATGATAGAGTTATTACTACATTCGAACACTTTCTCATAGTTATCAACTTACCCTGGATAAGTTCCCGGTTCGAACGAAACTGGAATGGAATTAACGCCTTATTCTAGGCCGTCGAATTTTAAATTGACGCCTTGGCATGCGTCGTTTCTTGTGGAAACGCATCCAAGCAAAGGGCATTTCAAATACTTGCCTTTTTATGTAATTTTGGTTGTTTAAGATTTGACGCCTTGAAATGTGGGCGTCCCTTCTAAAAACACGCCTTAGGTGAGGGCGTTTCTTGTCAAGTAGCGCCTTGCTCCAAGGCGTTAATTTCATCAGGGCCTTGTTCACTTTTTAGTTTATTTCAATTCATCTAAATTTATTTCTTTTAATTTTATACGGGTTGCTACACCCTCCCCCACTTAAAAGAATTTGGTCCCCAAATTCATAGCATATATTTACATATGGACAGTGTAGAGCTCATACCTTCTAAAATAATTCTGGAAATCACTTCCTCATAGATTCCTCAGTCTCCCACGTTGCCTCGTTTTCAGAATTCTTATTCCATTGCACCTTAAGCATGGGAATAACCTTATTCCTTAGAGCACGTATTTCACGATCTAATATCTTCATAGGCTTCTGTTCATATGTGAGATCCTTCTGTATTACCAGGTCTCTATGTTTGATAATATGTGATGGATCGTGCACATACTTCTTCAACATAGATATGTGAAACACATTGTGTACTTCGGACAATTGAGGAGGCAATGCGATGCGATAAGTAACCTCGCCAACTCTTTCTAGTATCTCAAAAGGTCCGATAAATCTTGGTGTAAGCTTGCCCTTAACACCAAATCTTCGTATTCCACGTCCAGGCGATATCTTGAAAAATACATGATCTCCAACTTGGAATTCAAGATCTCTTCTTCTTGTGTCAGCATAAGCCTTTTGTCTAGACTGAGCAACTTGCAGTCTTTCTCTGATTAATTGTATCTTCTCGGTAGTATCCCTTACCATGTCTGGACCTAACAGTTGTTTCTCTCCAACTTCGTCCCAGCATAATGGTGATCGACAACTCCTTCCGTATAAGGCTTCAAAAGGTGCCAGTTGTATACTTGCCTGGTAGCTATTATTGTATGCAAATTCAACCAGAGGTAAGTGATCATGCCAGTTTCTATCAAAATCAGTAATGCATGCTCTTAGCATATCTTCGACTACTTGATTTGTTCTCTCGGTCTGACCATCCGTTTGAGGATGAAAGGCTGTGCTAAAGTTAAGTCTCGTTCCCAGCGAATGTTGTAGTCCTTTCCAAAAATGAGAAGTAAAACGGGGATCTATGTCAGACACGATTGAAACAGGAATACCATGTAATCTGACTATTTCCTCGATGTATAGTGCAGCTAAGACATCAACTGACCATCGACTCTTGATTGGCAAGAAATGCGCTGATTTAGTCAATCGGTCAATGATAACCCATATTCCATCATGTCCTCTTTTTGATTTAGATAAACCCATGATGAAATCCATACCAATATCCTCCCACTTCCATTTAGGGATATCTAGAGGATGTAGTTTTCCAGCAGGCTTTTGGTGTTCCGCCTTGACTTGTTGGCACGTGAGACAGCGTGATACGTAGTCCGCTATTTCTCTTTTCATGTTGGGCCACCAAAAATTTCTTTTTACATCTTGGTACATTTTGGTAGATCCAGGATGAATTGTATATCTTGACCTATGAGCTTCATCTAAGATCTTCTTCTTTACCTCGGGACAATCTGGTATGTAAGTTCTATTCCTGAATATTAATCTTCCTTCACAAGTTATTTGGAAATCCGATTGTCCTTCCAGTTTGCCTTTGATCTCTACTAACATTGGGTCATTATCTTGAAGTGCTTGTATTTCAGTTAATAGGTCTGACTGTATGCTTATATGAGATAATGTGACACATCTAGGGTCTGTGTCCATGCTTATATTGAGTTAAGAGAATTGTTCCAGCAACTTCCATTCTTGAATCATACAATTGGCTAACAGTGCTCTCGGCTTTCGACTAAGGGCATCTGCTACATGATTACCCTTTCCGGGATGATATTGTATATTGAAGTCGAAGTCCTTGAGATATTCCAGCCATCGTCTTTACCTCATATTTAGTTCCTTCTGTGAAAAGAGATATTTGAGACTCTTGTGGTCGGAGTATACAGTAAACTGCACTCCATATAGATAATGTCTCCATATCTTCAGTGCAAATACTACCGCAGCCAATTCTAGGTCATGGACGGGGTATTTTTCTTCATGCTTCTTTAATTGACGAGAAGAGTAGGCTATAACCTTCCCTTGTTGCATTAGAACACACCCGAGGCCAATGCCAAAAGCATCAGTGTATACCTCGAACTTTTCTCCTTCAATTGGCAATGCTAAGATAGGAGCTGTAGTAAGATGATCCTTGAGAGTTTGGAAGCTTCTTTCACATTCCTCATCCCATTCATAATGGATCTCCTTGCGAGTTAACCTCGTAAGTGGCGCGGTGATTTTGGAGAAATCCTTGATGAATCGCCTGTAATAGCCGGCAAGACCTAAGAAACTTCTGATCTCGCTAGCATTGGTCGGTCTTTCCCAGTTCCTTACTGCTTCAACCTTTGATGGGTCTACAGACAAGCCATCCTTTGATATAACATGTCCGAGAAAAGTCACTTCTTCAAGCCAGAATTCACACTTACTAAGTTTTACATATAATTGGTTTGTCCTCAATATTTGTAATGCAATCCTTAAATGCTCCTCATGCTCTTCCTTGGTCTTGGAATAAATCAATATATCATCAATAAAGACCACCACGAATTGATCCAAATAAGGCCTGAATATACTATTCATTAACTGCATAAAGGCAGCAGGGGCATTCATTAGTCCGAAAGGCATAACAACAAATTCATAATGGCCATACCTGCTTCTGAATGTGGTTTTATGAATATCCTCGTCCTTGATTCTTAGTTGGTGATATCCTGACCAAAGATCAATTTTGGAAAAGTACATGGATCCTGAAATTTGATCAAACAATTCATCGATTCTCGGCAGTGGATACTTGTTCTTGATAGTGAGGTGATTCAACTGTCGATAGTCGATGCATAACCTCATGGATCCGTCTTTCTTCTTTACAAATAATACAGGTGCTCCCCACGGGGAAGTACATGGTCTAATGAATCCTTTCTTAATGAGTTCCATCAATTGCTCTTTTAACTCCTTGAGTTCAACAGGTGACATCCTATAAGGTGCCTTTGAAATCGGACCAGCACCAAGGACTAAGTCAATGGTGAAGGCCACTTGTCTTTGCGGGGGTAATCCCGATAAATCTTCCGGAAATACGTCCGGAAATTCTTGTACCACTGGAATGTCTTCTAGCTTAGCTTCCTTAGCTTCTTTAACTATAACAAAGGCAAGGAAAGATGTACATCCTTTCCTGATGAGCTTGCTAGCTCGGAGAGCTGAAATAAGAGGGGATCTGCTCCGACCCTTGGGGCTAGTCAAGATTAGTTCTGGAAATTCCTTGAATGTAACCTTACTATTGCGGCAATCAACCGTTGCCTGATACTTGGATAACCAATCTACTTCTAGTATAACATCATACTCTTTCAGATCTAAACATATGAGATCAATAGGGAGATTTCTACCCTAAACCAATACTTCGCAGTTTTGGTAATGATGTGTAATATCAGTCTCATCACCCAGAGGAGTAGACAAAACTAACTTTATCCATTCCGGTTCTAGGGGTAATGGGTCAGCAAACTTCTTAGAAATAATAGAATGCGATGCACCAGTATCAATTAAGACATATGCATTCCTGGAACAAACTTTCAATGTACCTTCCACTAAGCCGCCTTCTTCTTCTTGCTCGGTCTCCTTGATTGCATGAAGACGAGCATTCTTGGTTACTGGGCGTTTCCCGACATCGGCATGATCGTTAAGTAATGGGCAATCGGGAATTCGATGCTCACGACTCCCACAACGGAGACATGCTCCTAGTTTCCTCCAGCATTCTTCTGCTCTATGACCCGCTTTATCACAATGTTTGCACACTGTATTTGAAGAGGTAGTGGTGATAGAGAAGGGCTTGGTCTTCTTGAACTTTTGGTCTTGTGAGGATGCTCCTCCATTGCTAGGCCTTTTCTTGAAGTTGGGTTTAAAGGAACCCGAACCTGTAACTTGTTCCTTCTTATCCTTACCACGAATCCTATCAGACAGTTCCGTGACATCTTCTAATAGTTGAGCTCGGCGTACTATCTCCGAGTAGACTTGAATGTCCATCGGCGCCAGTTGAGTAATAGCTTGGGGCCTGAGCCCATTAAGAAACCTCCTAGCTTTCATTTTCTCGGTGCTAACTAGATGCTTAGCATACCGAGACAATCTAGAGAATTGGGCCTCATACTCGGCCACTGACAAAGATCGTTGCTTTAATGCAGCAAATTCTACAGCCTTCTTTTCCTGAACTCGGTCCGAGAAATATTTTGCGTTGAAGTGTTCAACGAATTCCTCCCACGAAACCTGATCTTGATTTATAGTAGCCTCTATTGATTCCCACCAGCATCTAGCATCCCTTTCTAACTGAAAAGTAGCTAATAAGACCTTATCTTGATCTGTGCATTGCATAACACGGAATATTCATTCTGTTTCCCTAATCCAGTGTTCAGCGTCATCTGGATCAGTAGAACCCGTGAACTTGGGCGGGTTCATGTTCTTGAAGGTCTGGTGGAGACTTCCTGCTCGTTGTCCACCTCCTTGTGTTACTTGTTGCAGCACTTGAGTCATGCCTTGCAGTGTACGCTGCATGTTACGCCATTGAGCACGTTCGGCAGCCATTATCCTACAATTATAATAACTAGATTAATACCTGATTTGTATCTTAAAGACTAGCATTCTATGTTAACTTTAACCCTTGGTTCTACCCAATCTCACTCGTTAAAGGGTTAAAACCTATCCTTGGACTTGGGTTTTTCCTAGGAATTGAATACCCTAGGCTCTGATACCACAAAAACTGTCACGCCCCGAGAGCGGAAGATACCGGAGACGCGTGACGAGTTTATATCAATCATGTCAATCAGAGTATTAGTGTATTCGACACCAAAACAGAGATGCGCAAAATAGAAAGATAACCCAATCCTTTATTTCATAATGGATAGACTATTACAAATCCAATACTCTATTCAATTAAAAAGGAAAAGTACATAGTTGACTCAAGAAAATAGGAAAGACTAGATGACACTTGGAAAAGCTCTAGCTCTTTCACTCTTGACTTTCCCCATCAGTTTGACCTTCTTCGTCGGACTTACCTGAAAAGTAAGGGACAAACACGGAGTGAGCGAACGCTCAGTAGGAAATTATATCTCAAGCGCTAGCAAGGGGTTTAAATAATTACATCTTTCATGTATGTACTATAGCTATGCATGCTTGTATAAAACGACAAGGTAGAAAAAGAGTATATCAATAAGATAGCAATTTGAACAAGCCATAAACTTTCAAGAAAAGCTAACAAGATATTCAAGCAAGAACTTTTAACAAGTCATGTCAAGAATTTGGCTATCATGTTTTCAAGCAAGCAAGTAATTACCCTTTCTCGGGTCACGCAATTCATGTCATGTCAAGCACGAGTCAAGTACAAGATTTGTGTGGAATGTCCAATCAAGCTAGTCATGCACTCGGTATAATGCCAGATACCTTATCATTCAACTCCCATGGGCACAAGTACTTTCGGGTGCTCCTCCCAGGACCAGATCGGGCCCTATATGCGCAGGCATTTATCATGTATTTTTGACATCCACTCTTGTATATATATGTAGCCAATATGAAATTTCAACATTTTAAGCTTGTAGATACGTAGGATAACTTTGAGAGAATGGAGTCCAAAATATAACATTGGACATAGAGAGGCGATAATAACGGTATAAACACGATTTATCGATGAAACTAGGTGGAATTAGGTTCCCTTAACTCGGGTACCATGACAAACAAGTATGGACATTCTTTTTATAGAATTGAGGTCCACATGAACAGTATATCAAAGGCAAGATACCCTCATTCTTATTATAGAATTGAGGTCCACAAGAACAAATGGCATGATATCATCATCCCATTAAGAATTCTCATGATATACTCTTTGCATATCATAAGGGCCGGTATACCATGTTTCTTTAGAGTGACATGGAAATCATTAGTGTAATTGGGTTTTTAAGGTACAACCAGCTCAGTCGGCCTTGAGGGAATCCAAGGCGGCGAGGAGTCTTACGGAGGTCTCTATGACTAACTCGCTAGTCCAAAGGAACGGAATGTCCACTGGAGAGCTCATATGTCAATGAGAGTTGAGGGTGATCGATAAAACATCATGAAACGTGGGACTATACTCACGGATTGGAATATAGTGCCAATATAATATATATATATATATATATATGTATATATAATAAAACCCTCGGTTACAGAAATAGGGTAAAAAAAATTGTTTTTATAGAAAATAATGACTTTAACTAAGTCATTAATCAAATATATAACGCCTTCAGTAAGGGCGTTTATCTATTTTCCATTTATACAAAATTTCAATATTTCAGTATTTTACCAAAAACGCGCCCTGGTGAGGGGCGTTTCTTTACAAGTTGACGGCGTATACAGTGGTCGTCCATTCTTTACTTCTATTTTTGTAGCATATATATTCAGAAATTTATCAAAAACACGCCTGGACAGGGGCGTTACTGTTCAATTCACGCCTTGAACAGGGCGTTAGTCAAGTGAGAGACGACCTATACAGGGTCGTGAGTTCAAGAATTTTTTTGATTTCAAGTATTATAATTTCCCGAAACAAGAGACATGGTCATGACAGGAAAAATATCGGGATTCAAGTAAATATGATCGTGCACTGATTTAGAATCATGTTTAAGAGAATATTGGATAATTAACATAGGTAATTAACAATTGAGAAAATTGACGTCCGTGTACAGGGCGTAGAATCTGGAATTGACGACCTGGTCATGGTCGTTTCTTTCAAAGTAGCGCCCTTGTCTGGGTCGCGTATAAAGGTAGCGCCCTTAGAAAGGGCGTTTCTTTCCAATAATAGAAACATTTAAAACTCGCGAAAACTATATGCATGAACTCATATATATGGTTTAACATAGTTATTATGGTGATTTGGGCTACAGTGCTTGAGAAAACCTACCTTAATAATAAAAATCTCAAGATGAACGTGACAGGTTCTGAACTTCTACGAACTTAACAGCAGCACCAAGCAAAGATGATGCAGATGAAGAGATCGTTTGATTGAAGAATCCTTGTTCTTCACTGATCAACTTGCTGTAAGTCTTACAGAAAAAAAAGAAACTGATATTAGTTTCTTCACCTTACACATCCAGAACTAAAGGTAAAGAGAATAACTTTACCCGGATGAAGAACTCTTGTTCTTCAGAACATCAGGGCTTCTTAACCTGTAAGGAGAGATGAAGAATCATTAATTCTTCATGCAACCGAAAGTAATGATAAAAAGAGATAAGAAGAACTGCTGTTCTTTACGTACCGTAGCAGCAGCAGATCAACCAAATAGCTTTAGGGTTTGATAGTCAAGGGTTTTTATAGGATTCTGGAAATCCTAATAAGGTTAGTGTTTGATTGGAAGTAACACTTCCATGATAGAGTTATTACTACATTCGAACTCTTTCTCATAGTTATCAACTTACTCTGGATAAGTTCCCGGTTCGAACGAAATTGGAATGGAATTAACACCTTATTCTAGGGCGTCGAATTTTAAATTGACGCCTTGGCATGCGTCATTTCTTGTGGAAATGTGTCCAAGCAAAGGGCGTTTCAAATACTTGCCTTTTTATGTAATTTTGGTTGTTTAAGAGTTGACGCCTTGAAATGTGGGCGTCCCTTCTAAAAACACGCCTTAGGTGAGGGCGTTTCTTGTCAAGTAGCGCCTTGCTCCAAGGCGTTAATTTCATCAGGGCCTTGTTCACTTTTTAGTTTATTTCAATTCATCTAAATTTATTTCTTTTAATTTTATACAGGTTGCTACAGGTGTCTAGTATCTTGGGCATCTAAGAAGCAACACACTGTAGCCTTGTCTACAGCTGAAGCTGAATATGTTGCAGTAGGTAATTGTGCTACCCAAGTACTTTGGATTAAGCACCAACTAGATGATTATCAGATAAAACTGGAATGTATTCCAATTCTATGTGATAATACTAGTGCCATGTGCCTTGCTAAAAATCCTGTTCATCATTCTAGGACTAAGCACATAGAAATAAAACATCATTTTCTAAGAGATGCTGTGAACAAAAAGGAAATTGAACTGGACTTCATTGAAACAGACAAACAAGTTGCTGATATCTTTACTAAGCCACTTGGAAATGAAAATTTTAAATTTTTTAGAAGAGAACTTGGCTTGTGTAAATTTCAGCATAACGAATGAACTCTTTGTTGACTTGAATAAAACTTTTGAGTTGCTTTGAATAAACTTCTGATTTGGACTTGCTGTTGATAGATTGAATAAACATGGTGCAACAGACTTATGATAATGCATGACTCTCATTTTTTTTATTTTTTTCTCATGATCATCACTGCATATCATTTAGTCATGAATGTGTCTAAAATCACATATGCATATAGAACTATTTTGCACTGTATTTCTCTGCATAATATAGCATAATAGGTCTGAATAAGCATGAATTTCAAAATCATTTGTTCAGTCACTATTCGCAAAACCACATGCACATAGACAGGGGGAGTATTGCATATGATTCAGAGTTGAGTCTGACAGTATGGCAATCTCTTAGTCAGTTCTAATATCAAGCAATAGAAAACAGATTTCTTCTTTCATAAGAACTTTAATTGCTTAAAGACTGACTTAATGGTTTAAATTTATAATCTTTAGAGTGAAAGACTACAATCCGTAAATAAGGATGCTAAAAATTGATAAACCTCTCAACCCTTATCTTATTTCATGTCAGATAAAGCTAATTATATCTGAAATCTGAAAACTTATCTGAAATCATGTTAGAGAAGCTAAGTATGTGTATTGTCCTTAAACAAGTCATTCTGAAACAAATAAAGGGCAACTAAGAAAGATATTGAAAAACATTGAAAATTATTTGAAAAATAGCATTGACAGAGCAATGACTGGTAAATCACTGAGAAACTTAGTGATCCATCAAAGAAGTGGACACCACTCATGTCATGAGGTGTATCAGCTATCTCTGTATAAAATGATCAAAACAGTAGGTTGTTTTCACTGAGTACCTAGGGGTAACTGGTGTCTAATAAACGTGTACCCTCACACAAAAAGGTGTCAATCAATTCTATTGAGTTTGATCATAGACAAGATGGTCCATCATGTTGAGTATCTAGAGGTATTGGCCTCTGATAAACGTATATCCTTACGAAAAAAGACTTTTGGTACCTGAATGCCCTAAATGAAATAATATTGAAAATGTTGTTCCTTCAAAGAAATTTCATGGATGTCAATTATTTAATTTCAATACATGACCTGGTTTCTCTTAACACATTTTACTGAGTCTATGAAAGTAAGATATTCTGAAACTGAATCTCTCATGTAAATATGACTCTGGTTTATTGTTTTATCATGCACATCTACCTTATCCAATGAATGTAGTGCATGAACTCTCATTTTTATAACCTTTAAACCAGAATTTCAATTTCTAAGCCATTTCTCAGTTCATATGACTGAAGGTTCTGTGCTTTAGTTGCTAATTTCTGAACTACTTGCTAAGAATGCCAGTCAGCTGAACCTTCTTTTTCCTTCCATTGCACTCACTTTCCCTCCTATTTGTTGATGGCAAAGGGGGAGAATATTGTCTGAATTCATTCCTTCAGTTCAGGGGGAGAATTCTGAATTGAGAATTCTACATTCAGGGGGATGTACGCATCTGCATCATGGTATGGGAAAAGGGGGAAATTTTGTTAGCAGGGAGTTGCTTACATTTTGTAGCATGCAGCATGTCATTCATAGCATCTACATGTATTTGCATAACAATCTGAATAACAAATCATGTCGTTCATCAAAAAAATGCATCTGTATGACAGGATGTTGCTACTCTATATGATAGGGGGTTGCCATCATCAAAAAGGGGGAGATTGTTGTGACTCCCTCTGTGTTGATGGTGTTGACATGTAACTTTACTTCATATGGCAACACATTGTTTTGATTGATTGGCAACACTGTTTATCTTTTGATGAAATTCCTTTTATCAGATTGTCTGTGTGTTCTATGCATTTTATCTTGTTTTCACACTGAACACACACTCAAAGTCTCAAAGTCTATACATCGCTGTTGGGCATCAAAGTCTGCACATTAGCATCAGGCAGCAAGTGTGTACAACGCCCTGTGTAGGCACGACAAGTCCATACACTGGTTGCACATTGCACAGCTGCAGGCATTTCAAAGTCTACACACTGCACTGCATGTAAAACTTCAAGCCTACACATTGCACAACATGCGAAGTCACCAAGGGTGTACATTGCATAGCATGCAGGCGTCAAAGTTCATACATTGTTATTGGTCGACCCCCTGTTCTTATGAGTCGACTCATCTGGTTGTGCATAGTTTACACATTGCCCATCGTTGCAAAGTCCAAACATCCACAGTGCATTGCATAGTCTATACACTGTCCGTCTCATTTAGAGTCTAAGGCAAAGTCTGTACATTGGACGGTGTCAGGCGAAGTCTATACATTGAGCGTCTCAATGAGCGTCTCATGTAAGTCCACACATTGGACTGTAGCATGCATTTGTCAATGGCATCTAAGTCTGTACAATGACCGTCTTCCTTAGCGTCTTGATCTTCCAAGTCTATACAGGCTTCTGTTTTACAAAGTCTGTACATTGGTCTCAGACTCCAAAGTCTATACATCGCCTGTTGACTGCAAAGTCTATGCAGAGCTCAAGAGTTCGAAGTCTATACATTCATTCACTGTAGCTTGCACGAGGTAAAGTCTGTACATTGGCCTCCATGCCTCAAGTCTATACATTGGACTGTTTGGCCAAGTATGTACATCGCTGTTTGCCAAAGTCTGTACATTGGCATATGTTCCTTCGTTGCGATTCAAAGTCTGCACATTGGGTTATTTACCTACGTTCAGCTTCGAAGTCTATACATCGATGCCTTTACCTACGTTGCAGTTCAAAGTCTATACAGTCGATGTCTTCCATTGCTTCAAGTCTATACAGCCGTTCTTTTACAAAGTCTATACATAGGTCTTCACCTCAAGTCTGTACAGTCACTTGTTGACAAGTCTTCACATAGTGAAGTCTATACACTCAACTCCTTCACATCTTGCAAAGTATGTACATTACATTCATCAGTTTTGAAGTCTATACATTGTCTATCTTCATTTGAGTCTCACTGAAGTCTACACATTGTGATGCGGGACGGACACGGGAGACGACACTATTAGGTGCCACCCTCGGACTCTAGATGAAGACGCGACCAGCAGCACACACCAGGGAGACACTAAGCCCGACACTACGAGCTCCTAGTGACAAAACGTCGCTAACAGAAGTGGAAGCTCACTCGTCGACCCAAGCGAGGGAAAGCGCGGACCGTGCGCAGTTAAGGAACCGGCGGAGGTCAAGGGTAGTCCGACTCAACTTCTGGACTCGGATCGAGTCACGGGACGGGTCACACTCACTCTCACAGCGGTGACATGGACACACGGGCTAGTACCTACGCTCTCGGCAGTGGCAAAAGACCGTATACTAGCTAAGCAAATGAACGCCAAGAAGTTCAGACTATTACCTCCACGCACCCGGCGTGGCGAAGACAACCCCGGCCAATCACGGACCCCCGGTTAACACAATTTTACAGCAGTACAATAATTTGACCCACTCCATGCAGGGAGGTAAAAGGTCACATGCGGGGCCCGGGAATCACGCGAATTGGGTTGACGGGCAGCATCTTGATGTCGCCCGGCGGTGCCGAACTCCGCGTTTTCGTGCTTTCCGAACGGCGGGTTCTGCGGGCCCACGGGGCCCACGGACGGCGATGTCCTCCGGATCTGCGGGGGTGGGACCCACTATGATGGGGACCCCTGGTGGCGCACCTCCACGGACGGCGGTCGGCCGGGAACACCGATCGGGGGTCGATCAGCCCCGATTCCCAATTGTTGAACTAGCTGCCCACGGATTTTGATTTCTATTTTCCGGCGCGCGCTCCGGCGAAAACGGCCGCTGCGATCAATCCCGACGTCGGATCGGGACACATAAGCTATCGTTGGAAAGCTCTCTTCAAATGCTTCAATCCAGACCCAGAGAGATCTGATGGATCTGGTGGGATCAGAACTTTAATGAATTTAGAAATCCCTGTTGTACAGTAACCGAAACCTCAGATTTGCAGGGTACTTGTCTAAGAACCACCGTTGACCGCCTAGTAAACCTTCGATTCAACTCTTGAGCTCTTCTTCAAAGTTGTAGGGGATAAAACCACGGAACTGGAAACAGGTGGACAGAACTCTTTGATTTGGAGGTGGTGGTGATTTACTATGATTTTTGGGGTGACTGGTGGTCGGATCTGGAAACAGGTGGACAGAACTGTAGATGGGACTGAGAATGATTTTTAGAAAATATGAAATGGGAGAATCAGAAATTTAGAAAAATTGTGGATGAATGGGTGGATGGGTGGAATCCCAAATAAAATTGGGCGAACCAAAATAAATCAAAAAGTGGACCTAAGACTTGAAACACAAGGCGGATATGAATCTGGACAGAACTCTGGCAGAACTAAAATGGAAGGGTGGACGAAAATCAAAAATTATGAAACGGGATCTGAATGACAAATCAAATTTTATGGGATATCCTTGACACCTCTGGGACCTCCAGTAAAATTCCCAGATCGATCTGAGCTCATGGCTGAGTTGGAAATTTCATGGAAGTTGCTGTGGTACTGCGTAGACAGAACTCTGTTGATGGCGATGGCGGTGCGGTGGCGGCTCGTGGCGGCGGCGGCGGCGACCGGAACTGATAGGGTGGAGTCTCACCACCAGAAGGAAGCCTTCACAGCTTCAAGGGGAGAGGGAGGGGCGGCCTAATCCTTGCTCAAGGGATTTTCTTCCAATTCAAATGCATTAATTCATCAAAATTGAAAATTACAAACATATATATGTCATATGTCTAATCAACCCTCAACCGTTGGATCTAGGGGTGTGAGATGGAGGGTTGGGATAGCATGTGACCATCCACACAAATTAAAATAAAAAAATACAAGGAAGGGGGCGGCCTATTGACTAGAATGGCAAGGGGGACATGGTATGTGGAAGGTTGGTGGAATTGTTGACCATTTTGGTCCCTTGTCCCCCATGTGAACAATTGACTAGTCCAAGGCTTCTAGATGTCCACATAGGATATTGACCAACCCCACATGGGGCCCTATGACTGAGGTGGATCAATGGGAGGGGCCTGGGGGGCCCGTGGGGCCCACGGGGTCCAAATTGTACATAAGCCCCTCTTACAATCAAAATAGCAAACCGAATACAACGAAATAAACACAAATTACACACACATAAAGTCTAACTAAATATGATAAATGGGGAGGCTCAAGGTGGAGTCTCCAGGCTGTCTCCGAGCCAGATGGACGCTGAGGTGGCTCGAGTCGTGCTCCGTGTGCGGTACCGGTGGCTCGGCGTATCACGCCGCTCAACTGCTCGGGTGTCCGCACCACATTGAATCTTCTTACTGAAGTCTACACATTGCATCTTCATTCATGAAGTCTACACATTGCATCTTCATTTGTGAAGTCTACACATTGCATCTTCATTTGCAAAGTCTGTACATTGCATTGATCTTCACTTAGTCTATACATTGAGAGTCTTCATATCACCTAAGTCTGTACATCGGTTGCTTCATACAGCAAGTCTGTACATAGCTTTCACTTATATGAAGTCTATACAACGCAGTTCTTCTGATAAGTCTATACAGAGTTGTTATTTAATCTGATCATCCGATACTCTGTCTGACAGGGATTCTCTACTGAGATTGATGACATGGCTCGTGATCCCAGGAGGACGAGGTGTGCAGATGTTGACACGTGGATGGAATTGCCTCGGATCTGGCGAATTCACTTGGGCGGGAACTTTGGAAGCCACGCGCCCTTATCCACCTGCTGCTGTTACATATAGTAGTCTTCATCTTCTGTAAAGGCTGATCAAAGTTGGTGAAGTCTATACATCCAGCCTAAAGCAGTAGCCACCGAGATCCACTGTGAGAGGAAGAACAAACAGAGAAGAAGAAAAAGAGAGATGAGTTGAGAGAGTTATTGTGAGAGCTTGTGAATCAGTCTCTTGGTCCAGTTACCAGAGCTGATATTGCTCAACTTTGAGCTACAGTCATTTTGGTTTTCTTCCATTCGATTGTGTGTTTTGTTTGTTTTCAGTCTTGCTATTTTCTCTTTGAAAACTCTTGTTCTATCAAGCTGTTAGTCAGCGGTTTCAAGCTGTGAGGCAGCGGGTTGCAGAGGTGTTCCTCTGGTCGGCTAAGCTGTAGTGCCCAGCAGAGCAAGCTGTGAAGCTTAGCTGTTGCAGAGGGTGTTCCTCTGGTCGGGATAAGCTGTAAGCCCCAGCCGTTGTTGGCAAGCTGTAGAGCCCAGCTGATTGAAGCTGTGTATCAGCAGTAATCCACATTCGAGTTTAATGTGGGGTGGACGTAGGTCGGATTGACCGAATCACCTAAAAGCCTTGTGCCTCTCGTGTGTTTGATTGCTTGTTCAGCAGATCTTGTGTGTTTCCTTCGGTGCATTGGCTGTGTTCGTTTAGTGTTCTTCTAATTCCGCATTTGATTCTAGGCCTAATTTTTAAATAGCCAGTTGATCTATTCACCCCCCCTCTAGATCCACATCCTGTGGTGATAGAGCCTTCCATCTAACTTCAACAAGTGCAAATCTTGAAGGTAGCTAAAGTAGACTGGTGCATCTTCTACTTCATTCCGCATCGGTGCTTTTCCTGCCAGTCTTAGTCGGTGCTTGTTTTCGACTCGGTGCAAACTTTCCTTTCTGGCAAGAATAAAGTCAGTGCAATGGTTGACTTGGAAACTCCTACTCAGTGCAGTTTTTGTTGTGCATCCCTTGTTTTGATGATGACAAGTTGTATCTCATTGTCTTTACCATAAGCATATGCCAAATGTTTAATATCTAAATGATCAATGCAGGTATATTGATGAATAAATTAGGACAGCCAAAGGTCAAGGATGAACCAAACTCAATTCAGAAGCTCAGCCCTTCAAGATCTCCAAAACAGGTTCTGGACTGGTTCAGAAGTCGACACCTGAGGGCTCCGAAGCCGACAGTTGAAGGCAGACAGAAACCACGGAATTCTAGTTCTGTTCAGAAGTCGACACCTGAGGGCTCCGAAGCCGACACTTGAAGGCAGACAGAAACCAGGGAATTCTGGTTCTGTTCAGAAGTCGACACCTGAGGGCTCTGAAGCCAACACTTGAAGGCAGACAGAAACCAGGGAATTCTGGTTCTGTTCAGAAGCCGAACACGGAGGCCCTGGAAGCCGACCACGGGCGGAGATGCGAATTGTAAGCCCTAAAATGGACCTGTTTCATGTGAGATCCGATACCCAAGGCTTGGATCCATTATGGCACGCACCTAGAGGGTCCAGATAAGCCGGGAAACATGGGTCTTTGCCAGATTGTGGTTCTTTTCATGGATTTGACTTGGTCTTCAACTTCCTCGCTGAAAAATAGGAGCTTTTCCCACCGATTCTCCAACTGAACCAGCAGATATCGTGGAGTTATTCAAAAATAAGAAAAGCGATTGCGGGAAGGCAGAGAAAGGAGAGGAGCCACGAACTAAAAAGAGGAGGCTGTTGGAAAAAGAGCTGCTCTGCACTTCGAGAGAAAAAGTCTGCATCTTCTGGGCAGAAAGAAAAAAAGGGGGATACATCTAGAGATGCTGCTGAAAGAAGAGAAGCACTGCATCTAGAGAGAAGGGGGCTGCAACTCCTGGAAAGAAGAGAGAAAAAGGGACTGTGTGACCTAGATCAAGAAGTAGAAAGAAAAGAAGAAAACTAGAAAAAGCCCCAGGAGATCAGAGTGCAGCACAACCTCTGCAAGCAGAAAAGCAACATCAAAAGGGCAGCAGGAGAAGAACAGTAGCAGGAGAAGCACCGGTAGTGACACAAGATCATTCGATATTTGAAATCAGAGAAGAAGCACGGTGAACTCCATCTACAGATCGAGATACCCCAATCATCAGGAGCATTCTACACTCAATCTGTATTTATGTTGTCTATTCAATATTTCATTTTCTCTTTTGTTCTGTTAACCAAGCTGTGAGTCAGCGTGTCAAGCTGTGAGTCAGCGGAGTCTTCAAGCTGTGAGTCAGCGGAAGGAAGCCTCACCGGATTTGGTGAGGGGTGGATGTAAGCAGACTGGATGTCTGGCCGAACCACCTAAAAATCCCTGTCTCTTTTGTGTGATTCTTTGTGATCTCCGCTAGATGCATGCCTAGGTTCGTCTTTGTTATGCATAGAGTATACGCTTTAATTTCCGCTTAAGCCGCATAGTTTAAATTGTTTACATAAGTCTGCAATAGTTTTTGAATTTGGGGGCGGATCTATTCACCCCCCTCTAGACCGCCATTCCACCTGCATAACACGTGGTATTAGAGCGGGTTATCCATTCAAGAGGTCCAATGACCCGGATAGATTAGTGGAATGGACGCCAAAGGATTATTGGCAGAGGGTCATTCGGTGACTAGGCCACCATATTTTGATGGTACTAACTACCCGTATTGGAAAAACCGAATGTAGGTCTTTCTCAGAGCGCAGGACCATGAAACATGGAGAGTTGTAAGCGGAGGGCCACATCAACTTCTTGAAGATGAAGACACCTGGACACGAGAGCAGATAAAGACGTAAAATCAGAACTGGGGAGCAATGAATATTATGCAATGCTCGCTTCACCCAACAGAATTTTCAAGGGTTTCCTCATGTGCCACTGGCAAGGAAATGTGGGACCGGTTAGAGGTAATATATGAAGGCACTTCTGAGGTAAGAGAAATTAAAGCCAATATGCTTATCTCCGATTATGAAATGTTTAAAATGGAACCACATGAATCCATTTCTGAAATGTATGCTAGACTAACTCAGTTAACTAATAGCTTAAAAGGTATAGGGAAAAACTACACTAATAATGAACTTGTGAGGAAAGTCCTTAGATCTTTAACTTCTACTTGGCATACTAAAGCAACAATGATTGAGGATTCTAAAAACTTATCTACTATGACTGTTGATGAGTTGATAGGCTCATTGATGACTTATGAGCTTAACCTGAAGAGAAATGAGGAAGAAACATCAAAGAGGAAGCCGTTAGCACTAAAGGCTAAAGAGCCTAGCGAGGCGTCCTCAGATGATAGTGAGTCATCCAGCACCGAGAAGGATTTGGGTGAGTTTGCCAAGTTAACCAAAAAATTCAAAAAATTCTTGAAGATGGAAGGTAAGAACTTCAAGAATCCAAAGGGTAAGGTAAGAATGCCATCCAAGTTCAAATCTGAATCACTTGAGAAAAAATCTAACAATCTTATTTGTAACAATTGTAGCAAGCCCGGACACATCGAGATTGAATGTCCACACAATGAGAAGAAAACATCCAAGTTCAAATCTGAATCACTTGAGAAAAAAATCTAACAATCTTATTTGTTACAATTGTAGCAAGCCCGGACACATCGAGATTGAATGTCCACACAATGAGAAGAAAACACACTCCAAGAGGAAAGACAAGAAGAAAGCCATGATAGGCACATGGAGTGATGAAGGGGAAAGTGAAGGGAAGAGTTCATCTAATGAAACCAATGAAGACTTAGGTCTTATGGCAATAGGTCAGTATGAGGTAAATAAAAACTCTTCGTCATTTGAGCATTTCACTATAGATGATTGGCAAGAAGCATATGGCGAATTGGTTGATACATGTGATATTTTTAGAAAGGAAAACAAAGCCTTGAAAAAGAAAATGAATGCCATGATTCATGATACAACTTCAAGTGATAAAAATGCATGCTTGCAAATTTAAGTTTCAAATCTGAAGAGACAAGTTAATGACTTAGAGATCTAAAAATCTGAATTAAGACAATTGGAAGATGAGAATGAAAATCTGAGAGATGAAATTGATGATCTGAAAATGAAGATGCAAGAAGGTGAATCAAAGGGACTAAAAGAAGAGAATGATGGCTTAATAAAGTTGATTGATGAACTAAAATTAAAAGTGCAAAGCTGTGAGCAAGAGACAAAATTGACTCATGAAAAGGCTAACACGATTAAGCAAGAAAATAACAAGCATTTGGAAGAAATCAAAAGAATTCAAAAAGCATTGGAAGATAAACAAGAGAGTCTAGAGAAAATGGTAAGAGGAGAAGAAAATTTGAATGCCATGCTCGGAACAAAAGTCAATTATCAAAAGGAAGGTTTGGTATATAATCCTAATGCCAAAAGGAATTCCAAATGAAAACCATTACCTTTGTGGCCGGTACAGATCCAAAAAGAAAGAAACCTCTCATAAATATATATGAAATTGAAGAGTCAAGTGACACAAATGCAAGAGAAAAAGGCTCTAACAAAAATGAGTTGGAAAACTCAAGAATAAAAGACCAAAAGTTTCAAAAGTTCTTCTTGAAACAAGGCCAATCATCTAATAAGGAAACAAACTCAATCAAGTCGTTCAAAGCAAGAAATAAAAAATTCTGTAATCAGGAAAGTCAGCTCAGAAACCCCCCAGAGTCGACCACATGCACTGCTAGACAAAATGCAGGATTCTGGCAGAACCGAAGTCGACCATGACCCCCTCAAGTGTCGACCACAGCCAGAAATAGAAACTGGTTGAATTTCTGTGAAGTTAGAAGACGACTTAGACTCCCTCCAAAGTAGACTTTTGGCTACAGCAGAACATATAAATCCCCTCAAAGTCGATGACTGCCCTTCCATGGGTCAACACATGGGCATCATGGATCATACTATCATCATAAATGTCAATGGGCAGGTAAATCCAGAGTTAATGGTAAGTCTCAATCACCCTCTACTTATTGGAAGGATGGAAATATGAATCTTGTAAGGAAGAAAAAAATTGCGAACCTCTCTAATGTCTTTACTGATGTGGTGAAAAATTCTTCATGCAGACCAAATGGACATCCAAAGCAAGTAAGGCAACTATGGATACCAAAAGACATACCATCATGTCTTAAAAAGTTAAATACACAAAAGGGACCCAAAGCTACTTGGGTTCCCACATTGGCAGTTTAACTTGCTTGCATCTAAGCCTTGCAGCCATACATATCAAATGGAATCATGATAATGGTTGTCCAAGGCATGTCAAAGGAGGAACAAATGCAAATTGTTGTTTGATTGAAAAGTAAGTTTTTGTTTACCTTCTTAACTGGCCTGGCCTGCACGGAATCAGGTAATCCTTCAAATTGAAACTTATACTCTGCTATGTTTGATTGATTGGAAACTTGTAATGCTGCTGCCAAACACTGCATGGTTGGATGAAATTCTGAAATCTACTACATTGGTCCATTGATAGATATTATGGTGGTGCTGCAATAGTTTTTGAACTCAATCACTAATTGCATATCATAGTGAGGGGGAGTTGCACATGTGGTATAGGTCCTTTGCATGACTCAAACATCCATTTTCATATCTAAGTCTGATTGTGTAGTAGTCATGCATTCATACCATGGACACTTGTGGTATATCAAATGGTGATTGGTGGAAGGGCAGGTTAAGCTTGTCTAAAAGCCACACTATGCGTAGAGGACTTACCTTTGCCAAGTACCAAAGGTCCAAAATTCATGTAAGCAAGATCTTCAAAAGGTCAATAAGTGCATTACATGTCATGCATGCATATTGAGTCACTCGATTTGACTGAGGGGGAGCTTAATACATTTATGTCTTTCTGTCCCCACTACTCTAAACGTTGTTCATGCATTTGCCCCCATCTTATCAAGAACCCTTGCAAAATTCCTTAATTCACTATCGTCAATTTATATCATCATTCTTACATCCTTATTGCAATAATTCCAACCCATTTGAATTCAACACAGGTTCATGATTTCAGGGGGAGTAATGGGCAAATACTCTTCTAATTTCTTAGAGAGCTATTGAAATTGACCCATGGAAATAAGTCAATGGTTTGGGGTCCATAAACCTCTGAAATTTGAAATTAAATGCCTATGAAAATTTCGGCCTGTGTTCATATAATCGTTTTGAATCAGCCTAAGGGAACTATGTCCCCACCTTCTCTTGAGATTGAATTTTTGATAGTAGTGAGGCAACTCTAGTTGAATGGTTTTAACTTAGTATTGTTTTTAAACGTGTATCTTGAAAAAGCCAAATGGGAATACGCCATTAAATTTCTACAAGATATTCTGAATGAAAAAAAAGGGAAATGTAGAGCAATGGCATATTTCATAGAGAAACCAAGTCCCTGCACCAATGAAGTGCTGAGGACAGCGTCATGATATGAAATGCTAACTCTGTCCAAAAGGAAGCAAAATGGTCAGTTGTGTGAAGTAATCGGGGACTCTGGTGTCTGATAAACATGTTTCCTCACACTGAAAAGCCATGCTGAACTTGATTGCTCATTACAAAAAAAAAGGAGAGGAGCAAATTGTAAAAATGGTTGACCCAAGGCAAATATCAAAACTTATACAAGTTTAACCACAATACTAGTAAAAACCCTTCCGAGAGGTGACTAATGAAATCATCTTGACGATCAAAAGAGCTTGGACGGGAACTGGTTTGAAGAGGTTGCTTTAACACTGTTATATGTGCTAGAATGAAATTGCTCTTGGTTTTTTAACTTTAGATTTGAGGCTTATATGTCTTGAACCATTGGCAAAAATAAGGCCAGTTACCTTAGCCTTTAAGAAAATTCATGAGTGTTTCTCAATTTCAACCCTCAGGTGAAATCTCTCATGTGAACCATGTTGAACAGCTTTGCTCATGCCATTACTTCCTCTCATCCCTAACAACTTAGTTCACATCTTTCCTCAATCCCTGATATTAGTTTTATCTCTCATCCTCTAAACTCCCAAATCTTGTTTTGATGATGTCAAAGGGGGAGAGAGTGTCATTGTGAGAATGTGAATGTATTGCATATAGGGGGAGAGATTGTTGCAAGAGGGAGATGTAGAGAGAGATATGAAGAGGGAGAGAGTGTCAAGTCTGTCTTGTCTGTCCATTCATCATATTGACTCATTCATAATAATGACTTATCTATCATGAATACTTTTCATGCATAGTTCACAATGATCTACAGTTGCCATCATCAAAAATGGGGAGAATGTTGTGCATCCCTTGTTTTGATGATGACAAGTTGTATCTCATTGTCTTTACCATAAGCATATGCCAAATGTTTAATATCTAAATGATCAATGCAGGTATATTGATGATTAAAATAGGCCAGCCAAAGGTCAAGGATGAACAAAACTCAATTCAGAAGCTCAGCCCTTCAAGATCTCCAAAATAGGTTCTGGACTGGTTCAGAAGTCGACACCTGAGGGCTCCAAAGCCGACACTTGAAGGCAGACAGAAACCAGGGAATTCTGGTTCTGTTCAGAAGTCGACACCTGAGGGCTCCGAAGCCGACACTTGAAGGCAGACAGAAACCAGGGAATTCTGGTTCTGTTCAGAAGTCGACACCTGAGGGCTCCGATGCCGACACTTGAAGGCAGACAGAAACCAGGGATTTTGGTTCTATTCAGAAGCCGAACACGAGGCCCTGGAAGCCGACCACGGGCGGAGATGCGAATTGTAAGCCCTAAAATGGACCCGTTTCATGTGAGATCCGATACCCAAGGCTTGGATCCATTATGGCACGCACCTAGAGGGTCCAGATAAGCCAGGAAACATGGGTCTTTGCCAGATTGTGGTTCTTTTCATGGATTTGACTTGGTCTTCAACTTCCTCGCTGAAAAATAGGAGCTTTTCCCACCGATTCTCCAACTGAACCAGCAGATATCGTGGAGTTATTCAAAAACAAGAAAAGCGATGGCGGGAAGGCAGAGAAAGGAGAGGAGCCACGAACTAAAAAGAGGAGGCTGCTGGAAAAAGAGCTGCTCTACACTTCAAGAGAAAAAGTCTGCATCTTCTGGGCAGAAAGAAAAAAAGGGGGCTACATCTAGAGAGGCTGCTGAAAGAAGAGAAGCATTGCATCTAGAGAGAAGGGGGCTGCAACTCCTGGAAAGAAGAGAGAAAAAGGGGCTGTGTGACCTAGATCAAGAAGTAGAATGAAAAGAAGAAAACTAGAAAAAGCCCCAGGAGATCAGAGTGCAGCACAACCTCTGCAAGCAGAAGAGCAACATCAAAAGGGCAGCAGGAGAATAACAATAGCAGGAGAAGCACCGGTAGTGACACAAGATCAGCCGAGATTTGAAATCAGAGAAGAAGCACGGTGAACTCCATCTGCAGATCGAGATACACAATCATCAGGAGCATTCTACACTCGATCTGTAATTATGTTGTCTATTCAATATTTCATTTTCTCTTTTGTTCTGTTAACCAAGCTGTGAGTCAGCGTGTCAAGCTGTGAGTCAGCGGAGTCTTCAAGCTGTGAGTCAGCGGAAGAAGCCTCACCGGGTTTGGTGAGGGGTGGATGTAAGCAGACTGGATGTCTGGCCGAACCACCTAAAAATCCCTGTCTCTTTTGTGTGATTGTTTGTGATCTCCGCTAGATGCATGCCTAGGTTCGCCTTTGTTATGCATAGAGTATACGCTTTAATTTCCGCTTAAGCCACATAGTTTAAATTGTTTACATAAGTCTGCAATAGTTTTTGAATTTGGGGGCGGATCTATTCACTCCCCCTCTAGACCGCCATTCCACCTGCACAACAGTTTTTGCTTACTTACTCGCTACGTCAGTACGACTTGTGCTAAGTGTGTGACAAAATGTTTATTCCTTTTCTGACAGTTTGTCTGTGCATTCACCAGGTGGATGGCGCATGATCCGAGGAAGATAGAGGTCCAAAACATTCCGACACGTGCCCCAACCTTTCAGGCGGGAAACATGGTATCCACACGCCTAAGTTTCTGGAATAGACATATATATACTGAGGAAAAGGGTTCGTAAAGAATATGATGGAATAGTGAAAAAGAAGAGAAGCGTGAGAGCAGTGGTGTGGATCAAGAGAGAAAACCAGAGACAAACCACTCCATCAAGAGCAGAGAGAAGATTCTGAGAGAAAGCTGTCTGTGAATCTGAAGATCTGCTTCTACGGAAGCTACATTGTTTTGACTTAGAGATAATTGTTTTCCATCGATCTTTTATCATCGAGTTTCCTTCATTTTCCTTTCCATTTTATTACCCTCCAAGCTTGCTCGGAGGAAGGGAGAAGATCTACTGTTTCCCTCCATTGTTCTTGGAGGAAGAGAGGTTTGATCCTCTATTTTTGTGAGTTGCTTGGGAGAAATTTCACAGGGTTCCCTTTGATGCGTGCAAAGGAAGGGAGATTCGTTCTCCAGTGATTCTTCTGGTTGATCAGAAGGCTGAGGACGGTGTTCCTCAGGGCAAGTTGTTTGGCAACGGTTGTCGTAGAATGAGTCTGATGTGTGCGATTAATCATTGCAAGGAAACCTTACTCTTTTGAGTGAGGGGTGGACGTAGATTGCGGGTAGCAATTGAAGCACCTAAAAAATTCTATATCTCTTATGGATTTGCCCGTCTACTTTGTGCTTGCTCTCTATTACCTATCTACGAAGTTTTTATCACTGCATTTTGAGGGGTTGAGTAATTGTTTCTGAGCTTATCGAATTTGGGAGTGATCTATTTATCCCCCCGCCTTCTATCTCACTTTTCGCTGTGCGTATCACCCCTAAACATGGTTCTATGCGGAGAAATTGCATCGATCAGAGCGCAACCTGGCTCTGATATCATTGTAAGGATTCGGTCGGCCCGGTTCGGGCAACGCATCGGATAATAAAATTTTTAACCCGAACCCAGGCTTTATGGAATCCTAGAACCGTGCTCTAATCGATGCAATAGAACTCCCAACCCCTAACAGTAGTTTGTAGGTCTTTACCTTGCGCGGAACGACGCTATCTGCAATGCCCGATGCCGATTTCCATGAACGCAGAGCCGCACAGATGTACGGCCTCTAGAGTTGATCCACACAGATCCTCGGGCGGTGATGGTATCCTCCCGTCCTTCTCCTGCGCACATAAGCCACGGATCCTCCTAAATCTCTTCTTCTTCTTCCCTAAGCTTTTCCCCCCTGAGAGAGAGAGAGAGAGCAACTAGGGAGAGAGAGGGAGGAGAGAAGGGGAGTTTTCTCCTCTTGGAAGTGCTTGGCATCAAGAAGAGAAGCCTTTACGTAGGATGTATATATATAAGGGTTGGGCTCTTTCTAAAAGAGCCCCTCAGAACTAATATTGCATATGTATCCTTTCCTATTATTGTATATATATATTAAGCCCTTCATATATTCTTTTCCAAAAAGAATTGAAGGCTTTTAATATATAACTTTATACAATAATATCCCATCACCCGAGAATCCATTGTGTGTGATCCTCTAGATCCATAGTCACTCTAGTTTAAGGTCCATTAACTTCTAATTCCCAATTAGAAGTAAATTAAACTCATTATTCGCTTCTACTAGAGCCAAATAATAGTTTAATTTATTTTGAACCTTTGATCACGTTGGGTCAAGCAAATCCGCGTGATCCTAGAGGACGTCGGGTTCAAACCACCATGTCTGGTACCTTTATGTCTACAATTGCCGCATCGCTATAATCCCTCGCTCCTTCTATGAGTCTGGTTCGATCGAGGGTATGGTAACTGTCAAACCCCATGATTGTGCCATTCGACCATGACCTCCTTGAGGTGTATGACGTCCGTTCTAAACGAACTCACACGACGCTGGCTAGGATTTAGTGGATCGTCAGTGTCATGACCCATTAATTGTCTGATATATACCCGACAGTGAGTGATCCCCTATTGACCATTGATGATCTTCACACGTATCCTGAAATGGTTAATGACTTGGCAATTCATGACTTGTGGTTAAAGTCACTTATTCAACTCATTAAACCATTCCAGTCCTCGTGTAAGATCCGATCAATGTCTCAGGTCAAAGGACCAACGATGCTACTGAGACAATTGGATCTTCAGTTGACATTAGGTATAAACAACCATCTGAAGATACAATAGTGGATCAGTTCAGTGTACATCCTCTGAGAACGTACACCTACACACATGTATCGATGCCCCGCACCAGTGACCATGAGACTCCTCACCCATACATCATGTGTACTGGTTTAATAGGTAATCAAAGTCCCCGAGTGATTACCCTCTAACTAGGAACAATTTATGGTATGTGTCCATGTAAAGTCAGTCTTACAATCGATATTCCATCTCGAGTTGACTTTACAACCACATATCCTAGGGACAACGTAGAGTAATATACAATTACAAATTTACGCTCGAATATCACTTTATTAATGATGAACAAGATTGTACAACTATCGGGGCTACCAGACCCGAAATTGGCCTGTAGCACACCCAATACTAACAGACTCCACTGACAGTAAATAAAGAAGTCAGCCCAGCAATCCAATGACTCCAAGCCATTATAAATGGGCTAGAAGAATATGAACTGCCCGAATTGTAGCCACTGCTGATAAAGGATCACGTCCCATGGGAAGAGTTGGAGCAGCTTTCTCTAGAACAAAAGGAAGAGCCTCAGAAGGCTAAAGAAGATGACAACCTATTCTGGGGGCAAGCACCATCCAAGATGAAGCAGAAGAAGAAAAGAAAGCCCGTAAAGCCAAGAAGGAAATATTGTTCTCTTGTAATACTCTCTCAGCCCTTTTTAATTTGCTCGGGGAAGAAGATGATGAGGACATTTGCTTTACACCTACGCCTGAGGCAAGACTAGCCGAGGCTACAAGTACGGCTCATGCGACCTGCTCGGGTCAAAAATGGGGGCGCCCATCGCCAGCTAATCATAACATCATCTTTAGAGGTGAGCAACCTTATAAGATACCAGCGCCAGAGGTCAAGGGAGTCCATGTCCCTTCTACGCCAGGGTTATACAGTCAGGTTGGAGGTAGTAGCAGCACTCCCTCCTTCCTAGAATTCCTGAAGACATCCAGGGGCAAACAACCATGTCAGGAGGCCAGCCCTTTATCTCGGAGCGTAGCCTCCCCACCTCGTCAGCCTTCTAACCGGCCAAAAGAACAAAGGGCTAGGCCAGCAGCGATCGTTAGGGGGCAGTCAGGTGGCATTGCCACACTACAAGAAGAATCGACCCATTGTCTGATGAAGCGGGTCCATCTGGGGCCGTTGCACAAGAGTCCTCCAAACCAAGATGGGTGGAAGAGATGAAGCTGTTAAATGTTCTGGCAAGAAGCCGGGTAGTGAAGCTGCTAAAAAAGCTCCCGGCAAGGTTCACTATCTAGGAGATTCTCTCTCTAAGTGGGGAAACCTGACAGGCAATTATCACTACCTTATAGACACCTACTCAGTATGAAAACTGCCTGGCCGAAGCATTATCGGGGGTGAATGTGACCTTCACTAAAGAGGATATGCTGCTGCCTACCCTCCGTCATAATCGACCCTTGTATATGTGGAGGCAACTAAACGGCCAGTCGCTAAGCCAGATTCTTGTAGACCAAGGTGCAGCTGTCCATATACTGCCTTACAGAATATACCAGAAATACTGCTTTAATGTGCACCTGAATAAAGTTGGGGATATGCGGATCGCTGGCTTTAATCAGAAATGTGAAACCCCACTTGGCGTGGAGGAATGTACTCTTACCATGGCGGATTTCACTACCAGAGTCCAGTTCCATGTCATTAACTCCAATACCACATACAAGGCGCTGCTTGGCCGCCCTTAGCTGCATGAGAACTTGGTGGTGCCGTCCACGTTGCACGAGTGCATCAAGTAGAATTATGATGGAAAGGAGAGAATATTTGCTGACCTCTACCCATTCGAGGTTTTCAAATGTCATATGTTGGATGCACCCTTTTATATGGAGCAGCCGCAGTAGACCCCCAAGGCAAAGACTTTCTCCAAATCAACAAGAACAAATTCTGGTGATGATTGGTTCCCACCGCCACCACCAGGCTATATTAACCCCCGGGCAGTGTCACACATTGCCTGCACAGGAGATGTGGGCAGAGCTGCACCTCCCACTATCTATCCCGGGACAAATGAACCCGAGGTTGACAAGCATTATGGACATATTAAAGTCCGGAAAGGCCTCACCAAGCCGATAGCCAGTCTCGACCATTACGTAATCATGCCCATTAAGACGCTGGACATAACCCAGCCTGAAGGCCCCACCAGTCTGCTTTACATAGCTGAAGAGCATGCTACGTGAGAAGACGTTGATTGTCACCTCCCAGAAGATCTGGAGAATCCCACAGTCCCCATTCAAGGACTGACTTTCATCTCAGATAAGGTGGCAAGATGGTTCATAAAACAACATGTCCCCTCTCAACAGCCCCAGAAAGAGAAGGAAGCCTTCCATAGGCTTTGGTACCCTACCAATCTGGACAAGGAGCTAAGGCATGTGTCCCAACACCCGGGGCTCGAATTTTCACTGGAAGAATATTACTACAGTGGACGTTATGAGGTAGACACCATCTCTATCTTCCCCTCAACAAATGAAGGCTTGCCAGAGGCAACATATGATGAAGATCCGGCAGAAGCTGAACAAGGCCAAGACCTCCAACTACGGAGCCAAGGGCCAGAAGTCACCACCGCTTGTAGATGCTGGGAATAGGTCCGCTGCGAAGAAATCACCTTACAGGCCAAATTTGACACAGCTAACAACAGTGAAGCCGAAGATGTCGAAGGAGGAGCAACTAGCCATTCCTGTAGCCCTCCTCTTACAATGATGATACGCGTCAAGCCAACCAATGAAGTCGCTGTCACAGTTGATCAAATGAGCCCCGCTGCTGAAGACATAGCCAGCCAGGAGCCAGCTGTCCCCACTAAAGGTGCGGTGATCCAAGCCGATAGGGAAGCAAGCACATCCCCATGTTCGACAAAGCGGAAATGTCATACTTCTGACTGAGCAATGGGCCAGTCCCATCCTGTCAAAACTAATGATTGGCCATACGAAAGTAAGGCTAAAAGGGAGTCACCAGAAAAACAACCCGCATCATTGTCGCCGCCTAAGTTACAATTGCCTGGAGGCATCCAGAGGCAACATAATGAAGACATCGAGGCCCTAGAGCTCGATGATGATATACAAGATTTCATTGATCTTCAGCCAGTACCTCCAGAAATTGAAGATGGAGGTCAAGCCATGGTTGACAAATTAATAGAGGTTAACCTGGGGGATGAAGATGACCTCCGGCCTACTTTTCTTAACGTCCAGCTCTCTTCAAAAGAGCGGGTATCATACATCCAACTTCTACAAGAGTTCCGGGATTGCTTTGCTTGGAGCTACAAAGAAATGCCAGGACTCAGCCCTGAAGTTTCACAACATGAGTTCGCTATAAATTCAGAGGTGGAGCCAGTGAAGCAGCCGCGGCTGCGGCGTATGACACCAGAACTCATCACCCAGATATGTAAAGAGGTTGACAAACTGATTGATGTAGGCTTCATCGAAGAAAATCAATACACTACCTGGCTGGCCAATATTGTGCCTGTCAAAAAGAAGAATGGACAGATCCGGATATGTGTGGATTTCCGAGATCTAAATAAGGCATGTCGAAAAGATGACTTTCCGGTGCCACTAACGGAAGTCATGATAGATGCCACGACCGGTCATGAGGCCCTCTCCTTCATGGACGGTTCATCCGGTTACAATCAAATATGGATCGCGGAGCATGATCGGTCCATACTACTTTTCGGACCCCCAAGGGTATCTATCATTACAAAAGAATGTCGTTCGGGTTGAAGAATGCTTCTGCAACCTCTCAGCGGGCAATGAGCTGAAATTTTGATGAGCTGCTCTACCACAAGGTCGAGTGCTACATAGACGACCTGGTTATCAAGACAAGAAAGAAGGAAGATCATCTGCAGGATCTTCGAATTATATTCCAGCAGCTTAGGCAATATGAGCTGAAGATGAACCCATTAAAATGTGCCTTTAGGGTGTCTAGTGGCAAATTCCTCGGTTTCATTGTCAGGCATCGTGGAATTGAAATAGACCCCGCAAAGATCAAGGCAATTCAAGAGCTGCCTCCGCCGAGAAACCTCTCTGAGCTTCAGTCCCTCCAAGGTCGGCTCGCCTAAATCCGACGATTCATATCCAACCAGTCAGGGCGGTGTCACCCTTTTCACAAGTTAATGATGAAGGATGTTCCATTTTATTGGGATGAAGAATGCCAGATGGCTTTTGACAAGCTGAATAATTATCTGAGAACTCCTCCAATGCTCGATGCGCCGGTGAAAGGGAGGTCACTAGTTCTATATATAGCAGCCACACAGTATTCTTTGGGGGCAATGCTGGCCCAAAATAATGAAGAAGGAAAAGAACATGCCCTCTACTACCTCAGCTGAAAGTTGGTGAGAACCGAAGAAAAATACACCTACATTGAGAAGGTCTACTTGGCTCTGGTTCTCGCAGCTGAGAAGCTCCGACACTATATGTTGTCGCATGAGATCAAGCTGATATCCAAAGTAGATCCGCTGAAGTACATTCTATCCTAACTGACACTTAAGGGCCGCTTAGGCAAATGGGCGGTAATTCTCAAGGAGTTTGATATCTCCTACGTGCCGCAGAAAGCTATCAAAGGCCAGGCTATCGCAGATTTCTTCGCCGTACACCCGGTGCCTGAAGACTACCCACTAGAGACAGATATCCTTGAAGATGAGACCTTGGAAGTGGATCAGGTGCAGCATGCCATCTGGCAATTGTACTTTGATGGTGCCTCCAGAATTAACACTCCAGCGACTGGAGCAGCTAAGTTCAGAGCTGGTGCAGGCATAGTCCTGAAGTCCCCCAAGGGGGAAGTCATATATACCTCCTGTTCGATAAATAAGCCCTGTACAAACAACGAGGCTGAATATGAGGCTTTAATTATCATGTTGCAAATTGCCGTCTCCATGGGAATCCAGATGCTCGAGGTGTTTGGGGACTCCATGCTTGTCGTAAAACAAGTTGGAGGAGAGTTTGATGTCCGAAAGCCGGAGCTTCTTCCCTATCACCAATTGGTGTTGCACCTGATGGCGAAATTCCATCTCATCAAAATGAAACATGTTAACCGAGGATATAATGTTTAGGCAGACGCCCTAGCAAAGCTGGCAAGTTCCTTGGCAGTTCCGCCAGATCAGAGCCTGAATATAACTGTCATCAATAGACGGCAAGTCCCCAGTATGATAGAAATCCTAGCAAAGGGAGAAGAAGATGAACTCATGGCCGTAGAAGAGGTCCAACAGCCTGATTGGCGGGAACATCTCCTACGCTGGTTCCAACACCGACAGCTCCCAAAGGAAAAAGAACAAAGAATGAAATTGATCAGGATCAAGGATTCTTATGAAACGAGGAACGGAACCTTGTTCCGGATAATGGCAGATGCCCAAAGGAAGATCTTGCTTCGTTGCTTGTCCACGAAGGAAGCTTGGCAGGTAATGCAAGAAGTTCGTGCGGGGTCAGTCGGGGCACATCATGCCGGTCTGAAGATGAAAATTGAAATAAAGAAATTGGGCTATTACTAGCCCACTATGTTCGATGATTGCCACAAGTTCACCAAAGCTTGTCAAAAATGCCAAGAACACACCACCGTGTCAAGGAGGCCACCAGTGCCACTGCATCCCACCATCCCGAGTTGGCCATTTGCTCAATGGGGCACAGACGTGGTGGGTCCTCTGCCAGCATCGTCATCTGGGTGCAAATATATCTTGGCGGCCAAAGACTACTTCTCTAGATGGGTAGAAGCAATAGCGCTAAGAGAAGTGACCAGGGTGCTAGTTGTCAGGTTCTTCCGACAAAACATAACATTCCGGTTTAGGGCCCCCAGCCGCATTATCTCCGACAATGGTAGCAATTTTAGAAACCAGAAGGTATATCGACTAGCTGATAAATACAAAATTGATTGGAGGACATCATCCCCATACAATCCTCAAGCCAATGGGCTCACAGAAGCTTTCAATAAAACACTTTGCACTTTGCTGGCGAAGATTGTCAATTCCAATAAGAAGGATTGGGAAGAAAGGATGTACGAAGCGCTATGGGCTTATCGTATAGTTTATAAAACCCCAACTGGCTACTCAGCGTTTTCTCTCGTATATGGGTCAGAGGCGGTGGTGCCAATTGAACTGGAGGTTCCATCTCTACGGGTCGCCATTCAACATGGCCTGGCTATCAGCGAACATACTAATACAGAAAGAAGACTGGAGGAACTTGCTGAACTAGAAGGAAGGCAACTCCAGGCACAACAAAACATCCAATTATATCAGGCTTGCATGACCCGTGCTTTTGATAAGCTGGTTAAAGAGTGAGAATTCAAGAAAGGTGACCTTGTCATGGTCAAACGAAGAGAAGTAATGGTAGCTAACCCCAAAGGGAAGTTGGTGGAAATTTGGGTGGGCCCGTATGTTGTACATCGGGTCTACGAAGGAGGCGCTTACGTCCTGGTAGATCACAAGGGCGCAGTTCAGTTCTCCCCTCTCAATGGGAAGCATATGAAGTTATATCGGCTGGATACACTGGCACCTGAAGATTGAATAAGCTCAAAAGAGCTTCATAGTCCAAGCATAGTCCCACGGGCTCATAATGCCCCAACGGACCTGACGTCCGCACGGGAGAAGAAAATCTTTTTCCTTGCATAGGTATTAGCCCCATGCCTGTCAATGCCACTCTACACCATATTGCCATTACGGGCCTTATGCCCGAATCGGCAGAAATTCTATCCCTTGCGATGGTATTTTTCTTTACCAACGAATGAACCCCTTTTCTGGCGCAAGGCTTCGTGCCCTAGCCAACTCTCATACCATATTGCCATTATGGGCCTTATGCCCGAATCGGCAGAAATTCTATCCCTTGCGTTGGTATTTCTCCTTACCAATGAATGAACCCCTTTTCTGGCGCAAGGCTTCATGCCCTAGCCACTCACTTACATCATATTGCCATTGCGGACCTTATGCCCAAATCGGCAGAAATTCTATCCCTTGCGTTGGTATTTGTCCTTACCAACGAATGAACCCCTTTTCTGGCGCAAGACTTTGTGCCCTAGCCACCCACTTACATCATATTGCCATTACGGGCCTTATGCCCGAATCGGCAGAAATTCTATCCCTTGCGTTGGTATTTGTCCTTACCAAGGAATGAACCCCTTTTCTAGCACAAGGCTTCGTGCCCTAGCCACTCACTTACATCATATTGCCATTGCGGAACTTATGCCCGAATCGGCAGAAATTCTATCCCTTGTGTTGGTATTTGTCCTTACCAACGAATGAACCCCTTTTCTAGCGCAAGGCTTCACGCCCTAGCCCATAAACACTCGTTGCTTTCGATCGTCATAGTTTAAAAAAAATGATAATAAATAAAAATAGGGCCTAAAAAAGAGGTGCCCTGCCAGACTTGTTCCTACGCAGGGATAAGGGCAAAAATGACAATAACACAGCTGTGGTGAAAACCCGAAAGGGTGCTACAGGCAAAATCAGGTACCCCGCTACGTGAAAACCTGAAAGGGCGCATAGGCAAAAGCAAGAGGGGGCCTGTGCCAGCGAAAACCTGAAAGGGCGCTTGTACCGGTAATGTGTTAAAAAAATGTTGTATCTTCCTGCCAAGGGACCCGTTCCAGGGTCAAATTTTTAAACATTCTCACAACAAAACATCCCGATATGTCCCACCGGAGAATAAACCACTTGAAGAGGGGCGATCTCATGCTACTGCTGAGCGGGGAAGAGGATAACCACGTACGCTTGAAGTATGAATTGCAAGAAGGGAAATGTTGCGCCCCTTGTGCCTTGATGATGTGGTGGAGTTTTGATGATAGCAAACACAATCAGGCATGTTTCATCTTTCAGTATACATAGTCTGTGCATACTTTGTTTACGCATTGAAAGTCGATGCGTGTACATTGCATCTGTCGGGACTATACATTGCTGCATGCTATCAAGTCTGTACAACCCACGTTACTTCAGTCGACTAAGTCAGTGCAAGCACTATTCTCCATTAGCTCAGTTCGTAGCTAAGTCTGTACAGCCCGTGTTCTTCACGCATACACATAGTCAGTGCATCGCTTTGCCTCACACATACACAAATACACAATGTCCGTGCAACTCTTGGTGCTGCAGGGACACAAGTTTGAACAACCTTTGTTGATACTAGCATTTAAGTTCGTGCATCATTTCACAATCTGTACAACCTTTGTTGATACAAGCATTTAAGTTCGTGCATCATTTCACAAGTCTGTACAACCTTTGTTGATACGAGAAGTTAAGTTCGTGCATAGTTTCATTAGGTCTGTGCATTATGCATTCATGCTTAAACTCTAGGCACAATAAGTTGGTGCATCGTCTTGTCCCATGCACACACAAGTCTGTACACATCTCGGTGGCATGCATGAGCATTCCTCTTTTAATGTGCATACTTTCCTATATGCATACTGCATTACACGCCATCAAGTCTGTACATGCTTAGTTTAAATCTCGAACTAACTCGATGCATCCTTCTCTTTTCCTTCAGATTGATTCAAACTGATAAAAAGTCCGACCTCACAGGACTTCTGTTCGAGGAATCTAAGAAGGGCACATAACTCGAGAATGAAAGAAAGCGCCATGATCGTGACACGTGGAATGCAACAAGGCTATGATGCTGACACGTGACCTAGATATTTGGGCGAGATTCATGATGACCACACGCCCTACCTGTTCACTGCTCTATAAATAAGAAGCTTCTTCCTGAGGAGCATAGAGATCGAAATTGGGAACTTACCTGAAAAAGCAGAAGCAGAGAGAGCATGCACGATCCAAGAGAAAAGAGAAGAAAGAAGAAGGAAAGAGTCAAGAGAGAAGTGTTTGAAAGAATACTGAAAGTGTCTGTTCTTCAGTCTCCTAGTTCAGAACTGGAGCTGAATTTACTCAGTGATGAGCTACATTCCCCTTGTGGGTTCGTTTGTTTTCTCGCTTTGTTCTTCCGTTCTGTTTTAGGAACTCGTTTCCAAGCTGTAAGTCAGTGGAGCAAGCTGTGAAGCTCAGCAGTTTACAGAGGTGGATTCCTCTGGTCGGGTAAAGCTGTAATCCCCAGCGGTTTGCAAAGGAGGATTCCTCTGGATGGCATAAGCTGTAATGCCTAGCTATCTGTAGGCTTGTGACCCCAAAGCTGTGGATCAGCGAAGCTGTGTATCAGTAGTGAAAGCCACATTCCAGATTGGAGTGTGGGGTGGACGTAGATCTCGAGTTTGAGATCGAACCACCTTAAAATCCCTTGACCTTTGTGCGATTGCTGTGCAAACTGTGTGCATTCAGTTCATTTTTTTGATCGATAGTAGATGAATGTGTAGGACAGTCTCGATATAAATTTGCTGGGTTGGCTTTCTTCCATAGTATTGTTATTCAATATGTTGTCTTATAGCAGCTTGATTTAATTCCGCATTTGGAGCTGTTGTTGCTAGTTTTATTGGGTGACTGATCTATTCACCCCCCTCTAGATCGTACATAGCATCCCATCACTTGGTATTAGAGCCTAACTCTTCCACAGGGATCAACATCCTAATGAGGATATATGGACAAGAGAGGAGATCAGGAAATCTACTCTCAACTGGAGCGCCATCAACGCCATACAATGTGCTCTACATCCCACTGAATTTGCAAGAGTCTCTTCGTGTGCCACAGCGAAAGAGATGTGGGATAAGCTAGAGGTCATCTATGAAGGAACCTCTCAGGTGAGGGAGACCAAGGCTAATTTACTGATTTCAGAGTATGAAGCCTTCAGGATGAAGCCCAGCGAGACCATCACCGAGATGTATGCTCGTCTTACCCTCATAACCAACGGTCTCAGAAATCTGGGGAAAAACTACTCTGACTATGAGATCGTGAGGAAGATACTGCGATCCCTGACTCCAGTATGGCATACAAAAGTGACAGTTATTGAGGAGTCGAGGGATCTTCCGAACACCAAGGTGGATGAGCTAATAGGCTCATTGATGACCTATGAAATGAATCTGCCAAAGACAGAGGAGCTTGAGAAAAAGAGGTAGCCTATTGCTCTGAAGGCGAGCGCGAGTCGTTCCAGTCGATCCAGTCACAATGGATCATCCAGTGATCAGAGCCTCTCTGGATTAGAAATTGAAGAATATCCAATAGCGATGCTGACCAGCGAATTCAGAAGATTTCTTATAAAAGAATGAAGAAATTTCAGCCGAAGACAATATGGAGGGAGAAGATACAACAAGTACAAATCTAACTCTGCCAAGAAGACAGCTACTAATGTCTGTTACCACTGCAGGAAGGCCGGTCACATGAAGGCTAAATGTGCAGAGCTCCAGAAGCCGAAAGAAAAGGCCAAGAAAAGAGCTCCGAAAGGAAAAGCAATGGTGAGCACATGGAGCGACGAGGACGAGGGCAATTTGAGCAGTGCATCAGAAAGTGAAGATGAAGAAAATCCCATCTACCTGATGGCCAGGAATGATGAAAAGGAAGTGGAAGAATCGGACGAGGTATCATCTCCTTTTGAGCATTATACTATTTCAGATTGGGAAGATGCTTACAAAGAATTGCTAGATAAGGTAGATGATATCAGAAAAGAGAACAGGCAATTGAAGAAGAAAGTAAACTCTCTCATGAATGACAAAACCATGTCTGATAAACTTGCTTGCTTGCAATCTGAAAATGACATGTTAAAAAATTCATGTGCTGAAGTTGATAATGTTAAGCATGTATTAATAGACTCTAGAAGAGAAAATTATGATCTAAAAAATGTGATTGACGAATTAAAATTGAAATTGCAAAATTATGAAAATGAAATGAAGGTTGTGAATGAGAAACATGAAGCTGTTCTAGGTGTTAACCATGAACTAAAAAATTCAATTGATCACCTAGAGAGAGAAAATGAAGATAAAAAGAAAATTATTGAAAGCATGACCCAAGGTTCAGATAATCTCAATGCCTTGTTAGGGTCAAAGGTGAATTTCAGAAAAGAAGGTCTCGGATTTAACTCAAATGTCACAAAGAGCTTTGCTGTGAAAACCATATCATTTGTGGCAGAGAAAAATAAGGGACCTCTCATAAAAATGGTGAGTGAAAATTTTGTTCCTGATTTCTAACTCTAATATGTCCAGTGCCAAGGACAAAGGCAAATAGAAGGTTGGTGAGCCTAGCAGATTCTGCCCTTTACCCAAAAGCAAGTCTCAGGTTCGTGGTCAGCTTGCAAGCAAGTCTAAACCCCAGGGCAAGGCCACTAAGTCACCCCCACCATCACCGGTGCAGAAGAAGACACAACATAAATGTGTACAGAAGTCCAGTGGGTCAAAAGTGCAAGGGAGACCTAATGTCACCAGGGGCCAGACCAGCTACTTCCACCAGCCTAGAGTCCAGACACTCCATCATGAGGAGCCTCGACAAATCTATAGGTTATAATGGAGTAGAGCTCAAGGGAGGTCTAGATATCAGTCATGTGCCACACAGACATACAGATCTCAGGCTAAAAATTGGGTTGGGCCGTCTAGAACATGGGCACCTTTGAAACAACCCGTTTACAGTCAGCCAAGGACCAACGCTGGCCACTATTCCCTGAATGCTCATTGCCCTACGCACTGGCACAAGAACAATCAGAATGTAAAGAAAAATGGTGGTAGGACAAATAACAAGTCAAGAAAAATTCAGCCTGCTAATGCTGAAAAGGAGAGAAACAATAGAAAATTTATCAAAAAACCCACAAATCAACCAGCTCTCAAACAAGCATGGATTCTAAAATTTTTGCTGTCATGTATGAATTGTTCTATTTCTGCTTCGGAGCCCAAATAGTTTTGGGTTCCAAAATTTTCTTCGTGACTATGATTGCAGGTATGCCTGGCAGCCAAGCATAATATGTGGTATCTGGATAGTGGCTGCTCCAGGCATATGACTGAGGACAAGGATAAATTTTTCTTGCTAACAGAGAAGAATGGAGGCCTTGTCACCTTCGGAGGAAACATTAAGGGTAAAATCATCAGATCAGGTAAAGTAGATAAGTGCACTACCTGTTGCATTGATGAAGTCTAGCTGGTGGATGGATTAGCATATAATCTTCTAAGTATCAGCCAGCTATGTGATAAAGGGCACAAGGTAGTATTTGATGCACTTAGCTGTAAAATTTTTGAACCTAAATCTGATGTGGTTAAATTCTCTGGAAAAAGAATGAATAATATTTACATGGTAAATCTAGATGATGTTGAACACTCTAACCTATGTCTCACTGCCAATAAAGAAGACTTAGCCTTTCTATGGCATCATAGGTTAGGCCATGCTAATTACACTGTTCTGCACAAATTGAATAAACATAGCATGGTTAGAGGACTCCCTGAAATTTCTTTTAAGAAAGAAAATAAGGTGTGTGGTGCTTGTACACAGTCCAAGCAGACTAGAAAGTCATTTAAATCAAGAACTGAAAACATGTCCTTTAAACCTTATGAGCTGATACATATGGATCTATTTGGACCCACACGATCAGTCAGCTTGTCAGGAAAGAGATATGGATATGTCCTAGTTGATGACTTCTCTAGGCATACTTGGGTCTTCTTCATCACTCACAAGAATGAGCTTTTACTGAATTTCAGGAGTTCTATTTAAATATCAAACAGAAAAATGAACATTTAATCAAAAATATTCTGTATGATCATGGAGGTGAGTTTGAGAACTCACAATTTGAAAACTTCTGTAGGGAAAATGGAATTACCCATCGGTTCTCCTCACCAAGAACACCCGAGTAGAATGGAATAGTAGAAAGGAGGAACCGGACAATTGTGGAGATGGCCCGTACACTGCTTGTTGAAGTTGGCTTACCAAGAAAATTTTGGGCAGAGGCAGTTAATATTGCATGCCATGTAATCAACAGAGCCATGGTAAGGCCTTTCACTCAGAAAACTTCTTATGAGATTTTGAAAAGTAAGAAGCCTTCAATTGCTTATTTCAAGGTCTTTGGTTGTAAATGTTTCATTCATGTTAATGATAAAAGAGATCTTGATAAATTTGAACCTAAAAGTGATCCAGGAATTTTTCTTGGGTATTCTGAATACACTAGAGCATATAGAGTGTACAATCTTAATTCTAAAACTGTTGAGGAATCTCCACATGTTGTCTTTGATGAGTCCTTAAGTAACTTCGAAGTTGGCCAATGCAGAAAAGAAGATGATGGAGAAATTCTTAAGAAAGAAAAACTTGAAGACCAATCAGACCAAGAAGAAGAAGCTGAAGAAGTCAATGCGGAGGAGCCTGCTGTTCAGGGGGAGGTAAATGAAGATCAAGGTAACCAAGTTATCAATATCAGATTCTTAAGAGAGCATCCTATTGAGAACGTCATTGGTGACTTGCATGAACCTCCTACGACTAGAGGCTTTCTTAGAGCTCAAAATGAATTAAATGCATATGCATTGGTTTCTAATGTTGAACCCAAAACCATTGACAGTGCTCTTAAAGATGTGCATTGGATCAATGCCATGCACGAAGAGCTTAATCAGTTTGACAGGAACAAGGTGTGGCACCTAGTTCCACCTCTTGTAAATGGAAATGTCATTGGGACAAACTGGGTCTTTAGAAATAAAATAGATGAGCTAGGTAATGTTGTCAAAAATAAGGCCAGACTTGTTGCTCAGGGGTACAACCAGGAATTCAGAATTGACTTTGAAGAATCATTTGCTCCTGTATCCAGGTTAGACGCTATTAGAATTTTGTTGGCCTACGCATGCTCCCTTGGTATAACTCTCCAGCAGATGGATATAAAATCTGCTTTCCTCAATGGGGAAATTAAGGAGGATGTCTATGTCCATCAACCTCCTGGCTTTTAATGCTCAGACTTCCCTTCTTATGTATATAAGTTGAATAAAGCTCTCTATGGTTTGAAGCAAGCTCCTAGAGCTTGGTATGACAGATTAAGTAGATTCCTCATTGAAAAGAAGTTCACAAGAGGTGAAGTTGATCAAACGTTGTTTACCAAGGTACGTCATCCTAAAATCATCATTGTCCAAATTTATGTGGATGACATTGTGTTTGGTTCAACCAATCAAGAATTATGTAAGGAATTCCTTAAACTTATGACACAAGAATTTGAGATGAGCTCAATGGGTGAACTGAAATTATTTATTGGACTACATGTGACTTAAACTAAAGAAGGAACCTTTATCACTCAGTCCAAATATATAAGGAACCTCCTGAAGAAATACAAATTCGACAATCTCAAGGACATTACAGCTCCAATGAGTACTTCAACAAGCCTTGATAAAGATACCAAAGGTAACATGGTGGATCAAAAGCTGTACAGAGGTATGATCGGATCTCTCTTGTATCTCACTACATCCAGGCCTGACATTCAATTTGCAGTGTGTTTATGTGGTAGATTTCAGACTAGTCCTAAGGAATCACACTTTAGTGCAGTGAAGGATTTTTAGGTATCTAACAGGCACCCAAGAACTAGGCTTATGGTATCCTGCTAGATGTGAGCTAAATCTTCTAGTCTACACTGATGTAGACTATGCTGGGTGTCGGGTAGATAGGAAAAGTACTAGTGGTTACTGTCAATTCCTAGGTGGTTGTCTAGTATCTTGGGCTTCTAAAAAGTAACACACTGTGGCACTTTCCACTGCTGAAGCAGAATATGTTGCTGCAGGGAACTGTGCTACCCAGGTACTATGGATTAAACACTAGCTCTCAGATTATCAGATAAATCTGAGATGCATTCCACTTCTACGTGACAACACCAGTGCAATCCGTCTCTCTAAAAATTCTGTTCACCACTCTAGGACTAAGAATATTGAAATTAAACACCATTTTCTTAGAGATGTAGTGAGCAAAAATAAAATTGAATTGCTATTTGTTGAAACTGAAAAAAAAATTGCTGATATCTTTACAAAACCCCATGGAAATGAAAGATTTAAATATTTAAGACAAGAATTGGGGCTGTGTAAATTTTAGCACGAGATTGATGAATAAATTTACTCATGAGCTGTATGAGGTATTTGTGTCAGCCTATTCCTTAAACAGTTGAATAAAGAAGTTCATTGTGCAATCCATTAGTTGATGTCTTCCACATATTGTTTGATGGTTGTGTTTAAATTGCACAGAGTCTTGATCCATGTACTGCACCTTGTCTATGCTTTGTATGATCTCTTGAGTCATTGCATACAACACATGAAGCATAAGTCGCATGTAGAAACATGAAAGTCGGTGCATAGTGCATACCAGCCACATGTAAGTCTGTGCGTCTTTCATCTAAACTGCATGATAAGGTCGATGCAAAATTTTGTTTGGGGGAGGATAGCATCTTCCGTACTAAGTTCAACCCCGTCTCTCTCTCTATTCCTTAATGCCCACTCCTTTTCTCAGAATGGACAGCAGTCTAGTAATTGGTTCATTGTCGTGAGCTGCAATTATTAAAATCCTTCTGCTCTAAGAATCACATGTGCTAATTGAATGAACCGAAGGTTTAACTTTAATAGGCTGTAAAGTTCAAAAGACTGCTTTCTGAAAATAAGGTGGTAGAAAATTCTTATAGCTCTTAACCTCCATCTCATGATTATAATAAAACAGGTCTTCACAATATCTGAACATGACAGATTTAGTGATGGTTAAGGTTTGAAAACCAAAAAATTATGTATTGTTCTTAAACAAGTCACTCCAAAAATCATAAGGGCAGCAATAATTCAGGTCATCAAAGATAAAGAAATGAACAAAGTGGCAGAGCAATAAATGAGTTTCACTGAGAAACTAAGGTCTCCGTCAAAGAAATGGAGAGTACCTAAGTCATGAAGTGACTCAGGTTAACTCTATTCATTTGGTCTGTTGGGTCCCTCGATCAATGACACCCAAGAGGGGGGTGAATTGGGTGGCTACAAATTTTAAAATAAAACTCTTGACCTTTTATCAAAGGCAATGAGATAACAATTAAAACACCCAAAACTGTTGATCTGGCAAGCTCGATAACAGCAACACTATAAGACAAGACAAGTGCACACGGTGGAGTTAAAGACATATAACAGAATTAAGGAAGTTGATTAAGCCATTAAACCGATTCTCTCAAGTTCACCGATCCCACACGATCATATAGATGGATACACAAAATAAACCAAACCAGTGCGCAAAGCAAATCACAATACACAGGGATTTTAAGGTGGTTCGGGACCACGATGGGCTCCCTACGTCCACCCCTCACCAAACTAGGTGAGGCTTCACTCGAGAATAAATTCTCAACCGGATACGACGCTCCAAACACACACGCAGGACGACGCCTGCACACACACACGGGGACACGCCCAAAGCACACACACACACACGGAGACGTAGTCTCCCACACAGTCCAACGACCGGAATAACAACACGCACACACGATCCGATGGCCGGATCACCAACACGAACACACGCTGCCACAAGTGCATCAAACCACACACAAGATACAACACGGATCTAACTAGACACCCACACACACAAACGTAGATCTAGGAAGACCTACGTACACACACGAATAAATCACGACACACACACGACCACGGATCCAACAATGATCCACACACACACAAATATCTGAGATAAAGATTACAACATATGCTGAAGTTTAAACTCAAAGAATCAGAATGAAAGGAGTGAAGAGAGAATGAATTATCCTTGTAGAAGCTCCCCCTTTCTCTTCTCGGAATTTAATCGAACACTTGTGCAGTAGGAAGACGTTCTTGACGATCTTGAATCGGATGAGCTTGAATCTTGATTTCACTCACAGCCAGCAGTAGAGGGTTGATTGGAACTTCGAATCCTCCTTCTTCCCTTCACATTCACGTACAAACACAAGAGGAACAAGGGCTGGAGGTGGCTGCTGCGACCCTTCAATCGAATCTCCGGTTCTTCTTGGTTTGATGTCGGATGATGGCGATTTCGGCGTCTTCTTGTTCCTCTCCTCAATCCGCTTCTTTTCTTCTTCTACCACGAGCTCCAAATCTTCATGGATGTAGATGATAACCACCTTGCAAGAGCTCCACCTTCTTTTCCCCCTTTTCTTCACCTACAAGAAAGAACAATATAAGCAATAGGGTTCTCATCTCCCAAATTCGTAACTTCTATATAGGCCAATATGAGAAGCATGAAAAGACACATAAAACCCTCACAAAACATGTTAGAAACCCCCTAATATGTTTAGGAACCAATGGGGGGTAGTTTGGTAATGTTTGAAGGGGTTTAGGATGAGTTTTAAACACTTTCGGAAGTCCCGTCCGGAAGGGGTCGACCCTTGGGGTCGACCCTCGGGCAACAGGTTGCTGGAAAACTCAAAACAACACCTTCTGTTACAGGGGTCGACCCTTGGGGTCGACCCTTGCACTGGGGGTCGACCCCTGGGGTCGACCCTCGGCAACCAGGTTGCTGCCGGGGCCAAAAAAAGAGCCAAAATTACAGGGGTCGACCCTTTCAGGCAGCTTCACAAAAATACAAAAAAACAGCACTGCATGCTCCGGCCGCAGGAATTAATTCTCTTAGCTCCGAACTCCGATCGAAGCGAGACTGGAGGAGTTGGAAAGAGGACTTGCAGAGCTACAACATATAATTTTTATGGGGAGATCCAACGGTGGGATTGAAAATGGTAAAGACTGTAAGACAATTTAAGTTTGAAAAATAACTAAAACCTCCATCAAATCGAAGGGAAATGATTGATTAAATGTTACCATAATCCCATGAAGATCAACAATGATTTTGCATCCTGAAAAACATGATAAACCAAGAAGTTAGTTCAATATCAAAATATATGGGTCATGCATTAACATATGAATCTAATTTTGAGACCAAGACCCAAATGACATGAAATATGATTACGAAAGCATTGGCATGAGGCATATAAGAATCCACATGAAAGATCTGTATGAAAGCACTTGAGAACCCATTTTTCCAACTCAAGATTAGAAGAGTGTCACCATGGATTCCAATATAAATTCTTACCTTGAATCCATCATAATGTGGGAAATATTAACCTGCACTCTTTGGGAATTTAGAAGCAAGTTAATATTCAACCAATGAATATGAAGATCCCAACTTCAACCCAATTCTCCCACAAAACATTTCAAAGTAGTTAAGCCCTATGATTAGAATGACTAGGAGCCATCACTCATGCATTCATGATATACAAGAACCAGAGGAAATCCTCAACAGAGCATGTAATGAAATGGCTATGCATTTACATAACATAAGGCCATGCAATCAATTTCATATCCATAAGGACTCAACCATTTCACTGAGAAGCATAGTCTTCACATGGAACCTCCAAAGACTAATGTGCAGCATGCATGATTCAATCATCAACCTACTTAGTAAAGCAACCTGCAAGATAAGATAGCCACATGTGAGTTCATTTATCATGAAGATGTTTTCCACTAATCAAGCACACAATATGTCACATAGTTTAGTTATCATCAAAGTCATAGCTTACAATCTCCATCACACATGAAATTTAGTTATCATCAAAACCATAGCTCAACAATCTCCCCCTTTTTGATGATGACAAACTTAGTGATGAATGATGACAATCTTAGTGAAGATGACAAACGAAGTGGCATGTTTTTCATGAAACCCCAATCATGAATCCAGCAAGCATGAATCACATGAAATATTTCTCCCCCTTTGACATTATCAAAAAGCTGGGTAAGGCCAAACATACTCCCTCACGATGAAGAAACAGAGGAGATGCACATTGTAGCATGATAAATGTGCAAGGAATAGTAACCCACATTTGAAATTCTGATGAAGTAGGAGTAAGTTATAAATGAGTGGGTTCATGAAATGTATGGGAAACACCAAGTGTTGGCTAGAGAGGATACCAAATGTTGATTACTTGGTTGTGCCCAATCTTTCTCCCCATTAGCCAAGCAAGCACAAGAATTTATCGAGCAAGAAAATAGCATGGGAAGTTCACTCAATTTTTTGGTTTTCACTATTTTCCAAATTTTTAATTTTTGATTTGTGGTTTGAAATGCATGAGATGCAACTTATGCATGTGATGGCATGTGAGATGCATACATAAGCAAACAAATAGATACATATATAAACATGCAACACTGCTCTCCCGTACTTACTAAAGAAGGGATGGGTATAGGAAAGATGCAAGAGAGTCATGGCAATCAGAATACACATGTGTAGCACATGGGAGATTTTCCAATCATATAGGAGATTAATGCAAGTGCTAACGGAGTCAATCAACTTTCTGAATGCATATTAAATCAAATTCTCAATTGTGTAAGTGAGAAACATGAAAAAAGATAGTTTTAATATGGATATTTAGATTTTCAGATCAACACAGGGAGACATTTTATAGACTGCACTTCAATTTTGAGAACAGCGTATTGGAGGCTACGCTCTACCACAATTAGTTTTCACCTGCAATTTTTTTTTTTAACTCAACCAATATCATATGATAGTCAAAAATTTTCAAGAGTGATCAGGTTCAAAATGATTCCTTTTTACGCGAGTAGACGCATGGAGCGCATGCCAGAATCTCTGGTTACTCAGAATGCTGAACCATTTCACCTCATTTTGAACAGAGGTACTAGTCAACACTTTTCAGATATGAACCACATCACGTCTCAGGTGACATGTGCCCAGTTTACTCAGTGAGACCGAGCATTGCTCTGCCGTTCATTTTCATTGCAGAGTTTTTCAACAAAGATTGGTAGGCAGCTTTTTCCTCAACTGTCTCTTCAACATACATGCAGCAAGTTTAACATCTCGAGAGTGTTGAAAAGAAATTCACATATCCTTATCTTTAACACTCATTTTCATATTTTGTGCAAGAAATGTATGAATTTGATTCAATATGTATACCGAAAATATCATGAATATATAGCAATACATCTCCCCCTAAATAGATACACTTACACTCCCCCCAAAGTGTACAACATGAAGCACTCTAATAATGACTCAAATGCAACATTATTTATCAAGAATGCATAAGGTCATAGAAATTTCAAGGATGGGGGTGAATAGTATATAATAACATGCAAACACACATTGGGAGTCTATGCAAATGCACTATGACATGCATGTGAGTAATGTGATGTCAATTTGATACCAATTGAATTGATGCCAAACGAATGAACTATGAGTGGAAAATGCATGAGTTCTAATGCAATGCAAAAATTAACATGGGTGCAAGGTGTGTGTTTTTGGTTTTTCATTTGAGAGAACTAAATGCATCTAATGCATTGAATTCTGATGCATGCAGCCTATAACTGTATGAGAATGAAAGATAGGATGCAAAAAGAAGATGAGAGCTTTCATTTCCAAGTCAATGTGACAGAATTGTTATTAAGTTCATCCACATTCAATCCATGAATCAGCAAACATTGTTTATGACAAGACCTTTATGAATGAGGGTGCATAAATGATTAAAAGTAAGCAGTGCAACCCAAATTTCAGAATTGTTCAAAAATAGATTTTTTCACAAGTTTTGAAATGAGAGTTCATCCAAAAGTCAAATGTATGGATCATATAATCACAAACATATTTTCAATTCACATAACTCATCTCAAGGATTCATTCTGTTAAATCAATTAAGTATGTTCATCACATCAAACTAGATTCAACCAATTTGTCACAGCATCCTAGTAAATGACAACTCAAATTTTTAGAATCAACACTTGTCATCTAAAGGTATCACTAAGTGACAAAAAGGCCATTGCATGAGTTGATAAGGATGAATTACCTTGGTTCAGGAGACAAGATTGGAAGCCTTCAATCACTGAAATTGTCAACCTCACGGAGGTTGATATTTTAAATTTTGCTTTCTTACCTTTGCCTTGAGAATCCTTTTTCTTCCAAGTCTTTCACCTATTGAACCATCCTTTGTTAATTGAGATGTGCACTTTTCATACCATGTCTTGGATACTATCAAGATCACTTCTATCTCCTGGTGGTGGATTGAGAAAATTTTTATTATTTTCATCCTTGCAAGGTATTCCTCATTTGATTCAAACTTGGTCACGGCCAGCCCATCAGCATTTGAATTTTGGGAGTGTAATCTGAGTTTCCAAATTTTAGTTTTTGATTTTTCTTCCAACCTAACTTATGCCACTTGACCCATGTGCCTTACCTTCTTGATGAGAACAGATTTCATGCTTTATATTCCCAAGGCACACCTGCAAAACAGATTTCTCATTTGCCATTCTTAGGTACCCAAATCATCTTGGGTCCTTGTGGGTTAGCAACATCTTTGGCACGTGGCTTCCATTTCTTAACAACATTCATATCATCAATTTTCTTCATAAAACAATCATGCACCATATGTCCAAATTTACCACAATAGTTGTAACATGACTTTGAGTTCTTAAAAACACGAGGATTCTTTGAAGCATGTGATGTCACATTCACTCTTCTCATTTGGTTTATCATTTTGTACATTTGAGCATGATGTGTTGAATGAAAACTCTTTTTCTTTGTTAGTAACCAACAGTGTGAAATTGTATGACCTCTTTTACCACAGTGATTGCAATGCATGAGAGATTTTGTGGTGAATGCTTTCTTTGCATTTTTCAAACCAGCCTGATTTCTAGAAGCTCTCAAATCATCATTCTTCATAATGAAACAATCATGCATCATGTGTCCAAGTTTTCCACAGTAAAGACAAGACATGTTTCTTTTGTTAGATGCATGGGATTTTATATGAATGTTTCTAGCATGCACATTCTGGACATTCGCACCCTTTGTCAGATTTGATTGAGTTCTTGACATGGTGTGTTCATGGGAGTGAGATGTGGAGGTGCTGGGTACACAAGTGGTATGAACAAAAGAAGTGTGTAGCTTACTCTCAAATTTCTTTTTGTTTACAGGATTAAAACCCAGCCCTTCTCTTTGAAAGTTCACTCTCATGCCCAGCAATTTATCCAAGTTTTTTTGGCCATTCACAAATTTAGACAATGAAGCATTCAAGTCAGAAATTTCTTTTTCAAGAGATGAAATGTGTAATTCAGAATTGACAAGTTCTTCTTCACAGGTGGAAAGATTAACATTTAACACGGCATTGGTTTTCCTAAGACATTCAACTTCTTGCCTTATTTCATTCACATCTTAACACTCTTCCAAAGCCACATATTTTCCTTTTTCAAGTCTCTTATCATGAGCAAATTCAATTTGGCCAATGTCCATAAGACTAACTCTCTCTCTCAGTTCTTTGTTTTCATTTTTCAAGGTAGAGATTTGATCTTTGTGAATTTCAATGTCCAACATGTAACCATCAATCAATTCCTTAAGGTATGAGCATTCTTTACAAGAGGAATCACTTCTATTTTGACCAACATTCTTTTTCAATTTTTTATTTTCAGATTTTAACTTCTTGTATTTTTCAACGAGCTCTTCATAGGCATTCAACAATTCTTCGTAGTTAAAATCATCTTCACAATCAGATTCAGAATTTACCCTTGAGCTTGATCCACTTGGTGAGCTTGATTCACTTGGCTGATCACTCCTTTGTTCACTCATCCCTGCCACAAGACATTGGTCTCCATGCTCTTCCCAAATCTTGGTTAGGCCATCCAAGATATCCTTCGCGGATCTGCAATGGGAGACAAAAGGGAAATGATTAGAATCAACTGCAGTAGTAAGTAACTTTAAAACTAAGCAATTTTGATCATGTTTAGACTTTTGATTTTTAGTCCAGATATTCTTGTCCTTGGGCAACTCATAAGGACCATATGAAATAAGCCTCCATAGCTTAGGGTCATATGAGTTGACAAGACTGCACATTCTTCCTAACCACAAATCAAACTTGGAACCATCAAACACCGGTGGAGAATTCAAGGTGTAAGTGTTGGTAGTCATTGATCCGGATCACTCTAGATTGTTAGATCTATGAAATAAGAGCCTTAGCTCTGATACCAATTGTTGGGTCGCTCGATCAATGACACCCAAGAGGGAGGTGAATTGGGTGGCTAAAAATTTTAAAATAAAACTCTTGACCTTTTATCAAAGGCAATGAGATAACAATTAAAACACCCAAAACTGTTGATCTGGCAAGCTCGATAACAGCAACACTATAAGACAAGACAAGTGCACACGGTGGAGTTAAAGACATATAACAGAATTAAGGAAGTTGATTAAGCCATTAAATCGATTCTCTCAAGTTCACCGATCCCACACGATCATATAGATGGATACACAAAATAAACCAAACCAGTGCGCAAAGCAAATCACAATACACAGGGATTTTAAGGTGGTTCGGGACCACGACGGGCTCCCTACGTCCACCCCTCACCAAACTAGGTGAGGCTTCACTCGAGAATAAATTCTCAACCTGAGACGATGCTCCAAACACACACGCAGGACGACGCCTGCACACACACACGGGGACACGCCCAAAGCACACACACACACACGGAGACGTAGTCTCCCACACAGTCCAACGACCGGAATAACAACACACACACAATCCGATGGCCGGATCACCAACACGAACACACGCTGCCACAAGTGCAGCAAACCACACACAAGATACAACACGGATCTAACTAGACACCCACACACACAAACGTAGATCTAGGAAGACCTACGTACACACACGAATAAATCACGACACACACACGACCACGGATCCAACAATGATCCACACACACACAAATATCTGAGATAAAGATTACAACATATGCTGAAGTTTAAACTCAAAGAATCAGAATGAAAGGAGTGAAGAGAGAATGAATTATCCTTGTAGAAGCTCCCCCTTTCTCTTCTCGGAATTTAATCGAACACTTGTGCAGTAGGAAGACGTTCTTGACGATCTTGAATCGGATGAGCTTGAATCTTGATTTCACTCACAGCCAGCAGTAGAGGGTTTATTGGAACTTCGAATCCTCCTTCTTCCCTTCACATTCACGTACAAACACAAGAGGAACAAGGGCTGGAGGCGGCTGCTGCGACCCTTCAATCGAATCTCCGGTTCTTCTTGGTTTGATGTAGGATGATGGCGATTTCGGCGTCTTCTTGTTCCTCTCCTCAATCCGCTTCTTTTCTTCTTCTACCACGAGCTCCAAATCTTCATGGATGTAGATGATAACCACCTTGCAAGAGCTCCACCTTCTTTTACCCCTTTTCATCACCTACAAGAAAGAACAATATAAGCAATAGGGTTCTCATCTCCCAAATTCGTAACTTCTATATAGGCCAATATGAGAAGCATGAAAAGACACATAAAACCCTCACAAAACATGTTAGAAACCCCCTAATATGTTTAGGAACCAATGGGAGGTAGTTTGGTAATGTTTGAAGGGGTTTAGGATGAGTTTTAAACACTTTCGGAAGTCCCGTCCGGAAGGGGTCGACCCTTGGGGTCGACCCTCGGGCAACAGGTTGCTGGAAAACTCAAAACAACACCTTCTGTTACAGGGGTCGACCTTTGGGGTCGACCCTTGCACTGGGGGTCGACCCCTGGGGTCGACCCTCGGCAACCAGGTTGCTGTCGGGGCCAAAAAAAGAGCCAAAATTATAGGGGTCGACCCTTGGGGTCGACCCTTTCTTGAGGGGTCGACCCTTTCAGGCAGCTTCACAAAAATACAAAAAAACAGCACTGCATGCTCCGGCCGCAGGAATTAATTCTCTTAGCTCCGAACTCCGATCGAAGCGAGACTGGAGGCGTTGGAAAGAGAACTTGCAGAGCTACAACATATAATTTTTATGGGGAGATCCAACAGTGGGATTGAAAATGGTAAAGACTGTAAGACAATTTAAGTTTAAAAAATAACTAAAACCTCCATCAAATCGAAGGGAAATGATTGATTAAATGTTACCATAATCCCATGAAGATCAACAATGATTTTGCATCCTGAAAAACATGATAAACCAAGAAGTTAGTTCAATATCAAAATATATGGGTCATGCATTAACATATGAATCTAATTTTGAGACCAAGACCCAAATGACATGAAATATGATTACGAAAGCATTGGCATGAGGCATATAAGAATCCACATGAAAGATCTGTATGAAAGCACTTGAGAACCCATTTTTCCAACTCAAGATTAGAAGAGTGTCACCATGGATTCCAATATAAATTCTTACCTTGAATCCATCATAATGTGGGAAATATTAACCTGCACTTTTTGGGAATTTAGAAGCAAGTTAATATTCAACCAATGAATCTGAATATCCCAACTTCAACCCAATTCTCCCACAAAACATTTCAAAGTAGTTAAGCCCTATGATTAGAATGACTAGGAGCCATCACTCATGCATTCATGATATACAAGAACCAGAGGAAATCCTCAGCAGAGCATGTAATGAAATGGCTATGCATTTACATAACATAAGGCCATGCAATCAATTTCATATTCATAAGGACTCAACCATTTCACTGAGAAGCATAGTCTTCACATGGAACCTCCAAAGACTAATGTGCAGCATGCATGATTCAATCATCAACCTACTTAGTAAAGCAACCTGCAAGATAAGATAGCCACATGTGAGTTCATTTATCATGAAGATGTTTTCCACTAATCAAGCACACAATATGTCACATAGTTTAGTTATCATCAAAGTCATAGCTTACAATCTCCATCACACACGAAATTTAGTTATCATCAAAACCATAGCTCAACATGGTCGAATCTACAAAGGAGATTTCACTGAGTAACTAGGGTTATTGGCCTCTGATCAAGGTATACCCTTAACGTCAAAGGTGTAAACTATTCCTGTAGCTTTTGATCAGAAATAGATATAGTAGTTTATGCTTAGTAACTGGGGGTATTAGCCTCTAATCAAGGTATACACCTAATGTCAATGGCATAAATGATACTTGTTTGTTCAATAAGTTCAAGTTTCAGAAGTTAGTGAATGAAAATTGCTGTAACCCTTAGAAAACAAATGTCATTGAGTGTCAATTGTTTAACCACAATACAAATTCAGGTGACTTTCCTTGCTTTTCACTTTCTCTGAAGTAACTAGGGTATTGTCTCGACCTAGACTCTTATAGTTATGTGACTCAGGTTCATTGCTATAAAAGGAGTATATAACCCTATTTCAGAATGTCAGTGAATTCTCTTTAGTTTCTATAACTGTTAAACCTGACTGAACTCAAGCTAGCCCTTTGCTTGATTCATATAATTTAAGGGTTGCGCCATAATTTACTCACATTCTGAACTGTGCATAAAACGTTGTTCCTCTCTTTCCTCCTTGTTTGCTGATGGCAAAGGGGGAGAATGGATGTTTGCATTAAGATTCATCCTCAGGGGGAGAGTCTATGATCAAGGCATAGGAGTCTTTATCAGTTTACAAGTCTGTGATAAAGATAATCTGTGTAGTGCATGCATGGCATTTATTCATTGTGTTGCCATCATCAAAAAGGGGGAGATTGTTGTGCCCCTTGTGCCTTGATGATGTGGCACAGTTTTGATGATAGCAAACACAATGAGGCATGTTTCATCTTTCAGTATACATAGTCTATGCATACTTTGTTTACGCATTGAAAGTCGATGCGTGTACATTGCATCTGTCGGGACTATACATTGCTGCATGATATCAAGTCTGTACAACCCACGTTACTTCAGTCGACAAAGTCAGTGCAAGCACTATTCTCCATTAGCTCAGTTCGCAGCTAAGTCTGTACAGCCCGTGTTCTTCACGCATACACATAGTCAGTGCATCGCTTTACCTCACGCATACAAAAATACACAATGTCCGTGCAACTCTTGGTGCTGCAGGGACACAAGTCTGAACAACCTTTGTTGATACTAGCATTTAAGTTCGTGCATCATTTCACAGTCTGTACAACCTTTGTTGATACGAGCATTTAAGTTCGTGCATCATTTCACAAGTCTGTACAACCTTTGTTGATACGAGAAGTTAAGTTCGTGCATAGTTTCATTAGGTCTGTGCATTATGCATTCATGCTTAAACTCTAGGCATAGCAAGTTGGTGCATCGTCTTGTCCCATGCACACACAAGTTTGTACACATCTCGGTGGCATGCCTGAGCATTCCTCTTTTAATGTGCATACTTTCCTATCTGCATACTGCATTACACGCCATCAAGTCTGTACATGCTTAGTTCAAATCTCAAACTAACTCGATGCATCCTTCTCTTTTCCTTCAGATTGATTCAAACTGATAATAAGTCCGACCTGACTAGACTTCTGTTCGAGGAATCTAAGAAGGGCACATAACTCGAGAATGAAAAGTGCCAGGATCGTGACACGTGGAATGCAACGAGGATATGATGCTGACACGTGACCTAGATATTCGGGTGAGAATCATGATGACCACACGCCCTACCTATTCACTGCTCTATAAATAAGAAGCTTATTCCTGAGGAGCATAGAGATCAAAATTGGGAACTTACCTGAAAAGGCAGAAGTAGAGAGAGCATGCACGATCTAAGAGAAAAGAGAAGAAAGAAGAGGGAAAGAGTCAAGAGAGAAGTGTTTGAAAGAATACTGAAAGTGTCTGTTCTTCAGTCTCCTGGTTCAGAACCGGAGCTGAATTTGCTCAGTGATGCGCTACATTCCCCTTGTGGGTTCGTTTGTTTTCTCGCTTTGTTCTTCCGTTCTGTTTTAGAAACTCGTTTCCAAGCTGTAAGTCAGCGGAGCAAGCTGTGAAGCTCAGCGGTTTGTAGAGGTGGATTCCTTTGGTCAGGTAAAGCTGTAAGTCCCCAGCGGTTTGCAAAGGAGGATTCCTCTGGATGACATAAGCTGTAATGCCCAGCTGTCTATAGGGTTGTGACCCCAAAGCTGTGGATCAGCGAAGCTGTGTATCAGCAGTAAAAGCCACATTCCGTATTGGAGTGTGGGGTGGACGTAGATCTCGAGTTTGAGATCGAACCACCTTAAAATCCCTTGACCTCTGTGCGATTGCTGCGCAAACTATGTGCATTCAGTTCATTTTTTTGATCAGTAGTAGATGAATGTGTAGGACCATCTCGATATAAATATGCTAGGTTGGCTTTCTTCCATAGTATTGTTATTCAGTCTGTCATCTGACAGCAGCTTGATTTAATTCCGCATTTGGAGCTGTTGTTGCTAGTTTTATTGGGTGACTGATCTATTCACCCCCCTCTAGATCGTATATAGCATCCCATCAGGAAACATGTCAGAGGTGCCCAGGGATGGATCACCGAGGAAAACCCTACACTGCTTAAGTCAGCAAGTGTAGTAGAGCACTGGTGCGCAGGGAAGAGATAATGGGAAGATGGGGGTGCGAGATCCCTCTCCACCAAGAGGTGAAGTGGTTCCTGCTCAGGGTTTTTGGCTTACCTCCTCACAGTAGGGCTCTTCCGGCTTAAATAATGGCTCGTTGAGTGCATGATCCCTATAATCTGAGGAGTTTCAGGGGGGGTTACGTCCTCCTTGTGGGTTCTTTATAGCATGCAGACTCTTGATCTCCCATATCCCCTTGAGCTCCCAGCTTTTAAAGGGCTCGTAACGGCCGTACAGATAAGCTTCCATCAGTTGGCCCAAGCGTAAGGCACTAGCCCGGGAGATGCCTCCCGAGCGATGAGTGCGTGGTTTTGGGCAGGGAATACTAGGCTCCGAGGTAGCTTTCCCAATTTATCTGATGCTCGGACTTCCCAACCCGAAGGCCGCCTAGGAAGTGCTTGATCTGAGTGAGTTATTAGGCTTGTATTGAGTGGGCCATGGGGCTATCACTCCAAGGAGATGGGCCTCGTTGGGTCGGGTCGGACCTCGTTTGGCCTCTCTGTTCAGGCGGTAAGATTTCCCCTCTCCACTTGTCCCCCTCCTACTCTCGAGCCAAAATTAGGCTCAGATGAGTAGCATTTGGGCCGTACCTTTTGTGGCTCTAGTTGGGTGGAGATCTTTCTCTAGCAGGGGCCATATGATGTGGCTTGTCTTGAAGATACGCTCGTCAAGATAATTCTGGTGAATTATTATAATAAGGCAACTCTTCGGGAGATCGGAACGCCGCGCCGCTTCCGGCTAGGGGTTATAAGCATCGCGCATTGCTTGCATCCCTTTATCTCTGGGGTTTAGGGTTTTGCCTTCTATTGCCTTCATATTTGAGGGGGGGCTCATGCGCCGTGAGAGCAGTTCGGAGGAGCAGAGAATCGCAGTGGCTTTTGTGGATCAAAAAGAGATTACCATGGCGACGATCCGTTAGCTTCCTTCTCCTCCGGAGTCCTCTGGTCTGGAGCCTTCCCCTTCTTCCTCCAGTTCTTCTATCTGTTCTATGGTGGACCAAAATCCTGAGGCCGAGGGGCGGTGGGAAGAACTGCCCCCAAGGGCTTTTTTGGCACCGTCGGGGCCTCTCTGTAGCGAGCTGAGGGAGGTTGATGTGAAGCGACTAGAGAATTAGTATAGGCTACCTTCGCGGTTCCAGTTATTCACGCCTGAACCTCACGAGTCTAGCTTGGCCACTCGTTCCGGCTTCTTTTGTTCCTTTCTTCTGACCGGGAAATGCGGCTTTCGCTTACCCCTTCATTCCTTTGTTGCCGATTTCCTTCGGTTCTATCGGCTGGCTCCAGTTCAGCTGGTCTCCAACTCATATACCCTTATCTTCTCCTTCATTTTCCTCTGTGGCCAGAGTGGGGTGAACACCTCATTGGACCTTTTCCACTATTTTTTTGAGTTGAAGGAGAACCTTTACGCATGAAAGGGCTTCTTCCTCATCCAGGCGAAGCGAAAAAGGAGTTGTGTGTCCCTTTCCTTGAAGGATTCCTCTCACAAGGGGTGGAAGACCCAGTACTTCAGGGTGGGCGTGTTCACGGTCTATGTGTCCTGGGATTTCTCGACGGTGCCCAACTTTTACCTGAATGTTCCTTCGAAGCAAATGGATGTCTCCCCGGAGGTGGAGAGGGAGGCTGCTATCCTTCTGAAGAATTGCCGATCGACTGTCGAGTTGGTGACCCCATCCAATATCGAGGAGTACCTTTCTCTAGCGCTGTTGTCGACATGTAGGGGTTTCAGAGGCTTGTTCCCCTTTTTTTATCGAGCAAGTGCCTTCCTTTTTACAATTTGCTCTCCTCCGTTCAGACCTGAGGTGAGCGGCTGAGGAGGGGGCACTGCCAGCCGAGTTGGAGGTTATCGACGTGGATGATACGCCGGCTCCGAGTGATCTTCAAGCTTCGACACCGTCAGGGCCTCTCCGCAGCGAGCTGAGGGAGGTTGATGTGAAGCGACTGGAGAATCAGTATAGGCTACCTTCGCGGTTCCAGTTCTTCACGCCTGAACCTCACAAGTCTAGCTTGGCCAGTCGTTCTGGTTTCTTTTGTTCCTTTCTTCTGGCCAAGAAATGCAGCTTTCGCCTACCCCTTCATTCATTTGTTGTCGATTTGCTTCGGTTCTATCGACTGGCTCCAGTTCAGCTGGTCTCCAACTCCTATACCCTTATCTTCTGGTGAGGACACGTGCCGCATCACTCGACGGAGCACACGGAGCATGCCGGCATCCCTTTGGCTCGGCGACCACTTGGCAGACTAGTAGAGCTATCTTTAGTTATTTTATGCTTTAGGCCATGTTGGGCCTTGGATTAGTCCCTGTGTGGACACTTTTATTAGTTGTGTGGACCTTTGTAGGCCATTTGGAGCAAATTAGGCTTTAGTTGGACCATTTTATGCTTATTAGATAGGAGATAGGGCTATTGGGCCATTTTTTTGGTTCAATCTCTGGCCCATATGGGCTGGCCACCCACTCCCTTGCTTAGCCCACCTAGGGTTAGGGTTTTGGGCGCCCCAACTCTTTTCCCTCCTCTTGGAAGGTGGCAGCCGCCCCTCTCCTAGATTATAGGAAGAGGGGTGCGGCCCTCCCCCCCCCTTGCCTTGTTGCGCCCCCCCTTTCCCCATGCCATGTGGCGCATCCCCCTCCCCTCCCTCTTGGCTAGGGTTTCAACCCTAGCACCTCCCCTCCCCATATATAAACCTTGTATTTTTTCCTTTGAAAGATAATGAAGAATTAATTTGTGAGAAACCTTGTGCGCAGCCACCACCAAGGAGAGGGCGACCTTCTCCATCCTTCCCCAAGGGGTGCGACGCCCCTCTCTTCCCCTATCCCCCATCTTCTTCTTCCTCCATCTCCAACTCCTGGGTGCGACTCCCTTGAGAAGGAGGTCCTGGTGAGGTGAGGATCGTGCTGTGAAGCGAGTCTCTTCATCCCATGTCGGAGAGAGATCCAAGCGGCGAGACGACGTCAAGCTCGGTGGCGTTCAATCCAATCTCGGATGCACCTGCTCTGCCTGCAAGCTAGGGGTCCAAAGATCACGTCGGTACGAACCCTTTCTGTGGGCAAACCGTCTGGCTTTCTTCTAGACTTTTCTTCCCCTACAAGTCCCCCTTCCAACCCCACCGGCCTTGTCCCAAAACTCGAATCACAGAGGAAGTTGTCTTTGTAGACACTTTCGTCGCGCAGGCTGCTCCCTGGACAGACTCGCCTGTGATCAGAGTCGCCTTGGACACCCGTGTGCACCCCCGTTCCTTCTCCGATCGACCACAACCTCTTCACATAAGTTGTTCCCCTCCCTGTCCCCGAACCATTCGTGGTGGTTTCATCCCAAAACTCCATTGGGGCTGAAACTTCCCTTTGTGGCTACTTTCGGTCCTCCTCTGGGCTCTACAGTAACCCGGCGGGACAGATCTGCAGTACCCTCCAAAGGGACCACCACCTCCCCTTACTGGAATGGCCTGAAAATTGGAGGGCTATCTCCACACACACCACTCCATCTCCAGTGGCCGCCCCTGGTCAGAATTCCATTCGTACCCCTACGCCCTCATATCCCATCTCGGGTTCACAGACCTGACTGCCCTGAAGTGCAGGCTGCGACCCCCACTTTCCACCCCCCCCACGCCCAAATCCTCCAAGGCACCGCCCCCGCTACCTTGGTCATCTGTTAGCCCTCCTGTAAGCTACCCACCAGAGAAAACCCCATCCCTAAATCTGTCCGGAAGCCTGCGTACCGACTGTTCTCCTGGTCTCTACCGGTGTGGGCAGACAGGCAGTCCGACTGCACGCCAGGTGTTTGACGAATTGCCACGGTCACCATCGGCCTCGACTGCAGTTCTCCTTCCACGGGCGCCTGTGGGACATCCCCACCAGCGCCCTCGCTGAATTTCGCAGGTCCAGGACGTGATTAAGGGCGCTTACCGGAGTCGCCCCCGGGCTGTTTGGCGGGCTTGTGCAGGTTGGCCAGCAACCTGTCCCCTCCTTCCGAACGCACTCCAGAGGCTTCCCCGAGGATCGGCGACATCCTTCTTCTTCCCGGAGGAGCGACCCCACGACAGCAAGGTACCGGGGACTCCTGCCACCTCAGCCCCTCCAGAGGTGGACGTTCTTTCAGCAGTTCGCAGAGCTACCCGGGACCTCCTCGCGGCCCACCCCTTCACCGAGTGCTGCCCGTCAGCCCGTGCATCGGCAGCCCCGACTCCTCTGTTTGTAGCCTGTTACCTCCCTGCGAGGAGTGGGCATTTTGGGTCAATTGTGTATTATTACTTCTACGTGTATCGGGGTTGTTGGTCTCGGCCGGGGTTCCTTCCCCACGCCTAGGCGTGGAGGTACGTGCGACGTTCCTTCCCTTGGCATTTGCTTTGCTAGTATGCTCTCGATTATGCAGCGTGCGAGTGTAGGATCCTAGCTACATATTCAATTCACCGTGGGTTTTGCGAGTTGAGAGCACCATTCCGTGGCCCTAGTCGAGCACCGAGCTCGGACTAGACTCCCATAGTTGCGCGTCGGCTCCCTTTGCCGCTTTGATCCACTCGTTTCCCTCATAGGGACGGCCGTGGACTTGGGTTTCTTGTTGAGAGACGCCTCTCTTCGGAGGAATAGTACGGAGGTCGATCTCTCGGCTTGCCTTGTCACGTGTGAGTGCTGGCCGCACTTGGTCTTCATAGTATGTCCAGTCCTTTTTTTAGTCCCGTTCCGCATCAAATTTGGTATCAGAGCCTATTGTCCCGCATCAAATTTGGTATCAGAGCTTAGGGAACCAGTTTGTTCTAACAAATTGGGGTCTTAGGTCATTCGAGTCTTTAGGTTGTCTAGGGTGCAATTGAGGCCTTAGAGTTATCTAGGTTGCATTGAGTCTCTTAGTTCATCTAGGTAACCCACCATTGCATTGTAATGTTAGGTTTGTGTCTAGTTAGAGTTTTGTCCTTGTCTCGTTGAGTCTTGCATGTCCAGCTCCGCGCCAACCCCATGGTGGTTCCTCGAGACCACATGTCAGATTAGTCATCCCTATTGGCCCGATTCGATGCTCTTATGGTACGACCCCTAAGTGTCGCCCCTACCACTCAGTCGTCGGGAGACCCGATCCCTATACCGATGACCGAGTCATTCCAGCGCCCTGTCATGTCCACTGCCGTCCTACCTAATGGGATGCATACGGAGATCGACTTCATCAGTAGGGTGTCGTCTAACTGTGTCTCACAAGACATTATTGAGTCACTCTCTAAGACTGGGGAGATTGTTCTCCGTGATGGTTTAGCTTTTATCGAGTTTCAACGGTGGTTTGGCCCCGTTAAATATTTCGATGGCGCTTGGTGCAAGATCAGCACACTTGCTGGTCCATGCATCATTTTAGGGCGAACTTGGTTGGAGGAAAGAAGTGCGACCATCGACCTGGATAGGAGGACCTGCACCTTACACCCATCTCACCTTCCCGGTGAGTTTGTCTTCCATGACGGCGTTACGCTGACCACCTCCCTGTCATCACCTGGGTTTGTTCCAGTGAGTTACGAGGCTGAACAGGAGTTGATTGAGGAGTACCTAACTGAGGTTGAGGAGTTAGGGAGTGATCCCCTCCACATCATAGAGGACTCCGTTTCCCCTCCCGAGAGAGAGGCTTCACCCTTAGACCCTCATATAGAGACATTCTTACCTTCCGAGGGTGAACTGGTCATTGGAGAGTCTTTAGCTAGCTGGCTAAGGGAGGGTCCACTTCTAGATGTCTCCATTCCTTGCTATACACCCATGGGACCAGCCCTCCCAATAATACCCCTTAACTCCTTTCACACCACTTTTCGGTCCTTCTGCTTTCTTGAAAATGTGAAGGACTTCCTTAGGAGTTTAGATTATCAATGGGAGTTGACTTACATGTTGACCTTAGGGTCTGACCAACCCTATAGTCATAGCTTTACACTCCCTGCTTTGGGGTCTATTACCTCGGTCTACACCATAGGACATATCACATCCGAGGTCCTTTTATTATTTCCTATACCCGTGGAGGTTGATTTTGTCCCCGCTTATGGTTTCACGGTCCCGAGGGAGGAACCTTGCCTTCCTTGCCTTCCTCATGAGCCCCTTGCCCCATACATGAGAGTGCCTGAAGGTGATTATCTGCACCTGGGCGAATGTCGCACATGGGCAAGTATAGTGAAGGGACCTGTCGGGAGGGGTCATCATTTCTTTGACCCTTTCGATCCCCTCCCTAGTGAGCCTCTCGACCCATATTCTTTTCTCCACCTTGTCGAGGAGGTCCACTATCATACACCACCTAGGCCTTCTAGTCAACACCTCACCTTACCGGCATCCAGATGCCCGAGCTTAGGAGGCCAGGGACACATGTCTCTTCCCCATGTTTCTGCATGTCCACCATCATATAGGGGTTTGTCTCATATAGGGAATGTCATGAGTGAGTTTGGGCAATTTAGTCCCCATGAGTCTACCACATTCCGTAGGACACCCATGCATGATAGATACAACTTTGGTTGTCCTGGTCCTCCCCGTGTTGTCCAATCATGTAGGAGTCATAGGCATGCTAGGTCTATGTTTGGATGTCCAGGACCCCCACTGCATTCACATAGGTATGAGTCAACACAGCTAGTTCGGAGTCTGCATCATCACCACCTTGAGGCCAGCAACGCACGTTATAAGGATCTAGCTGATGCGCATCGACGCACCCGTGAGTTCCAAGTGGGAGAGTACGTCATGATCAGGGTTAGACCTGAACGGTTCCCTTCGGGGGCCGTGAAGAAACTCCAGGACCGCGGTGCAGGACCCTTCCGAGTTCTGAAGCGAATAGGGTCGAATGCGTATGAGATTGAGCTGCCAGACGACTATGGGATCAGTTCGACGTTCAATGTCTCTGATCTGGTGGCATATCGGGATCCCGCGGTGATTCCCAGTGAGCTTTTTGGGCCTACCTCTCCTGTTGAGAGCATCACACCTTCGGAGCGTCCACCTCCTCCAGCCCCTTTACAGACACGCGAGCATATAGATTGCATACTGGATGAGCAGGTGACCACGACCAGGAGCGGAGCCTACCAGCGCTTTCTAGTGCGTTGGAGAGGGCACCCTGCGACAGACGACACCTGGATCACACGTGGAGAGCTGGAGCGGATCGACCCGGACCTGCTGGAGCGTTACTTGAGCGACCGTGACCCTTACTCGACGGGGTCGAGTTCTTCCCACCCGGGGAGAATTGGTGAGGACACGCGCCGCATCACTCGACGGAGCACACGGAGCATGCCGGCATCCCTTTGGCTCGGCGACCACTTGGCAGACTAGTAGAGCTATCTTTAGTTATTTTATGCTTTAGGCCATGTTGGGCCTTGGATTAGTCCCTGTGTGGACACTTTTATTAGTTGTGTGGACCTTTGTAGGCCATTTGGAGCAAATTAGGCTTTAGTTGGACCATTTTATGCTTATTAGATAGGAGATAGGGCTATTGGGCCATTTTTTTGGTTCAATCTCTGGCCCATATGGGCTGGCCACCCACTCCCTTGCTTAGCCCACCTAGGGTTAGGGTTTTGGGCGCCCCAACTCTTTTCCCTCCTCTTGGAAGGTGGCAGCCGCCCCTCTCCTAGATTATAGGAAGAGGGGTGCGGCCCTCCCCCCCCCCTTGCCTTGTTGCGCCCCCCCTTTCCCCATGCCATGTGGCGCATCCCCCTCCCCTCCCTCTTGGCTAGGGTTTCAACCCTAGCACCTCCCCTCCCCATATATAAACCTTGTATTTTTTCCTTTGAAAGATAATGAAGAATTAATTTGTGAGAAACCTTGTGCGCAGCCACCACCAAGGAGAGGGCGACCTTCTCCATCCTTCCCCAAGGGGTGCGACGCCCCTCTCTTCCCCTATCCCCCATCTTCTTCTTCCTCCATCTCCAACTCCTGGGTGCGACTCCCTTGAGAAGGAGGTCCTGGTGAGGTGAGGATCGTGCTGTGAAGCGAGTCTCTTCATCCCATGTCGGAGAGAGATCCAAGCGGCGAGACGACGTCAAGCTCGGTGGCGTTCAATCCAATCTCGGATGCACCTGCTCTGCCTGCAAGCTAGGGGTCCAAAGATCACGTCGGTACGAACCCTTTCTGTGGGCAAACCGTCTGGCTTTCTTCTAGACTTTTCTTCCCCTACAAGTCCTCCTTCCAACCCCACCGGCCTTGTCCCAAAACTCGAATCACAGAGGAAGTTGTCTTTGTAGACACTTTCGTCGCGCAGGCTGCTCCCTGGACAGACTCGCCTGTGATCAGAGTCGCCTTGGACACCCGTGTGCACCCCCGTTCCTTCTCCGATCGACCACAACCTCTTCACATAAGTTGTTCCCCTCCCTGTCCCCGAACCATTCGTGGTGGTTTCATCCCAAAACTCCATTGGGGCTGAAACTTCCCTTTGTGGCTACTTTCGGTCCTCCTCTGGGCGCTACAGTAACCCGGCGGGACAGATCTGCAGTACCCTCCAAAGGGACCACCACCTCCCCTTACTGGAATGGCCTGAAAATTGGAGGGCTATCTCCACACACACCACTCCATCTCCAGTGGCCGCCCCTGGTCAGAATTCCATTCGCACCCCTACGCCCTCATATCCCATCTCGGGTTCACAGACCTGACTGCCCTGAAGTGCAGGCTGCGACCCCCACTTTCCACCCCCCCCACGCCCAAATCCTCCAAGGCACCGCCCCCGCTACCTTGGTCATCTGTTAGCCCTACCTGTAAGCTACCCACCAGAGAAAACCCCATCCCTAAATCTGTCCGGAAGCCTGCGTACCGACTGTTCTCCTGGTCTCTACCGGTGTGGGCAGACAGGCAGTCCGACTGCACGCCAGGTGTTTGACGAATTGCCACGGTCACCATCGGCCTCGACTGCAGTTCTCCTTCCACGGGCGCCTGTGGGACATCCCCACCAGCGCCCTCGCTGAATTTCGCAGGTCCAGGACGTGATTAAGGGCGCTTACCGGAGTCGCCCCCGGGCTGTTTGGCGGGCTTGTGCAGGTTGGCCAGCAACCTGTCCCCTCCTTCCGAACGCACTCCAGAGGCTTCCCCGAGGATCGGCGACATCCTTCTTCTTCCCGGAGGAGCGACCCCACGACAGCAAGGTACCGGGGACTCCTGCCACCTCAGCCCCTCCAGAGGTGGACGTTCTTTCAGCAGTTCGCAGAGCTACCCGGGACCTCCTCGCGGCCCACCCCTTCACCGAGTGCTGCCCGTCAGCCCGTGCATCGGCAGCCCCGACTCCTCTGTTTGTAGCCTGTTACCTCCCTGCGAGGAGTGGGCATTTTGGGTCAATTGTGTATTATTACTTCTACGTGTATCGGGGTTGTTGGTCTCGGCCGGGGTTCCTTCCCCACGCCTAGGCGTGGAGGTACGTGCGACGTTCCTTCCCTTGGCATTTGCTTTGCTAGTATGCTCTCGATTATGCAGCGTGCGAGTGTAGGATCCTAGCTACATATTCAATTCACCGTGGGTTTTGCGAGTTGAGAGCACCATTCCGTGGCCCTAGTCGAGCACCGAGCTCGGACTAGACTCCCATAGTTGCGCGTCGGCTCCCTTTGCCGCTTTGATCCACTCGTTTCCCTCATAGGGACGGCCGTGGACTTGGGTTTCTTGTTGAGAGACGCCTCTCTTCGGAGGAATAGTACGGAGGTCGATCTCTCGGCTTGCCTTGTCACGTGTGAGTGCTGGCCGCACTTGGTCTTCATAGTAGGTCCAGTCCTTTTTTTAGTCCCGTTCCGCATCATCTTCTCCTTCATTTTCCTCTGTGTCCAGAGTGGGGTGAATAGGTTGTTGGACCTTTTCCACTATTTTTTTGAGTTAAAGGATAACCTTTACGCGGGAAAGGGCTTCTTCTTCATCCAGGTGAAGCGAAAAAGGAGTTGTGTGTCCCTTTTCCTGAAGGATTCCTCTCACAAGGGGTGGAAGACCCAGTACTTCTGGGTGGACGCATTTGCAGTCGGTGTGTCCTGGGATTTCCCGACGGTGCCCAACTTTTACCCGAATGTTCCTTCAAAGCAAATGGAGGTCTCCCCGGAGGTGGAGAGGGAGGTTGCTATCCTTCTGAAGAATCGCCGGTCGACTGCTGAGTTGGTGACCCCATCCAGTATCGAGGAGTACCTTTCTCGAGTGCTATTGTCGACAGGTAGGGGTTTCAGAGGCTTGTTCCCCCTTTTTTATCAGGCAAGTGCCTTCCTTCTCACAATTTGCTCTCCTTCGTTCAGACCTGAGGCGAGCGGCTGAGGAGGAGGCACTGCCAGTCGAGTTAGAGGTTATCGGTGTGGATGATACGTCGGCTCCGATTGATCTTCAAGCTTCGGAGGGCTCATTCCACGCCCGGGATAAGGGCAAGCGGGCTGTCCAGGATGACGCTTCCGAGCGTCGGGGGGTCAAGTGTAAGGATCCCGTGGTGAAGTTGCTAAGGTCTTCGATGCAGGCCTTGTCTGCCGAGAAGAAACGGGCGAGAAAGGCGGAGGGGTCCGATCGGAACCGGTTGAGGCTGGAGGGTCGCAGGATGAAGCGACTCCATCGCAGCCGACCGAGGCCAGGGAGGTATGCAGCGAGGCGGCCCAGTCAGAGCCAACCGGTGGGGCCCCCGAGGCAGGGTCACTCAGGGGAGGCGCCCCAATCCCGATTGCCCTAGAGAGGGTATCCCATCCCTCTACTAGTACCTTCAGCGTCCGGGCCTCTCTATACCGGAGGTGCCAATCCATATCTTTGGTAGCCACGTGAGGAGAACTCAGGAAAGGTCCCCTATCCATGCTTCTCGAGCGGATTATGGAAAGTGGTCTAGTCTTGGCCCAGCTAGGGGCTGAGGCGATGGACGCGTATGCTCGCGTGGAGTCGGAGCGGGACTCTCTTTCATGGGCCCGTGGTGTGCTTGATCGGAAGATCGAGCGTTTGACCCTCGAACTTGGGGACCTTCATCGGGAGGTGGCCCCGCTCCGGGCATAGGTATGGTCAAGCTAGGCAGAGGCTCGGTCGTTGGCTGAGCAGCTGGCCTAGACCCATCATATAGTCGATCTGAAGAATGGGCTCTTGGAGGCTGAGCGTAGAGTTCAGGTCGAGCGCGATGAGCAATGGAAGGCCGAGCATGAGGGACTCGAGGGCCGAGTCTCGGGGGCCGAGGATGCATGGAGCGAGGTCGAGAAGAGGCTGTCCGAGGCGGAATAGAGGATAGCCGAGCTTGAGAGGAAGGCGGAGCTGGCTGGGGTAGAAGCGCTTGAGCAATATATATGCTCAGAGACTTACCACGCAATTCTTCATAAGACTGCCCTCCCTTACTATGAGTCGGGCTACCGTCGGGGCCTTCGGAAGGGCTTCTCCCAGGGCTTCAATCGGGCCATCATAGAGGCGGAGGCCCAAGCGTCTGGGCTCATTTTCCCTACCGGGCAACGCTATGACTCAGATGGGGGTTCCACCGACTCCACCCACCTTACGTCAAGCGAAGAGGGGAGTCGGAGGGCCTCGGTGTCGTCCGAGCGATCGCCAACTCCAGCAGCCTCGGGAGGGCACGCGACCGAGACAGTTCCCACGCAGGTGGGGTCAGTGCCTGGGTGGGCCGTCGTCGAGAGTATCAGGGGTGGATCATCTGGTGTCGAGGGGCCCTCGTCTATCGAGCCTCGAGATGGGCCAGAGGCCTGATGTACCAGCCGATTTGGAGGACCCGTCGACGAACAAGTCCCAAGTGGGCCCGGGTGCATGTTGAAGTGCCTCTTCAGTCGGGACTATGCTTTCGGCGATGAACTCCACGAGGGCATGTCCCTTGATGGCCGAGCGGGGGTGATATGAGATGTCGTAGGTCACGAGCATGATGGCCCACTAGACGAGGCATCCTGAGGCTTCAGGGTGAAAGAGGATCCTCTTCAGGGGTTCGCCGGTCAATACGACGATGGAGTGCCCTTGAAAGTAGGGCCGGAGGCGCTTGGCCGAGGTTACCAACGCTAGCACGAGTTTCTCGGTTACGGGGTACCTTCTTTCAGTTTCATTAAGCACCTTGCTGGTATAGTAGACTAGTCTCTCGACCCCCGCATCGTTCCTGACTATGACCGAGCTCACTGTGGAAGGGGTCGCCGAGAGGTAAAGGTGTAGAGCTTTGCCCAGGACCGGCTTGGATAGCACTGGGGGCGATGCCAAGAATTTCTTGAGTTCTGCAGATACCTTCTGACATTCTTCATCCTAGGTGAATGTAGTAGATGCCATTTTGGGTCCCCACAATAATTTGAAGAAGGGCAAGCATCGTTCAGCCACCCGGGATAGGAAACAGTTGAGCACAGTAATGTGCCCCGTAAGGCGTTGGACGTCCTTGATGCAGGTGGGTGTCCGCATGTTCAGGATGGCCTGAACCTTGTCGGGATTGGCCTCAATCTCACGTTGGGTTACTAGGAAGCCTAGGAACTTCTAGGATCTGACTCTGAATGCACATTTAGCGGGGTTGAGCTTCATGTTGCACCTCAGGAGGGTGTCGAAGGTCTCGGCTAAATCGGCAAGATGATCTTCAACCTTCGGCCTTCCGCATTTTGACGAGCACATCATCAATGTATGCCTCGACATTCCGACCGAGCTGTCCCTTGAAGATGTGGTTGATCAATCTCTGATATGCTGCTCCAACATTTTTCAACCCGAACGGCATTCGTGTGTAGCAGTGTACGCTAAAGTCGGTGATGAAGGTAGTATTCTTGATGTCCTCTGGGTCCATCCTGATCTTATGGTAACCGCAGTAGGCGTCTAGGAAGCTGAGCAACTCGTTGCCAGAGGTTGAGTCGACCAGTTGATCGATGCTTGGCAGCGGGTAGCAATCTTTTGGGGTAGTCTTGTTGAGGTCGGTGAAGTCTACGCACATCCGCCATTTCCCCGTAGCCTTTGGTACTAGGACGACGTTGGCGAGCCATGTAGGGTACAGGACTGGATGAAAAAGGCCAATCTTTTACCCCTTGATGACTTGCTCTTTGATGACCGCTTGCTTCTCCAGGGCGTGCTTTCTCCTGCGTTGCTGGACAGGTTTCACCATTAGGTCGAGGTTGAGCTTGTGCATCACCATGTCTCCAAGGATCCCAGGGAGGTGCTCGTCAGACCATGCAAAGACTTGGATGTACTGGGCAAGGAAATATTTATATTTTTCTTGTTCCTCGAATGGTAGATCGGCTCGGATCTTGACTCCTAGAGTTGGGTCACTGTTGAGGAAGACCGTTAGCAACTCGCCGCCAGGCTCAGATGTTGCTGGTCCCTCCTCGGCTCCCTTCACTCCTTTGTTTTGCTCTTCCGGCCTCGTGGCTTCAACCGAGATTATATAGCACCGTCCAGCCAATGCCTTGTTACCCCGGACCTCCCCCACGCCATGCTTGGTGGGGAACTTCATCTTTTGGTGATAGGTAGAGGACACTACTTTCGTTCGACTGAGGATACCTCGGCCGAAGATGGCGTTATAGACCGTCATTCCTGTAATCACGATGAAGTCCACCATAATCGTAACGGTTTTGGGCGTGGTGCCGATAGTAACTAGAAGGCTCAGGGCTCCCTCGGGATAAGTTGCCTGGCCGTTGAACCCGTAGAGGGGGGTTCGGATCGGGCGGAGTCTAGATGGATTATCTCCCATCTTGAGGAAACATTTGTAGGATAATACATCAGGGGCACTACCATTATCAACTAAGATCCTATCTACGTTACAATGGTTTATTGTAGCCGATACAACAAGAGCGTCATCATGCGGGGTGACTAACCCTTCCAAGTCTTGGTCGGAGAATACCAGGGCCTGCGGTTCGCTCGCCTGTGGGGCATTAGTGAGCTTGGCGGGGGCTTGGCTCGCCCGCTCAGGGTGATGCTTTCTTCCTCCACTACTATCTCCCCCTGATGTCGCGCCACTAGTGATGACGTTGATGTGGACTCCACGGGGGACATTGTCGATTTCTTCAGGGGCGCCTCGGTCTGAGGATTACCCGGACACGTATCGGGATAGGTGTACCTGGTGGATGAGGGGCTCGATCTCGTCTTGGAGTTGATGTCAATCCCGGTGTGATGCCCATGATCGCTATGGAATAGGCAATGCTTGCGACGATTGCGGTGCTTGCTTTTCATAGGCTCGGGTTGGCGGAGGAGACCCGAGCTTTTAATGTCTTCATATATCTCGTAGACGGGAGCGATCAGGGGGGTATACCGCTCATACTTTCGGGGAGGCTCCTTGCGGTCTCCGTCCCGGTTCTGCCTTTTTCCTTGGCCCGTGCCTTGCTAGGACGGTCGCTTCTTGTCCCCCTCTCGACCTGAGCCTGTCGTGCCTCGGTAGGCGCTGAGGACTTGCTCGCACTCTGCGTGGCGCAGGGCCATAGTTACTAGCTCGGCGAGGGAGGTGGGGGGATGGAGGACTAGCTCGCGCCGGAGGTTCTCATCATGGGTACCCCCGGCTATTTCGGTGATGGCCGAAGTAATATCCAGGTGGGGGATGCGCAGGGCTTCCAATTTGAATCAGTTGATATAAGCCCATAGCTTCTCTTCCTGTTCCTGCTTGAGGGCTAGTAATCCCGCCAGTGACCGGGGAGGACCGCTGTCAGCGAAGCTTTCCTTAAACACTCGCCCGAACTGCTTGAAGTTGTGGATGCTGCCGGGGGTGAGGGCCCTGAACCAGGCCTAAGCGCCCTAAACTAGAGTGGTCATGAACGCTCTGCACTTGATCACGTCAGACGGCCCATGCAAGGTCATTAGGGTGTCAAAGCTGTCATAGTGATCGACCGGGTCTCCCTGGCCATCATACGATTTTAAGGTCGGAAGTGAGATCCTAGGGGAATCTCGGCCTTCAAGATATAATCGAAGAACGGGGATTGCTCCTCGTCCTCCACAGGAGAGGTCTTCTGCAAGGCGCTGAGGGCGCGCTCTTGCTCTGTGAAACGCCTCTCAAAGTCTCGTAGCCCGAGAGACAGCTCTGGCTATCGTTGGCCCGAGGGGCTGGGGGGGGCGCACCTGCATGCTGTCCTAGCGCTCCTCGGGGGCCTCAGTTTCTAGGATCAGTCGACATGCTCCGGACTTCCCCCTCCTCGGGGTGGAGGAGGCTTCCTGCTCTGGGGGAGGGGCATGCGACGGTCCTCCTGACCGGTTGCGGAATAGCCGCTACCTCCGGAGGGTAAAATGGCCTCCAACGGTTTGCTGGGAGGCATCTCTGTGGGGGGGGGGGGGGCTTTTCTGGGGGGGATGTGACTTCTCCTCCCTGGCCGCCTGGGCCCTCATGAGATCCATGAGGACATCCAATTTTGCGTTGAGGGTTTGGAGGGCGTCGGTGCTCCCGTCGGGGAGTTGTTCCCCCGCCACCGATGGAGGTATTTCATTGGCTTGGTTGTTAGACGGGGAATTCGCCGTGGGGAGGGAAGGTGTGTCTTCCTCCGTCACCAAGGCCTTTCCCTTGTCGCTGGCAGTTCTCCTACCGGAACTTCTATGCACCATGATGGCTCTTTGCGCGTTTCCCACAAACGGCGCCAGATGAAGAGGGGCGATCTCGTGCTACTCCTGAGCGGGGAAGAGGATAACCACGTACGCTTGAAGTATGAACTGCAAGAAGGGAAACAGGTAAGAGCTGCTAAGGGATGGATCCCTGAGGAAAACCCTCTGATGCTTAAGTCAGCAAGTGTAGTAGAGCACTGGTGCGCAGGGAAGAGATAAGGGGAAGATGGGGGCGCTAGATCCGTCTCCACCAAAAGGTGAAGTGGTTCCTGCTTAGAGTTGTTGGCTTACCTCCTCACAGTAGGGCTCTTTTGGCTTAAATAATGGCTCGTTGAGTGCATGATCCCTGTAATATGAGGAGTTTCAGGGGGGGTTACATCCTCCTTGCGGGTTCTTTATAGCACGCGGACTCTTGATCTCCCTTATCCCGTTGAGCTCCCAGCTTTTAAAGGGCTCGTAATGGCTGTACAGATAAGCTTCCATCAGTTGGCCCGAGCGTGAGGCACTGGACCAGGATATGCCTCCCGAGCGATGAGTGCGTGGTTTTGGGCAGGGAATACTAGGCTTCGAGGGAGCTTTCCCAATCGATCTGATGCTCAGACTTCCTAACCCGAAGGCCGCCTAGGATGTGCTTGATCCGAGTGAGTTATTAGGCTTGTATTGAGTGGGCCCTGGGGATATCACTCCAAGGAGCTGGGCCTCGTTGGGTCGGGTCGGACCTCGTGTGGCCTCTCCATTCAGGTGGTAAAATTTCCCCTCTCCACCACTAATGGACATTTCCAAAGCCTGACTGGAATAGGCCATCTGCTTGTTCTAGTGAAGAATTTAAACCTATCCTTTGTTTCAGCATTCTACCCAATGGCGATGAATACACTAGCCCTGAGCTTCGCCATTACGGCGAGATCAGTAAATGTAATGTTTACTCGGACCTTTCATCCTTGTTAATGAAAGAAAAGACCTATCCTTTGCTTCGGCATTCTACCCAATGCTGATGAATACACTAGCCTTGATCTTCGTCATCATCGGTGAGATCAATGAATGTAACGTTAACTCAGACCTTTCATCCTTGTTAATGAAATAAAATACATATCCTTTGCTTCGGCATTCTACCCAATGCCGATGAATACACTTGCCCTGAGCTTCGCCATCATCGGCAAGATCAGTGAATGTAACGTGAACTCGGACCTTTCATCCTTGTTAATGAAAGAAAAGACCTATCCTTTGCTTTGGCATTCTACCCAATGCTGATGAATACAATAGCCCTGAGCTTCGCCATCATCGGCACGATCAGTGAATGTAACATTAACTCAGACCTTTCATCCTTGTTAATGAATGAAAAGACTTATCCTTTGCTTTGGCATTCTACCCAATGCCGATGAATACACTAGCCTTGAGCTTCGCCATCATCGGCAAGATCAGTGAATGTAACGTTAACTCTGACCTTTCATCCTTATTAATGAAAGAAAAGACCGATCCTTTGCTTCGGCATTCTACCCAATGCCGATGAATACACTAACCCTAAGCTTCGCCATCATCGGCGAGATCAGTGAATGTAACGTTAAGTTGGACATTTCATCCTTGTTAATGAAAGAAAAGACCTATCCTTTGCTTCGGCATTCTACCCAATGTCGATGAATACACTAGTCCCGATCTTCATCATCATCGGCGAAATCAGTGAGTGTAATGTTAACTCGGACCTTTCGTCCTTGTTAATGAAAGAAAAGACCTATCCTTTACTTCGGTGTTCTACCCGATGCCGATGAGTACACTAGCCTTGATCTCTGTCAGCATCAGCGAGATCAGTGAATGTAACGTTAACTCGGACCTTTCGCCCTTATTAATGAAGGAAAGGACCTATCCTTTGCTTCGGTATTCTACCCAATGCCGACGAATACACTAGCCTTAATTTTTCATCATTGTTGGCGAAATTAGTAAACACACAGTCGCTCGGGCATTCCGCCCTTGATGACTAGGCCTTCTATTTGCCTCGGTATCTACTCAGCGCCGATAAAGGAAATAATCCTTCAGCATCTGTCCAAAGACACCTCCCGGTTGATCTAGCATAACCTTGACCTCGGGGAGATGAAATTCTACTCTACTGTCAACCTTAGCCCAAATATCGTTAGTAGGCTCCGAGGAAGATGAAGGCAATGCCAACAAAAAGGAAGGGGGTGCCATCTATTCTTCTGTCAGCGTAATGGATTCAATAGTAGCTAAGGTGGGCATTTCAGGCCCCTCATTCAGTTGAGGGCCGGAGTCTTCAAGCTCAAGGCCTGCACCCTCAGAGGCGAATTCTATAGGCTTGTCTGGCCACATCACCTTTTCCAATTCAGCCCCTGCCGTGAGGGACAAGACGACTGTCTCCCCCGCAAGCCTTGTGCCCTCCATGGCAAATTCTTCATGCTACACGACCTTGGCTGCTTGCTCTGTCTTAGTCCCAATAGTAAAAGTCAAAGCTGCTATTTCACCAGCCATTGCTCCCGAAAATTCTGCACCTTCCAAGGTGAATGCTCCATAGTGCTCCACCTCGGCCACCTGTTCTGGTTCGGCACTAGCAGTGATTCTAAAGTAGTGGCGTCACCGACCGTCTCCTCTCTAAGCTCCGCCCCTGATGCATCTCCAGTAATGGCGGTATCAGCTAATTCTGGCCTGACTTCCGTTGGCTGAAGTTGAAGTTGTTCTGCTAATGGTTCGCTTATGACCAATATGGAGCCAGACCCACCCAGAAGTCGTAAAGCAATTGGCTTCGATATGGGTGCCGTACCCACAACGGGAGTGAAGGCCGTGCCTTTTGCTTGAAAAGGGGAGAAGGCAGTAACAGCAGACATTGCTAGTAAGTTCAACCCTACTGAAACTATGGGCTCCTATAAAAGGGGCAAAATGAGCAAAGAAGTATTAAAGGAATGTGTCAGATTCCCTACTGTAAGCAATGCCAGACATGAAGGAGATGTGTGAAGAAAGAGGAGCTTACCTCAAGTGGTAAGAGGTCTAGTTCACCGGCTCTCGCGGCCTCTGATGCTGGCAGTACCATGCTTGAAGAAACTTCTCCCCCTTCCACCAGGGAACTTGGCACAATTGAAGGGCCTAATGTTAGCCGAGGTGGGCTGAACGCAGCAAACTCGCTTCCATAGGAGAGGGAAGGAGTGCTAGCCTCCGACCCTAAGTCATGTTCTTCCTCACCGCTGGAGGGCTCATAATCTACAAGCTCATCCAAAGGTGAACTTTTAGCTAGCTCTGCTAATGCTGTGTCGGGACCCATCAAGCGTCCTGAACTGTCTGGGGCTGCCACAGAAGAAACCTTCTTTGAAGTCAATACGGTCAGCCGGTCAGAAGACCATCGGGATGGCAACATACTCTGAGCCAGAGATATGGTTGGAGGAGCTTTACCAGGCTCAGAAGAGATGATAGCTAGACAATTGACAAGCGTCGGAGAGGGGAGGTCCTTTGTGACCAAAAAGGTGGGTGCTTCAATGCTCCCGACTTCCTCCACATCGCCAGCAGCTACCACTTCTTCGATGGTTGGAATGGAAGGAGTCGTAGCACCTGAATGAAAAGTAAAAGGATGGAGACCCGAGGCTATGTTCAGGTCAAAAATGTAAAAGGATATACCTACTGTAGGAAGTGCTTCCTCTTGCGCCACGTCAAATTCTTCAAATGATGGAATGGTCGACAATGGAGCGACAGGGGCTGCCACTGCAACTTTCTCCTCCAAAACTTTCGCTCGAGCCCTCTTAGCTCGGGAAACGGCTTCTTTTACTTGAGATCTCTCACGCTTCTGAGAGCCCCTCAAAGGTAATGGCGCGGTAGTCGGAGCTACGGCCGGGGGTCCAACGTAGCCGGGCTTCTGAGCCCTCAAAATCAGCTTCCAGTACTCGATGGTTGTCTTGGAAATCAGGAAATCTGCAAAAGGCGGTGCGCTCACATGATGATTGCATAAGTAATGCGTATATATGGACAAAGAATGAGCAAAGCAGAACGGGGTATACCTGGTGGGCCTGAATATAATGAAGAAAGAGACCAATAATATAATGGAGGGGTCTTATCCCTATATGCGGCCTCCCGAACTAACCAGCAAATATCACCAATTTTGACGTTGTGTTCGGCTAGAAGAGCCAAATCCTCATGGCCATGAGTTGACAAATAGTGATATAAGCCAAGGTGGTCTATACCCCATCCGTCGGCATACCAGAAAGCAATGAACAAAGGTCTTTCCAGTATCACCTCGGACTTGTCGCTGATTGTAAGGCCGTGAATATGCAGCAATACAAACAGCCAAGAAGTCTAGCTATATAGGGTCGGCCGTCGATCCTCTTTTCTCACAAAAGTCCTATAAGGACATAGGCGATCGACCTCTGGACGTCATGAAGTTGTACCTGTAATGGGAAAACGCCCGGGGGCCGGTACCTGTAATGGGACATAGCCGATCCTCTTTTCTCAAGAATTTGCGTTCAACAATATCCCAACAATCATGATGAGAAACTTGATAAAAGCTGGTGCGATCATTCCACCATTTGATGTACTCTGTTGTCACACGAGGAAAACGCCCGGGGGCCGGTACCCTGAAAGAAGCAGCTTCTCGACCATGGAAATAGTCCTACCATGTGCGGGCTTCTTCAATAGCGGTAGACCCTCCCCTTAATCGACTCTCCAGCAGAAATTGTGCTGATGATGGGGGAATCTGCTGGTCATACCCAAAATTTCTGCCAAAATGGAAAGGGTAATAAGGTTCTAGATAAGTGCTTATACCCTTCCTGAACACTAAGACATTGGGCCTAATAGATAACACCCAGTCCACCAACTCTGGTTCCAATGTTGGCCTTGTAAGGAGCCTACCTAAGACGGGGTAAATGTACTCCTCAACTTCACCAAATTTACATTCCCGCGAGCTGTTCACCAGTGGATTCGAATGAGGGGCCAAGCTCTAGAAGTTTAAGGCACCAGGGGTGTTCATTGGCACTTTCGTCAACTGCCCCCTAATTGAAAAGAGCTGGTCTAATGCTTGCTGTAGCTCGACATTAGCAAATTCCAACATTCTTGGGAATAAGTTCGATGATTGCAATGTCCGGGGAGCAAATTCCGGGAACAATGAGCATACCCAGGCGTTGAAGAAGTGAAGCGGACCTATGGTCCGCAGGATCCTAAGGAGATGATTATGATGAAGATCTCCCAACATTCTGTAAATCAAGCATAATGCGGTAGGGCAAAGGGACAACTTTATGCCCCATGCCATTAAGCACGCCAGATATATAGCCTCGGCGTGAATTACTGTCTCGTCCCCCTATGGTAGAACAAAAGAACATAACCAATATGTCAAGTAGGCCACGCAATGTGTAATGGGGTCCAATCTCGTAGGGTTAGGGCCGCCTCGACACCCTCTACGAAGAGAAGAAGATAAATGAGTCTTCCGGCGAGACCGCTTCTTCAGTCTACTCGGAGCTGCTCCAACAAGGGGAAAGTCTTTGTACTTCTCCTCGCCTTCAAAGAAATATTCCAGCCATAGGCCCAGTTGCACCCGTTTCTGTTCTTTGCGTGAGCGGGAGGAAGAAGATTCTATAACATCTTGAATGGATAACCATAATGTGCGGTACACCTTCATGAGGTACCGATATGCAAACCCGATGTAATAGCGCCCCTCGTCGTCAGTGCGATCTTTGATCCAATCTGGCCAACAAACTTCTTCATACGGCTCACCATCAATATGGAGGCCGGATAGATGATACAAGCTCCATAAATCTAAGGAAGTTTCACCTTCCGATGTATAAAAGGTGTTGTACTCTGGACAAAACACCTCCATCATTCCACTACACAAACCCTTCGAGATAGGGTACCGGAAGTGGGATGCATATACACTATGGTACACCCCAGCCTTCATCTGAATAGGGCCATAATTCTGGAGCGCGTACTCAGTGAACTCTATAGCCCCGTCTCGAAAGGCATGTGTATCGGTGGCTTTAAAGTCGGCAAACCAGCCAATGGCAATATGATGCTTGAAACGGATTGCCAGACAGTCCAGAATGAATGGTTCTTCTTTGAACCCCCATCTCAATGGGGCCAAGAGAAGGCCGAACATTGGCTTCTCCTTATACAGATTTCCTGTAGATAAATCCCACCTAGCGGGAGTAAACTCTGGAGTTCGAGTTAGCATCCCTTGTGCTGGGGTTAGCTCCAATACACCAGTGATGGCGTCCCACTTACGAGTATCCCTCGGGAAATAAATCGGCTCACTTTTTACTACTGAGCCAATTAAGCTATCTCGTTCCAGGAGAATGTTGTGTTCTGCTACCCGAACAATGAGGATGTCTCGCTTCCCCAAAAGGTTGAAGGCGTGAAGAAAAGACATTAAATGTTTATCCTTCGGTAAGTCGACTCGATAGCCTTGGCTTCGGTCGAATAAAAAATTATCTCTGTCAGAAATGGTCAATCGCCCGGCATCCATGGAGTCGATCTCCGAGTCGGAGGACTCCGATACTATTGCCAAGCGGCTCCGCCCTTGATCAAGCTCATTAATATTCTGCCATGTCACAATGGGGCGACCACCAGATGGGGTGCCAGTCCCTCGCGCGGCCGCAATAGAAGTTGGTGAAGCCATTGGCTGCAATTAAAAAGAACAATCAAGTCAGAAAGAAAGATAATGTCAGAGGAAATTTCTGAATAAATTTTGGCAGAGTCTCCCCTTAATCGGGAGCGTCCCCAAAACAAAGAGGAACACGTCCACACGCTGGGGATGGTCCCTAAAAAAAAACAAAGCCATAGGTGGTACACCTAGGCCGAATGGACAACGGGGAGTGCCGGTTCTGAGTGCTAGCCTACTAGGAACCTCTCCGAAGCCACTGAATGAAAAGGGGACAAACCCCCCCTAAGGATTGAACGAGCAAGGCTTCCAACGCCTAAATTCCCTCACGGCTACATCACCACTGACAATGAAGAGGGTGGGGCTAAGCACCACCGTGCCCTGGCTCGGGTGCTCATGGCATGAAAGAAAACAAAGGGGAAGCTCCCCGCTGCGAAGCCGTCGCCGCTCGTGAAGAGAAAGAAAAAAGGTGGGTGACCCCCACCGTCTCCACTGTGCTCTCCGCAGAAGGAGGGAACGCCGCCACGCTCCCCAGAGAGAAGATGAAGAGGAAGCCCTCACCGCCGGAGAAAGAGACCACCGCCACCGAATAAAGGACTCCTCGCCGCCGGACGAGAATGGAGCTCACCTCGTCGTCACCGGTTCCCTCGTGACAATGGGGCTCACTGCGGGGCTGCTAGAAGAGAGGTTGTTGGCAATGGCGAAACGGCGAAGATAGGGTTTTAAAACCCTGCGAGAGGGTTTAAAAAGGAAAAAATGGAAAGGAGGAGTGAGTCGGTGCCATCGCCACCGACTCACCACTCCACTTTTGAAGGTGCCACCGAATCAAGGTCGCGAAGCCCGCCACCGAATCAATGGTGATATATGCATCACCGACTCAAAGGAGCTCACCACCGAATCAATGTGGTCGATGCTTGCCACCGACTCAGTGAAGTCAACATCAACAAAGGTAGCCACCGACTCAAGGACGCTGGACAAACTGGGCCCCACTTGTAAAGGCCCCGATATAGCAAGCACATACGCAGACCCCACTCCGCTCGTTCCTCACTCTCGGCGCCCGTGGCTGGGGGGCATTTGTTGACATGTAATATATTACTGGGTAATAATTATGTGCCCGTAGGAGCCAAATGAAAATCAACGACAGGTCCACTCGGACAGCTGAAGCCTCAGGTCACCTCACAAGAAGTACCGGGGATTCAGCATTTCATTACCTTAGGATAAAATGTCTACCAGAGCTCACTAAGGCCGTATGACGGTCAGAGCCAATGAACCGGTATTGAAGCAATCATGCTGAATGTACCTTAGCACCCCGTCCGATCAGGACGAGAAGGAACCAGGTGGTTGCCCACCTAATAAAGAAGCCCTCCTGAGATGAAGAAATATCCTTGGTCTCTCAGAATAGGGAGTCGAAGGCCAAATCAGCGGCAAATCTGGATAAGCCGAATAGGACACCCAGAGTTCCGAAGTAGTCCGAAAGTGACTAAAAAGTTACCCAGTGAAGGTGAAAATGCTCCGAGGGATGGCCCACTCAACGAAGAAGCCCCACATGGCGCTAAAGCAAGCTTGGCAGCACAAATCATGGTGCCGAAGGCCCAATCAGGACAAAACCCAGGAGAACTGGTACGGGTTCGACACGTGCCAAAAATCACCGGGAACTCCAAATCAGGGTCTCAAAACGTACTTTGGGGCCACTACATCAACTCCAAGACTGCTCCAGGCAACATGTTCTCGCTAGGGCCAATTTCGGGGCGAAATGTCAAAATGATAGAAAATGCCCTCCATTGAGTCGGTGGCACCCATACGGCCAAGTCGGTGGCGCTTTGTGCCGATTCGGTGGCGCCCTTGAGCATTGAGTCGGTGGTGAGCCGTGCACGGTGATACAGTGGCGCCTTTTGATATCGCGAAAAGGGTGATTCGGTGGCGGGGCCCCATCCCATCCCCCCATCGATCCCCCGTTTCCCCATTTCACCTATAAATAGGGTGCTTGCCCTCAATCAAAAAAGAGAGAGGAACAGAGGTGGAACAAAAGAGGAACCAAGGGGGAAAGGGCAAGAGAAGAGAGCAAAAAGCATAGATGCGAAGAAAAGGAGAGCCAGTAGAAGGAGAAGAAGGTGGGTAGAAGGCTAGGGTCTCTTGTATTACTTCCTTTCTCTTGTTCATTGTATTTTCAGATTTCTGCTTACTCTAATGAGAATGGCTCAATGCATCTTTTGATTTCTACTCTGTTGCAATAAGAAAGAAAAGGAATTCATTCCTCCTCTCGTCTTTGGCTTTCACTCATTTATCTTCTATGCGTCTATTGTTCTTTGAATTCTTAATGTTTCTTCATTTTCTTCCCATCTCTATCCCCACGAGCGTGAGGAGGCCCTCGAGGGCTACGACCACACCAGATCCTAGGACCGCTCGGAGGGAGGGAATGGTAATGGTCTTATAATAATGGCATGTGGCCATGCCCTGAGGGGCAATAGCAAATCCCCTCCCCGGGGTCTTCCCGTCGTTGTCAATCGCACGTTTAATTGAACAGGGTGTATGCGTCCGCTATGGCGAGTTAAAATTAAATAAATGATTTGATAACGAGAAATGCCAGATGCCCTTTCACTCCCTTTCAAATGAGTTACAGGGGCATTGGTCAATTTCTACATGTGCTATAGTCATCGTATGTTTTATTGTACAGGCCGAGGATATACCCCCTGGGGTGTTCGATATAGTGCCTTAGAAGGCCTTTGTTTACCTACTGAATTCATTTGCATCATTTTGAACTAGGCACAAGCTCACCCTCACGAGCTGGGACTGCCTACCCTGTTTCAAAGTGAGTTGCGATAATCTATCCGTCTCAAAGTTTCCAAGTATTGTGCCTTAGCACAGGATGGAAGAGGGATTCCTCGTCAGCGTTCATGCTTCCTATAATTAAGCCTGAGTCAGCTACTGGGGAGGGGAACAACCCCTATTTATCAATTTCTGTCATGTCATAGGCTATTCACTCCAGATCCCAGGGGGTTTGTCGCCCTATGACATGTTCCCCTGAAAACCACTTGCACGGATGGGATATAAAATGCCATCTAACTGGCTACATGTCGACCCTTCAGCAATCTCTCCCAGGTCTACACAAGTCCTTAGTAGGCTAGCCCTCAGGATTCACAATGTGCTGATCTTGGGTTCTGAGACAGTCCCTCTGGGGCTTCTCACTGGTTTATGGTTTAACATCGGTTTCCCCGTGTGTTGATCAGCGTGATTAGGGGAGTACTCCTTGTACCAGGAGAGATGCTGCCCGTTTGTTTTTAGAATTTCTTTGACTGATTTCATGGGAATTAAGGCACCTGCGTGCATCAATGCTTACTGTTTGCTTATGGCAAAAGTCCTTTATCTTCATTTGATGAACTCAAGAATGATTTAACCATGCTGGAGTATGAACCTCGCACAGATGATAAAATCAAAGGGTAAAGAGAGCTTAATTCTAACTCTGATAAATTCACGCACTCTTAAAACCCTTAAAGCTCCCTGAAACATCTCACCCAATAATTTGAGGGCCCATGGATATGATCTCTCCATAAAGCCCTACGCTTTTGAGCCTTAAACCCCTGGAAAGCCCCCTCGAGCGAAGCCCCGCGTGATTCGGTAGCGACGCCACCGACTCCCTCCCTCTCTTTCCTGAATCAGTGGTGACGCCACCGAATTACTTCTCTCTCGTGCCCATTGCTATTACGTCGACGCATTGGCCATTGCATCGACACATTAACCCTTGCACCGACTCCCTCCCTCTTTCACCGCCGAATTACTTCTCTTTCGTGCCTTTCGTTGAACCATCAACCACTGCCCTGACGCACCCTGGTGCCCTATTGCCATTGCGTCGAAGCATCAACCATTACACCGGCCACCATTTTCATTGCGCCGACGCATCCTGCTCCCCATTGCCATTGCGTCGATGCATTATCCTTCTCTTTTTACTATTGCTTCGACACCCCCATACGCCTCAGGTCGACCTTATTCTTCCAAGGTCTACCTCATTCCTGTCTAGGTCTACCTTATTTGAACTCAGGTCAACCTCAGTTCTCCCCCCCACGTCAACCCTTGCCTTTTGTCAGAAGCCTAATAACTCCATTTGATAAATGACTGATAAGCTCAATCTTAATAAATCGTGAATCTAATAAAAGAAAATTAATCAATTAAACTCATACTCTGTCATATCTCCATTTGAATATGCAACTACGTAAATATATATATATATATCCCTGGTGCTTGCCTTGCATGAATAAACAAATAAACAAATCCTGCACATTATCTGTCACGCCCCGAGATTTATGTACAGCGAAAGATATTCGAGAATGTGAACAGCCGGCAAGAGAAGCCTCAAGTGACAATAATAATCAGAGCATAACCATTCACACATAAGATGAATGGAGACAATAATTGATCAAAAAGCTGACGTTTATTGAAGATAACAATCTAGTACATGATCTTGACTCATTGACTAACTGGACTCAATAAAGTAAAAATTACACATTTGACTCTTGACTAGACATAACTATGGCTTCTCTCGAACCATCAATCACTCTCAGATCCATCACTTGAATAATCCAAATCCAGCCCGCTAGAATTTCCTGAAAAAGATTGGAAAGTAGGGTCATGAGCACACTTGCCCAGTAGGTATCTTCGTATCAACATGATTGGCAATGTTAAAGTAATTATCATTTTAGCTCTAAAATGCTAGATAAAACATGCAAGTACGAAGAATCACGTGGATCAAACAAGTAACATCATAGCACGATAAGATCATGATGAGAAATGACATGTGAACAAGATCGAGTTGAATATTGCAAGAACGCAAATTGGCCTTTCACGAACAAGAATATGCTTGCATGCATCAAGAATGTACTTTCACTTTTCACTTTTCATAACCATAAAGGTAATGCACTGGAATGTCATGTAACTAGCATGTAGCAATTCATTCAAGAGAGAGTCTCGCAAGAATTCTGTGGATTTTCACTTGTTTATAAAGAAAGTACTCCCAACGCAATGCGACGCCAGTAGCATCATACCCCATGTTTTACAGTATGTTTCAGACAATCAGCCGAGGGGACTAGCATAGAGCCCTTGAGCACAATCAGTGCTCGAACCACATCCTCACGTATAAATCAAGCTACTTCCACGTTTATAACAATAAAGTTGGGCCACTAAGTCAATTCCAAATAATAAGCTTCATGATGAAGTAACCAAAAATAAGAATGCTTCTATTGAGAATAAGAGATTTCAATAAACATATTGATAACTAGGTTATGCCGTTGAAATAAATTGGCAGCATACCGGTACATTTCTTAACTTTCACAATTTACTTAGGTATCTTTGAATTAATGTGACAGGATCTAGATAATCAATTGGACTATCTAGGATCATAGGAATATTACCCCCTGGGTCAAACCTTGGGTTCACTGTACTCAAGAATTAGCAGTCGTTTACTAGGCCCTTTCTTGAAGAAAGTGGTCTAGTTCTAAACCGTTAAAGACAAGACTATTCGATACTTGAAAAAAAAGATTGCCTCGAGTCTTTAGCGATCAAATAAAGAACCGTCAAGGATCCGTTAGCGGTCTAGTTATGGCCCGCTAGTAGTCTGTGGCGGTCAATTATTTGGCCGCTAAGTTCCAGAACATAAAACACCGGTATAAGTGCTTTCTAGACAATAGGTTTTAATGGTACAACCAACTCGGCATCTTAGTGGGAATCATAGGCTCGCGGAGAATTATGGAGGCCTTGAAATAAGATTTCATAGTCCATTGGAAAGAATATCCAAAGGAGAGGTTATCAAGTGCAAGATTGTGTTCTTAATGTGCAAAGTGTAACTAATGGTCATATACTGGGATATATGTCGTGTACTTATAGAAATGACTCTATAGTTGAGAAAAGAGATCATCAAACATCGATCAAGGTAAACCATGAGTCATCTAACTTTAGAAACATGTATTTAATACAAAAGTATATGACTTTGGCAAGAAATTAACTTATGTTAAAAATAATCCCTAGTACAATAAAGAACATGAAATCACTATTATGAATCAGTAATTAAAACTCAGAGTAGTAAAATACCATTAAAATAGGTTGATATATAGTTAACTAGGCTTATTTATCAACTAGATGGACTGTTCTTAAATTTATCTCGGGTTGACAGAAAACATAACATTGGCGGTCTATATTAGAGCCGTTACAGAAAGTTGGCGGTTATCGTGAGGCCGCCAGAGGGACTTTAACGGTCTATATTTGGTCCGCCAGAAGTTTCATAAAAATCGAGTTTACAGAGTGTCTAGCGGTTTATCATAGGGCCGCTACACAAGGTTTGCGGTCAAAGAATAGGCTGCTAGAGAACGTCTGACAATAAAACTAAAATAAGAATAACTATGTCTCAAAGACATCATGTCTGGAAATCAACATGTATAAACTTCCCTATCATGATAGAATGAAGGTTAAGCTAACAATATGCATAGGATTCATGTATTATGACAAAGAGGATTATTTTAGTTCATTTAGGGCTAAGAAGGATGCATGGATGTGTAAATCCTATTAAAACATGAAATTCTCCGTACACAATACCTGAAATCAAGTGCAATAATTGAGCTTTTAATCCTAGAATGATATTTTAGCCGTTCATGAGATGACCTATCTCTGGTAACACCTCTAGACTTTGAATTTCGGATTGGAAGTCCACCCTAGTTCTGCACTTCTTGTGACAAATCAAAAACTTCACGTCCTGATATCTCTTGATCCACTTGACCTAATGACGTGAAATTTGGAGGGTAAGAAGAAGATACTAAGGGGAACAAAAAGTTCTAAAGGTACTAATGTTAAATACCTCGATTTGGTTCCCTAATTCTTTGATCTTCACCGGACTTTTGCTCAGTTTCCTGGGTCTTAAATATTGAACCAGCAACTTTGTAGGCTTCTATCTCCTTGTGTGCTTGATCTCCTAACACGAAATTTTGAGAGATGTTAGTCCTATATATTAGGAATAAAAACTTCTAAAGAACTTAGCCAAAAAAATACCATCTTACCGTAGTTCCACGCAAGCCAATGTAGGGGTTGCGCATGTGAAATCTAGGGTCTATTTATAGGCTTTGGCTAGAGTTTGAGGATTAGAACGATTCTAGAGTACTTATTAAATGTTAGATTGACTTCTGAGAGTCTTTAATATGTTTACTAGTACTCCCACTTCGGTCTCTAGGAGATAGAACATCACAAATCCAATCTTTTGCTCTTTCTTCAACTCACGGAACTGACAGGAAGTAGCGGTCTAGGACTGGTCCGCCACATGTCTTTTAGCGGTTTTACGATAGACCGCCAAGATCATTGGGCACCGAATTTGAACTGGTTCAAACTCTTCTTGGTATTATCCCACTTATTATCCAGTTATTAATCTCTTAAGGAGTATTTATCCTTAAATTCTGTGATTATATCCATTCCTAGCTTCTAGAATATGGGCCAAGACTAGTGGGCTTGGTTTTGAGTTCTTTTGGTTTATTTAATTGTCCCAATTAGTTGGTTATTATTTTGGCCTTCAAGGATAATGTATTTATCCCTAAATTCACTCAATATTCTATTTAAGCTTTAACTAATTCTTTATTTAGTTTAGGAAAAAAATCCTAGAAATTCCCAAAAATTTTTGAAACCCCTTAAATTAATTTATATTAAATTTTGGGGTGTTACACCCTCCCCCGCTTAAGAGAATTTGGTCCCCAAATTCATAACATGAGTTTTTTTTAGGGAGAGTGTACGTACTTTACTGTATTAAAAATTAACGTAAGATGAATGGGTTAAGAGGGTACCTTTAATCATTTTACCTTCCTCGTCTAGAATGGCATTTAGTCGGGCTCGTTTCCTGCGTCTGTTGTTATCCCTCAAAGATTGTTCATTTATGAGAGGACACATGGGCAAGCGATGTTCCCGACTTCTACATTTGAGACAAGCGCCGAGACGCTTCCAACATTCTTCTGCCGAATGCCCAAATTTTTCACAAAATGAGCAAGCCGTGGAGACTTGCATTCCCTCTTCTTCTTTAACTTTCTTATTCTTTCCATTTATATTTCTATTTCTTTTTCCGTTACCGTTCCCATTACGGGACCTCTTAATGTGACGGTTTTCATCCTCATCCATTTCTTTCTCTTCTTGCCTATCATGTTTTTGGCTTGACCTTTCTCCTCGGAGCCTTTCCACCTTCTGCATGGTTCTTTCACATAGATGCGCTCTCTGAACCATCTCGGTATAGGTGCGGATGTCACACCTCGAGTCTTTATTACAGCGGAAGACTAACTCGGGGAGCGCGAACAACCGGCATGGTAAGCCTCTTGCAAGTAAGAACGATAAGAGCGCAAGATAATCACACACATAAATGCAATTGCACAATATATATTAAAACTCCAATTTTATTTCATTATGAACTCATGTACAACCACTAATTCAACTTCCATTAGGTACTAGACTCAAGAAATAGAAAAATTACATAGACTCAATCTAAACAATATAGACTTTCCTAAGTCTTCACTCTCATCTTGACAATACTTTCATTCGCTCTCGGACCCGTTACTTGTATAACCTGAATCCGAATTTGAATCACTTTCATCTTCTGAAAAGATTGGAAATAGGTAATGAGCACACTTGCCCAGTAGGTATCTTCGCATCAACATGAAGGCACTATTAAAGTAATTAACAATTTAGCTCTGAAGAATAAGGTAAAAATCATGCGAATGCCATCAATCATGCGATTAAACTAAAGTAACAAGATGATCATGAAAGTTAGAATCAGAGCAAGTACCAACCAGCAAGAATGTAACAAGAACATGATATTGGCCTTTCATGAACAAGAATGTATCGAGAATGTACTAGCAAGCCACATAATCATCACTCCAGTATCTTTTGCTTATGAGCAAGTACTTCGTGAATTTCTGTGGAATATCAAGCAAGAAAGTCATGTACAAGAATGTCATGTCGTGCCGTGGATTTTCACTTATTTATAGAGAAAGTACTCACAGCGCAATGCGACGCCAGTAGCATCATACCCCATGGTTTATAAAATAGTATGTTTCCAACAATCAGCCGAGGGGACTAGCATAGAGCCCTTGAACACAATCAGTGCTCAATCGAATCTTCAAGTATAAATCAAGCTTTTTCCACGCATGTAACAATAAAGTATGGCCGAGAATATAATGAGTTCAAATAAGCTCATGATAACAATAATTCAATGAATGAATGCTTCAATAAGAATCATGAGAAATCAAGAATGACTAAAGCAAGGTTATGCTTATGGAAATAAATCGGCAGCGTAACGATACGTTCTTTATCTTCCATTCATTATATTAGGTTTCTTGATCAATATGATAAGTTCTAGATCATTAATAGTCCATCTGGAAACCTTGGAATATCAACCCTTGGTCCACCTTGGGTTAAAATACTCAAGCAGTGTGACGGTCGTGTACTGGGCCGTTACATGATGTGACGCTCCAATATTGGGCCATTACATTAGTTTGAATCCCGAACCAAGAAATCGGACTCAGTGGAATGTGACGGTCGTATATTGGGCCGTTACTTGTGCCCGATGGTCCAACATAAAGCCGTTACATTACAGATAACCAAAAATATCGATTGTAACACCCCCAAATATAGCTAAGTTGTATTCTATATCACCGAAGCGCCTTTTGAAGTATCGGCTCAGTTCTTGAAAAGAACTCCGAAGTTCAGCGTGCTTAATGGGGAGTAGTACTGGGATGGGTGACCTACTCGGGAAGTCTCCCATTCTGAAGCCGATCATTGTTAGAAAGGGACAAAACCGTGAGGCCAGTAGGCCAAAGCGGATAATACCTCGACGGTATAGAGTACGGGGCGTGACATCGATAGTGTAATCTAATTAATGGGCTTTAATGGTACAACCAACTCGGCGTCCTAGTGGGAATCCTTGGCTCGCGGAGAATTACGGAGGCCTTGAAACAAGATTTCCTAGTCCATTGGAAGGAATATCCAATAGAGTGGTCCTCATGTCCAAGAATAATGTTCCTATAGTGTAAAGTGAACTAATGGACAACATACCGGAATATGTGCCATATACTTAAAGAAATGACTCTATAGATAGGAAAGAATGTGTAACATTTTGAAACCAAGATAAAACTCTGTCAATACAACTTTGGAAAATCATGATTTAGAATACAAAACTATAGAGTTTTAGCCAATGAAATTAGCATAACTTAAAATAACCTAAGACATATTAATCAAGCAATTTGATTATGAATCAGAAACTAAACTCAAAGTCATGATAATAGGTCTAAACTTAGCTATCTAAGCTTATTTATAAGTAAACTTAACTGGTTATTATTCTCCCTTGAGCTGGCAGAACACAGGGGTCCGACGGTCTAGGATAGGCACGTTACAGTGTGTGACGGTTTATCGAGGGGCCGTTACAGTGGTGTAACGCTCCTGCTAGGGTGCGTTAGAGACAATAGAATAAATAAAACACAACAGGCTATGACGGTCTATTGTAAGGCCGTTACATTCATGTGGCGGTCTTACGTTGGTGCATCAGAGAATCTGCTGGCAGTAAACTAAGTAAAGGTTTATGAAAACATAACATGCCTGAAAATCAACATACTACCACTGTCCTAGTCATGAAAACAAAGTATAGGCCAACTATATGCATAGGTTTACTGAATAGACAAGATAATTCTTTTTAATTTCTATTTAGGGCTAAGAGATGCATAAATGTATAAAACTATGAAATCATGAAATTCTTAGTCTATAATGCATGAAATCAAGCACAATCAGAGGGCTTTTATTCCTAACAAGTTATTTTTGCCAATCATGAGATAACCTACCTCTCCTAAAACCTTGAAACTTCGAATTTGATGCTAGGTGCTACCCTTAGTCTCTTGTACTTCTTGTGATAAATGAACAACTTCAATCTGCTCTATTTCCTCAGCCTCTTGACCTAAGGATGTGAAATTTTGAGTGTAAGAAGATGAAATTATTGGGAACAAAAAGTTTTAAAAGATCATACTCTATTTACCTCGTTTAGACGTCCTAATCTCTGGATATTCAGGGGACTTGCGTTCAAATTCCTCAGTTGCTAAGGTTGAATCAGCAACTTTGGAAGCTTCTATCTCTTTGGTTGCTTGATCTCCTAGCACGAAATTTGGGGAACCATTAGTCTAAAGTATACTAAACAAAAGCTTCTAAAGAACTTACCTGAATTTATGACTCCTTACCTTGATTCTTCACGAGCCAAAAGTAAGGGTCGCTCAGTTCAGAACTAGGTCCTATTTATAGGGTTTTGACTAGGGTTTGAAGATTAGATCGATTCTAGAGTCCTTAATTTTCCAGAACCTAATCCCTAAGAGTCCTTAGTAATGTTATAATCTCTCCCAAGTCGATCTCTTGTAGATAGGATTTCAAAGTTCCAATCTTTTTACAATTTCCTCACCTTACGGAATCTGCAGGATGTAACGGTCGTGTCTAGGTGCGTTACAAGGCTGTGGCGGTCGCCCGATAGACCGTTACATTCAACATATATAGAGTTTTAATTTAATCAAACTCTTTTATTCGTTTATCCATATAATTATCTTATATAAATAGTATTTATCCTAAAAATATGTGAATAAGCTAATTACCCTTCTAGAATATAGTCCAAACATAATGGGCTTAGTCCATTAACCTTTTGGATAATAATTAGATAGGCTAGGTTAACTAATTAGCCTAATTGAGTCTTATATTGACTTATTAATCCAATAATCCTTCATTAATTTATTTAAGCCTTTATAATTTCCAAAAAACTATTTTATAATTCAAAATATATATATATAAATTCTAGGGTACTACACCCTCCCCAACTTAGAAGAATTTGGTCCCCAAATTCAATATATGGATTTCGGATAGTCTACTTACAGTTAAATAATTCTGGAAATCTTTTCCGCATGGCTGCTTCGGTTTCCCAAGTTGCTTCATATGGCCATATTTTCTTCCATTGAATCTTGACCATAGGAATAACTTTATTTCTTAGTTGACGCACTTCTCGTTCCAGAATCTTTATTGGCGTTTGTTTGTATGTCATGTCCTTCTGAATTTCTAGATTGTCATAAGTAATAATATGGTCAGGATCATATACATACTTCTTCAGCATAGAGATGTGAAATACGTCATGAACTCCTGCTAATTGTAGAGGTAAAGCCAGTTTGTAAGCCACTTCACCAATCCGTTCAAGAATTTTAAATGGACCAATGAATCTTGGAGTTAGCTTTCCTTTAATGCCAAATCTTCGAATACCACGACCTTGAGAAACCTTTAAACATACATGATCTCCTACCTGAAACTCCAAGTCACGTCTTCGATTGTCAGCATAAGACTTTTGCCTATCTTGTGCCATCTTCATTCTTTCTTGAATGAGCTTGATCTTCTCTGTAGAATCCCTTATAAGGTCGAGGCCTAGAAATTGCTTTTCCCCCATTTCATTCTAGCATATTGGTGATCGACAACTTTTTCCATATAAAGCTTTAAAATGTGTCATTCGTATGCTAGCCTGATAGCTATTGTTATATGCAAACTCTACTAGAGGCAAGTGATCTTGCCAACTACCTCCAAAGTCGATAGCACAAGCCTTGAGCATATCTTCTACTACCTGATTCGTTCTTTCCATTTGACCATCTATTTGTAGATGAAAAGCTGTGCTGAAATTCAATCTAGTCCTTAGTGAATGTTGTAGACCCTTCCAGAATTGTGATGTGAATCGAGGATCTCTATCGGATATAATAGTGACTGGGACACCATGTAGTTTGACAATCTCTTTTATGTATAATGCTGCTAGTATATCCACAGACCATCGACTCTTTATTGGTATGAAGTGTGCGGATTTAGTCAATCGGTCTATGATTACCCATATTCCATCGTGTCCACCTCTGGTCTTGGGTAAACCCATAATAAAGTCCATCCCTATACTCTCCCATTTCCATTCGGGATTACTCAATGGGTGTAATTTACCTACGAGTCTAAAATACTCTGCCTTTACTTGTTGGCAGGTGAGACAGCGATACACGAAATCAGCTATTTCTCTCTTCATATTGGGCCACCAAAAATTTCTTTTGAGATCTTGATACATCTTTATTCCTCCTAGATAAATGTGTATTTGGAATTATGCGCTTCATCTAGGATTAGTTTCTTCGTAGCCTCATGATCTGGTACACATATTCGGCCCTTAAATAACAATCTTCCGTCATTGGAAATAGAAAAATCCGGCCTTTGTTCCATATTAGCTTTAATTTCCAGTAATATAGGATCATCATTTTGAAGCTTAACCAGATCTTCTATCAATGTAGGTTGAGCTCGGTTATTAGCTATGAAACAATCTTCTTCCTTTATGTCAATATCTAAGTTCAACTGAGTAAATTGAGGAATAAGGTTAGTTACACTTATCATAAGACTTGATAGCATACCCATTGATTTTCTACTGAGTGCATCTGCTACAGCATTAGCCTTGCCAGGATGATATTGAATAGCAAAATCGAAGTCTTTGAGATATTCTAACCACTTCCTCTGCCTCATGTTAAGCTCCTTTTGAGAGAATAAATATTTCAAGCTTTTGTGGTCCGAGTAGACCGTGAACTTTTCTCCATAAAGATAATGACGCCAAATTTTCAAGGCGAAAATAACCACTGCTAATTCCAGATCATGTACGGGATAGTTTTCCTCGTGACGTTTCAATTGTCTTGAAGAATAACAGATTACTTTTCCATTATACATGAGAACGCATCCTAAGCCAATGCCAGACGCATCCGTATACACTTCGAATCCACCACCCTCCATTGGTAGTGATAAAATAGGGGCTATCGTAAGATGATTCTTAAGAGTTTGGAAACTCTTCTCACATTCCTTTGACCAGACAAAATGATTTTGTTTTCTTGTGAGTCTAGTTAAAGGAACCGCAATTTTTGAGAAGTCTTTAATGAATATCCTATAATTGTTGGGTTAGATGGACGCAGTCTATCTCCACTAAGTGTGGATCTAGAGGGGGGTGAATAGATCAACTTGCCTAATTTAAAACTACTGTATGTTCTAAAGCGGAATTTAGGTAAACATCAGTTAAGCTAAATGAAGAGTGCTAAGCAAAGGGTCGACCCATGAAAGCCATTCACCATATCTTATATCGAAAGCTAGACATAAGTATGAGCGATATAATCAATGAAGCTAAGCAAAGGATACTAGCACACACAGTTCACAAGCAATCACACAAACACAATGCACACACGATTTTTAGGTGGTTTGGTCAACGACCTACGTCCACCCCACACTCAACCGAGTATGGCTTCCTGCTGCGCAGCACAGCTTGCGTCCGCTGGGCTTTACAGATTGGCCAAACAATCCGCTGATACACAGCTTCGCTGGGCACTACAGCTTGCCAACCAGAGGATCTGATCCTCTGCAACCGCTGGGGAAATACAGCTTAACCCGTCCAGTAGAGACTACCACTGCAAGACCGCTGACACACAGCTTGAAGAAACAATATTCAAAAATGAAAGACAGAATCAAAATGAAAATAGAAAAACTCAAAAGCAATATAGCCCTAAGAGCAAAGCTCAGCTCTAGTTTTGAACCACGAGATTGAGATACAAACACTCTCACTCTCAATCAGCTCTCTCTCAGCTCATCTCTCTCGATCTCTTCTTCTCTCGTTTTATTCTTCTCTATTTCTTTTCTTCTTCTTCTCTGTATCTTCTTCTTCTCTCTTTTCTCTCTGTGGATCGAAGGCTCACTGCTGCTGAGTGTATAGACTTTCTCTTCTTCTCCTTCGATATGTCTTCTTCTGTGGAAGAAGACTTGTTTATATATCAGCAACAGCAGCAGGCGTGTGCTCTCCACGTTTCCCGCCCAGCAATTTGGACCACGTGGCAGCATCCAATGGAGTGTCAGTACACGTGTCCTCATCTGGATACCTTGTCCTTCTCGGATCACGAGCCAGGTACCTCGGATCACGTGCCCTTCATTTGTCTCTTCAGTCCCTGTCAGACAGATGAAACGAAGTCATCAGTTTAAGTCTAAAACCCTGTACAGACTCTGAAGAATGCAAAGCATTGTATAGACTTTGCTGTGAAGGAAAAAGCAATGTAGAGACTTCAGACTACAGGCTTTGCAAACACGAATGCAGTGTATAGAGTTAATGCATGTAAAGGCTTCAAAGAAGGAAATCAGTGTATAGACTTAATGCACGTAAAGGCTTCATGTGAAGGAAAAACCAGTGTATATACTTGAGGAGTTGACGCTGCATGAAGCACTGAGTTGACGCTGCATGAAACACTGAGTTGACGCTGCATGAAGCATGGAGTTGACGCTGCATGAAGCATGGACAGTGTACAGACTTTACCCACTGTATGGACTTCATGTAATGCAAACGAATGTGAAGACTTCATTGTATAGACTTTAGAAGACGAGTGCAATGTATAGACTCCATGAGACTCTAGTGCAGACAGACGATGTATAGAGTTCTCAGTTCAGCCGTTAGTGTATAGACTTGAAAGTCTTGAAGCCAATGTATAGACTTGAAAAGCTAAAGGGCTGTACAGACTTCGAAGATAAGGGCCGATGTATAGACTTGCCAAACAGTCCAGTGTATATACTTTATGCAAGGAGGCCAATGTGTAGACTTGAAAAGCTGAGGCCAGTGTACAGGCTTGCCACCGACTAGTGTGTGAACTTGCTCAGCCTGAGGCACAGTATGGACTTCAACTCTGCATATCGAATGTACGGACTTCAAGTATGAAGACCATTGAATAGACTTTGGATTCGAAGACAATGTGCAGACTTTGAGTTTGAAGACCAATGTCCAGACTTCAAGTAACACTGTGGATGTACAGGCTTGATGGAGCGAGCGATGTGTAGACTTGAAGCTCCTAAAGTAATGTACAGACTTCAAAGATCACTGTGGATGTACAGACTTCATGGAGCGAAGCGATGTGTAGACTTGAAGCTCCTGAAGCAATGTACAGACTTCAAAGAAGTTGGCGAGTCAATGTACAGACTTGATGAAGCGAAGCCAATGTACAGACTTAATGTGTAGCTGAAGCCTTGAACGTAGGAATAGGCTGGAGTGTATAGACTTCAGGCTTCAGAACCGAATGTTCAGACTTTGCCTAAGAAACGTAGGGAAAGTCCCTAGTGTATAGACTTTGCCTTGAGCGAAAGGTAAGTGATGAATGTATAGACTTTCACGATGTGTAGATTTGAATATGTGAAAGCTACAGTGAAAGAGTGTATACACTTGACCAGATCAAGGGCAATTCGGATGTACAGACTCTGAGGTTCAAAGCCAACGGCTGTACAGACTTAGAATATTAAGACTGATGTACAGACTTCATGCGTTGACGCTGTACACACTTAGCGAGTTGACGCTGTACACACATCCAATGAAGTGCGTTGACGCTGTAACATGAGCCAGTGAGATGCGTTGACGCTGTACACACTTAACCAATTCAAATGAAATGCAGTGTGTGGACTTTATCTGAAATGGACGATGTATAGACTCAATCAATATGAGAGTTTCCAGTGTATAGACTCAGTCTAAACAAGTCTGCTGGAGGAGTCGACCCATCCTCTGATGTGTCGACCCATGACAGTGAGAAATGCAGACAGCAGTGTATTAAATGCAAAGAACACATAGTCAATCTGATAGAGTAATTTCATCAAATCAAAAGCAGTTGCCAATCAATCAAAACAATGGTGTTGCCAATGAAATAAAGCAAGTGTCAACATCATCAACATAGAGGGGTCACAACAATCTCCCCCTTTTTGATGATGGCAACCCCATATGAAGTAGAATAGCAACATCCTGTCATATAGATATATGTTTGATGAAAGACATGATGTGTTATGCAGATTGACATGCAGATGCTACGAATGCATGCAACTCACTGCCTCAAACTCTCCCTTGGAATGAATTCAGAATTGAATTCAGAATTCTGACAGATATGTATTCTCCCCCTAGACATCCTCTAGACAATATTCTCCCCCTTTGCCATCAACAAAGAGGAGGGTAAAATTAAATACAATGGAGGAATCAAAAGAAGAACTGACTGGCATTCTGAACAGGTAGTTCATGAATAAGCATTCTAAAGCATAGAGTCTTTAGTCATATGAATTTGTAAACTGCTATCAGAAAGATTTCTGATTTAAGAGTGATAAAATTTAGAGTTCATGCACTACAAGCAATAGATAAGTTCACTGTGCATCATAAAACAATAAACCAGAATCACATTTGCATGAAAGATTCAGTTTCATAATATCTTACTTTCATAGTCTCAAAAAAAATTGAGAAAAATCAAGTCATGTATTGAAACTAAACAAATTGACACTCATGAACTTTTCTTTTGAAGGAGCAGCATTATCAGTATTAGATCATGTTGAGCATTCAGGTACCATAAGTCTTTCTGCGTAAGGGTATACGTTTATAAGATGTCAATACCTCTAGATACTAAACAAGATGGACCATTCTGCCTATGATCAAATTCAACCGAATTGAGTTACACCTTTTTGTGTGAGGGTACACGTTTATCAGACGCTAGTTACCCCCAGGTACTTAGTGAAACCAGCCTGCTGTTTTGAACATTTTAAACAGAGATAGCTGATACACTTCATGACATGAGTGTTGTCCACTTCTTTGATGGATCACTCAGTTTCTCAGTGACTTACCAGTCATTGCTCTGCCAATATATATATTTTCAATGATTTTCAATGTTTTTCAATATCTTTCTTAGCTGTCCTTTTTTATGTTTCAGAATGACTTGTTTAAGAACAATACACATACTTACCTTCTCTAACATGATTTCAGATGAGTTTTCAGATTTCAGATATGATTAGCTTTGTCTGACATGAAATAAGAAAGAGGTTGAGAGTTTTATCAATTTTCAACTTACTTATATACTGATTGCAATCTTTAAACTCCAATCATTATAAGATTTAAACCATTACATCCGTCTTTTAACAATTCAAATTCTTATAAATGAAGAAGTCCATTTTCTACTGCTTAGAAATCAGAACTGACCAACAGATTGCCATAATGTCAGAGACAAGTATTCAGAGTTGAAGGTTGAATGACTTCAAGAAAGTTGAAACCACTCTGAATTTCTAGCAATACTCCCCTTGTCTATATGCATGAAACATGGCAAGAATTAATTGAGAGAGAGCTTATGCATAGGTCATGAATGAATGATATGCAAAGACTCGACAAGCTCCCCTTGAATATATGCAATGTAGGACAGTTCTACATCCACATTCACATCCACATGATTTATCCAAGCAATCAAAAACAAGTCCACATCAGAGATTTTATTCATAGCAATTAAACAATCATTCATCATGCTGAAATTTACATAAGCCAAGTTCTCTTCTAAGAAACTTAAAATTTTCATTCCCAAGAGGCTTAGTAAAAATATCAGCAATTTATTTTTCAGTTTCTATGAAATTCATTTCAATCTCATTTTTATTTACAACATCTCTAAGAAAATGATGTTTTATCTCTATATGCTTAGTCCTAGAATGGTGAACATGATTTTTAGCAAGGCATATAGCACTAGTATTATCACATAAAAGTGGAATGCATCCCAGATTTATCTGATAATCAGCCAGTTGGTGCTTAATCCAAAGTACTTGGGCTGCACAATTACATGCTGCAACATACTCAGCTTCAACTGTGGATAATGCTACAGTGTGTTGCTTCTTAGATGCCCAAGACACTAGACAGCCACCAAGGAATTGACAGTAGCCACTGGTGCTTTTTCTATCTACTCAACACCCAGCATAGTCTGCATCAGTGTAGGCTAGAAGCTCTAACTCACACTTAGCAGGATACCAGAGACCTAGTTCTTGGGTGCCTAGTAAATACCTAAAAATCCTTTTCACAGCTTTAAAGTGAGTTTCTTTAGGACTGGCCTGAAATCTAGAGCATAAACACACAGCAAATTGTATATCAGGCCTAGATGCTGTAAGATAGAGAAGAGATCTGATCATACCTCTATATAGCCTTTGGTCCACAGGTTTACCTTTAGAATCTTCATCCAAACTGGTTGAGGTACCCATTGGAGTAGCTATTTCTTTGCGGTTGTCCATTTTGTACTTCTTCAATAAGTTCTTTACATACTTGGACTGAGAGATGAAGGTGCCATCTTCTGTTTGTGTAACCTGCAGTCCAAGAAATAGTTTGAGCTCACCCATTGAGCTCATTTCAAATTCATCAGTCATTATTTGAGAGAATTCCTCATACAATTTGGGGTTAGTTGACCCAAACACAATGTCATCCAGATAAATCTGAATGATAAGAATATCTGGATGGCTTACCTTGGTAAACAATGTTTGATCAACTATACCTCTTGTGAAGTTCTTGGCGGCGAGAAATTTGCTCAACCTGTCATACCAAGCTCTAGGAGCATGCTTTAAACCATATAGAGCTTTATTGAGCTTGTAAACATGATTAAGGAAATCTAAACATTCAAACCCAGGAGGCTGTCTCACATATACATCCTCATTAATTTCCCCATTTAGAAAAGCAGATTTCACATCCATCTGCTGAAGATTTATTCCTAGGGAGCATGCATAAGCCAATAAAATTCTTATTACTTCTAACCTAGCTACAGGGGCAAAAGACTCTTCAAAGTCTATTTCAAATTCCTGATTGTACCCCTGAGCTACAAGTCTGGCTTTATTTTTAGTAACATTCCGAGCTTCATCGGTTTTGTTTCTAAATACCCATTTAGTTCCTATGACTGTTTCATGATCAGGAGGTGGAACCAAAAACCACACCTTATTCCTGTCAAATTGATTGAGCTCCTCATGCATGGCATTAATCCAACGCACATCTTGGAGAGCACAGTCAATGGACTTGGGTTCTGTGTTTGATACAAAAGCATAAGCATTCAGTTCATGTTGAATTCTTAAGTGGCCTCTAGTCCTAGGAGGGTCATGCAGATTTCCAATAACATTATCTACATGATGATCCTTGAGATATCTAATATTTTCAATTGGACTATCATGAACTTGATTTACCTCCCCCTAAACTGTAGGCTCCTCTTCATTAAGCTCTTTATGTTCTTCTTCATCCTCAGATTTGTCTGCAGGATCTCCTTCCTTCAGAATTTCACCATTATTTTCATTCCTGCATTGACCAACATTAGAATTTGCCAAGGATTCATCAAAAACTATGTGTGGAGATTCTTCAACGGTCTTAGAGTTCAGATTGTACACTCTATATGCTCGGGTGTTTTCAGAATAGCCAAGAAAAATTCCTGGTTCTCCTTTAGGTTCAAATTTATCAAGGTCCTTTTTATCATTTATGTGAATGAACCATTTACAACCAAAAACCTTGAAGTGAGCAATAGAAGGTTTCTTACCTTTTAATATCTCATATGGTGTTTGCTGGGTAGAAGGTCTTACCATGGCTCTGTTAATTACATAACAGACAGTGTTCATTGCTTCAGCCCAAAATTTCCTTGGTAGACCACCTTCGACAAGGAGTGTACGACCCATTTCCACTAGGGTTCTGTTCCTTCTCTCCACAACTCCATTCTGCCCAGGTGTCCTTGGTGAGGAGTACCTGTGGTTGATTCCATTTGACCTATAGAATTCATCAAATTGTGAGTTTTCAAACTCACCTCCATGATCAGACAAAATGTTTTCAATTTTCTAATTTGTTTTATTATAAAATTCTTGAAATTCAGAGAAAGCATCACTCTTATTAGATAAGAAATAAACCTAAGTATACCTAGAAAAGTCATCTACCATGACAAACCCATTCCTCCTCCCTGATAGGCTGACAGATCTAGTTGGCCCAAAAAGATCCATATGTATCAGCTCATAGGGTTTGGAAGACAGATTTTCAGTTCTAGACTTAAATGACTTTCTAGTTATCTTTGATTGAGTGCATGCATCACAGATTTTATTTTCTTTCTTGAATGAGACTTCAGGAAGTCCTCTAACCATGCCATGCTTATTTAATTTGTGCAAAATAGTGTAGCTAGCATGACCTAACCTACGATGCCATAAAAATGCTATGTCTTCTCTACTGGCAGTAAGGCAAAGGTTAGTGTGTTGAATCTCATCTAAATTTATCATGTAAGTATTATTTATTCTTTTTTCAAAAAATTTGACAATATCAGAATCAGGTTCAAAAACCTTGCAGCATTGAGAATTAAATAAAACATTGTAACCTTTATCACATAATTGGCTGATGCTAAGTAGATTATAGGCTAACCCTTCAACCAGCATAACATCATCAATGCAGCAGGTAGAACACTTACCTACCTTACCTGATCCGATAATCCTACCCTTTGTGTTGCTTCCAAAGGTGACAAGGCCTTCTACTTTCTCAGTCAGTATGCAAAATTTGGCCTTATCTCCTGTCATATGCCTGGAGCAGCCGCTATCCATGTACCACAAGTTGTTCTTGGCTGCCAGGCATACCTGCATACACAATTAGGTAGAGAAGTTTGGAACCCAAGACTGATTGGGCTCCAATGTAAATGGAATAGAAGCAAAACAGGAAAGCAAATGTTTCAGAATCCACGTTTGTTTAAATGAATTTTGTTCAATGGATCCTACAGGTTTTTCTTCTGTTGTTGTTCCTTTTCTTTTTATTGTTCTTTTTCTCATTGGCAGCATCATGATTATTTCCAGTATTGTTATTTCTGTGCCAGTGCCTTGGCCAGGGTGTGTTCACAAAATTTTTGCCATAGTAGTTCCTGGGCTGGCTATGAAAATATTGATTTCTAGATGTCTAGTAACCATACCCATTTACCCAATTTCCACTGTAAGGTCTTTGATATTGAGCACCCTGGTGTGCAAGACCTGTAAACCTACCCTGAGTTCTAGACCAATCTGACCTATTGAAGTAGGTTGACTGTGCATTGTAGTGATTCTGAGCTCTGGGTTGATAAAAATAATTGGGTTGACTCCTAGCAGCACTCTGTCTCCCCTATACTTTGGACCCTGATGACCTATACACAAGTTTGTATTGGGTCTTCTTCAGAGGTGGAGGTGTTGGTGGAGACTTGGTTACCTTGACCTGGGGTTTACCGGACTGTGTAGGTTGACCCCTAACCTGAGTCTGAGCCCTAGGATTCTACTTAGATGTGCTAGCTCTACTAGGCTCACTGAGTTTTTGTTTACCCTTCTCCTCAGCACTGGTCTTTTTCAGATTAGCAGTTTTGTTCATTAAATTTGTTGAGTTCATGCTAATTAGAGGTCCCTTTTCCTTTTGAGCAACAAATGAAATTGTTTTCATCCCGAATGTTTTTGTTGCACTAGAATTAAATCCTAGGCCCTCTTTTCTAAAATTAACCTTTGACCCTAACAAAGCATTTAAGTTATCTGTTTCTTGGGTCATTTTCTCAATGGTTTTCATTTTATCCTCATTGTCTTTCTGAAGTTCATCAATAGTTTTTTTTAGTTCATTGTTGACATTGAGGACAACTTCATATTTTTCAGAGATAATTTTGACTTCACTTTCACATTTCTGAATCTTCAGCTTCCATTCATCAATTTCATTTTCATGCCTTAGATTCTCTTCCTTAGAAGCTTTTAACTCATTTCTGATTTCATCTTCTTCAGAGCATGTGAGTTTCAATTCATCAATCTCAGATTCCAAACAGGCAATTTTATCAGTTAGTGTTTTATCATTTTGCATGGAATTGATTTTTCTTCTAAGATGCCTGTTCTCTTTTCTAATATCATCAGCTATGTCATGATAAGCATCTACCCAATCAGCAATTGTGATGTTTTCAAATCTAGTGATTACCTCATCTGTGTCCTCCTCTCTATCTTCGGAGCTTGTTGCCATAAGGCAAATGGGCTGTTCAGATTCGACTTCACTATCTGAGCTGCTGCTGAAAGAGCCTTCATCTTCATCACTCCATGTGGTGATCATAGCTCTTCCCTTCTTGGTTTTCTTCTTTGACCTGTCCTTATGTTTCTGATTATCTGGATAGTCAATTTTCAGATGCCCTGGTTTCCTGCATTGATAACAGACATTAGCTTCATTTTTCTTTGCAGGTTTAGATTTATACCTTTTATCCTTTCGGCCACCACTGTATTTCTTCTGGCCGAACCGTCCTGCTCCCTTTCTAAGAAATCGCCTGAACTCTCTAGTCATCATGGCTATCTCAGATCGAGTCACATCTTCTTCTTCATTTAGGCTCTCCTCTGATGATGAAGAGCTGCTGGAGCTGGATTTTGTTGATTTGCTGGAACTAGCCTTCAGCGCTATCGGCTTCTTCTTCCTCTCAGCTTCATCTGTCCTTGGCATGTTTATCTCATATGCCATTAGTGAGCCAATCAGCTCATCAGCTTTAGTATTACGCAAGTCCCTTGACTCCTCCATCACTGTTGCTTTGGTGTGCCAAATGGGAGTCAGGGAGCACAAAATTTTCCTCACTACATCATATTCTATCTGAGGTTTCCCAAAACCTCTGAGGCCATTGGTTATGACAGTCAACCGAGCGTACATTTCGCTGATGGACTCGTTCTGCTTCATCTTGAAGGCTTCATACTCAGATACAAGAAGATTGGCCTTCTGCTCTCTTACTTGAGATGTACCTTCATGAATTACTTCCAGCGCATCCCACATCTCCTTAGCTGATTTGCAAGCAGACACACGGGAGAATTCTGTAGGATGCAGAGCGCACTGGATAGCATTAATAGCACTCCAATTCAGCGTGGACCTTCTGATCTCCTCCTTGGTCCATACATCTTCATTCGGGGACAGCTCATATGGTCCCTTGCTGACAATCTTCCAAATCTCATAATCCTTAGCCCTGAGGAACACTTGCATACGGTTCTTCCAGTATGCGTAGTTTGATCCATCAAAGAATGGGGGCTTCGTTGTTGAGTGACCTTCGGCAATCATCCCTCGAGCATCCATCCCTGCCTATTCTCTTCGGGCGATGAGTCCCTACAGAAGAGTTAGGCTCTGATATAAAGTGTTGGGTTAGATGGACGCAGTCTATCTCCACTAAGTGTGGATCTAGAGGGGGGTGAATAGATCAACTTTCCTAATTTAAAACTACTGTATGTGTTGTGCTCCTTGTGCTTTGTTGATGATGTGGTGTTTTAATGATAGCGACATAATTAAGTCACCACTTTGTCTTGAATATGTCTGATCTATTCTGTGTCTGAATTGTGAAGAATGCCTGTGATAAATTGGTTTGTGCTTGATTTCTGTTCTGTGCATTGCTTCTCTGCTGATAATGTTCATGTTGTAATTCATCAAGTCTATACATCCGTCTCACTGTTCACATGCATCAAGTATGTACAGCGTCCATCTCATGTCATATGTGTTTACTTCATTCAGAACTTGGTACACAAAACAGTTTAACTGAGAGCATGGCATAGATTATACACTCACCATGTCTGCATGTCTGCATGTCTGTCTTTCATTAATATGGGTTCTGTGCAATGAGTGCGTTGACGAAGTTAGAGATTGGGTTGACGCATTGGCTGTCTGTTCACTAGCTGCGTTGACGCAGTGGATCAGCTGGGTTGGCGCCATGCTGCTTTGTCTACTTTTTGTTGCTCATTAAGTCTTAAAGTCTGTACAGGGTAGTTCATGCATCACTCTCTTTGCCAAGTGTATACATCGATCAGCATTGCATCTTGTTCGCGAAGTCCATACATTGGGCCATTCATCAAAGTCCATACATTGCATAATGTCTGTCAAACCAATACATTGCACTGTAGATGCATCAAAGGAAAGTATGCACATTGGTCTGTTCATATGAAGTCTGTACATTGGAAGTGTGTACAATGTTCAGTTGCCTTCTCATAAAGTCTGTACATCGCCTTCAGACTTTCAATTGTTGAGTCTTTACATGTTTTGAGGTTGACAACACTATGAGCTATAGTGTCGTTATTTATTCTATCGCGTGCTGAACACTACAGCACCTCATGCTGCTTTCTGTGCCACCTCGTGTCGCTCCATCTGTGTCACCCCTATGTCTTCGAGTCTTCTGTATTCATGTTGTTTCTTCCAAGACCCCGTGTCTTTCTTGCTTTATGATTACACTTCGTGCTATTTTTATGTTTTCATGTAATTTTTGTGTTTGAGTCTACATGTAAATTCTGTGTTTATGTCTTAGTGTTATTTTTATGTCTTCGTGTTACTTATTTCTATCTTCGTCCAGGTTTCCTCTGATGGCGTGTTTTTCTACCGTTTTACCTCGTGTCGTTCTCTCTTACCTCGTGCTGTTCTCATCTGACTTCGTGTCGTTATCTTTGTAGTGTTTGCTTTGATACTGTATGTACCTCGTGTCGTTCTCTGTTTATCTCGTGCTGTAGTCATCTTATGTACCTCGTGTCATTTTCAGTATAGTGCACCTTTTGCTGTTCTAATGTCTATACATTCATTTCTAAGTTCAAGTCTGCACACTTGTTATCACATCTTAAGTCTATACACTCGTGGCTAGCTGTTCAAGTCAATACACTCGTTGGCTAAGTCTTCAAAGTCTATACATTTTAACCTTCTGATTAATCTCCTATGACTGTGTGATAGGTACTGTTCGTGAAGCCTATGAAGAGTGGGGCACGTGATACGAGGCTGGCATCTGGCACGTGATCCGAGATGCAGAGGAGCCTCCACGTGGACTGAAGCATTTGGGCGGGAATCGTGGAGAGCACACGCTGCCCTAATCTGCTGCTGCTATAAATATGTGTCTTCTTCCTCTGAAGAGGACAGTAGGGTAGAGAGTGACTGAAGTAGAAGCAGCCAAAGCTAAGAGAAGAAGTGCAGAAGAGAAAGAAGAGATAGAGAAAGCTGAGAGCTAGATCGAGAGAGCAGAAGAAGAAAAAGAAAGAGAGACAGTGAGATAGAGAGAGTGAGAAGAAGGAGAAGGCAGAAGCAGTAAGAAGAAGAAGAAGTAAGAAAGAAGAAGAAGAAGAAGAAAAGAGAGTTCGTGCTGGGAGAAAGAAATAAGCCGTAGAAGAAGTTCCTGCTGGACCGTGGATCAAATCCAGGCCAGCCAGCTCTTGCGAGAGCCACATTTGTTTTTATCTTTTCAGCTTTCTGTTGCTGGGTTTTATTTTTCTTTTGAACTATTCACCTGTTGTATTTCTAATTCTCTGTAGAGAGGTCGGGGTCTCTCCTATTGGTTCAGGAGAAGGGAGATTGCTATCTCCGGTTGCAAGTAGCTGGGTGCTACTTGTGGGTTCCCTCTGGTTAGAGGAAGGGAGGCTTGTCCTCCGGTTCTGGGCTTGTAGGTTTCAAGTCCAGGGGTCCCTCCGATTGGGAGGAAGAGAGGTCCGAGACCTCTGGTTTGCAGGTGACATAATGTCACTTGTGCTTCCCTCTGGGGTTCAGAGGAAGAGAGACTTGGGTCTCTAGGTTCCCCTCCGGTTCGGAGGAAGGGAGGTTTGGTCCTCCGGTTCTGGGCTTGTGGGTAGCAAGTCCAGGGGTTCCCTCCGGGTCTGGAGGAAGAGAGACCATGTGTCTCTGGTTTCCAAGTGGCTAGGAGTCACTTGGGGTGTCCCTCCGGTTGGGAGGAAGAGGGGAGGTTGTTCCCCTAGTCAAGCTGTTTGGCAGCATTTGTTGCAGACTGAGTCTGCTGTGCTAGTGTTACTAGTGGAAGCCTCACTCCGGTTGGGAGTGAGGGGTGGATGTAGGTCTGTTGACCGAACCACCTAAAATCATCGTGCAGTGATTTGTTTGATCGCCTGCTTCCGCTAGATGCATGCTAGGACCGTGATTTAATTGATTATCTACATCCTAGAATTTAATTGAGTTTGCATATCTTATTTGATCAATTGTCCACTGATCTAGTTGTTATCATCTCATGTGAATTTTAAATTGGGTAGAATTCTTTGAACGATCTATTCACCCCCCCCCTCTGGATCAGTGTTTATCAATCGTACCTAGCTAACAATTGGTATCAGAGCAGTGTCTGCATACAAGGTCCAGCGACCCGCAGATTCGATCTTGCTGTGTTAGGTGCTAATTTGTTTTTAGTGCATAATTGGTCCTGTTGCCTTGAACTTACTCGCTATTTGTTTTTCAATGGCTTTACCACCTGTCTTTAGTGGTTCTGGTTTCAGTCAGTGGTACACTGCTTTACATGCTTACGTAAATTCTGCTGATCCTGATTTGTGGAAATTAATTTCACAAGGTCCTCACACCTTACCAACGAAAGTGTCCAAATGGACCGACAGACATAGATCAACGGATGGAGAAAATCAGAAAGCCTTTAACCTGTTGAAAGCAGCTACTGACAGAGCCTTATGGTCTTGTCTTCATAATTGCAGCTCAACAAAGGACATCCTGGATAGGCTGAAGCAATTTCACAGGGTAAACGAGGACAACTGCATGATGGCTAACAGAAGTAATTCAATTGGCAGCAATCAAGGCAGCAGTCAGACTGAAGATGATGATGATGAGGTAAATCTCTTCGAGAATTTTTCTCTAGAAGATTGGGAGAATGCATATGTTGAATTATTTGAATCTCATGAACTGTTAAGAAAAAAGTATAAAAAATTGAAGAAGGGTACTGGTTTAGATAGTTCAAGTTCTCCTTGTAGAAAGTGTGTTGAATTGAAAAATATTCATGCTGCCTGTATGTCTGATTCTCTAATGTTGAAGAAACAAATTTCTTTATTGAAACTGAGAATCAAGATCATGTGAAAGAAATCTCTGAACTTGAAAAGAAGCTTTGTCTAGCTAGTCATGATTCTGTTCAGAGCAAGGATTTGCTGAAAGAAATTGAATGTGTTAAGTCTGAATTAAACAAGCTGAAATCTGAAAATGATTCTCTTAAAGAGTTCTCCAATAAAAATGATGAAAAATCAGAGAAACTTAGACAGGAGAACAAATTGCTGATTGAAAAGCTTAATGCCATAAAATCTATAAACATAGAATTACAGAAAGATTCTAAAAAACAACATGAAATATTTCATGAATGTCAGTCTCTCTCAGATGAATGGGTGGTTGATGCTGATCTCCTAGAGCAGAATGGTAAACTGCAAGAGGAAATCAATGAGTTGAAACATCTAAACACCCAGTTGACAGATAGGCTAATAACAATGGAAAAAGGCAAGTGTGTGAGTGTGGATAATTCTGATAGGTTGATGAATGCTGAACAAGAAATTGAGAGTCTGAAAACCATCAACTTAATGTTAAATGAAAATGTCCGTTGTAGTGAACGGAAAATAGCTGGGTATGAGCTTACTATCACATCCCTTCAACAAGAAGTTGATGATCTTTATAAGCCCCTATCTGAAGCTGACAATGAAACAAAACTAAAACAGGAAGTTGAAAAACTCAAGAGTCTGAATGATGCCTTGCATCAACAAGTCATTTCCTGTGAAACAGATCTGTCCAAATGTGAAGCTAAAATTGCTGATTTGAATTTTGAGATTAAAGATTTGAAAAATTCTCTATCAAAATTTGTCAAAGGTAAGGACAATCTGAATAAGCTTCTTGGAAAGAGTGATAACTTTGAGAGAAAGGGACTGGACTATAGTCCGACAAATAAAAGGAGTAATGGGAATGAAACATCTACTGTTTTTGTCAAAGCCACCAATCAGAACACAACCTCTGCTCCTTCTGTCTTCAAATTCACTGCACAAAAATCCACTGTGAAACCCAAAACTGTGGAACAAAATCAAAAATTGAAAAAGGGTGAAACTTCACAGAAGAAGGATAAAGACACTCCTGCTACTATAAAGAAGGCTACACACAATTCACATGATCTCTCACACACTCACATTAAAAAGGGTTCATGTTATTATTGTGGGAAGCATGGTCATCTCATGAGTGAATGTTTTATCATGAAAGAAGACAATAAACAGCATGCCAAGTTCCCCATTCATGTTCATGGTCCATATGGATCTAACCACAATCCTAGTCAACACATTGTGTGCTTCAACTGTAATAAGCCTGGGCACAAGGGTGCTGAGTGCTGGTTTAGATCTACTTGGGATAAAAATATTTTTCATAGAAGAAATTCTTTAGCTTGCTCCCACTGTGGGAAAAAGGGGCACACAGTCAAGGACTGTTGGTATGTTCAAAAGAACTATGTTAAACCCCATTTTGTCAAATTCCCTGCAAAAGCTTTTGTGAAAATTTCATGCTATAACTGTGGGAAGCCAGGTCATAAATCTACCGAATGTTGGATGGTTAAGAACAAGCATCAAACTGCTCATGCATATAACAGAAAATCTTATGAACATGGTTATAAACATCACCCTGCTGTTAATATGCATCATAAGAATCAAACACCAGCCATTTCATGTAGATACTGTGGAAAATTTGGACATTCTATGGATGACTGCTCACTGATGAAATTTGATGATAATGTTGCTATGAAAATGTTTAGAAAACCTGACAGGGCTAACGTAGGACCCAAAGCTGCTTGGGTCCCTGCAGGATCAAGATGATCAATTACTTTGCAGGTGTGCCTTGGAGGGAGAAATAACAGGGGTTAACCAAGGCACTCAAAAAGGAAAACCCCAGGACTCAATTCAGGTCAGTTCTGAAATCTGTTTCAATTTCATTATCTGAAATTGTTGTTTTGCTTGGTTGATTTTTGATGTTCTTCTCATGCTGTTGTTTGACTAAATAAATGAGATTGCTTTGCACTACATATGTCATTTGCATGACCATCATGGTATATGAAATGGAACATTGCTGGAGGGCAGTTGGAGTATGTCTGGATGCTACTGCCATGTGTGAGGTGGTCCTTGGACCAAGTCCTCTGCTCAGTACCATGGGTCAAGTCATAAAGAGCAGTGTATTGCATATCATGTTGATCTGTTGATGCTAAACTGAAGTTTTCTGAAATATGAATTGAACAATCATACTTATAGTAATTCTCTTCTGTCTAACTTGCATAAACTGCATCAATTCAGGGGGAGCTTGTTGAGTCTTATGTGAGTCACTGCATATAGACAAGGGGGAGCTTTATTATATTGTTGTCACTATTTGAAATTCACATTCTACACTCTTTCAAATCATCAATTGACTATTTTGAGTTCATACCTTCTTGAATCTGAAAATTTGGCTGCTAATCCTCAATCTGTTGAAGAAGGAGTGTCTCATTTTGTCTGACTGAAATGACTTTAAACCTGCATTGAGTGATTGACTCTGCTAGTGGCTTTAAACCTTATTCTCTCTTGCTGATTGACTCTTCCACCAGCCAGTACTCTTCCTTCCTATACCTCTTAGCTGGTGTGACTATGTTGGCTGCATTATTGAGTTGTTGGTCAGCTAAATTTATTGTTCTGATCTGAGGAACTTAAGCTGCATCTCATGCAATTCAGTCTGAGATTTTGGTAGAAACTCCTGTCATATGGGGTTAAGAATTATCACTGAATCAGACTGATATAAGATTAATGTATTCTCTGCCTTGTAATTAAACGAATTGAATATATCTGTTGATAAGGTTTAATAAACTTTAACCTCTTGTGTCATGTAATCCTTAAAGTCTCTCATCTGATATCTGAAAATTTAAAATCTAGGCTACTTTGGTAGAGATACATAGAGTGAGTGTTGTGGTTAAACATTAACTTGAAAAAGTTGACTAAATGAAAAAATTATGAATTCAGAGCAATGACTCGGTCACTGAGAAACTGAGTTCCTTATCAATGAAATAAAGTAACTCATGTCATGAGGAGCCACAGTTATCTCTGATAAAAATTTAGTGAAACAAAACCTGACAGAGCAATAGCTTATTTGTGTTGAGTAGCTGGGGAGTCTGGCCTCTGATAAAGGTGTCTTCTCATGTAAAAAGACACTCATATTGCTAACTCTGCTCTCAAAGTGAGAGGCAATGTCGGTTATCACACTGAGTAACTGGGTCACTTCAACTAAGACTTGCTGTGCCTCATGTAAAAAGGTGTTGATCAACTTAAATTGCTCAGGAAAAATATAATGTGCTTCAAATAAAATTATCTTGAAAAAATCTGTCAACTCATGTTCTTGAAAAAGTGTTTAACTTCAGTACTAACCTGTGTATCTTTCAAAGGTGCAATTGAGATCTTATGTGTAAGATAAAAGATGATTGTTTTTGAGTGTTTTTCTGACTATTTGGTTCACTTTTATTAAAACTTGGATTCAGATATGAGCATTGAGTTTAATTTGGCAAAGTTGGTATACATCAAAATTAAATCAGATTGGTTAAGTTGCCACTTCATAACTCCTTATGATAGAAGAGTCTACATCTTTTAAGACTTATTGAAGTGATGTATGCATTCAAATCCCTCATGATCAGATTCTTGCATGATCAACAAAGTGATCTTCTCTCTTATCAGTTGACTGATTCCATCTGCATTTTTCTGACCATACAAATGTGAGGTGCCACTCCCATTATTACCGTGTTCACTTGCAGCCCTCTGAACTTCAGAATCCTTATGGTGGTGGATTTTAGATTGATTCTTGAGATGCATTTCTCTCCACACTGTTGGAATCGTCCATCTTGTTCTGCAATAAGTTCTAATTCTGTGGTATTTTCACCAAAATTCAGATTCTTTGAAATGGCTGATTTCAGATTGATTTATTAGATAACCAGAGTCCATTCTTGTGCTTCAGGGAGAGTTATGGTTTACTAGCATCTAAGGGGAGAGTAGTCAATCATGCATGTTGATAAGGGGAGAGCTGTTTCATTGTCATAAGGGAGATCTTCATTTTTAAGAACCATGACTCATTCTCTACTTTTATGTGCTGTCTTTGTGTGCTGCATTTATGTGCTACATTTGACTATCAAACCATTTCCCTTCTTTTTGATTATGTTAAAGGGGGAGAATAGTTTGATGAGTCAGTGTGACTCATTATGTTGCCATCATCAAAAAGGGGGAGATTGTTGTGCCCCTTGTGCTTTGTTGATGATGTGGTGTTTTAATGATAGCAACATAATTAAGTCACCACTTTGTCTTGAATATGTCTGATCTATTCTGTGTCTGAATTGTGAAGAATGCCTGTGATAAATTGGTTTGTGCTTGATTTCTATTCTGTGCATTGCTTCTCTGCTGATAATGTTCATGTTGTAGTTCATCAAGTCTATACATCCGTCTCACTGTTCACATCCATCAAGTATGTACAGCGTCCATCTCATGTCATATGTGTTTACTTCATTCAGAACTTGGTACACAAAACAGTTTAACTGAGAGCATGGCATAGATTATACACTACACATGTCTGCATGTCTGCATGTCTGTCTTTCATTAATATGGGTTCTGTGCAATGAGTGCGATGACGAAGTTGGAGATTGGGTTGACGCATTGGCTGTCTGTTCACTAGCTGCGTTGACGCAGTGGATCAGCTGGGTTGACGCCATGCTGCTTTGTCTACTTTTTTTTGCTCATTAAGTCTTAAAGTCTGTACAGGGTAGTTCATGCATCACTCTCTTTGCCAAGTGTATACATCGGTCAACATTGCATCTTGTTCGCGAAGTCCATACATTGGGCCATTCATCAAAGTCCATACATTGCATAATGTCTGTCAAACCAATACATTGCACTGCAGATGCATCGAAGGAAAGTATGCACATTGGTCTGTTCATATGAAGTCTGTACATTGGAAGTGTGTACAATGTTCAGTTACCTTCTCATAAAGTCTGTACATCGCCTTCAGACTTTCAATTGTTGAGTCTTTACATGTTTTAAGGTTGACAACACTATGAGCTTTAGTGTCGTTATTTGTTCCATCGCGTGCTGAACACTGCAGCACCTCATGCTGCTTTCTGTGCCACCTCGTGTCGCTCTATCTGTGTCACCCCTATGTCTTCGAGTCTTCTGTATTCGTGTTGTTTCTTCCAAGTCCCCGTGTCTTTCTTGCTTTGTGATTACACTTCGTGCTGTTTCTATGTTTTCATGTTATTTTTGTGTTTGAGTCTACATGTTAATTCTGTGTTTATGTCTTAGTGTTGTTTTTATGTCTTCGTGTTACTTATTTCTATCTTCGTCCAGGTTTCCTCTGATCGCGTGTTTTACTACCGTTTTACCTCGTGTCGTTCTCTCTTACCTCGTGCTGTTCTCATCTGACTTCGTGTCGTTATCTTTGTAGTGTTTGCTTTGATACTATATGTACCTCGTGTCGTTCTTTGTTTATCTCATGTTGTAGTCATCTTATGTACCTCGTGTCATTTTCAGTATAGTGCACCTTTTGCTGTTCTAATGTCTATACATTCATTTCAAAGTTCAAGTCTACACACTTGTTATCACATCTTAAGTCTATACACTAGTGGCTAGCTGTTCAAGTCAATACACTCGTTGGCTAAGTCTTCAAAGTCTATACATTTTATCCTTCTGATTAATCTCCTATGACTGTGTGACAGGTACTGTTCGTGGAGCCTATGAAGAGTGGGGCACGTGATACGAGACTGGCATCTGGCACGTGATCCGAGATGCAGAGGAGCCTCCACGTGGACTGAAGCATTTGGGCGGGAATCGTGGAGAGCACACACTGCCCTAATCTGCTGCTGCTATAAATATGTGTCTTCTTCCTCTGAAGAGGACAGTAGGGTAGAGAGTGACTGAAGTAGAAGCAGCCAGAGCTAAGAGAAGAAGTGCAGAAGAGAAAGAAGAGATAGAGAAAGCTGAGAGCTAGATCGAGAGAGCAGAAGAAGAAAAAGAAAGAGAGACAGTGAGATAGAGAGAGTGAGAAGAAGGAGAAGGCAGAAGCAGTAAGAAGAGGAAGAAGTAAGAAAGAAGAAGAAGAAGAACAAAAGAGAGTTCGTGCTGGGAGAAAGAAAGAAGCAGTAGAAGAAGTTCCTACTGGACCGTGGATCAAATCCAGGCCAGCTAGCTCCTACGAGAGCCACATTTGTTTTTATCTTTTCAGCTTTCTGTTGCTGGGTTTTGTTTTTCTTTTGAACTATTCACCTGCTGTATTTCCGATTCTCTATGGAGAGGTCGGGGTCTCTCCTGTTGGTTCAGGAGAAGGGAGATTGCTATCTCCGGTTGCAAGTAGCTGGGTGCTACTTGTGGGTTCCCTCTGGTTAGAGGAAGGGAGGCTTGTCCTCCGGTTCTGGGCTTGTAGGTTTCAAGTCCAGGGGTCCCTCCGGTTGGGATGAAGAGAGGTCCGAGACCTCTGGTTTGCAGGTGACATAATGTCACTTGTGCTTTCCTCTGGGGTTCAGAGGAAGTGAGACTTGGGTCTCTAGGTTCCCCTCCGGTTTGGAGGGAGGGAGGTTTGGTCCTACGGTTCTGGGCTTGTGGGTAGCAAGTCCAGCGGTTCCCTCCGGGTCTAGAGGAAGAGAGACCGTGTGTCTCTGGTTTCCAAGTGGCTGGGAGTCACTTGGGGTGTCCCTCCGGTTGGGAGGAAGAGGGGAGGTTGTTCCCCTGGTCAAGCTGTTTGGCAGCATTTATTGCAGACTGAGTCTGCTGTGCTAGTGTTACTAGTGGAAGCCTCACTCCGGTTGGGAGTGAGGGGTGGATGTAGGTCTGTTGACCGAACCACCTAAAATCATCGTGCAGTGGTTTGTTTGATCGCCTGCTTCCGCTAGATGCATGCTAGGACCGTGATTTAATTGATTATCTACATCCTAGAATTTAATTGAGTTTGCATATCTTGTTTGATCAATTGTCTACTGATCTAGTTGTTATCATCTCATGCGAATTTTAAATTGGGTAGAATTCTTTGAACGATCCATTCACCCCCCCCTCTGGATCAGTGTTTATCAATCGTACCTAGCTAGCAGTATGTTCTAAAGCGGAATTTAGGCAAACTTCAGTTAAGCTAAATGAAGAGTGCTAAGCAAAGGGTCGACCCATGAAAGCCATTCACCATATCTTATATCGAAAGCTAGACATAAGTATGAGCGATATAATCAATGAAGCTAAGCAAAGGATACCAGCACACACAGTTCACAAGCAATCACACAAATACAATGCACACACGATTTTTAGGTGGTTCGGTCAACGACCTACATCCACCCCACACTCAACCGAGTGTGGCTTCCTGCTGCGCAGCACAGCTTGCGTCCGCTGGGCTTTACAGCTTGGCCAAACAATCCGCTGATACACAGCTTCGCTGGGCACTACAGCTTGCCGACCAGAGGATCTGATCCTCTACAACCGCTGGGGAAATACAGCTTAACCCGTCCAGTGGAGACTACCACTGCAAGACCGCTGACACACAGCTTGAAGAAACAATATTCGGAAATGAAAGATAGAATCAAAATGAAAATAGAAAAACTTAAAAGCAATATAGCTCTAAGAGCAAAGCTCAGCTCTGGTTTTGAACCACGAGACTGAGATACAAACACTCTCACTCTCAATCAGCTCTCTCTCAGCTCATCTCTCTCGATCTCTTCTTCTCTCGTTTTCTTCTTCTCTATTTCTTTTCTTCTTCTTCTCTGTATCTTCTTCTTCTCTCTTTTCTCTCTGTGGATTGAAGGCTCACTGCTGCTGAGTGTATAGACTTTCTCTTCTTCTCCTTCAATCTGTCTTCTTCTGTGGAAGAAGACTTGTTTATATAGCAGCAACAGCAGCAGGCGTGTGCTCTCCATGTTTCCCGCCCAACAATTTGGACCATGTGGCAGCATCCAATGGAGTGTCAGTACACGTGTCCTCATCTAGATACCTTGTCCTTCTCGGATCACGAGCTAGGTACCTCGGATCACGTGCCCTTCATTTGTCTCTTCAGTCCCTGTCAGACAGATGAAACGAAGTCATCAGTTTAAGTCTAAAACCCTGTACAGACTCTGAAGAATGCAAAGCATTGTATAGACTTTGCTGTGAAGGCGAAAGCAATGTAGAGACTTCAGACTACAGGCTTTACAAACACGAATGCAGTGTATAGAGTTAATGCATGTAAAGGCTTCAAAGAAGGAAATCAGTTTATAGACTTAATGCACGTAAAGGCTTCATGCGAAGGAAAAACCAGTGTATATACTTGAGGAGTTGACGCTGCATGAAGCACTGAGTTGACGCTGCATGAAACACTGAGTTGACGCTGCATGAAGCATGGTGTTGACGCTGCATGAAGCATGGACAGTGTACAGACTTTACCCACTGTATGGAATTCATGTAATGCAAATGAATGTGAAGACTTCAGTGTATAGACTTTAGAAGATGAGTGCAATGTATAGACTCCATGAGACTCTAGTGCAGACAGACGATGTATAGAGTTCTCAGTTCAGCCGTCAGTGTATAGACTTGAAAGTCTTGAAGCCAATGTATAGACTTGAAAAGCTAAAGGGCTGTACAGACTTCGAAGACAAGGGCCGATGTATAGACTTGCCAAACAGTCCAGTGTATATACTTTATGCAAGGAGGCCAATGTGTAGACTTGAAATACAGGCTTGCCACCGACCAGTGTGTGAACTTGCTCAGCCTGAGGCACAGTATGGACTTCAACTCTGCATATCGAATGTATGGACTTCAAGTATGAAGACCATTGAATAGACTTTGGATTCGAAGACAATGTGCACACTTTGAGTTTGAAGACCAATGTCCAGACTTCAAGTAACACTGTGGATGTACAGACTTGATGGAGCGAAGCGATGTGTAGACTTGAAGCTCCTGAAGCAATGTATAGACTTCAAAGATCACTGTGGATGTACAGACTTCATGGAGCGAAGTGATGTGTAGACTTGAAGCTCTTGAAGCAATGTACAGACTTCAAAGATGTTGACGAGTCAATGTACAGACTTGATGAAGCGAAGCCAATGTACAGACTTAATGTGTAGCTGAAGCCTTGAACGTAGGAATAGGCTGGAGTGTATAGACTTCAGGCTTCAGAATCGAATGTTCAGACTTCGCCTAAGAAACGTAGGGAAAGTCCCCAGTGTATAGACTTTGCCTTGAGCGAAAGGTAAGTGATGAATGTATAGACTTTCACGATGTGTAGACTTGAATATGTGAAAGCTACAGTGAAAGAGTGTATACACTTGACCAGATCAAGGGCAATTCGGATGTACAGACTCTGAGGTTCAAAGCCAACGGCTGTACAAACTTAGAATATTAAGACTGATGTACAGACTTCATGCGTTGACACTGTACACACTTAGCGAGTTGACACTGTACACACATCCAATGAAGTGCATTGACGCTGTAACATGAGCCAGTGAGATGCGTTGACGCTGTACACACTTAACCAATTCAAATGAAATGCAGTGTGTGGACTTTATCTGAAATGGACGATGTATAGACTCAATCGATATGAGAGTTTCGAGTGTATAGACTCAGTCTAAACAGGTCTTCTAGAGGAGTCGACCCATCCTCTGATGTGTCGACCCATGACAGTGAGAAATGCAGAAAGTAGTGTATTAAATGCAAAGAACACATAGTCAATCTGATAGAGCAATTTCATCAAATCAAAAGCAGTTGTCAATCAATCAAAACAATGGTGTTGCCAATGAAATAAAGCAAGTGTCAACATCATCAACATAGAGGGGTCACAATAATAATAACCAGCTAGACCCAGAAAGCTTCTTACTTCTGATACAGTCATTGGCCGACTCCAATTCTTGACAGCTTCTACCTTAGAAGGATCCACATCAATACCTTCTTTTGAAATAATGTGGCCTAGGAATGAGACTTCCTTGAGCCAGAATTCACACTTATTGAGTTTGGCATAAAGCTTGTGTTCTCTAAGTGTTTGTAAAGCTATTTTCAAATGTTGTTCATGTTCCTCTTTCGTCTTGAAATATATCAAGATGTCATCAATGAAGACGACGATGAACTGGTCCAGATATGGCTGGAAGACATTGTTCACAAGTTGCATGAATGCTGCTGGGACACTAGTTAACCCAAACGGCATCACTACGAATTCATAGTGGCCATAACGACTTCGAAAACCCGTTTTATAAATGTCCTCTTCTTTAATTCTAAGCTGATGATACCCTGATCTGAGGTCTATCTTAGAGAAATATTCTGCTCCCGAAAGCTGATCGAAGAGCTCATCAATACGCGGCAACGGATACTTGTTTTTAATTGTGAGTTGATTCAGTCGCCGATAATCGATGCATAGCCTGAGAGAACCATCCTTCTTCTTGACAAATAGAACCGGCGCACCCCAAGGGGATGTGCTAGGTCTGATGAAGCCCTTGTCCAGAAGTTCCTGCAACTGCTTCTTCAATTCCTTGAGTTCTGTGGGGGACATCCTATAAGGGGCTATAGAAATAGGTGCTGCTCCTGGAATAAGTTCAATAGTGAAGTTCACTTCCCTCTCGGGCGGTAAACTGGTTAATTCGGACGGAAACACATCGGGGAACTCATTTACAATAGGAATGTTCGCTAAGATAATCTCCTTAGACTCAGTGATAATTACGGAAGTAAGAAAAGCTTCACATCCTTGCGAGATAAGTTTGCAAGCGTGAAGAGAAGATATGATAGTAGGATGTTTCTTGTACTTGATGCCAAGAAAAGATAATCTTCGAAGACCGGGCTTTCGAAAAGATATAATCCTATTTCGGCAATTGATATAAGCATCATGATCTACAAGCCAGTCTACCCCTAAAATGGCATCATAACCTTTCATGTCAAGGCATACTAGGTTTACGGGGAGATTATGACCTTCTACTATCACTTCGCTACCAGGATAATAGTTGGTAAGCTTTACATCAAGTGGTATCAGAGCAAGTTCACAACTTGTCTCTATCAAGTTGGTCCTAGGGCATGTTTATGCATTTAGAGTCTTCGGTTGCATCTTTTGGTTCCTAGCATGGCCACCTCTTACCAACCTCACCAATCGGTCCTCTCCATAAGTCCAAATCACCAAAGGATGCCTACCACTAACACACATAACCTCCCGGGCCATGTCAACTACCTCATGAAGGCCTTGACCCATGCCAATGAGCAGCTTGATAACATATCAGGTAGACTCAACCAACTTGGAGAAAATAGGCCCGCCCCAAGGACAGACGATAGAATGGTCCCTTTCCCACTTCCCACCTTTGATGGAACCTCTCCTAGAGAATATTTAGATTGGGAAGCTACAATGGACCAATACTTCACTTGGTATCATATATCCGAGGATGAAAAGGCATTGGTTGCCAAAATACAACTTACCAAACGGGCGGAAACTTATTGGATGCAAATTGTTGGGCTAAAGATACTTAGAAGGGAAACTCCCATCACCACTTGGAAGGACATGAAGGAGCAACTTAGAGCAAAATATATGTCCCCTTCCTACCCGGGTTACCAAAACTCGAGGAGCACTCTCACTCCTCCAAACCCACCCGTCCAAACCCTTACCACTAGAACCCAAGTCTCCAAGGCCTCCACCTCCCCACCTAATCTCATGAGGGCCCCCACACCCCAACCAAAACCTCCTTCACTAACCTACACTAGTCAAGCCTCTTTAGCCCCCACTTCCACCCCAAATGATCCCAAGGGCAAGAGACCCCTAACTGACCCAATTCCCTCCATGGTGACCACCACTCATCCAACCCTCACCATTAAAACCCATGTGGACACCGTGTCCACCCCTCCACCAAGGCCCATAATGGCCACCATCCCCAAACCCAAAACCCCTCACCCAACTCACCTCCCGCTTCCTACACCAATCTTTCCCCAACCTAGGCCTCCTCTACTTCCCCTTCCAATCCAAGTCCACCCTTGCCCACCACCCCAAGTGCACCATGCTCCAGCTATCACCAATTCTCCCGCATTAGACCTACCCAACCCATTAACACTAGGAATTGAAACCTCCACAACCCTCCACATGGGAGTATATGCTAGTCCGGAACCCATTCCCACCCATAAGGAAGCCCAAGATCACACCAATGGTAAGGAAAAGCCTCAACCCTTTACCACTTCAAATAGCCCAGATCCTCAAGAGTCACCCACCTTCACCATGAATGAGCATATACTCCAATGGCTCAAGCAAGGACCCACCCTTCCTAACTCACCCCCACCTCTCTCACCTTTGGGTTATCCATCCCAAATTATTCCCCTGCACTCCTATCACACCACAATCCAATCCTACTATGAGGTAGAAGATTGGGATGATCTCCTCAAAGGTCTAAAGTGGCAATCAGACTTGACTTCTTTATTGGTCCTAGGAGCGGACCAACCCAAGAGCCTTAACCTCATCCATCCATGTATTGGGTCTATCTCCTCGGTTTGCACTATTGGTTGCTACACTAGTGACATCCTTTTCCTTCTCCCCATAGTGGAAGAGCCCATCCTGGTCCACTCCCCTACCATTGTGATTCCTAAAACCTTGACCAACCAGCCCACCCCTTACACTGGCCCAACCATTCCACTAGAAGAAGACGGCTCATCACCTTTTGAGGACCTTGAGGACATGGAGCCCCTTGGTAACCAACTTTATGATCCCTATGATCCATTCCAATGGGAGTCAAGGAACCCGAGTAACCCAACCACCTTAACTACCACCTACCTTTCCCTACCCCAACCCACCATGTTTGATCCAATCCACACCATCCCAGACCCAGGTTACACCATGGGAACCATGACTTTGGGTGGTATACACCTAGGGATAGAGGAAGTGCCCCATCTCATGATATCCACCTTTCAAGACCCCTTCGACCCATTCCAATGGAAGTCCAAAGGCCCACACATAGGAGACATCTTGGTCACAAGAGTGCATAAGTCTTGGCATACAACACCACTTGGCATGATTCATAAGTCGGGTACATTCATTTACATCACCCACATGTCAAGTAGGAAGCATAAGTGGACCGTATTTGGATGTATTGGCCCACCCTCATTCATCATAAGTCTTAAGTATGAGAGGAGCATACATGGATGTCCAGGTCCCCCGACATTTGTCATACCCATGCATAAAAGGTTCATCTATGGATGTCCCGGCCCCCCTGAGTCTGTCACAATCTTCATAGCATCAAAGCATGATCGATCTACATGTGGCTGCCCCGGACCACCTTTGCATACCAAACATTGCCCACTCACATCGCATCATCAAGCATGGCATATGCATCCAAGCACATATCAAGCAACAAGCGGTGATATTCACAACAAGCTAGCAAAAACTCATGAGCGCCACTTGGAATTCCAAGTTGGTAACTTGACGATGATGGCTTTGGAGTGGCTCTACTTTAGGGTCACCTCCAAATTGAGGGCACGAGGACTTGGACCTTGCCAAGTTCCGAGTGGCTTTGGCAACCCGGCTTATGGGTTGAACTTCCAAAAGAGTTTTGGGATTCTCCCCATCTCTCATGTGGCGGATCCAGCACCCTCTTAGGGCACCGCGGTGGATCCTAGTGAGTGCCTCGAGCTTACGCCTACCCTTGTGAGAGACACCCTCGGAGTGCCACCACAAATAGCCTGAGAGCCCGACGTGAGCACACAGCAGCAATACTCGGCAAGCAAGATCCCATCGCCAGCATGAGGGTATGACCGAGCTACTTTGTCGAGATGAAGCGCCGTTCCCCGACTATGGTCGCGGGTTGAGTATGGAGATCGTGGATCGCCCAGAGCCGCAGTTCGATATACTACTTCCCTGGTGGACCCATACTCGATGGGGTCGAGTTTTCCCCACCCCGGGGGTATGATGAGGGCATCCCTTGCCCCTCCACATTTTCTCCGGACTCGGATTGTTCGTCGGCAAGCGCCATTATGTTCCTCAAGTGTTTGTGAGTCGAGTCATGTAATTTTATTATTTTTTATTTGAGTCTTAATCATGTAATTTTCCCTTTATTTGAGTCATGTACCTAGGTTAGAAGGTTATCTACCAATGTCCTAAGTCATTGTGTTGTTTAGATAGGCTACTGGGCCCATCTCATTGGGCTAGGCCCATGGACACCCCCTTCCCTTCGGTTATTAGTCATTGTGTCTTTTGTTAGGGTCCTTTGTGAAAAAGTCAGGTGCCTATAAATAGGCCACCCCACTCCTCATATGTAACAATTTTGATGAATATTGAAGAAATCCCCTTTCAAGTCTCTCATTATCTCTCTCTCTCTCTCTCTCTCCCTCCACCCCAATTTTCAGAATTTTCTCTCTCCTCCCCATTTACCTCTCATTAACTCCCCTCCCCTCATTCAATCACCTTCCCAACCACCCCATCTCCCACCTACCCCATTTAAACCTCTCCCCTTCCCCATAACCCTCTTTATTCCACCCCCTAGTCCCAAGAGAGCTCCACCCAATCCCCACTCCACCTTCCAACCCCCAACTACCCATTTCCCTTCCCCAAACCTCACTCCACCTTCCCAAGACACCTCTTCCCATCCCCAAGACCACCATTGATCACTCCCCATCAAAGAAAATTCAAACTCACATTCCCTCCACCCACTTGTGCCTCCCTCACAGCCCAAATTCGTAGCTCCTCTCTCACCCTCTAAAAACACCCCATTCCAGACCCCATTCTCCCTCTCCCACACCTTAGAACACCCCCTCCTAGGCCCCCTCACAACTAGGGGTCACTCCCACACCTATTCACCCCCATTTTCACTTCCATTTACCCCATTTCTCCCACCACCTTCCACCTACAGTTCGCAGGTTGTAGGTGGCAGAAGTCCAGCGACTTGCAGAAGGGGTCACATCGTCATCCTGAGGCTTCTGAAGGCGCTTCATACATCGTTGGAATCGTCTTTGAGTCCTCTTTCCAAAAGAGGTGGTCCCGCATCTATCCGAGCTCGGAGCTGTGCGGTGGAGCAGATCTTGTGCGACTGTGCAATCTTCCCCAGGCTGAAGACCAGAAAGCATTTGGAAGTTTCACCACGGCCAACCTAGCAAGAATCAGAGCTCAGTTTCTTCATAAAAATTCTTATTCTCTGAATCCTCTTTCATCCCCAGAAAGCGGAGCTCCATTTGGCATTCGAATCTGGGAGATATCATTTTTCTCCCCCGAAGTATACGTTCTGTCCTCCCACAGTCTGCAGCGACCCTTCACCGGTGATCTGAGGCTACCGGCCAACCTTGGCATCGGTTGGCTTCCCCGTTAACTTTTCTGCGTAGAAGACTCGACAGCCGAACCAACGGCTTTGACGGCGCTCGATTTGGAGTTTGGGAGCAGTCGTGGCATTGCTGTCAATCTGCTGCTGGGAAACTGTTCCTGTCCGAACCAGAGACAGAGCTCCTGTTCAACTATTGACCTCGGCCAGCTCGTGAGGGATCTGAGTGTTAATTTTGGAGGGCTGAGACTATTACCAGTTAGCTGTCATCTCCAAGAAGAAGGACCTCATTCGGCCTCCGAAGCTTCCAGTTACCATTTTCTTTGTCGGGGTGTGTCGTCTGCCCCCTGTGGGTCCAGGTTTGACCTGCCCCTGCTCATCCGGCTACCTCGTTCATCTCCGACCTCCGATTGGGGCCCAGTCAATTCCTGCTCGAAGCTACTCCGAAATCGATCATGTCACCGCCAGGCTCGTCTCATTTGGAGTTCAGGAGCGTCCGTGGTGCCTTCTGCAACTCACTGTACCTGTTCTGCACCAGCCAGAAGAGGAAATTGCTGACCTGTTCTAGTCGCCGGTCCGACCAGCCCTGAGTTTCAGAGCTCCTGCCAAAATTCAGACACCATCCCTGTCCTGTTGGAGAACTTTTGGCGCAGGTTTCATCAAGATCCAAGCTCCGTGGAATTTTTGGTAGCATCAACACCGCCTCACTATCCGGCGAACCTGCAGATTGGCAGAACCGGCGGGATTCGACAAGTCGGGTTCCTTCGCTTAATTCCCCCACCCCGCTTGGCCGGCTGAAGGCCCCTCCCTGCGTGGAGGTAGTTTTGAATGTAATAAGCCTAATCCCTACCCCAATATCCCCCCCCCCGTGCATGGGGTGTAGTTCATGTACTTATTAAGTCGCAGGTTTGAAGCTTCAATCGACGCGGCGTGCGGGTACATACCCTCGCCTCCCCGCTCGCCCCGTCTCCGGCCGGAGTCGGCGTCTTCATGCCGGCTAGGTGAGCCTCGGTCCCTCTCTTACTGGTTAATCACTTGCTTAGCTTAGTATTATTGCTATTGCTTCATCGGACGGAGAGTGAGAGTTCGGCCCAAATTGCTAGTATCGTGAGTGGCCACCGCGGGCAAGTTGAGAGTGAATCCACTTAACCCACACCCTTGGTGTGTTGGCCGCCCATGATTTGGGCATCCTGGGCCCATTTGGGATTCTTCCCAAGCTAGCCAACCATTGGAGCCTCAAGGTCCCGCCTCGGACCCTCTCCAACATCGCCTAGTCGCCATCGGGCACTAGTGTGCGCCATACGGGTGAGCTCGCTAGTGTGAGTCCGCTGCTCAAACTTGTATGCTTGCAAAAGAGGTCCAAGGCGGTTTACATCAGCTTGTGTTCTCTAAGTGTTTGTAAAGCTATTTTCAAATGTTGTTCATGTTCCTCTTTCGTCTTGGAATATATCAAGATGTCATCAATGAAGACGATGATGAACTGGTCCAGATATGGCTGGAAGACATTGTTCACAAGTTGCATGAATGCTGCTGGGACACTAGTTAACCCAAACGGCATCACTACGAATTCATAGTGGCCATAACGACTTCGAAAAGCCGTTTTATAAATGTCCTCTTCTTTAATTCTAAGCTGATGATACTCTGATCTGAGGTCTATCTTAGAGAAATATTTTGCTCCCGAAAGCTGATCGAAGAGCTCATCAATACGCGGCAACGGATACTTGTTTTTAATTGTGAGTTGATTCAGTCGCCGGTAATCGATGCATAGCCTGAGAGAACCATCCTTCTTCTTGACAAATAGAATCGGCGCACCCCAAGGGGATGTGCTAGGTCTGATGAAGCCCTTGTCCAGAAGTTCCTGCAACTGCTTCTTCAATTCCTTGAGTTCTGTGGGGGACATCCTATAAGGGGCTATAGAAACAGGTGATGCTCCTGGAATAAGTTCAATAGTGAAGTTCACTTCCCTCTCGGGTGGTAAACTGGTTAATTCAGACGGAAACACATCGGGGAACTCATTTACAATAGGAATGTTCGACAAGATAATCTCCTTAGACTCAGTGATAATTACGAAAGTAAGAAAAGCTTCACATCCTTGCGAGATAAGTTTGCAAGCTTGAAGAGAAGATATGATAGTAGGATGCTTCTTGTACTTGATGCCAAGAAAAGAGAATCTTCGAAGACCGGGCTTTCGAAAAGATATAATCCTATTTCGGCAATTGATATAAGCATCATGATCTACAAGCCAGTCTACCCCTAAAATGGCATCATAACCTTTCATGTCAAGGCATACTAGGTTTGCGGGGAGATTATGACCTTCTACTATCACTTCGCTACCAGGATAATAGTTGGTAAGCTTTGTTCCAGAACCTAAGGGTGTTGAAATAGTAAGATCTGAAGGTAAGGGAACTGATGCGATTGGTAATATTTTAGCAAAAGTAGCGGAGATAAAAGAATGAGAGGCACCAGTATCCAATATCACAAATGCAGGACTAGAACAAATTTGAAGAGTACTTTCCATAAGCCCATCATCCCTGGGCACTTCCTCTCCTTCTAGAACGGAATTGAGGCGAGCCTGCATCCTGCGTCCTCCACCAGATGACTGGTCCTTCATAAGGGGGCATTCCGGCATGCGATGCTCCCTGCTTCCCCAACGTAAACAAGCGCCGAGACGCTTCCAACACTCCTCAGCCGAATGGCCGAATTTTTCACAAAATGTGCAAGCCGTGGCGACCTGCTCCTTCTTCTCCTTGACTTTCTTTTGCTTATGGGAACTTCCACCATTCCCATTCCTGGATCTCTTCTTACTATCATGACTTTTGTAAGGCTCCGTGATGTTGAATTTCTCTTTCTTATAACGCCGATCAGAGCGTCGGCTTGATTCTTCTCATTTCCCTTTCAATTTTTTGACCTTCTCTAAGGTACGCCCGCTGAACCATCTCCGCATAAGTACGCATGTTTTGGGTCCCGAGCTGCTGAATGAAACCGAGTCGTAACCCATCCATAAACCGATTTGCCTTGAGTAGGCCTTGAGAATTACAGTTCATATTCGGCAACCGTCATCATTCCTTGCCGAAGAGCGGGGAACTTTATAGCCTTTCGTTCCTTTACGTGCTCGGAAAAGTACTTGGCACGGAACAGGGTAAGAAAACCATCCCATGTATGAGGTGCATTGGCCGGAGGTGCCGGAACCGACTTCCACCATGTGCGAGCATCTTTGTTGAGTTAAAAGGTTACGAGGCGCACCTTCTCCTGATCGGTGCATTGAATTACATGAAATATGCGATTCATTTCGTCTTTCCAATTTTCTGTCTCGTCGGGATTAGACGAACCATAGAATCGTGGAGGATTTAAACTCTGGAAATTGTGATGTAGGTCACCAGCCCTTGCCCCTGCGCCACCTTGCGCTATGGTTTGCAATGCCTGAGTAAGGCCGGCAACTTTTTATTTCATACCATCCCAATCTACACGATGAGCCATTTGTAAAATGAGGTACCTGAGATGAAAATAACAACTTGTTATTTCTCACGAAATTTAGAGAAATAATCTTAACGCTAATTAATTATCTTATCCTGGGCTCTACCCAATTCTCACATGGGTATGGAAATTTCTTCCTTAGTTTATAGATAGGGGTCCTTAAACCTTGGACTTTTCTTATGACATGACTCTTCTTCCTAAGTCCTGAGACTTAGGCTATGATACCAACTTAACTGTCACACCCCGAGCCTTTATTACAGCGAAAGAATAACTCGGGGAGCGCGAACAGCCGGCATGGTAAGCCTCTTGCAAGCAAGAACGATCAGAGCGCAAGACAATCACACACATAAATGTAATTGCACAATATATATTCAAACTCCAATTTTATTTCATTATTAACTCAAGTACAACCACTAATTCAACTTCCAGTAGGTACTAGACTCAAGAAATATAAAAATTACATAGACTCAATCTAAACAATATAGACTTTCCTAAGTCTTCACTCTCATCTTGACAATACATTCATTCGCTCTCGGACCCGCTACTTGTATAACCCGAATCCGAATTTGAATCACTTTCATCTCCTGAAAAGATTGGAAATAGGCAATGAGCACACTTGCCCAGTAGGTATCTTCGCATCAACATGAAGGCACTATTAAAGTAATTAACAATTTAGCTCTAAAGAATAAGGTAAAAATCATGCGAATGCGATCAATCATGCGATTAAACCAAAGTAACAAGATGATCATGTAAGTTAGAATGAGAGCAAGTACCAACTAGCAAGAATGTAACAAGAATATGATATTGGCCTTTCATGAACAAGAATATATCGAGAATATACTAGCAAGCCACATAATCATCACTCCAGTATCTTTTGCTTATGAGCAAGTACTTCGTGAATTTCTGTGGAATATCAAGCAAGAAAGTCATGTACAAGAATGTCATGTCGTGCCGTGGAATTTCACTTATTTATAGAGAAAGTACTCCCAGCGCAATGCGACGCCAGTAGCATCATACCCCATGGTTTATAAAATAGTATGTTTCCGATAATTAGCCTAGGGGACTAGCATAGAGCCCTTGAACACAATCAGTGCTCGATCGCATCTTCAAGTATAAATCAAGCTTTTTCCACACATGTAACAATAAAGTATGGCCTAGAATATAATGAGTTCAAATAAGCACATGATAACAATAATTCAATGAATTAATGCTTCAATAAGAATCATGAGAAATCAAGAATGACTTAAGCAAGGTTATGCTTATGGAAATAAATCGGTAGCATAACGATACGTTCTTTATCTTCCATTCATTATATTAAGTTTTTTGATCAATATGATAAGTTCTAGATCATTAATAGTCCATCTAGAAACCTTGGAATATCAACCCTTGATCCACCTTGGGTTAAAATACTCAAGCAGTGTGACGGTCGTGTACTGGGCCGTTACATGATGTGACGCTCTAGTATTGGGCTATTACATTACTCTGAATCTAGAACCAAGAAATCAGACTCAGTGGAATGTGACGGTCGTATATTGGGCCGTTACTTGTGCCTGACGGTCCAACATAGAGCCGTTACATTACTGATAACCAAAAATATCGATAGTGTAATCTAATCAATGGGCTTTAGTGGTACAACCAACTCGGCGTCCTAGTGGGAATCCCTGGCTCGCGGAGAATTACGGAGGCCTTGAAACAAGATTTCCTAGTCCATTGGAAGGAATATCTAATAGAGAGGTCCTCATGTCCAAGAATAATGTTCCTATAGTACAAAGTGAACTAATGGACAACATACCGGAATATGTGCCATATACTTAAAGAAATGACTCTATAGATAGGAAAGAATGTGCAACATTATGAAACCAAGATAAAACTCCGTCAATACAACTTTGGAAAATCATGATTTAGAATACAAAACTATATAGTTTTATCCAATGAAATTAGCATAACTTAAAATAACCTAAGACACATTAATCATGCAATTTGATTATGAATCAAAAACTAAACTCAAAGTCATGATAATAGGTCCAAACTTAGGTATCTAAGCTTATTTATAAGTAAACATAACTGGTTATTATTCTGCCTTGGGCTGGTAGAACACAGGGGTCTGATGGTCTAGGATAGGCGTGTTATAGTGTGTGATAGTTTATCGAGGGGCCGTTATAGTGGTGTAACGCTCCTGCTAGGGTGTGTCAGAGACAATAGAATAAATAAAATACAACAGGCTGTGACGGTCTATCGTAAGGCTATTACATTCATGTGGCGGTCTTACGTTGGTGCGTCAAAGAATCTGTTGGCAGTAAACTAAGTAAAGGTTTATGAAAACATAACATGCCTGGGAATCAACATACTACCACTGTCCTAGTCATGAAAATGAAGTATAGGCCAACTATATGCATAGGTTTAGTGAATAGACAAGACAATTCTTTTTTAATTTCTATTTAGGGCTAAGAGATGCATGAATGTATAAAACTGTGAAATCATGAAATTCTTAGTCTATAATGCATGAAATCAAGCACAATCGGAGGGCTTTTATTCCTAACAAGTTATTTTTGCCAATCATGAGATAACCTACCTCTTCTAAAACCTTTAAACTTCGAATTTGATGCTAGGTGCTACCCTTAGTCCCTTGTACTTCTTGTGATAAATCAGCAACTTCAATCTGCTCTATTTCCTCAGCCTCTTGACCTAAGGATGTGAAATTTTGAGGGTAAGAAGATGAAACTATTGAGAACAAAAAGTTCTAAAGGATCGTACTCTAATTACCTCATTTAGACGTCCTAATCTCTGGATCTTCAGGGGACTTGCGTTCAAATTCCTGGGTTGCTAAGGTTGAATCAGCAACTTTGGAAGCTTCTATCTCCTTAGTTGCTTTATCTCCTAGCACGAAATTTGGAGAACCATTAGTCTAAAGTATACTAAACAAAAGCTTCTAAAGAACTTACCCGAATTTATGACTCCTTACCTTGATTCATCACGAGCCAAAAGTAAGGGTCGCTCAGTTCAGAACTAGGTCCTATTTATAGGGTTTTGACTAGGGTTTGACTAGGGTTTAAAGATTAGATCGATTCTAGAGTCCTTAATTTGCCAGAACCTAATCCCTAAGAGTCCTTAGTAATGTTATAAGCTCTCCCAAGTCGATCTCTTGTAGATAGGATTTCAAAGTTCCAATCTTTTTGCAATTTTCTCACCTTACAGAATCTGCAGGATGTAATGGTCTTGTCTAAGTGCGTTACAACGCTGTGGCGATCGCCTGATAGACCGTTACATTCAACGTATATAGAGTTTTAATTTAATCAAACCCTTTTATTCATTTATCCACATAATTATCTTATATAAATAGTATTTATCCTAAAAATACGTGAATAAGCTAATTACCCTTCTAGAATATGGGCCAAACTTTATGGGCTTAGTCCATTAACCTTTTGGATAATAATTAGATAGGCTAGGTTAACTAATTAGCCTAATCGAGCCTTATAATGACTTATTAATCTAATAATCCTTCATTAATTTATTTAGGCCTTTATAATTTCTAGAAAACTATTTTATAATACAAAAATTATATATATAAATTCTGGGGTACTACAGCGGATATGCTGAGTTCCAAGTTGTTGGATAAATCCGGGTCTTTAACCATCCATAAATCGGTTGGCTTTCAATAAATCTATGCTTACCAAGTGAGGAGCATAAGGTGCTAGTCGAGAGAATTGTAATTCATACTCTGCCACGGACATCGTGCCTTATTTTAAGGAGGCAAATTCCATAGCCTTCCTCTCCTTTACATGCTCGGCGAAGTACTTGGCTCGAAAAAGTGTAAGAAAACCCTTCCATGTATGAGGTGCATCTGCAGGTGGTGCCGGAATAGATTTCCACCATGTACGAGCATCCTTATTGAGTTGGAACGTGGCAAGTCGAACTTTCTCTTGGTCGATGCATTGCATGACATCGAATATTCGATTCATCTCATCGACCCAATTTTTCGCTTCATATGGGTTAGAAGATCCAGAAAATCGTGGGGGATTTAAACTCCCAAAGTTGCAATGTAGGTCTCTAGCTCTTGCTCCTGCGCCTTCTTGTGCCATGGTTTGCAATGCTTGTGTCAGACCCGCAATAGTTTCTTGCATACCATTCAAGTCTACGTGATGAGCCATTATAATAAGAATAAGGTACCTGAGAAGAATAATGAATTTGTTAATTCTAAGGGAATAAGTGTGTTTATGCTTAGAAATAATTCTAATAACTATCTCATCCCAAGTTCTACCCAATCTCCTCTCACAGGTTGGAGATTTTTTTCTTTCCTAGTTTCATAGGTATGGGTCCTTAAACCTTGGACTTAACCTATGACATGACATATTTTTCCCTAGGACTTCTAGGTCCTAGGCTCTGATACCACTTTAAATGTCACGTCCCGATATTAATGTACAGCGAAAGATATTCGAGAACGTGAATAGCCGGCAAGAGAAGCCTCAAGTGACAATAATAATCAGAGCGCAATCATTCACACATAAGATGAATGGAGACAATAATTGATCAACAAGCTGACTTTTATTGAAAAAAACAATCTAGTACATGATCTTGACTCATTGACTAACTGGACTCAATAAAGTAAAAATTACACATTTCACTCTTGACTAGACATAACTATGTTTTCTCTCGAACCATCAATCACTCTCGGATCCATCGCTAGAATAATCCGAATCCACCCCGCTAGAATTTTCTGAAAAAGATTGCAAAGTAAAGTCATGAGCACACTTGCCCAGTAGGTATCTTCGTATCAACATGATTGGCAATGTTAAAGTTATTATCATTTTAGTTCTAAAATGCTAGATAAAACATGCAAGTATGAAGAATCACGTGGATCAAAGAAGTAACATCATAGCACGATAAGATCATGATGAGAAATGACATGTGAACAAGATCGAGTTGAATATGGCAAGAACGTAAATTAGCCTTTCACGAACAAGAATGTGCTTGCATGCATCAAAAACGTACTTTCACTTTCACTTTTCACTTTTCATAACCATAAAGGTTATGCACTAGAATGTCTTGTAACTAGCATGTAGCAATTCAATCAAGAGAGAGTCTCGCAAGAATTTCGTAGATTTTCACTTATTTATAAAGAAAGTAATCCCAGCGCAATGCGACGCCAGTAGCATCATGCCCCATGGTTTAAAGTATGTTTCCGACAATCAGCCGAGGGGACTAGCATAGAGCCATTGAACACAATCAGGGCTCGAACCGCATCTTCACGTATAAATCAAGCTACTTCCACGTTTATAATAATAAAGTATGGCCACTAAGTCAATTCCAAATAATAAGCTTCATGATGCAGTAACCAAAAATAAGAATGCTTCTATTGAGAATAAGAGATTTCAATAAACATATTGATAACAAGGTTATGCCGTGGAAATAAATTGGCAACATAATGGTACATTTCTTAACTTTTACAATTTACTTAGGTATCTTTGAAATAATGTGACAGGCTCTAGATAATCAATTGGACTATCTAGGATCATAGGAATATTAACCCCTGGGTCAAACCTTGGGTTCACTGTACTCAGGAATTAGCGGTCGTTTACTGAGCCCTTTCTTGAAGAAATCGGTCTAGTTCTAAACCGTTAAAGACAAGACTGTTCGATATTTGAAAAAAAGATTATCTGGAGTCTTTAGCGGTCAAAGAAAGAACCGTCAAGGATCCGTTAGCGGTCTAGTTATGGCCCACTAGCAGTCTGTGGCGGTTAATTATTGGGCCCCTGAGTTCCAGAACATAAAACACCAGTATAAGTGCTTTCTAGACAATAGGTTTTAATGGTACAACCAACTTGGCGTCCTAGTAGGAATCCCAGGCTCGCGGAGAATTACGGAGGCTTTGAAACAAGATTTCCTAGTCTATTGGAAGGAATATCCAAAGGAGAGGTTATCAAGTCCAAGATTATGTTCTTAATGTGCAAAGTGTAACAAATGGTCATATAACGGGATATATGACATGTACTTATAGAAATGACTGTATAGTTGAGAAAAGAGATCATGAAACAGCGATCAAGATAAACCATGAGTTATCTAACTTTAGAAACATGTATTTAATACAAAAGTATATGACTTTGGCAAGAAATTAACTTATGTTAAAAATAATCCCTAGTATAATAAAGAACATGAAATCACTATTATGAATCAATAATTAAAACTTAGAGTAGTAAAATAACATTATAGTAGGTTGGTATATAGTTAACTAGGCTTATTTATCAGCTAGATGGACTGTTCTTAAATTTTTCTCTGGTTGACAGAAAATAGAACATTGGCGGTCTATATTAGAGCCGTTACAGAAAGTTGGCGATTTATCGTGAGGCCGCCAGAGGGACTTTAACGGTCTATTTCTGGTCCGCCAAAAGTTTCATAAAAATCGAGTTTACACAGTATCTAGCGGTTTATCGTAGGGCCGCTACACAAGGTTTGCGGTCAAAGACTAGGCCGCTAGAGAACGTCTGATAATAAAACTAAAATAAGAAGAACTATGTCTAAAACACATCTTGTCTGGAAATCAGCATTTATAAACTTCCCTATCATGATAGAACGAAGGTTAAGCTAACAATATGCATAGGATTCATGTATTATGACAAAGAGGATTATTTTAGTTCATTTAGGGCTAAGAAAGATGCATGGATGTGTAAATCCTATTAAAACATGAAATTCTCCATACACAATACCTGAAATCAAGTGCAATAATTGAGCTTTTAATCTTAGAATGATATTTTAGCCGTCCATGAGATGACCTACCTCTGGTAACACCTCTAGACTTTGAATTTCGGATTGGTAGTCCACCCTAGTTCTGCACTTCTTGTGACAAATCAAAAACTTCACGTCCTGATATCTCTTGATCCACTTGACCTAATGACGTGAAATTTGGAGGGTAAGAAGAAGATACTAAGGGGAACAAAAAGTTCTAAAGGTACTAATGCTAAATACCTCGATTTGGTTCCCTAATTCTTTGATCTTCACCGGACTTTTGCTCAGTTTCCTGGGTCTTAAATATTGAACCAGCAACTTTGCAGGCTTCTATCTCCTTGTGTGCTTGATCTCCTAACACAAAATTTTGAGAGATGTTAGTCCTATATATTAGGAATAAACACTTCTAAAGAACATACCCCAAAAAATACCATCTTACCTTTGTTCCACGCAAGCCAATGTAGGGGTTGCGCATGTGAAATCTAGGGTCTATTTATAGGGTTTGGCTAGGGTTTGAGGATTAGAACGAATCTAGAGTCCTTATTAAATGTCAGATCAACTTTTGAGAGTCCTTAATATGTTTACTAGTCCTCCCACTTTGGTCTCTAGGAGATAGAACATCACAAATCCAATCTTTTGCTCTTTCTTCAACTCACGGAACTGACAGGAAGTAGCGGTCTAGGACTGGTCCGCCACATGTCTTTTAGCAGTTTTACGATAGACCGCCAAGATCATTGGGCGTCGAATTTGAACTGGTTTAAACTCTTCTTCGTATTATCCCACTTATTATCCATTTATTAATCTCTTAAGGAGTATTCATCCTTAAATTCCGTGATTATACCCATTCCTAGCTTCTAGAATATGGGCCAAGACTAGTGGGCTTGGTTTTGAGTTCTCTGGGTTTATTTAATTGTACCAATTAGTTGGTTATTATTTTGGCCTTCAAGGATAATGTATTTGTCCCTAAATTCACTCAATATTCTATTTAAGCGTTAATTAATTCTTTATTTAGTTTAAGAAAAAAAATCCTAGAAATTCCCAAAATTTTTGAAACGCCTTAAAATAATTTATATAAAGTTTTGGGGTGTGACATTATCATTCTAACCTTGCTTTGCACGCGTTCTTATTATCTCAGCCCCAGGTGGCATCTTATCTTTGCAATTAATCAAGGGTCTTCCTCCTTCTCAGAGGATGTAATTAATGCCATAACCTTTATGGTATGGCAAACTTCCGGTCCCGACCCAAACCCCACAATCGACTAACCATGTTAGATCGAGCGCACAATAAAATTATCACACATGTGACTGACATGCATACGCATACCAAAATAATTAATTCCACCACATGATCGATATAAACTCGTCATGCGTGCCGGGTTCCTTCTGCGCTCGGGGCGTGATAGTTTTGGTGGTATCAGAGCCTGGGATATTCAATTCCTACGAAAACCAAGTCCAAGGATAGGTTTATACCATTTAACAGGTGAGATTGGTAGAGCCATGGGTTAAGTTATCTTAGGGAGATAAGACCCTTGGTTAATCGTATATTCATATAGTTATTTAAATCTTGTAGGATCATGGCCGCCAATAGAGCTCAGTGGTAGGACATGCAACACACTGACCAAGGCCTCAGCCAAACAATGCAACAAGTGGTGCAAGGGGGCACGAACCATGGAGCCGGAGAAGATGAACTACATCTGGTGTGTACCGAGAAGATGAAGGCTCAGAGATTTCTAAATGGGCTTCGGCCGCAATATGTTACTCAGCTGGCACCGATGGACATCCAAGTCTATTCAGAGATGGTACGAAGAGCCTAGTTGCTAGAAGATGCCACAGAGCTATCCGACCGAATCCTTGGAAAAGATAAGAAGGAGCACGTCACAAGCTCTGGCTCATTCAAGCCTACCTTTAATAAGAAGAGATCAAGCAATGGAGGAGATTCCTCCCAAGAGAGGAAGATAAAAAAGGGTAACAAGCCCTTTTCTATTACCACCACACCTTCCAAAGAGATGTGTAAGCATTGCGACAAGGCCGGCCATAGGGCCGAGGAATGTTGGAGGAGATTGGGAGCATGTCTCCACTATAGAAGCCTAGATCACCGAATTCCCGATTGCCCGTTGTTATATGAGCAAACCAACAAAGAGGAAAAGCGCTAAGTCAAGAAGCAAGGCCGTCTCCAGGCACTACAAGAGGTAGAGCCGAGTGAAGGTGGACTCGTGGAAGGTACATTGAAATTTTGTTCTAAGACTACTTACATCTTATTTGATATCGGCGCAACTCATTCATTTGTTTCCAAGAAATTTGCCGCTTCATTTTCTATGGAACCTATATGGTTAGACTTAGTTATTTCTACTCCTATTGGAAGCGAATCCAAGATTACACACCATTACTCGAATAGTGAAGTTGTGATTAGAGGGAAGAATCTACAAGTCGATTTGATATGCCTAGATATGAAGGAGTATGATGTCATATTCGGTGCTGATTGGCTATCCACACACAAGGCAACTACAGATTGCCGGAGGGGCAAGATAACTTTTGATGAATATCCGGAACTGGTTTACACTAGTCCACGGAGTCGGAACAAGTCGCTTCTTATTTTAGCTCTTCAAGCCCATAAATTTATAAGGAAGGGTTGCATAGCCTTCCTTGCAATTTTCACCGTGAAAGAGGTTAAGGAATCAAAGCTAGAAGACATCCGAGTAATTCGGGACTTTCCGGATGTTTTACCAGAAGATTTGCCTGGTTTACCCCCAGAAAGGGAAGTGTCATTCACTATTGACCTTCTCCCTGGTGCTGGTCCTATCTCTAAGACACCATATAGAATGTCCCCCGTAGAGTTAAAGAAATTGAAGGAACAATTAATGGAGCTCTTGAAGAAGGGATTTATTAGGCCAAGTACTTCCCCATGGGGAGCACCTGTGCTATTCGTCAAGAAGAAGGATGGGTCAATGAGACTTTGTATCGATTATCGATAGCTGAACCACCTTACTATCAAGAACAAGTATCCACTACCAAGGATCGATGAATTATTTGATCAACTATCTGGAGTCAAATATTTCTCGAAGATTGATCTCAGATCAGGATAGCACCAATTAAGGATCAAAGATGGGGATATTCACAAAACGGCATTCCGGAGCAGGTATGGGCATTACGAATTTACTGTTATGCCTTTTGGACTAACGAATGCCCCAGCAGCCTTTATGTAGTTGATGAACAGCATATAGAGGCCTCATCTAGATCATTTTGTCGTAGTCTTTATTGATGATATATTGATATATTCAAAGACCGAGGAAGATCATGAAGAGCATTTGAGGACTGCATTACAAATATTAAAGAAGAATCAACTTTATGCCAAGCTTAGTAAATGTGATTTCTAGCTCGAGAAGATATCTTTATTAGGGCATGTGATTTCGAAGAATGGAATTTCAGTTGATCCATCAAAAGTCGAGGCTGTGAAGAATTGGGAAAGACTGACAAATGCAACTGAGATCCGTAGTTTCTTGGGTCTTGCCTGTTATTATCGGTGATTTATAAAGGACTTCTCCAAGATTGTTGTCCTTCTTACTAGACTCACATGCAAGGAGATTCCTTTTGAGTGGAATGAAGATTATGAAAGAAGCTTTCAAGCCTTTAAGGAACATCTGACGACTGCTCCAGTCTGAGCATTTACCAACTGAAGGAGAGAAATTTGAGGTATATACTGATGCTTCGGGTATTGGCCTCGGATGTGTGTTAATGCAACAAGGGAGAGTCATTGCTTACTCTTCCCGGCAACTAAAGAAGCATGAGGAGAACTACCCAGTGCACGACCTAGAGTTGGCCGCGATAGTGTTTGCTTTAAAGATCTGGAGACACTATCTCTACGGAGACCAATTCACTGTGTACTCCGATCACAAGAGCCTAAAATATTTATTCTCACAAAAGGAGTTAAATATGAGACAAAGGCGTTGGCTAGAATATCTCAAGGACTTCGACTTCACTATACAATACCATCCTGGAAAGGGTAATTCCATAGCTGATGCCCTTAGTCGAAAGTCGAGTGCATTATTGGCCAACTGTATAATCCAAGAGTGGAAGATGTTGGAGCAATTCTCCAAACTTGATATGAACACAGAAAAGGAGAAAGGGTGTATTACTCTATCACACATAAGGATACAATTGGATTTACTCTCTGAAATCAAAGGGTTACAAGATGAAGACCCAATATTAGTGGAGATCACGGGTAAGCTGGAGGAACAACCAGATTTCAAGCTAGTATCTGATGGAAGACTATTATTTCATGAAAGGACATGTGTACTGTACTGTCCAGAATTGAAGAAGATGATTTTAGAAGAAGCACACAGATCAAGGTACACTATACACCCTGGAGTTACCAAGATGTACAAAGACATGAAACAGACTTTTTGGTGGCCCAATATAAAAAGGGAGGTAGCGGATTGTGTGTCTCGCTATCTCACATGCTAACAAGTCAAGGTAGAACACCAAAAGTCCGCTGGCAAGTTACATCCTCTAGACATTCCCAAGTGGAAGTGGGATGATATCGTCAAGGACTTCATCATGGGTTTGTGTAAATCTAAAGGCGGACATGATGGAATATGCGTTATCATAGATTGATTGACCAAGTCGGCACACTTCTTGCCTATAAAGAGCCGATGGTCAGTTCATGTTCTAGCTGCTTTATACCTCAAAGAGGTGGTTAGATTGCATGGAGTTCCTGTTTCGATTGTGTCTGACCGAGACCCACATTTCACTTCTCATTTTTTGGAAGGGTCTACAACACTCCTTGGGGACGAGACTAAATTTTAGTACAGCATTTCATCCTCAAACGGATGGTCAGACCGAGAGAACAAATCAAGTCGTGGAAGACATGCTACGTGCCAGTATTATGGATTTTGGTGGAAGCTGGCATGATCATTTGCCTCTGGTCGAATTTGCTTATAATAATAGTTACTAGACAAGCATTCAAATGGCACCCTTTGAAGCATTGTACGGAAGGAGTTGCCGCTTACCATTATGCTGGGATGAAGTTGGGGGAAAGCCACTTCTAGGCCCAGATATGGTAAAATATACCACCGAGAAGATACAAGTAATTAGAGAAAGACTCAAGATGGCTCAGTCAAGACAAAAGACTTATGCCGATACTAGAAGAAGGGACTTAGAGTTCCAAGTCGGAGACCATGTCTTTCTAAAAATTTCCCAAGGCCATGGTATCCAAAGGTTCGGCGTTAAGGGCAAGCTTACACCAAGATACATTGGTCCATTTGAAGTACTAGAAAGAGTTGGCAAGGTAGCTTATCGGATCGCTTTGCCACCGCAACTATCCGAAGTTCACAATGTGTTTCACATCTTTATGCTTAAGAAGTATGTTCACGATCCATTCTACATCATAGATCATGAAAACCTGGTGATACAAAAGGACCTCACCTATGAACAAAAGCCACTGAGGATCATTGACCGCGAGGTTCGTGCACTATAGAACAAGATTATTCCTATGGTAAAGGTTCAATGCAACAAAAGTTTCAAACATGAAGCCACATGGGAGACCGAAGAATCTATGAAGAGAAGATTCCCTGACTTATTTCAAAATTGTAAGTACTCTGCACCCTCCATGTCTATATGAAATTAAATTTGGGGACCAAATTCTTTTAAGTGGAGGAGGATGTAGCACCCCGGATAAAAATTATAAGGAATAAAAAAAATCCTAAATAAATTAAACAGAAGAAATTTTCTAAACAAATAAGACAAGAGCAAGATCAAACAAAAGCCCAAACCCACAACCATCACTATTGGACCTCAAGTCAAACACGTTAAAAATGAGCCATAAGCACAAACCCTCTCACTTAACCTATATATATGGGCCTCACGTACGTGAGTTTCGCCTAAGAACTAATGGGTTTAAAGGTATAAACATAATACCTATACATCTAGAGTCTTTTGACAAACACCCAAAACCCCATCACGTTCGAAGCTTGCTTTCGAATAGGATCTTAAGGTTTTCACAAGATTAGCATGAGGTGGCTGCGATTTGGGAAGGAAAAGGATTAGCATGGGAAATTTTAAACTAACTAGGATTGCTACGTGGGAAGGTTAATTCCCATTAGTACTCTAAGCCCATGTTAGGTTTCTCCCTATAAATACCCTACCCTCATGAACGAGCAGAACCCTATTGCTGCTGCTCGTTCTGCGTCGACGTCACCCTCGTTGGTTTCCTGCCGTCCGTGAACGTGAAGGGGAAGAGCTTCTTCCTTCATGTTCTTGCTGCTGTAGTGCGTTGCGTGCTACACCTGTTGCAGCGATTGCAGTTGCTGCTACTGCAGTGCATCATCTTCATCCTCTTACCATCGTGCGTGAAGGAGAAAGCCTTTGCTTCTTCCTTCTGCCTCTTCTTCTACGTTCCTTGCTGCTGTCGTCTGCTACTGCTGCTTCTATTCGAGTTACAGTTGTTGCTATTTCTTATTCTATCTTCCTTGTTCATCGTTCCCAATCAACCAATGAGGTAGGTTTTCTCAAGAACTATAGCATAAGATCATAGTAATAGGTGTTGCATGCATATAAACCATGATATCCGGCTTAATATCTTGTTTCCATGGCTATGATCATAAGTTTTACGTAGTTTTAATCTCTTGTGAGTTCATATGAAAATAGCGACCATAGCAGTGGCCGCTTATTAATGAACAACAGCATAGAAGGTCACAAAATTTGAATTAGCGATAGTCTTCGGGATGCAAATTAATTAGCGACCATCACCCTATCATAGATTCTTTTAATGTAGTTAATAAATAACCCATATTTAAAATTTAATAACTATGGAACATGACTATGTTAATTCTGCATGAATATGTTTTCAGAGTCTCCATATTTTTCTCTATCTATCCATGTCTTTAGTTTCTTAAAATTCCCTATAAACAACAATATGTTACTGTTCTTGTGCCATTAAAAGAAATGAATAGTGTTTTGAGCTTGAGAACGTTCCTGCCCGATGCGTTTTAATTTGTAGCGGTAAAAGAAT